>OY720310.1:25542548-26800048 GCA_963082785.1 Philonthus spinipes | reverse complement strand
AAATGCGCGCACACACACACAGCACACGTTTTACCGCGAGCGCGCGCTTGCATTTTCGTACAGCCGTCAGCTACTTTTCGTTCGTTTTGTTTGTGCGTGGAGGACGTCGTGTGTATGTTCGAGCGTCCGACTGCGGGTGAAAAGAGCGCGGAGGTGGTATCGTTCCCGCCTGCCTCGCCTTTTACGTCGTATCACCCTTTTAAATGCAGACCCACGTCTTTGTTCGGTATTATAAATACAACAATACAACATATATGCGTGTGTGTATATATATATTAAATATATAAAATCGTTCGAGTGAGATATACACAGTGCGAATATAAAAATGTGCTTTTTCGGTTATTATTCTACTATATGTGCTATTCTCATATTTCCACACTTTATGTGATATATCTCGATATATATAACAACAACATCATCATATAAATGTATGTACGCCGTATATATAATATATAAAAATCGTTCGAGTGAGGGAGAAGCGCGGAATATAAATGTGGTTTTTCGGTTTTTGTATATGTGCTATTCATTTTCACACACTTTCCCTCGATTTAAAACAACACAACAACGACAACAACAACAACAACAACAAATGTACGTAATAATATCGTTCGAATGAGAATATAGTGTGCGGATATAAATGTGGTTTTTCGGTTTTTGAATATGTGCTATTCATTTTCACACTTTATCTCGATACATACATCATAATATAAATATTGTTCGCTAGATTGGAATCGTCTCGGCCGGTCGCCACTAAGGGACCTCGCGTCTGACTGCATTCACTGAATCTCGCTCGGAATGAAGTGAGTATTCGCAAAAAGTTTTCGCTTCGCGACGCCGTTGCCGGCGCCGTTACTTTGGTGTTTACAGTACGATACCAGCGCACCGACGGCATAAGGGCAGCACACGTGTTTGTTAGACGACCGTATGGACTGGTCCCGCCTGTCATGCTGTGGGAACGGAGATTGCTGTTAAGGGCTCACCGTTAAACCCCCGGCCGGAGCCTAAAAATCGTTCGAGTGTAATTTTGTTTAACAAACATTACTTATTTTTAATATTTATTATATTAAATATAATAATAGAAAAATCGTTCGAGTGTAGAGAGAGAAAAGAAATAATTTCACCCTTTTCGATTGATAGAATCGACCGACCCTCCTCCGAAATTGTATTTATAAAAATCGTTCGAGCGGAGGAAGGAGGTGAAAAATATTTCCAGTTTCGACAAAAATATCGTCTCTCTCGAAATATAATGGATCGTTCGAGCGGAGAGAGAAGAAATAATTTTACCCTTTTCGATTGATAGAATCGACCGACCCTCCTCCGAAATTGTGTTTGTAAAAATCGTTCGAGCGGAGGAAGGAGGTGAAAAATATTTCCAGTTTCGACAAAATATCGTCTCTCTCGAAATAATGGATCGTTCGAGCGGAGAGAGAAGAAATAATTTCACCCTTTTCGATTGATAGAATCGACCGACCCTCCTCCGAAATTGTGTTTGTAAAAATCGTTCGAGCGGAGGAAGGAGGTGAAAAATATTTCCAGTTTCGACAAAATATCGTCTCTCTCGAAATAATGGATCGTTCGAGCGGAGAGAGAAGAAATAATTTCACCCTTTTCGATTGATGGAATCGACCGACCCTCCTCCGAAATTGTATTTATAAAAATCGTTCGAGCGGAGGAAGGAGGTGAAAAATATTTCCAGTTTCGACAAAATATCGTCTCTCTCGAAATAATGGATCGTTCGAGCGGAGAGAGAAGAAATAATTTCACCCTTTTCGATTGATAGAATCGACCGACCCTCCTCCGAAATTGTGTTTGTAAAAATCGTTCGAGCGGAGGAAGGAGGTGAAAAATATTTCCAGTTTCGACAAAATATCGTCTCTCTCGAAATAATTGATCGTTCGAGCGGAGAGAGAAGAAATAATTTCACCCTTTTCGATTGATAGAATCGACCGACCCTCCTCCGAAATTGTATTTGTAAAAATCGTTCGAGCGGAGGAAGGAGGTGAAAAAAATTTCCAGTTTCGACGAAACCGTCTCTCTCACCAATAATGATCGTTCGAGCGGAGAGAAGAATTAATTTCACCGTTTTCGATTGATATAATCGACCGACCCTCCTCCGAAATTGTATTTGTAAAAATCGTTTGAGCGGAGGAAGGAGGTGAAAAAAATTTCTAATTATGTCGTCTACAACAACAAAATCGTCTCTCCGATGGATAATATATAATGTATATATTTCATCGTTCGAGTGCGGAGAGAAGAAAATTTCGTTATACGAAAACGTTCCACTCTCCTCCGTTGTTGCCGTTGATGATGATCCTGGGGGTATCACGTCAAAAGGACGCGGACATATGGACGCGCGACATTTGGACGCAGTCATATGGACGCGTGAAAAATAGACGCAACGAAAATTGGACGCGCCGATATAGGGACGCGAGACAAATGGCCGCGCGACATTTGGACGTCAGCGTATATTTATATCATTCTACAATGAACACGAAAATGTAAAATAATTGCGAGAAATTTATTTTTTCGTTTTTTTTAAGTAATTGAAACTTACTTAATAAAGACAAGTTCAATCTGATAAATTGATATACACTTTTTATATTTTATTATTATACTAGGTAACAAATTCAGAACAAAGTTTTGTTTGTTTAGTTTTTTTTGACTAATTTATAACCAACTCGATTAGATATCAGACAGAAACATTCACCTTATTATTAAAATAATTATTAAAAATGCATTGTTTTGTACCCCAAATCAGTATTTTCGAACTTAAAACACGATTATCTCGAATAATGAAAAAGTGCAGTTAATTTGATTTACCTTTTAGCTGCAGATATATAGATGAAACCTGAGCCCATGTTCCTCACTCATACTTTCTAAATTTAATCTAAAAAAGCCCAAAAGCATTTTGTGTTTCAGTTTTTATTATTAAACAAAATAATTAGGTTTCCGGTAGTTTATTTTTTACATGACTGCCATCAGTAAAATTTTCTTTATTTATTGAAATTATTGTTCTATTTTAATTCTATGAATAAATTTTAAAACAATAAATACCGTCAACAATGTTTGTATAAACTGAAAATATTCAAAAATGAAAGTTTACTGTAAAATTAGGTCTTTGTTATGTTGGTTGTATTTTTTATATAAAATTTCTTGTATGAACTATAAATTTGACGATAAATAAATCTCCTGATTTATGCCTGGTTTCACCAACGTCAGTTAAATCTAATAATAGTTAGTCGTCAAGTAAAATTTAGCATCTACTAATGCTAAATTACATTCTAAAATATCAATCAATTCACATTTTTGAGGTTAATGCCATGGAAAATGTTTTCAGTTGACAAATAAACCGGAAAAGGGATATTTTAAGTTAATAGTAATTTTAAAACCTAAACAATAATGTTGTTCAGATACTGCTACGTTTGGATGTAATGTATCCATTCGTTTATTGAGCGATTGGTTCAGTCAACTTGACAAACATATGTTCAACTTATTATTTCGAAGTAAATTGAATAATAAAACATTTAAGAAACGAAACAATATCAACACATTTTATTAAACGAAACAATTACCAGACACATAACTATGAACAATAAAACATTTTATAAACGAAACAATATACATTTTATTTATTTTTGCAATTGAAAATTATGCGCAATTCCTCGTAGATATTCTAAAATAGGTCTGTTTGCAAAATCCGACACTATTTGTTTAATTTTTGCAGCGGTATCTTTGTAAAGTCTTTTGCGCGGAGGTAAATTCCCCGCAATATATTGTTCTATTTTTAAACGATTTAGACTGTTTTCTTTTCGTAAACAATTAATAAATTTCCATATGCTGGGATGCGCAGCATTAAGCACAGAAGAAAAACTATTATGCCATCCTTCTACAGCATTATTTGTACGTGGAATGTCTTTTTCGACGAGATTATAACAATTCCACAAAGCTATTGAAAATACTGGTTTTCTTCGATATCCTCTTCGATCGCAGCGACCAATCCACGTATCTTCGAAATAATTTATGAGTGTTAATAACATTTGTTCATTTTCTTTATAGAATTCGCTATCTATTAGTGTCTCAAAGGAGCTTATAACATGTTCCTCTGGTACAAACGCCAGTGCCGCCAATTGCCGCAAATGTAATGCAAAATCAGAATCGTCTGAATATCGCTGTTGCAAACCTGCACCTTGAATGTGCCTCCATACACATTGAGTGAAATGGAAAAAGCACCCTCGAATTTTAACATTTGCAAATTCTCGTTTTATGGCATTAATAGCGGCTCTTTCGTAGTCTACCATAATGGATGTCGGTCGAAGTCCGGGTTTAAGTCTTTTCAACTCTTGATACATTTTAAGGTAAGTTTGTTCCAATTTGTTAGGCAGTAATGCGTATACTGTTGGAATAACGTTACTATATTGAACTCCATGGATTGTATATAGTTGGCTAAATAAACTTGGAGTTGATGCAAATGTTCCATCAGCAAACCAATGGTCGCAATTCTGCATCAACTCCAAATTTTTCGCGGTAGAAAACAATAAAATTCTTTCGTCACTTGGACCACTGTCAAACAAAAGAAAGGGTTCACCATCACTTAATTGTGTGTACTCCAGGGGAAACTGGAGCTCCTTTAAATTTTTAGGATTTGATGGAGCAGCTTCTTCAACCTTTCGTACTCTTTGTATCGTCCGCTTTAAAGAAGAAACCGAAGGTAATTGTGCTGCGGCCGCGTAAGAAAGTCCCTGTGACACAGTCGCAATTATTGCTTGAGTACTTTGTTCGATGTTTGCAGCCATTTGTTTCATAGCGGTTACTGCTTCTTTCGCTTCATAAGTCGAAGCATCAGCTATATGATTGTGGGCTGTACTCTTGACAAGGTCGTTGTTTATTGAATGGACCCTTCCGGGACATCTATTGTGATTGTAATTGGCACATTTCCAAATGACCTTCTCACCGATTTTTTTCTCCTTTTTATGTAGAAATCCATTAAAAAGTATCATGTCATTTCCCTTTTGGCTTTTAACTAATTTGTGGTCCATCTTCAAGGCTGCAAATAGCGTCAAATAATATAATAATTTTTACGTACTTAGAAGTTTTTGATCAAATGGAAGTAGGAACAATAGTATATGCCTACATAATAGAGGTTGTCCCAGAATAAGCGGACTTAATTTTTTGTTTATTTCAATTAAGATACGATGAAACTCAATCCAACCCAACCTAACTTATCTCGAAATTGTACACTTTTTATCATATCACCTTAGGTTTTGAAATAATTAATAGATAGTGATTTTTTTATCTATTCATTGGTTTGTACCAGTGTAAGTGTTGATATAATTAAATAGAGTTTTGAATAAAAGTTATAGGTAATATAAAACTAAAGATTTTTTGAATAGGCACTTTTTGTCATAGCACTCTTAGTTTTTGAGATAATTAATAAATAGTTTTTTTATTTAGTCATTGGTTTGTACCAGTGTATGTGTTAATACAATTGAAAAATGTTTCAAATAAAACTTGAAGACAATAAAAAAAAGTAGAGTATAATAGCCGGAACGGGCTCATTTCATTCCCTTCCCGGAAGTGACCTTGACCACTTCCGGTTTCCGGTTTCCACTTCCGGTTTCCGGTTTCCGGTTTCCTCTTCCGGTTTCCGCTTCCGGTTTCCGGTTTCCGTTTCCGGTTTCCGTTTCCGGTTTCCGTTTCCGGTTTCCGTTTCCGGTTTCCGTTTCCGGTTTCCGCTTCCGGTTTCCGTTTCCGGTTTCCGCTTCCGGTTTCCGGTTTCCGTTTCCGCTTCCGGTTAAACAGGATGTAGATAAGATAAGGGGTTTCCGTTTCACTTTGGACAGACAGATAATCTGCTCATACCAAGATGGCCGCCATGATATCATCAAGGTCACATACGACGACCAGAAAGTGGTGGGGTAAGAGGGTAGTGGTGGTAAGAGAGCGGTGAAAGTGCGTTGAAGATACATTGAGAATAATGCAGTGTACAAATACGGAACGAGAGCCTTTAATGGTTCGCATTAGCAGTGCCATAGAAGCATACCACGAAGGTACTTTAAACTCTCATCACTTGAAATACTTACCAGAATACTACTTGAAGAGGACGGAAGGACTGGAGCTTTTAAACATCTGGCCAAATTTACCGCCGAGCTTGAAAGAGAAGACCAAGGAAAGATTACCCTGTTTTGAACACTACAATACGGGAAGGACCCACATCGATGGACCACCCCCACCAAAATATAAGTGTCATCAGTGTTTGAACATGAAGTAAATTTCATTCCCAGATAGCTGCTTTATTATGAATTAAATTTCATTCCCAGATAGTGAGAACTTCATCCAGCAGAATGTGTACCACAATGTGTGTAGTTAATTGTATCGCAATTTTATTTTTTATAACAATATTAATTTTTGAAGTAATCCAAATATATTTTGATGAAAACAATGTCATAAAAAATGTTACACAATTAATAACATAGGAAGAGGTTAAATGGATATAGAAAATATGTTTAAGTAAATAAAAGGACGCAAATTATAATTGAATAAATGAGTTTTATTTTTTATCCTTCTAACACTGTAAAGCAAATTGTCTAATAAATTACACATATTTAAAATAATAAATTATACATATTTAAAATAAAATATTTAAAATAAATTAATTTTGAGGATATGGAGCTGCCATAATGTCTTTGTGTCCCCAGGCTAGAGTCTCAACACCGTTATCACAAATGTGTCTTTTATCATCAAAAGGTGATAGAGCCAATTTATTTTGAGTACTTGAATAGATCGTGTGCTTGATTGATCTAAATAAATTTTGTTTTTTAGTGACTAGATTTGAATTTAACAAGCATTCTTTAAAATCATTGCCATCGATCTCATTGGCGATTACATGTTTCTTAACCCCCTTTACCTTTTTGGACCAATCACCCTCAACATTATTTGCATACATTTTAGCCCTCAACCCCACAAATTCCCACATAATTTTACCTCCATTCTCGTCCTTCATCAATCCCAATACGGCCTTGTTTTGTAGTGGAATACCATACAGATTATTAGGGTGAAAATTACTAGTGTCAAATTTATGTAAGTCAACCTTCATGTCGGAAAACACGTCATCGATATCGAATTTAAGTGTCAGACTGTCAGTATCCATGTAGCATAATGTCACTTTCTCACCGTATTTGGACTTTAAATGATCGTAATAAAAATCGTACATTAAAAGTTTACTAATATCTAAAACTGAAAATCCCACATAAATGGGTTTATTATAAACCGCTTTTAATCGATCTAATTGAATTGCCACTAAATTTTCAGTAAAAACGGACGAACATTTAAAATTTAATTTTGCAATTAAACTTCGCGCTCCACGACGATTCCCGATATCTTCCCAATGATTCACCAGTCTAATATCTACACGCTTATCTACATTTTCCATCGTCTTGCCAAAAACGGAATTGTTCATTAATTTATAAAAATCTTTTTCAAAATCATTTTTTGCCTGCTGACGCATGTTAGTGTTTAAATCAATATACCTCTTTAGCCAGTTAGATTGTTTGAAAGAAATTACACGGTGAATTTTAGTTAACTTTAAAGCATTACGTAGAGCCTGTTTCAGATTACGATAGTGAATGATATATTTGGTTTTATTATTTAAATTTGGAATTAATTTTGTGTTTGTGAATTTTGAAGTTGGTGGTACCAAATTTTCTGCTAGAAAAGGTAGATCATTGTGTAGATTGTGAAGGTTTTCAGGATACTCAACATCCACTTCCAAAAAGTATCCTGTTGATGAATCATCAGGAACATTTAATACATTTAAATTTTCAATTTCAGCCGCGCTTAACCATTTAAAGTCAGCATACGGTAACATCTGTGACATTGCCCACCCATACAAATTATTAGCGTCCCAGTACGTCAAGTAAGTTTAAGGAACTGAACTGTTAAAGGTGGTCATGTACTTGTTATTCGCTACAGCATGTCGGAGTGAGCATTGACTTATACCGCCTCTTATACCTTTACGGATAAAGTGATGCATGTCAATGTCTGTCAACAATTCTAATTTAACGTCTGTCAGTTTAAGCATGGCATCCCACGACAATCCAGGAGCCGTATAGTAATGAGCCGGATCCAAATCATAAGCCATTAAACAAACATCGCGAAAATTTTCGAAAATATCTGTTAAAAGTAGCACGTCAGTTTTTAAATATAAGTCTGAATATTCCTGTATATTTTTACAATTGAATTTTGACCACACCTTTTGTGCATGCTCATACTCTGCAATAGTAATATCTGTGTTTGTTAATGAATTATAAAATGATTCCTTTGACGGTAATTTTCTTTCTATTAATTTTGAAAAATTATCCATATACTGGTATGGAAAGACACCTTTCTTTGTTACTAAATCAAAGTATCCATCATCGGGGAAATGTTTGCGAACAGTATTTAATTGATCCACGTTTAGATTTTTAGCTAATTTTTCTAAACTTGATGCCATAAATTTAAATGAATCTAAAAATCTTAATTGAAAATTAATTTCGCGTTCAATCCCCCGTTTATCTACATATTTATCTACTAAAATGGATTTCGAAAAAGAAATATATTTTTCCTTGTTTTGTGGAATAATTTCAATTTTGTTTGAGTCTAAACCGAACTCTTTAATAAATAAATGGGAATCATACCCACTTAAATTATGAAAAAAAATAGGTAAAAATTTGGGTATTTTATAATTTAAATTGCATCTGGAGTGGGCGGCTCCAACAAATTTTCCCGTTAAATGACAATGATTCCGAACTTTATCACACACTTGAATTTTTTTATTACAAATATGACACTCTTTAGCTGAATCAAATAAATACTGCTCATCCGGACTTAATTTGGACATTGGAATAATTGGTTTTAAATGTTGGTAATAAATTAATTTAGCATCCTCGAATAATTTTTCCATGAAAACCTTAGGGCAGTCCAAACCAGTATATGTCACAAACTTGTCTAAATTTGAATTGAAACTACATTTAATATAATACGCGAAAGAATACGGAGTATGAACATGCGTTGAGTAAGTGTATGATTTACTTGGATTCGGTTCACATGTTTGAATCGGGACGAGAAGTGATTCAAAATCCGCGTAAACAGTGAAAGGTATCCGCATTTTTGAACTGTAATTAATAAAATTTAATAAATTTCCGGGCACCATATCACCGTTTTTATTTTTTATTAAATCAGGTGTTGGCATGATGGTGTACACTTTATTACAATCATGCTCAGAGTGATAATGTAACGCGATTGCTGTTGAAAAAAAAGTCAAACACCCATCACATAAATATTTTTTATGTTCGTGAGTGGACACTTGAGATGCTATGAGTCTTGACATATGTTTAATCCAAACATAGTGTCCTTTTGTCTCATTCTCGATGTAAAGGAGGTTAACATGTCTCACTTGTTTTGATTTCGTAAAATAAATCGGTCCTACCACCTCATGTTCATGTTTTTCCTCGTTGAACTCTAGCCCATACACGTTAATTGAAATATTGTTATTAATTTCAAATTTGGGGATTTCTTTTAATTTTAATGGCAGCTCCATACCTGTTAAATTCAATACGGTGTTGTAATGCGGGTAAGAAGAGGGGCGATCAGGGTTGCGTTCAGCCGGATGAAGAGCTGATACTACTGCCCACGCAAAACAAGCCTCGTCGTCATTCTTAATGTTGATGCAGGCTTGCTTCCTCTTAATTGCTGGAGGTAGGTCCACATATGATGAGCCTCGGATGGGGGTGTACTTGTTTATATTAACTTCCAGATGATCTACCTTCAATAGGGCCCATCCGCTGTCTCGCTCCTGTAAGCGAAATTATCACTTATTTTCTGATTTTGTAATAGTTTTTATAAGACTTACCTGGAATTCTTCACTTTTTGTTTGGACCACACTACACAACTTCTTGTACACTTCCACCAAGTCGTCGGTGGGGGTTACTACCACGAAACGGGTGTTGAAGGATTTCAGCTCTGGCTGCACATCATCTCCGGGTTTGGTGTATTGTCCGAACAGCTCAATGTTGATCTTTTGGGTTGAGTGCATATAACGACTCACTAACCGCACGAAACGTTGTTGACACTCCTCCAAAAACGTGGGAATATCACACACATCAACACATTGAATTGCATAACATGCAATTCTGTCACGGAAAGCTGTACATATTTTCTTAATTCCGTCCGCAGCATATGAGGTGGTAGCATTCAAATGTTCTTGGGATCTTAAGTGTCCCGCAAGAAGTTGAGGTGTTAAAAATTCCTGTTGGCAGACATCACATCTCAACACCTTCTTCTTTGGTAGAGGAGCACTACTCGATGGTTGATTCTTCCTCTTTGTTGAAGGAGCACTAGTAGAGCGTTGTCCCAGTGGTCCGACTTTAGGACCCCTCCTCAACGGTTGGGGTATTGGTGCTTCAGGGTGATACTTTTTAACATGTTTCACCCGGTTGAAGTTTTGATTGAAAGTAGCGGAACAGAACTCGCAGGAGAACATTTTTTCGTATTTTGATAAACTTACGTGTAACAATATTCAGAACAAACTGAATATATTTTAAGTTGGAATTGCATTATATAATGTGAAAATAGGTGGTGGTAGAGATTAATTTTTATCATCAACGGAAATTCAAGATTAGATGGAAGTTGTGGTGTAGATTAATTTTTATTATCAAAGGAAATTCAAGATTATGTGGAAGTTGTGGTGGAGATTAATTTTTATCATCAACGGAAATTCAAGATTAGATGGAAGTTGTGGTGGAGATTAATTTTTATTATCAAAGGAAATTCAAGATTATGTCGAAGTTGTGGTGTAGATTAATTTTTATCATCAACGGAAATTCAAGATTAGATGGAAGTTGTGGTGGAGATTAATTTTTATTATCAAAGGAAATTCAAGATTATGTCGAAGTTGTGGTGGAGATTAAGAATGTAATCACCACCTCCACCCATTTTCGCAATATATAATGCGATTCGCACTTAAAATTTATTCAGTGTTACGATTAAGTTTGTACCTAACAAAAAATAATGTGTGACGAATTTACCGAGGGTACGAGGTGTGGGGAATGCCCAATTTGCTTAACAAATTGGGTAGGATTTGCGTTAAAGTGTGGACATTTATTTTGTGGGAGTTGCATCGCGAAAATCCGTAAGTGTGCGATCTGTCGGAGATGGATCGACCGTGAAAACGTGCTGAGGATTTATTTGAATAATTCCGACCCGAGTGCGTCTTCAACTTCCACATCAACTCCGCTCGCCTCAACATCAAGAACTCCACCCAACCAGAGTACTCAACCTACTCCATCAACCTCCACATCAACTCCGCTCGCCTCAACATCAAGAACTCCACCCAACCAGAGTACTCAACCTACTCCATCAACCTCCACATCAACTCCGCTCGCCTCAACATCAAGAACTCCACCCAACCAGAACTGGGAATTGTATAGGTTGGTGAGGAGGATATGGGAGCGAAGAGTGGCAGAGAGGAGGAGGATGAGGAGGAGGAGGACAAGGGATCGAAGATGGGAAGAGTGGAGGGAGGAGTGGATGAGTCAAAGGCGAAGATGGTTAGATTGGAGGAATGGATACTTAGGTATGGAACCGTACATATCCGAAGATTCCTACATATCCGATAATGACATGGAGATTGAAATTTCGGACGATGAAGGGATCTTCAATGCAGACACAGAAATTGAAATTTCGGACGATGAGGAACCAACGGCCCCTGCAACGTCAACGAATGATGATGAGGATGACGATTGGTAGACATCATCATTTAAAAAACGGTCCTTTTAAGGACCAACAATTTATTTATGAAACAATTCATCAAACTTTGCAACGGATTAGTTTTAATCACTAAAATTATTTTTTAACCATTAGGGGAGATGTGAGTAATACTAAATAATAACAATAGAGTATTTTAAAATATTTTATTGAGTAAGTTTCTTAATTTCAAAATCAATACAAATTTTATTAAAATGTATATGCAAACATTCCAACATCAAATAAGCATTTTGTTCATGCTTATAAATAGAAATCCATTTTAATACATTTTCATATAATTCATTACAATTTGAATCATTAATACAAGATAATAAAATTGAACAATAATATGAATGAAATTGTAACGCTGTTAAATTATTCAATTTACATGTAATAATTTTTTTCAAACACATCAAATTACAAAATGTTTCTTCCGATATAATAACACTCAACTCCCTCTGCTTTATCCATATTGCCATAATATTTTTATATTCATTCTTGGTAATCTTGTGATCTCCGATGGTGATGGACCTCCTTTGTAAATCATCCAGGTTGATGTTCATAAATTGAAACCATTCCTCCTCAGTGAAGAAGATACATGAATGAGTGCCCCAGATTTTCACAACTGGAATGAATCCTAGGGCTGGACTTATTCCGATGCTCACGTTCTTTGTAGCCGATTTGTTTAGAGGATATGTTGATTGACCCAAAAGTGTTAATTCAATCTTGAACGCATTATCGTAATTCGAAAGTTTATTGTTAATGAGATTATTGAAAGTACTTTCTTGATTTGTGGTAGACATCGTTGAATGATTCTGGACAACTAATATTTGATTGAAAATGTTTGCTTTCGTTGAATGATTCTGGTAAACTAATATTTTATTACACAAATGTGTGCTTATATAGCTATAGGCTTATCTAACCACAAGCTTATCTAACCACAAGCTCAAACTTGTTCAAACTTGTTCAAACTTGTCACGGTTAAAATTATCTGTCTTTTAAAAGAAAATAGTTACTGAATAATGCTTTAATTTTAATTAAAATTTGTGAAGCTGTACAATAGATATTAAATTTGTCAACACCGTTTTTACGAACACTTTCAACTCTCTTTGAAAATTCATTGAATGAATAAGTATTCACTTTATCAAAAAAATATAATAATCCATCTGTGTATCTAAACACCCCTGTGATATTTGTTGGAATTCCAGGAAAATCATTAGAAATTAATCCCAATTTAATTACCTCAAATGTACATTCTTTTATTTTAAAATAACGACCATTATCACAAAAGATGTATGTTTGTCCTCTATATGTATTTACAACTCCCTGAATATCACAATTTCCAACAATTCCAATGTCTGAATAGTTTTGCACATAAGATAATGATAAACTCTCAGGGTTAACAACGTAGATTTGTTTGCTTAAAAATATTGCAATATTTCCGTCGAGTCTTTGATAAATTGCATTAATTTTCGTAAAGTTGTCAGGTAGAAAAGGTAACCACTGATTGATTGATAACGGTGTGGTAATTTCATCATCATCCAATTTTTTATACCACACCCATTTTTCATAAATAATAAATAATGTGTCTTCCACAATTAGATATGTATTAATATCACTTAACAAACATAATTCTGGTATTATCTGATCGATCGTTTTAACAACTGGTGTTTGTGTTGTTGAAATTTCGGTTACGGCAGAAGTAGATGTTGAATACATTTTTGTTGAATTTTTCTTTTTTCCATATAATGTTTGAATAGCATCAATATCATCTTGATACAAGTCAATAATTGTTTGATTTTCTTGTGGTGAATAGTATGCATACATGATTGCTCTCTCATCAAAAGAATGTTTAATACCTAATGTATGCCCAATTTCGTGTAAAAGTACTTGCAGTAAACTAATTTCTGATGACAAACAATTATAATGACACCATTTTTCATCTTTGTCTAAATGTATTTCAACTGTTTTTGAATTTATTGTAGGTAAATACGCATGTCCTAATATAACTCCATTTCCATCAAATTTGTAGGGGCAATTTGTTTTTTTATAGCATTCATAAAATGTATGATTATATTTTTGATAGGTTATAATTATATTAGGATTTCGTCTAGATTTCGTAAACTTTAAGTTTGTGTGTTTAGACCATATTTCAAACGCTTTACTAGCTATTTCAATGTCATTGATTGAAGCTCTGGGAAAATTCCATGACAAATCTGTAAAATTCCACTTTTGTTCTGATTGTCCCACTGTAAACTCTTCCACATCTCTTAATCCACATCTCGCTCGATTCATTAAATTTATTGTTTCGTTATTCAATTCTCCATCAATGGGTAAGTTATAATATTCTTGAAACGTTTCAATGGCATTAATCAACGACTCATTGTCTTCATTTTGTTTTAAATAATTAGTTTCATCTAAATATCCAAACTGATGCAAATATTTAATCACATCAATTTCAAAACTTGCATTGATAAAGATTAAAAGCGTAATTAATTTGATAAACATCTTGTCGAGTTGATGGTTAATAAAAAACTGATCATAAATCTCATCATTATACATATTTATATATTTAATAATACAAACATTTACATTCATGTACTTATAATACGTTTGACTTATCTATCCAACTATTTTGCGATTTATCTAATCCTAACCACTTGACGTACACTTTATTTCCTTTTCTCCTCAACACTTTTTCCACTAGGTATACGTCTGAATATTTTGCTTTTAAAAGTTCTTCCGCATAAAACGCTCCCTGGATTGGATTTCCTGCACCATCTTCTAACAAGTATACTGACGGGTTTGAAACTTTGATGGATTTGATTTTAAATAATTCAGTTGTCCAATTTGGTGTGTATCCCTTATGAAATAAGGCTTTTTGTTTACTGATGCGTACGATATCTCCCACTTTAAAAATCCGCCTTCCTGCAATTTTGATTTGCGAATAAACTGTTTTTAACAACCGATCCTCCGTATCATTAGTAACGTCACATGGTCGCATTCCCGTAGTACTATGCTTCCGCTTATTGTAATCAGCCGTAATTTCACTCAACACATCTATCCATTGATAGTTCCCACGCAGGCTGAATGTGCGATAAAGGATTTCCTTTATTGTTCGAATTACGCGCTCGGCCATCGCAGCTTTCATGATTGTGTAAGTAGAATAATGGTTAATTTCATATTTATTTGTTACTTTTTTAAAATGTGAATTGTAAAATTCCTTTCCTTGATCAGTTTGTAAATTTTTCGGTGTTCGACCGTCTTTTATTAAAATAGTTTTAAATGCATCAGCCACATTTTTACCAGATTTATCTTTTAATGGCACTGTCCATAAATATTTTGAAAAACAATCAATCACCACCAATATGAATTTTAAGCCTTTATTTTCTCTTGCATAAAGTCCAAATTCGGCCAAATCCGCTTGCCACAAGTCGTCCAATCCTTTGATAATTGTACGCCTCCTAGGAAAGTTTTTTCTCACCGGTTTATGCAACTCATTTACTACATCACTTTTTACTTTGCTCATGATTGGTTACTGATTAATAATTGTAGGAGCTCCTTTCTGCACGTTGATCATTTCACTAATCACATCCAAGCTCTTTGCTATTTTGTTTAATACATCATTATTCCTTAAGTTACTAAACTCATTCACTTCTTTCGTCACGTTGAACTTTTCACTAATGTCGTCCAAGCTCTTTTTGATTTTATTTAATGCCTCATGATTAGCTTCAATTTTACCTAAAACGGTCTTAGACAGGTAAGTTTTCAGATTTTTATTATCAAGAGTAATGGCGAGCATCAGTGAATCTATAACTTTTGTCTTATTAATAAAGAATGTCTGTAATTCTCCTTTCATTGTCGTTGTTTTATTAGTAAAAATTGCATCTAAATCATTCTTTATAATCTTTGCATTATTTGTAATAATTGCATCTAAATCATCCTTTATATTCTTTGTTTCATTATTTATTGCCTCATTAAATTCTATAATTAACCACTTACATTCTTGTTTTAAATTGTCATCTATAGAATCAGTTTTCTTTTCAATTCGAGTTAATGTTTTAGAAATTTTGTCAAAATTACTATCAACATATAATTTTGTTGCGGCATCATTCAATTCATCAGGTTCTAGAACAGATTTTAACCGTTTTTTCTGCATGTCATAATGCCCATCCTGTGTTAAAGAAAATCCCAAACCTGGAGGGCCACGACCTGCAGTTAGCGTCTTGTTAGAATGACGTCCAAACTTGTCGACAGACATTATGAAAATAATGAGAAATGATGAAATTAATAGATTATATTAGCCTCCCTGAGCTCTTCCTCGATCGATGCAATTTCATTAGCATGTGAATTATTTCCAGCTCGTTGTGAAGCATGTAGTAACCAAAGTCTTTCAATCAATTCATTGGGATCATTCCAATAGGTATATCTATGCTTTTTATTTTCAACAATTAAGTTTGAATCGAAACCATGACCACCTTTAGACTTTTGCGCGCTTGATTCAGACTTTGATCGCCTTTTTTGTGAAGTTGGTAGTAATGGTTTTATAATATTTCTATACTTGTGTGATCGAGTCCCTTGAAGTTGTTGTTCCGGGTCGAAACGTCGATGTAATGAGTTTGTTCTTTTAAGTATGTCTACATAATTTTTTCTATCATCTTCAGTGTATGCATAAGGATCTTTTCTAAACAATAATTCATACAAACCAGAAGTTCCTTTGTATCTAAGACCATCAATTATTAAATCATTTTCATCTAAATCAATAACAGTGTTACCAATTTTTAATTTAGCATCATCATTATTAAATTTGATACCATGAATAGGATCAAAATCATCACCACCTTCAATCAATAATTTTTCAATATATTGCCTCGGCAGTGGTGCAAATTGTTCCAAATATTCGTTAAGAACGGTTGGATCAGGTGGAGAAATTATTGATAGATTTTCGGAGGGTTCGTGTGTAAAAACATCTCCATCATCTAAAAACTTCAATCTCTTAGGTTTAAAGGGTGATGAATGAGCAAATTGAATACTCTCCTCTTTGATTCTCTTATTTTCTTGCTTAATTTCACGATTTTCTTGTTTAATTTGTTCATTAGATTTTACCAAGGTTTGTAAAGGTTCAGTAATTGGTTGGTAAATTTTTTTCAGTCTCTCATCATCTTCATTACGATTTAATTTAAGAGCCAACACTTTTCTCCTGATATCCTTTTGAACTTGTATTAGTTTCTTTTGAATGTCACCCATCCTAATCAACCTCTTTTTCTAATCAGCCTCTTTTTCCAATCAGCCTCTTTTTTTTCTCTTTTTTCCTCTTTTTTCCTCTTTTAGTGCTCTTTTTCTAAATGAGCCTCTTTTTCTAATCAGCCTCTTTTTTTAAATGAGCCTCTTTTTCTAAATGAGCCTCTTTTTCTAATCAGCCTCTTTTTCTAAATGAGCCTCTTTTTCTAATCAGCCTCTTTTTCTAATCAGCCTCTCTTTGATCTATCACTAGTGGCATCTGTTGTTGTAATGAGGAATGGCTATCTAGTTTATGATTATATACTGATCGATACCTTTACGGTATCTACCCACATCAGAATCTTTATCAATTGTAATGAACCCAAATTTTTCTTTCCAGCACTCCATACATAACGATTTAAACTTTTCAAAAGTCATATCAGAGCTAACGTGATCAGTGTATACATGTTTTAGATTAAGATCATCCTGTTTGAATAATATAATTAAATTTGAATTATCACGTATTAAATGCTTAGGAATGCGAGTATATGTTTGACAGAGATAAAAGGAATCTATGTCATTATGTCTACCCATACTAAAATATTCTCGAATCTTATCCTGCTTGTCACAAGCAACATCATCAAAAATGAAAATTGAATTTGCTTTCGCCTCTCCGGGGCTTATAATTTCAGCATTCTCTCTATAAGGAAAGTAGTCTACCTCTGGAATACCGTTAATAAGTTCTTCCAGGTATTGATATTTTGGCTGATAGAGTGACTTTGAGTAAATATAAATGTTTTCAAATTTTAACCCATTTTTGTCTAATAAAAGTGATAACATTAGGTTCGATTTACCGCAGTTTGATGGTCCACAAATTACTGCTCTGATTGAATTAGGTAAAAGGTTACTATGTTTTTTCACATTATTTTTTAGCCCATCGCCGACAATATTATCCAAATTAATGACTGGAATTGATTCTTTCTGTTTGACCACCTTCATCGTACTATAATTGATTTCAAGTTGCTGCATTATATATACTGATGTAACATTTATCAACTCTCAAATGATTGTATACCGCGGAAGAGGAATCATCAATTCAGTAATCAATAAGCTACCATTTGAAGCACATATACCCGGCTATCAGTACTGTGGACCTGGAACAAAGTTGGAAAAACGTTTAAAAAGAGGTGACCCCGGTATTAATCCTTTGGATTCAGCTTGCAAAGAGCACGACATTGCTTATTCCCAAAACAAGAACTTGAGTGAAAGACACAAAGCTGACCAAAAGTTGGAGTGGGCTGCCTGGAATCGAGTTACATCCAAAGACGCTAAACTTGGCGAAAAAGCCGCTGCGTGGGCGGTTACCAACGCGATGAAAATGAAGAGAAAGATGGGGATGGGTGTTACACCGCTAAGGAGCGGAGTTGTAATGAAAGCTCGTAAGGCTATAAAAAAATTTAAACGAAAAATTGATAAACCTGGAGGTGTAAAAGAAAGCAGCAAACTTGCATTAACTGCAGCAAAAATTGCCATTAAGGAAGCAGGTGGGAAAAAGAAGATCCGAACTCCTAGAATCATACCTATTCCGAAACAAGGTGGCATCCTACCCCTGATTCCTATATTTGCGGGTCTTAGTGCTCTCGGTTCGCTAGCAGGGGGCGCTGCAGGTATTGCTAAAGCCGTAAAGGACGCTAAAGATGCTCAAACAAAACTAGAAGAGGCGCGTCGACACAATAGTAAAATGGAGACCATCGCTTTGGGTAAACAGGGGAAAGGCCTGTATTTAAAACCGTATCGTAAAGGAATGGGACTGTTTCTCAAAAAGTCAAAAAACTGTTAAAGTCGCTACCCAACCGCGCCCTAACCACATTGGATTTATTGAACGCAACCAAAAATGTAAAGAATTTCCGAGGAGTGTTTATGCGTGATTCGTTACCACGGAAACCACAACATCGAGAAACTGGCATCATTAATCTGGATTCAAAGGATGGATGCGGGACTCATTGGGTAGCTTATAAGAAATCTGGAAATATTGTTACTTACTTTGATAGTTTTGGAAATTTGTCACCGCCACAAGAAGTGATTAAATATTTTAGGAATTGTAAAATTAAATATAATCATGATCAGTATCAGACTTTTAATACGTACAACTGTGGACACTTGTGTATAGAATTTTTGTATAAATAAATCAGATTACTTCAAATTCTTTTAGTCATGTCTCAGACCTTCACCTTACAAGGTACAAGCAGTGTACTCTCAACAAACTATTATCCCCCTATAGAACTTGATCCAAATCGACAGTACTGTTTGGGATTAATTGGGCTTCATACCTATAATTCAATACCAAATATTGAAGAGGGTGTCAATAATAAATTTATTTACGGTGATAAAACAGTTAATATACCTACGGGTTCATACGAGGTTACAGATATTGAAACTTATTTGCAAAAACAGCTGTTTGGTGATAAGAAAAAAGAGGAAGTTGATAAACTCTTATCGCTTAAACCTAATAATAACACGCTACAGTGTGAAATTAAAAGTAAAAAGGATATAGATTTCTCACCTAATAAAGAAACGATTGGGAAATTATTAGGATTTTCTGGAAACAAAATTCTCAAGGCTGGAATTTTGCACGCATCTGATTTACCAGTGCAGATTATTAAAGTTGATAGTGTGCGAGTGGAGTGTAACATAACGACTGGAGCATTTTACGACGAAATCTTATCACATACTTTGTTTGAATTTAGTCCTGCAGTTGATCCAGGCTTTGCAATTAATATAGAACCAAAAAATATATTATATCTACCACTTAATACCCGTGATAGAATTGATAACATTACTCTTAGAATTATTGATCAAGAAGGTAAATTGATTAATTTCAGAGGAGAAAATATTTTAGTTAGACTCGAATTAAAAACATGGGGATAGTTTTCGATAAAAAGAATCAAACAAATCAAAAGCTCATCACTGTTAATTCATCTCTTCAAGGAGTAACACGTATTAATCTCGCAAGATTGGCATCTCTTGGTTATAAAATTAAAAACAATGGAAGACGTGTTTGAACAAGTACGATTTGACGATCGCATTAGTAAATTTGAGTATCACACTTATCAGCCGAGAACAACTCACTTTGAAAATAATGATGAAATTCGATTAACAATTCAAAATCAAGACATTTACACCTGCCCTGGAAACAGTTATATTTGCTTGAGCGGTAAAGTAGACTACAATTTATCGGCAGGTAAAAAATTTGAATTGGTGACAAATGCGTTCGCTTTCCTGTTTGAGGAGATTAGATATGAGTTAAACGGTATTGAAATTGATCGAACCCGCGATTTGGGGATCGCAAGTACTTTAAAAGGATTGATTTCCAACGATGATTTCAACGACTCGAAGGAATTGGGAATGGCTGGATGGGCTAAAACTGGACATATTAAGACTTATTTTCCTGATAAACATTTTTATGCTCTTATACCTTTAAGATGTTTAATGGGATTTGCAGAGGATTACCAAAAGCTTATTATTAATGTTAAACAGGAATTGATTTTATTACGTGCATCGAGTGATATAAATTGTTTTAAATGCGATGATGGTAATCCTATTGTATCACAAATTAAATTTAATATAAATAAAATTGAATGGAGAGTACCACATGTCCAACTAAACGATGAATTAAAACTACACATGTTGGATAAAATTAAAAACGATCCAAATATATTAATCCCGTTCAGAAAATGGGAACTGCATGAACTACCGACTCTAAAAAAGTCTAAGGATGATATTTGGGCTGTAAAAACTTCAAGCAGTTTGGAAAAACCACGATATGTGATTGTAGCCTTCCAAAACAATAAAAAGAATACGGCTAATGCTGACGCATCAACATTTGATCACAGCAATATTAAAAACATACGAGTTTATCTAAACTCTCAATCTTTTCCATATGAAAACCTAAATCTGGATTTTGAAAAGAATGATTACTTGACTGCATACAACATGTACTGTCAATTTCAATCGAGTTATTACAATCAGCTAAGTCGACCACTATTATCATTCATTGAATTTAAAAATTCAACAATTTTTGTGTTTGATGTGTCCAAACAAAACGAAAGTGTAAAATCTTCAGCAGTGGACCTGCGTATTGAGATGGAAGCGACTGAAAGTTTTAAAGATAATACCCGAGCATACTGTCTCATTTTGAGTGATTCAGTTGTAGAGTACACACCCATTTCCGGGATTGTTAAAAAAATTATTTAGAATGCGTCTTTGCTTTGATTTGATTCCTGTTATATATACATATACGCTTGATGAGGATGATGATGATTTAAACTGGATGCGAGAAGCTGTGAATCGACTTCGTTTCAAGAGACGAATTCAAGAAGTTGGAAAAATTGTGGAACCAATTCTCTTAAAGAGGATTATATCACCACCACCATTAAAAACACTTTTCATAGATATACAAGGATTCAACACCCCTGACTTTACTCCAAAGGAGCTTGCTGCCACCTATGATGGACAAAACTTACTTGTATATCTGTTTAAATCACCCACACCGTTTAGGGATCTAAGCGATGCGTCTAAAAAACAAGTTCGTTGGTTGGAAAACAATTACCACGGAATTCCATACAACAGCGATGGGAGTGATTTGAGTGAATTGCCAAGATTGTTTAAAAAATTACCTGCAGATGTTGTGTTCGTTAAAGGATCTCAAAAATTTGATTTTCTTAAAAAGTTTTATGATAATGTCGTAAATTTAGAATTTAATGAGAATTGTCCCAAATTTAAAAAATCTTTATATTGCTGTCAGTCCCATAGAAATAGATTAAGTGTATGTAGTATTGTAAATGTAGAAAAATTGTTTAATTATGTAAATAATAGTAAAAAATAAACAGTTTTTATTTAAAAATTTTTTTATTTAAATTTTATATTCATTACAGGAACCTTTAATCCCCCTATTAAAATACATACAACTATTATTATAAATAGCACAAATCCACATGATAATATCAACGTGGTGTAATTCATAATAAAGCAGCTATCTGGGAATGAAATTTAATTCATAATAAAGCAGCTATCTGGGAATGAAATTTACTTCATGTTCAAACACTGATGACACTTATATTTTGGTGGGGGTGGTCCATCGATGTGGGTCCTTCCCGTATTGTAGTGTTCAAAACAGGGTAATCTTTCCTTGGTCTTCTCTTTCAAGCTCGGCGGTAAATTTGGCCAGATGTTTAAAAGCTCCAGTCCTTCCGTCCTCTTCAAGTAGTATTCTGGTAAGTATTTCAAGTGATGAGAGTTTAAAGTACCTTCGTGGTATGCTTCTATGGCACTGCTAATGCGAACCATTAAAGGCTCTCGTTCCGTATTTGTACACTGCATTATTCTCAATGTATCTTCAACGCACTTTCACCGCTCTCTTACCACCACTACCCTCTTACCCCACCACTTTCTGGTCGTCGTATGTGACCTTGATGATATCATGGCGGCCATCTTGGTATGAGCAGATTATCTGTCTGTCCAAAGTGAAACGGAAACCCCTTATCTTATCTACATCCTGTTTAACCGGAAGCGGAAACGGAAACCGGAAACCGGAAGCGGAAACCGGAAACGGAAACCGGAAGCGGAAACCGGAAACGGAAACCGGAAACGGAAACCGGAAACGGAAACCGGAAACGGAAACCGGAAACGGAAACCGGAAACCGGAAGCGGAAACCGGAAGCGGAAACCGGAAACCGGAAACCGGAAGTGGAAACCGGAAACCGGAAGTGGTCAAGGTCACTTCCGGGAAGGGAATGAAATGAGCCCGTTCCGGCTATTATACTCTACTAAAAAATTAACATATTTTGTAGTTTTACTTTATGTCGTAGCACTCTTATTTTTTGAGATATTTTAAAATACAGTGAAATTTATTAATAAGATACAATTTACGGGTGAAAGTACTATGATGGACACATCACCATTTTTTAAAAAAAAGTGATACTTTTTGAGTAATTTTCGATCGTTAAATTTCTTCCCATTTTACTGGGCTATATGTTTTCTTATTTATGTAAAATACATAAATAAATAAATAAATAAATAAATAAATAAATAAATAAATAAATAAATAAATAAATAAATAAATAAATAAATAAATAAATAAATAAATAAATAAATAAATAAATAAATAAATAAATAAATAAATAAATAAATAAATAAATAAATAAATAAATAAATAAATAAATAAATAAATAAATAAATAAATAAATAAATAAATAAATAAATAAATAAATAAATAAATAAATAAATAAATAAATAAATAAATAAATAAATAAATAAATAAATAAATAAATAAATAAATAAATAAATAAATAAATAAATAAATAAATAAATAAATAAATAAATAAATAAATAAATAAATAAATAAATAAATAAATAAATAAATAAATAAATAAATAAATAAATAAATAAATAAATAAATAAATAAATAAATAAATAAATAAATAAATAAATAAATAAATAAATAAATAAATAAATAAATAAATAAATAAATAAATAAATAAATAAATAAATAAATAAATAAATAAATAAATAAATAAATAAATAAATAAATAAATAAATAAATAAATAAATAAATAAATAAATAAATAAATAAATAAATAAATAAATAAATAAATAAATAAATAAATAAATAAATAAATAAATACATAAATAATTAAAACCACTAGAGGTTTAATTTTTTGTAAAAAAATAAATATATTTCACGATTACTTTGTTCTTTATTAATATTATGTCAGGTGATGAAATGAACGAAAATAAACAAAAAATGTATCGCAACCAAATACTACCAGGTTAAATTAAGAAACTGCATAAAAATATGTTAGATTGAACTGATAAAAAAGGATTTGCAATACCTAACATCTAAGCGGGTGCGTTTTTAGTTAGAACTGTGACTTCGCTAGGAAATAAAAAAGATCTTAGTTACCACTGAACTGTTTATAGATCAGCGCATGGCTGTAACATAAACAGTTGCATTAACAACAATCTGACTGCCGAAATTAGGCAGTTGAAAAATAATAAAACCAACGACAATTTTAAGCACTTATTTGTGTGAATGGCGATTGAAGTCATTATTTTGCACATAAAACTTTAACTAATACTATTTATGCATGTATTTACTAAACTATTCTGTTTGTGTGCATAGATTTAAGTTCCTAAAACCGTAACATTATTTTTGTGATAAAAAGAAGAATTAATTGTACCCTTACCTTCAAGTTTCTTCTGTTGATTTTATATGTTGTTATGTTTGATCTATTATCAAGTTTATTTTCGTCTTTTACAGAATTTTCCTTCAAAAAGTACTTAAATTTTAATCACTGTTAATTAATTAGCTTGAGCGAGGTTTGAGGTTAATCATAAAGAAATACACTGAAATACACTATACTACCACCAGGTGGCGCAAATTACAACAAAATCGGGTTGAGGATGATATGATTTTGGTGAATTGACTTCGGCGTTGGCCAATCAGTCACGATTAATGTTTGTATTTAATTAATTCCATTTTAATGAAACAACGACAAACGACCACACAAAATAACATCAATGGACCTGGGACGAGTATTTTTCGTCAGAAAAATTATACATTCGAAATCGCCTCCGTGGCGGACGATTGGCCGTGACCAACTCCACCAGCGCGGCCCCTAAATTACAAAATATTAAATATTAAAGAAATTCTTATTTGAATAAACTAACCCTTCACAGTTGTAAACTGGTAGAAGTTTTCACAACGATAGCTAATATATGTAAATGGAAACGCATTTATAGTTAATAATTTGAAAGCATTAAAGATGCTACAAGCAATTGAAATGTGTAAAAATAGAAATAATCTTTAAAATGTAAGTCCCTTAAACAACCCATATAGTTAACTGATTCGCACTTGTTTGCGTAAATAGTTTTATTTTTATTTATAAACATCAATTTAGTTACTTCTATTGAAAAAAATGCACATAGTGCTTCAAATATACATTTAGATTTATAGGTAGGTATGTTGGAATTCGGCACCTTGCTTACTTTACTTGCTATCTTCAAACCAAGAGCCCGGTTTGAAGATATCAAATAAAGTAAGCACGGCGCCGTATTTGATTAGCAAGGGAGAGCAATTACAAATCAAAAAACAAAAATGTATCGGTGAACCAAAAAAAAGGAAACTAAAATATATTCCCATTCAATTCTAAGTTGCTATAGTATTTTCAAAACGTGTTTACATATTCAACGTAACAAAATTGCGCACGCAATTTAAAATCCTAAAACCAAACGTTTTCAGTGAATAAAGAAAAGAAAATAAGTACAATGATGTGCCATTGAATTTTAAAATCAACTTTCCGTCTACTGCTCCAAATATGGCAACTATATTAGCGAGCGTCACGGTATGGGCGAGCGAAGCGAGCCCTTATGCACTATTCGCATCCCATTATGCAGACGTCAACAATCAATAACAATCTCTCACTACCCACCAGCGACGATCTGAATCACAGCTTCTGCTCCAAACATGAGAACCGGTTGCCAAGCACCGGAATAATTTCAAAACATGTTTACACTTTCACCGTAACCAAATGAAAAATGTTTGGCTTTAGGATTTGAAATTGCGCGCGCAATTTCAAATCCTAAAGCCAAACATTTTTCCGTGAATAAAATAAAATATGTATATTGATGTGTAATTCAAATTTAAAATTGCTAGAATTATAAATTACACGTAGAACGAGGCGAAGTCGAGTTCTGTACTGAAATTATCCTCACTAAAAGCAGCACGAGGTGATAGCCGAGTACTGCGTTCACTTCTCTCTTCTTTCCGTCGACTGCTCCAAGCATGGTAACGATTTTAGCGAGCGCAGCGAGCGTCACGTTTAAGGCGAGCGCAGCGAGCGTCACGTTTTGGGCGAGCGCAGCGAGCGTCCCGTTAAGGCGTGCGAATCGAGCCCTTTTGCACTATTCGCATCCCATTATACAGACGTCAACAATCAATAACAACCTCTCACTACCCCAGTGACGATCTGAATCACAGCTTCTGCTCCAAACATGGCAACCGGTTGCCAAGCACCGGAATAATTTCAAAATATGTTTACACTTTCACCGTAACCAAATGAAAAATATTTGGCTTTAGGATTTGAAATTGCGCGCGCAATTTCAAATCCTAAAGCCAAATATTTTTCCGTGAATAAAATAAAATAAAATTTGGATATTGATGTGTAATTCAAATTTAAAATTGCTAGAATAATTCCATCGTAGTGAGCAGTTGTACGCAGAACGAGGCGAAACCGAGTTCTGTACTAAAGTTATCCCTACTAAAAGCAGCGCGAGGCGATAGCCGTGTACTGCGTTCACTTCACTCTTCTTTCCGTCCACTGCTCTCCAAACATGGCAACTATTTTAGCCAGCGCAGCGAGCATCACGTTAAGGGCGAGCGAAGCGAGTTATTCTGCACTATTCGCATCCAATTATGCAGACATCAACAATCAATAACAACATCTCACTACCCCAGTGACGATCTGTATCACAGCTTCTGCTCCAAACATGGCAACCGGTTGCCAAGCATCGAAATAATTTCAAAACATGTTTACACTTTCACCGTAACCAAATGAAAAATGTTTGGCTTTAGGATTTGAAATTGCGCGCGCAATTTCAAATCCTAAAGCCAAACATTTTTCCGTGAATAAAATAAAATAAAATTTGGATTTTGATGTGTAATTCAAATTTAAAATTGCTAGAATAATTCCATGGTAGTGAGCAGTTGTACGCAGAACGAGGCGAAACCGAGTTCTGTACTAAAGTTATCCCTACTAAAAGCAGCGCGAGGCGATAGCCGTGTACTGCGTTCACTTCACTCTTCTTTCCGTCCACTGCTCTCCAAACATGGCAACTATTTTAGCCAGCGCAGCGAGCATCACGTTAAGGGCGAGCGAAGCGAGTTATTCTGCACTATTCGCATCCAATTATGCAGACATCAACAATCAATAACAACATCTCACTACCCCAGTGACGATCTGTATCACAGCTTCTGCTCCAAGCATGGCAACCGGTTGCCAAACATCGGAATAATTTCAAAACATGTTTACACTTTCACCGTAACCAAATGAAAAATGTTTGACTTTAAGGAAAAAAATGTGTAAAACATGGTGTATTTAATTTTGTGAATCACGTTGCGTATATTAAGTTTCATATAATATTTGTTTCTGTCTTAAATATTTTAGCAGATATTAGCTTAACAAAAACCAGTTACATTATTCGTCCAATTGTCGCGCGTCCAAATATCGCGCGTCCAAATATCACGCGTCTAAATGTCGGCGCGTCCAATTGTCGCCGCGTCCAATTGTCGCCGCGTCCAATTGTCGCCGCGTCCAAAAGACCGCGTCCAAATGTCGCGCGTCCTTATGTCCGCGTCCTTTTTTCGTATATCCATCACTGAAATACTACTAAACCATTTTTTAACTCTCTTTACGTGATTTGTCCACGATTTCAAAAAATCATTTTTTTGTATCTCACACTCTGTTCACTTTTACACAATGTTGTCTGACACATTACTCTTACAGACTCGTAAACCATTTTTTAGCTCTCTTTACGTGATTTGTGCACGATTTCAAATATTAATTTTTTTGTACCTCACTTACTTCACACTCTGTTCACTTTTGTGTCTGACACATATCACTGAGAGACTACTAAACCATGTTTTAAATTTCTTTACGTGATTTGTCCATTAAATAAAAAATTCATTTTTTTGTATCTTACACTCTGTTCACTTTTACACAATGTTGTCTGACACATAACACTTACAGACTCGTAAACCATTTTTTAGCTCTCTTTACGTGATTTGTGCACGATTTCAAATATTCATTTTTTTGAACCTCACTTCCTTCACACTCTGTTTACTTTTGTGTGTGACACATATCACTGAGATACTACTAAACCAATTTTTAACTCTCTTTACGTGATTTGTTTACTATATAAAAAATTCATTTTTTAGTATCTCACACTCTGTTCACTTTTACACAATGTCGCATGACACATAACACTTACAGACTCGTAAACCATTTTTTAGCTCTCTTTACGTGATTTGTGCACGGTTTCAAATATTAATTTTTTTGTTCCTCACTTACTTCACACACTGTTCACTTTTGTGTGTGACACATATCACTGAGATACTACTAAACTAATTTTTAACTCTCTTTACGTGATTTGTCCACTATATAAAAAAATCATTTTTTAGTTTCTCACACTCTGTTCACTTTTACACAATGTTGTCTGACACATAACACTTACAGACTAGTAAACCATTTTTTAGCTCTCTTGACGTGATTTGTGCACGACTTCAAATTATAATTTTTTTGTACCACACTTACTTCACTCTCTGTTCACTTTTGTGTGTGACACATATCACTGAAATACTACTAAACCATTTTTTAACTCTCTTTACGTGATTTGTCCACGATTTCAAAAAATCATTTTTTTGTATCTCACACTCTGTTCACTTTTACACAATATTGTCTGACACATAACTCTTACAGACTCGTAAACCATTTTTTAGCTCTCTTTACGTGATTTGTGCACGATTTCAAATATTAATTTTTTTGTACCTCACTTACTTCACACTCTGTTCACTTTTACACAATGTTGTCTGACACATAACACTTACAGACTAGTAAACCATTTTTTAGCTCTCTTTACGTGATTTGTGCACGATTTCAAATATTAATTTTTTTGTACCTCACTTACTTCACACTCTGTTCACTTTTGTGTCTGACACATATCACTGAGAGACCAATAAACCATGTTTTAACTTTCTTTACGTGATTTGTCCACTAAATAAAAAAATCATTTTTTTGTATCTCACACTCTGTTCACTTTTACACAACGTTGTCTGACACATAACACAGACTAGTAAACCATTTTTAGCTCTCTTTACGTTATTTGTGCACGATTTTAAATATTATTTTTTTTTGTACCTCACTTACTTCACACTCTGTTCACTTTTGGGTCTGACACATATCACTGAGAGACTAATAAACCATGTTTTAACTTTCTTTACGTGATTTGTCCACTAAATAATTTTTTTTTATTTGGATCTAACACTCTGTTCACTTTTACACGATGTTGTCTGACACATAACACTTACAGACTAGTAAACCATTTTTTAGCTCTCTTTACCTGATTTGTGCACGATTTCAAATTATAATTTTTTTGTACCTCACTTACTTCACGCTCTGTTCACTTTTGTGTGTGACACATATCACTGAGATACTACTAAACCATTTTTTAACTCTCTTTAAGTGATTTGTCCACGATTTCAAAAAATCATTATTTTGTATCTCACACTCTGTTCACTTTTACACAAAGTTGTCTGACACATAACTCTTACAGACTCGTAAACCATTTTTTAGCTCTCTTTACGTGATTTGTGCACGATTTCAAATATTAATTTTTTTGTACCTCACTTACTTCACACTCTGTTCACTTTTGTGTGTGACACAAATCACTGAGATACTACTAAACCATTTTTCAACTTTCTTTACGTGATTTGTCCACTATATAAAAAAATCATTTTTTTGTATCCCACACTCTGTTCACTTTTACACAATGTTGTCTGACACATAACACTTACAGACTCGTAAACCATTTTTTAGCTCTCTTTACGTGATTTGTGCACGATTTCAAATATTAATTTTTTTGTACCTCACTTACTTCACACTTTGTTCACTTTTGTGTATGACACATATCACTGAGATACTACTAAACCAATTTTTAACTCTCTTTACGTGATTTGTCCACTATATAAAAAATTCATTTTTTAGTATCTCACACTCTGTTCACTTTTACACAATGTTGCCTGACACATAACACTTACAGACTCGTAAACCATTTTTTAGCTCTCTTTACGTGATTTGTGCACGATTTCAAATATTCATTTTTTTGAACCTCACTTACTTCACACTCTGTTCACTATTGTGTCTGACACATATCACTGAGTGACTACTAAACCATTTTTTAACTCTCTTTACGTGATTTGTCCACTATATAAAAAATTCATTTTTTTGTTTTTCACTCTGTTCACTTTTACACAATGTTGTCTGACACATAACACTTACAGACTCGTAAACCATTTTTTAGCTCTCTTTACGTGATTTGTGCACGACTTCAAATTATAATTTTTTTGTACCACACTTACTTCACTCTCTGTTCACTTTTGTGTGTGACACAAATCACTGAGATACCACTAAACTAATTTTTAACTCTCTTTACGTGATTTGTCCACTAAAAAAAAAATTCAATTTTAGTATCTCACACTCTGTTCACTTTTACACAATGTTGTCTGACACATAACACTTACAGACTAGTAAACCATTTTTTAGCTCTCTTTACGTGATTTGTGCACGACTTCAAATTATATTTTTTTTGTACCACACTTACTTCACACTCTGTTCACTTTTGTGTCTGACACATATCAATGAGAGACCAATAAACCATGTTTTAACTTTCTTTACGTGATCTGTCCACTAAATAAAAAAATCATTTTTTTGTATCTCACACTCTGTTCACTTTTACACAACGTTGTCTGACACATAACACAGACTAGTAAACCATTTTTTAGCTCTCTTTACCTGATTTGTGCACGATTTCAAATTATAATTTTTTTGTACCTCACTTACTTCACGCTCTGTTCACTTTTGTGTGTGACACATATCACTGAGATACTACTAAGCCATTTTTTAACTCTCTTTAAGTGATTTGTCCACGATTTCAAAAAATCATTATTTTGTATCTCACACTCTGTTCACTTTTACACAAAGTTGTCTGACTCATAACTCTTACAGACTCGTAAACCATTTTTTAGCTCTCTTTACGTGATTTGTGCACGATTTCAAATATTAATTTTTTTGTACCTCACTTACTTCACACTCTGTTCACTTTTGTGTGTGACACATATCACTGAGATACTACTAAACCATTTTTCAACTTTCTTTACGTGATTTGTCCACGATTTCAAAAAATTCATTTTTTAGTATCTCACACTCTGTTCACTTTTACACAATGATGTCTGACACATAACACTTACAGACTAGTAAACCATTTCTTAGCTCTTTTTACGTGATTTGTGCACGACTTCAAATTATAATTTTTTTGTACCACACTTACTTCACTCTCTGTTTACTTTTGTGTGTGACACAAATCACTGAAATACTACTAAACCATTTTTTAACTCTCTTTACGTGATTTGTCCACGATTTCAAAAAAATCATTTTTTTGTATCTCACACTCAGTTCACTTTTACACAATGTTGTCTGACACATAACTCTTACAGACTCGTAAACCATTTTATAGCTCTCTTTACGTGATTTGTGCACGATTTCAAATATTAATTTTTTTGTACCTCACTTACTTCACACTCTGTTCACTTTTGTGTGTGACACATATCACTGAGATACTACTAAACCATTTTTCAACTTTCTTTACGTGATTTGTCCACGATTTCAAAAAATCATTTTTTTGTATGTCACACTCTATTCACTTTTACACAATGTAGTCTGACACATAACACTTACAGACTCGTAAACCATTTTTTAGCTCTCTTTACGTGATTTGTGCACGATTTCAAATATTAATTTTTTTGTACCTCACTTACTTCACACTCTGTTCACTTTTGTGTCTGACACATATCACTCAGAGACTACTAAACCATTTTTTAACTCTCTTTACGTGATTTGTGCACGATTTCAAATATAAATTTTTTTGTACTTCACTTACTTCACACTCTCACTTTTGTGTCTGACACATATCACTGAGAGACTACTAAACCATTTTTTAACTCTCTTTACGTGACTTGTCCACTATATAAAAAATTCATTTTTTGTATCTCACACTCTGTTCACTTTTACACAATGTTGTCTGACACATAACACTTACAGACTCGTAAACCATTTTTTAGCTCTCTTTACGTGATTTGTGCACGATTTCAAATATTCATTTTTTTGAACCTCACTTCCTTCACACTCTGTTTACTTTTGTGTGTGACACATATCACTGAGATACTACTAAACCAATTTTTAACTCTCTTTACGTGATTTGTTTACTATATAAAAAATTCATTTTTTAGTATCTCACACTCTGTTCACTTTTACACAATGTTGTCTGACACATAACACTTACAGACTAGTAAACCATTTTTTAGCTCTCTTGACGTGATTTGTGCACGACTTCAAATTATAATTTTTTTGTACCACACTTACTTCACTCTCTGTTCACTTTTGTGTGTGACACATATCACTGAAATACTACTAAACCATTTTTTAACTCTCTTTACGTGATTTGTCCACGATTTCAAAAAATCATTTTTTTGTATCTCACACTCTGTTCACTTTTACACAATATTGTCTGACACATAACTCTTACAGACTCGTAAACCATTTTTTAGCTCTCTTTACGTGATTTGTGCACGATTTCAAATATTAATTTTTTTGTACCTCACTTACTTCACACTCTGTTCACTTTTACACAATGTTGTCTGACACATAACACTTACAGACTAGTAAACCATTTTTTAGCTCTCTTTACGTGATTTGTGCACGATTTCAAATATTAATTTTTTTGTACCTCACTTACTTCACACTCTGTTCACTTTTGTGTCTGACACATATCACTGAGAGACTACTAAACCATTTTTTAACTCTCTTTACGTGACTTGTCCACTATATAAAAAATTCATTTTTTGTATCTCACACTCTGTTCACTTTTACACAATGTTGTCTGACACATAACTCTTACAGACTCGTAAACCATTTTTTAGCTCTCTTTACGTGATTTGTGCACGATTTCAAATATTCATTTTTTTGAACCTCACTTCCTTCACACTCTGTTTACTTTTGTGTGTGACACATATCACTGAGATACTACTAAACCAATTTTTAACTCTCTTTACGTGATTTGTTTACTATATAAAAAATTCATTTTTTAGTATCTCACACTCTGTTCACTTTTACACAATGTCGCATGACACATAACACTTACAGACTCGTAAACCATTTTTTAGCTCTCTTTACGTGATTTGTGCACGGTTTCAAATATTAATTTTTTTGTTCCTCACTTACTTCACACACTGTTCACTTTTGTGTGTGACACATATCACTGAGATACTACTAAACTAATTTTTAACTCTCTTTACGTGATTTGTCCACTATATAAAAAAATCATTTTTTAGTTTCTCACACTCTGTTCACTTTTACACAATGTTGTCTGACACATAACACTTACAGACTAGTAAACCATTTTTTAGCTCTCTCTACGTTATTTGTGCACGATTTTAAATATTAATTTTTTTGTACCTCACTTACTTCACACTCTGTTCACTTTTGGGTCTGACACATATCACTGAGAGACTAATAAACCATGTTTTAACTTTCTTTACGTGATTTGTCCACTAAATAAAATTTTTTTTTTTGTATCTAACACTCTGTTCACTTTTACACGATGTTGTCTGACACATAACATTATAGTCTAGTAAACCATTTTTTAGCTCTCTTTACGTGATTTGTGCACGATTTCAAATATTAATTTTTTTGTACCTCACTTACTTCACACTCTGTTCACTTTTGAGTGTGACACATATCACTGAGATACTATTAAACCATTTTGCAGCTTTCTTTACGTGATTTGTCCACGATTTCAAAAAATCATTTTTTTGTATCTCACACTCTGTTCACTTTTACATAATGTAGTCTGACACATAACACTTACAGACTCGTAAACTATTTTTTAGCTCTCTTTACGTGATTTGTGCACGATTTCAAATATTAATTTTTTTGTACCTCACTTACTTCACACTCTGTTCACTTTTGTGTCTCAAACATATCACCAAGAGACTACTAAACCATTTTTTAACTCTCTTTACGCGACTTGTCCACTATATAAAAAATTCATTTTTTTGTATCTCACACTCTGTTCACTTTTACACAATGTTGTCTGACACATAACACTTACAGACTCGTAAACCATTTTTTAGCTCTCTTTACGTGATTTGTGCACGATTTCAAATATTAATTTTTTTGTACCTCACTTACTTCACACTTTGTTCACTTTTGTGTGTGACACATATCACTGAGAAACTACTAAACCAATTTTTAACTCTCTTTACGTGATTTGTCCACTATATAAAAAATTCATTTTTTAGTATCTCACACTCTGTTCACTTTTACACAATGTTGCCTGACACATAACACTTACAGACTCGTAAACCATTTTTTAGCTCTCTTTACGTGATTTGTGCACGATTTCAAATATTCATTTTTTTGAACCTCACTTACTTCACACTCTGTTCACTTTTGTGTCTGACACATATCACTGAGTGACTACTAAACCATTTTTTAACTCTCTTTACGTGATTTGTCCACTATATAAAAAATTCATTTTTTTGTATTTCACACTGTTCACTTTTACACAATGTTGTCTGACACATAACACTTACATACTCGTAAACCATTTTTGAGCTCTCTTTACGTGATTTGTGCACGACTTCAAATTACAATTTTTTTGTACCACACTTACTTCACTCTCTGTTCACTTTTGTGTGTGACACATATCACTGAGATACTACTAAACTAATTTTTAACTCTCTTTACGTGATTTGTCCACTAAATAAAAAAATCATTTTTTAGTATCTCACACTCTGTTCACTTTTACACAATGTTGTCTGACACATAACACTTACAGACTAGTAAACCATTTTTTAGCTCTCTTTACGTGATTTGTGCACGATTTCAAATATTAATTTTTTTGTACCTCACTTACTTCACACTCTGTTCACTTTTGAGTGTGACACATATCACTGAGATACTATTAAACCATTTTGCAGCTTTCTTTACGTGATTTGTCCACGATTTCAAAAAATCATTTTTTTGTATCTCACACTCTGTTCACTTTTACATAATGTAGTCTGACACATAACACTTACAGACTCGTAAACTATTTTTTAGCTCTCTTTACGTGATTTGTGCACGATTTCAAATATTAATTTTTTTGTACCTCACTTACTTCACACTCTGTTCACTTTTGTGTCTCAAACATATCACCAAGAGACTACTAAACCATTTTTTAACTCTCTTTACGCGACTTGTCCACTATATAAAAAATTCATTTTTTTGTATCTCACACTCTGTTCACTTTTACACAATGTTGTCTGACACATAACACTTACAGACTCGTAAACCATTTTTTAGCTCTCTTTACGTGATTTGTGCACGATTTCAAATATTAATTTTTTTGTACCTCACTTACTTCACACTTTGTTCACTTTTGTGTGTGACACATATCACTGAGAAACTACTAAACCAATTTTTAACTCTCTTTACGTGATTTGTCCACTATATAAAAAATTCATTTTTTAGTATCTCACACTCTGTTCACTTTTACACAATGTTGCCTGACACATAACACTTACAGACTCGTAAACCATTTTTTAGCTCTCTTTACGTGATTTGTGCACGATTTCAAATATTCATTTTTTTGAACCTCACTTACTTCACACTCTGTTCACTTTTGTGTCTGACACATATCACTGAGTGACTACTAAACCATTTTTTAACTCTCTTTACGTGATTTGTCCACTATATAAAAAATTCATTTTTTTGTATTTCACACTGTTCACTTTTACACAATGTTGTCTGACACATAACACTTACATACTCGTAAACCATTTTTGAGCTCTCTTTACGTGATTTGTGCACGACTTCAAATTACAATTTTTTTGTACCACACTTACTTCACTCTCTGTTCACTTTTGTGTGTGACACATATCACTGAGATACTACTAAACTAATTTTTAACTCTCTTTACGTGATTTGTCCACTAAATAAAAAAATCATTTTTTAGTATCTCACACTCTGTTCACTTTTACACAATGTTGTCTGACACATAACACTTACAGACTAGTAAACCATTTTTTAGCTCTCTTTACGTGATTTGTGCACGATTTCAAATATTAATTTTTTTGTACCTTACTTACTTCACACTCTGTTCACTTTTGTGTCTGACACATATCACTGAGAGACCAATAAACCATGTTTTAACTTTCTTTACGTGATTTGTCCACTATATAAAAAAAATCATTATTTTGTATCTCACACTCTGTTCACTTTTACACAACGTTGTCTGACACATAACACAGACTAGTAAACCATTTTTTAGCTCTCTTTACGTTATTTGTGCACGATTTTAAATATTAATTTTTTTGTACCTCACTTACTTCACACTCTGTTCACTTTTGGGTCTGACACATATCACTGAGAGACTAATAAACCATGTTTTAACTTTATTTACGTGATTTGTCCACTAAATAATTTTTTTTTTTTTTTTGTATCTAACACTCTGTTCACTTTTACACAATGTTGTCTGACACATAACACTTATAGACTAGTAAACCATTTTTTAGCTCTCTTTACCTGATTTGTGCACGGTTCAAATATTAATTTTTTTGTACCTCACTTACTTCACACACTGTTCACTTTTGTGTGTGACACATATCACTGAGATACTACTAAACTAATTTTTAACTCTCTTTACGTGATTTGTCCACTAAATAAAAAATTCATTTTTTAGTATCTCACACTCTGTTCACTTTTACACAATGTTGTCTGACACATAACACTTACAGACTAGTAAACTATTTTTTAGCTCTCTTTACGTGATTTGTGCACGATTTCAAATATTAATTTTTTTGTACCTCACTTACTTCACACTCTGTTCACTTTTGTGTCTGACACATATCACTGAGAGACCAATAAACCATGTTTTAACTTTCTTTACGTGATTTGTCCACTATATAAAAAAAATCATTATTTTGTACCTCACACTCTGTTCACTTTTACACAACGTTGTCTGACACATAACACAGACTAGTAAACTATTTTTTAGCTCTCTTTACGTTATTTGTGCACGATTTTAAATATTAATTTTTTTGTACCTCACTTACTTCACACTCTGTTCACTTTTGGGTCTGACACATATCACTGAGAGACTAATAAACCATGTTTTAACTTTATTTACGTGATTTGTCCACTAAATAAATTTTTTTTTTTTGTATCTAACACTCTGTTCACTTTTACACAATGTTGTCTGACACATAACACTTATCGACTAGTAAACCATTTTTTAGCTCTCTTTACCTGATTTGTGCACGGTTCAAATATTAATTTTTTTGTACCTCACTTACTTCACACACTGTTCACTTTTGTGTGTGACACATATCACTGAGATACTACTAAACTAATTTTTAACTCTCTTTACGTGATTTGTCCACTATATAAAAAATTCATTTTTTAGTATCTCACACTCTGTTCACTTTTACACAATGATGTCTGACACATAACACTTACAGACTAGTAAACCATTTTTTAGCTCTTTTTACGTGATTTGTGCACGACTTCTAATTATAATTTTTTTGTACCACACTTACTTCACTCTCTGTTCACTTTTGTGTGTGACACATATCACTGATATACTACTAAACCATTTTTTAACTCTCTTTACGTGATTTGTCCACGATTTCAAAAAATCATTTTTTTGTATCTCACACTCTGTTCACTTTTACACAATGTTGTCTGACACATAACTCTTACAGACTCGTAAACCATTTTTTAGCTCTCTTTACGTGATTTGTGCACGATTTCAAATATTAATTTTTTTGTACCTCACTTACTTCACACTCTGTTCACTTTTGTGTGTGACACATATCACTGAGATACTACTAAACCATTTTTCAACTTTCTTTACGTGATTTGTCCACGATTTCAAAAAATCATTTTTTTGTATGTCACACTCTGTTCACTTTTACACAATGTAGTCTGACACATAACACTTACAGAGTCGTAATCCATTTTTTAGCTCTCATTACGTGATTTGTGCATGATTTCAAATACTAATTTTTTTGTACCTCACTTACTTCACACTCTGTTCACTTTTGTGTCAGACACATATCACTGAGAGACTAATAAACCATGTTTTAACTTTCTTTACGTGATTTGTCCACTAAATAAAAAAATCATTTTTTTGTATCTAACACTCTGTTCACTTTTAGACAATGTTTGCTGACACATAACACTTACAGACTAGTAAACCATTTTTTAGCTTTCTTTACGTGATTTGTGCACGATTTCAAATTATAATTTTTTTGTACCTCACTTACTTCACACTCTGTTCACTTTTGTGTCTGACACATATCACTGAGTGACCACTAAACCATTTTTTAACTCTCTTTACGTGATTTGTCCACTATATAAAAAATTCATTTTTTTGTATTTCACACTGTTCACTTTTACACAATGTTGTCTGACACATAACACTTACAGACTCGTAAACCATTTTTTAGCTCTCTTTACGTGATTTGTGCACGACTTCAAATTATAATTTTTTTGTACCACACTTACTTCACTCTCTGTTAACTTTTGTGTGTGACACATATCACTGAGATACTACTAAACCATTTTTTAACTCTCTTTACGTGATTTGTCCACGATTTCAAATAATAATTTTTTTGTACCTCACTTACTTCACACTCTGTTCACTTTTGTGTGTGACACATATCACTGAGATACTACTAAACCATTTTTTAACTCTCTTTACGTGATTCGTCCACGATTTCAAAAAAATCATTATTTTGTATCTAACACTCTGTTCACTTTTACACAAAGTTGTCTGACCCATAACTCTTACAGACTCGTAAACCATTTTTTAGCTCTCTTTGCGTGATTTGTGCACGATTTCAAATTATTATTTTTTTCCACCTCACTTACTTCACACTCTGTTCACTTTTGTGTCTGACACATATCACTGAGAGACTACTAAACCATTTTTTAACTCTCTTTACGTGATTTGTCCACTAAATAAAAAATTCATTTTTTAGTATCTCACACTCTGTTCACTTTTACACAATATTGTCTGACACATAACACTTACAGACTAGTAAACCATTTTTTAGCTCTCTTTACGTGATTTGTGCACGATTTCAAATTATAATTTTTTGTACCTCACTTACTTCACACTGTTCACTATTGTGTATGACACATATCACTGAGATACTACTAAACCATTTTTTAACTCTCTTTACGAGATTTGTCCACGATTTCAAAAAATCATTATTTTGTATCTCACACTCTGTTTACTTTTACCCAAAGTTGTCTGACACATAACTCTTACAGACTCGTAAACCATTTTTTAGCTCTCTTTACGTGATTTGTGCACGATTTCAAATATTAATTTTTTTGTACCTCACTTACTTCACACTCTGTTCACTTATGTGTCTGACACATATCACTGAGAGACTAATAAACCATGTTTTAACTTCTTTACGTGATTTGTCCACTAAATAAAAAAATCATTTTTTTTGTATCTTACACTCTGTTCACTTTTACACAATGTTGTCTGACACATAACATTACAGACTCGTAAACCATGTTTTAGCTCTCTTTACGTGATTTGTGCACGATTTCAAATATTAATTTATTTGTACCTCACTTACTTCACACTCTGTTTACTTTTGTGTGTGACACATATCACTGAGATACTACTAAACCATTTTTTAACTTTCTTTACGTGATTTGTCTACGATTTCAAAAAATCATTTTTTTGTATCTCACACTCTGTTGACTTTTAGATAATGTTTTCTGACACGTAACTCTTACAGACTCGTAAACCATTTTTTAGCTCTCTCTACGTGATTTGTGCACGATTTCAAAAATTAATTTTTTTGTACCTCACTTACTTCACACTCTGTTCACTTATGTGTCTGACACATATCACTGAGAGACTAATAAACCATGTTTTAACTTCTTTACGTGATTTGTCCACTAAATAAAAAATTCATTTTTTTGTATCTTACACTCTGTTCACTTTTACACAATGTTGTCTGACACATAACACTTACAGACTCGTAAACCATTTTTTAGCTCTCTTTACGTGATTTGTGCACGATTTCAAATATTAATTTTTTTGTACCTCACTTACTTCACACTCAGTTCACTTTTGTGTGTGACACATATCACTGAGATACAACTAAACCATGTTTTAACTTTCTTTACGTGATTTGTCCATTAAATAAAAAATTCATTTTTTTGAATCTTACACTCTGTTCACTTTTACACAATGTTGTCTGACACATAACACTTACAGACTCGTAAACCATTTTTTAGCTCTCTTTACGTGATTTGTGCACGATTTCAAATATTAATTTTTTTGTACCTCACTTACTTCACACTCTGTTCACTTTTGTGTCTGACACATATCACCAAGAGACTACTAAACCATTTTTTAACTCTCTTTACGTGACTTGTCCACTATATAAAAAATTCATTTTTTTTGTATCTCACACTCTGTTCACTTTTACACAATGTTGTCTGACACATAACACTTACAGACTCGTAAACCATTTTTTAGCTCTCTTTACGTGATTTGTGCACGATTTTAAATATTCATTTTTTTGTACCTCACTTACTTCACACTCTTTTCACTTTTGTGTGTGACACATATCACTGAGATTCTACTAAACCAATTTTTAACTCTCTTTACGTGATTTGTCCACTATATAAAAAATTCATTTTTTAGTTTCTCACACTCTGTTCACTTTTACACAATGTTGCATGACACATAACACTTACAGACTCGTTAACCATTTTTTAGCTCTCTTTACGTGATTTGTGCACGATTTCAAATATTCATTTTTTTGTACCTCACTTACTTCACACTCTGTTCACTTTTGTGTCTGACACATATCACTGAGTGACTACTAAACCATTTTTTAGCTCTCTTTACGTGATTTGTGCACGACTTCAAATTATAATTTTTTTGAACCACACTTACTTCACTCTCTGTTCACTTTTGTGTGTGACACATATCACTGAGATACTACTAAACCATTTTTTAATTCTCTTTACGTGATTTGTCCACGATTTCAAATATTAATTTTTTTGTACCTCACTTACTTCACACTCTGTTCACTTTTGTGTGTGACACATATCACTGAGATACTACTAAACCATTTTTTAACTCTCTTTACGTGATTTGTCCACGATTTCAAAAAATCATTTTTTTGTATCTCACACTCTGTTCACTTTTACACAATGTTGTCTGACACATAACTCTTACGGACTCGTAAACCATTTTTTAGCTCTCTTTACGTGATTTGTGCACGATTTCAAATATTAATTTTTTTGTACCTCACTTACTTCACACTCTGTTCACTTTTGTGTGTGACACATATCACTGAGATACTACTAAACCATTTTTCAACTTTCTTTACGTGATTTGTCCACGATTTCAAAAAATCATTTTTTTGTATGTCACACTCTGTTCACTTTTACACAATGTAGTCTGACACATAACATTTACAGACTCGTAAACCATTTTTTAACTCTCTTTACGTGATTTGTGCACGATTTCAAATATTAATTTTTTTGTACCTCACTTACTTCACACTCTGTTCACTTTTGTGTCTGACACATATCACTCAGAGACTACTAAACCATTTTTTAACTCTCTATACGTTATTTGTGCACGATTTCAAATATAAATTTTTTTGTACTTCACTTACTTCACACTCTGTTCACTTTTGAGTCTGACACATATCACTGAGAGACTACTAAACCATTTTTTAACTCTCTTTACGTGACTTGTCCACTATATAAAAAATTCATTTTTTGTATCTCACACTCTGTTCACTTTTACACAATGTTGTCTGACACATAACACTTACAGACTCGTAAACCATTTTTTAGCTCTCTTTACGTGATTTGTGCACGATTTCAAATATTAATTTTTTTGTACCTCACTTACTTCACACTCTGTTCACTTTTGTGTGTGACACATATCACTGAGATACTACTAAACTAATTTTTAACTCTCTTCACGTGATTTGTCCACTAAATAAAAAATTCATTTTTTAGTATCTCACACTCTGTTCACTTTTACACAATCTTGTCTGACACATAACACTTACAGACTAGTAAACCATTTTTTAGCTCTCTTTACGTGATTTGTGCACCATTTCAAATATTAATTTTTTTGTACCTCACTTACTTCACACTCTGTTCACTTTTGTGTCTGACACATATCACTGAGAGACCAATAAACCATGTTTTAACTTTCTTAACGTGATTTGTCCACTATATACAAAAATCATTTTTTTGTATCTCACACTCTGTTCACTTTTAGACAATGTTTGCTGACACATAACACTTACAGACTAGTAAACCATTTTTTAGCTCTCTTTACGTGATTTGTGCACGATTTCAAATTATAATTTTTTTGTACCTCACTTACTTCACACTCTGTTCACTTTTGTGTGTGACACATATCACTGAGATACAACTAAACCAATTTTTAACTCTCTTTACGTGATTTGTCCACTATATACAAAAATCATTTTTTTGTATCTCACACTCTGTTCACTTTTAGACAATGTTTGCTGACACATAACACTTACAGACTACTAAACCATTTTTTAACTCTCTTTACGTGACTTGTCCACTATATAAAAAATTCATTTTTTGTATCTCACACTCTGTTCACTTTTACATAATGTAGTCTGACACATAACACTTACAGACTCGTAAACTATTTTTTAGCTCTCTTTACGTGATTTGTGCACGATTTCAAATAATAATTTTTTTGTACCTCACTTACTTCACACTCTGTTCACTTTTGTGTCTGACACATATCACCAAGAGACTACTAAACCATTTTTTAACTCTCTTTACGCGACTTGTCCACTATATAAAAAATTCATTTTTTTGTATCTCACACTCTGTTCACTTTTACACAATGTAGTCTGACACATAACACTTACAGAGTCGTAATCCATTTTTTAGCTCTCATTACGTGATTTGTGCATGATTTCAAATACTAATTTTTTGTACCTCACTTACTTCACACTCTGTTCACTTTTGTGTCAGACACATATCACTGAGAGACTAATAAACCATGTTTTAACTTTCTTTACGTGATTTGTCCACTAAATAAAAAAATCATTTTTTTGTATCTAACACTCTGTTCACTTTTAGACAATGTTTGCTGACACATAACACTTACAGACTAGTAAACCATTTTTTAGCTCTCTTTACGTGATTTGTGCACGATTTCAAATTATAATTTTTTTGTACCTCACTTACTTCACACTCTGTTCACTTTTGTGTGTGACACATATCACTGAGATACAACTAAACCAATTTTTAACTCTCTTTACGTGATTTGTCCACTATATAAAAAATTCATTTTTTAGTATTTCACACTCTGTTCACTTTTACACAATGTTGCCTGACACATAACACTTACAGACTCGTAAACCATTTTTTAGCTCTCTTTACGTGATTTGTGCACGATTTCAAATATTCATTTTTTTGTACCTCACTTACTTCACACTCTGTTCACTTTTGTGTCTGACACATATCACTGAGTGACCACTAAACCATTTTTTAACTCTCTTTACGTGATTTGTCCACTATATAAAAAATTCATTTTTTTGTATTTCACACTGTTCACTTTTACACAATGTTGTCTGACACATAACACTTACAGACTCGTAAACCATTTTTTAGCTCTCTTTACGTGATTTGTGCACGACTTCAAATTATATTTTTTTTGTACCACACTTACTTCACTCTCTGTTAACTTTTGTGTGTGACACATATCACTGAGATACTACTAAACCATTTTTTAACTCTCTTTACGTGATTTGTCCACGATTTCAAATAATAATTTTTTTGTACCTCACTTACTTCACACTCTGTTCACTTTTGTGTGTGACACATATCACTGAGATACTACTAAACCATTTTTTAACTCTCTTTACGTGATTCGTCCACGATTTCAAAAAAATCATTATTTTGTATCTAACACTCTGTTCACTTTTACACAAAGTTGTCTGACCCATAACTCTTACAGACTCGTAAACCATTTTTTAGCTCTCTTTGCGTGATTTGTGCACGATTTCAAATTATTATTTTTTTCCACCTCACTTACTTCACACTCTGTTCACTTTTGTGTCTGACACATATCACTGAGAGACTACTAAACCATTTTTTAACTCTCTTTACGTGATTTGTCCACTAAATAAAAAATTCATTTTTTAGTATCTCACACTCTGTTCACTTTTACACAATGTTGTCTGACACATAACACTTACAGATTTTAAATATTAATTTTTTTGTACCTCACTTACTTCACACTCTGTTCACTTTTGGGTCTGACACATATCACTGAGAGACTAATAAACCATGTTTTAACTTTCTTTACGTGATTTGTCCACTAAATAAATTTTTTTTTTTGTATCTAATACTCTGTTCACTTTTACACAATGTTGTCTGACACATAACACTTACAGACTAGTAAACCATTTTTTAGCTCTCTTTACGTGATTTGTGCACGATTTCAAATTATAATTTTTTGTACCTCACTTACTTCACACTGTTCACTATTGTGTATGACACATATCACTGAGATACTACTAAACCATTTTTTAACTCTCTTTACGAGATTTGTCCACGATTTCAAAAAATCATTATTTTGTATCTCACACTCTGTTTACTTTTACCCAAAGTTGTCTGACACATAACTCTTACAGACTCGTAAACCATTTTTTAGCTCTCTTTACGTGATTTGTGCACGATTTCAAATATTAATTTTTTTGTACCTCACTTACTTCACACTCTGTTCACTTATGTGTCTGACACATATCACTGAGAGACTAATAAACCATGTTTTAACTTCTTTACGTGATTTGTCCACTAAATAAAAAAATCATTTTTTTTGTATCTTACACTCTGTTCACTTTTACACAATGTTGTCTGACACATAACATTACAGACTCGTAAACCATGTTTTAGCTCTCTTTACGTGATTTGTGCACGATTTCAAATATTAATTTATTTGTACCTCACTTACTTCACACTCTGTTCACTTTTGTGTGTGACACATATCACTGAGATACTACTAAACCATTTTTTAACTTTCTTTACGTGATTTGTCTACGATTTCAAAAAATCATTTTTTTGTATCTCACACTCTGTTGACTTTTAGATAATGTTTTCTGACACGTAACTCTTACAGACTCGTAAACCATTTTTTAGCTCTCTCTACGTGATTTGTGCACGATTTCAAAAATTAATTTTTTTGTACCTCACTTACTTCACACTCTGTTCACTTATGTGTCTGACACATATCACTGAGAGACTAATAAACCATGTTTTAACTTCTTTACGTGATTTGTCCACTAAATAAAAAATTCATTTTTTTGTATCTTACACTCTGTTCACTTTTACACAATGTTGTCTGACACATAACACTTACAGACTCGTAAACCATTTTTTAGCTCTCTTTACGTGATTTGTGCACGATTTCAAATATTAATTTTTTTGTACCTCACTTACTTCACACTCAGTTCACTTTTGTGTGTGACACATATCACTGAGATACAACTAAACCATGTTTTAACTTTCTTTACGTGATTTGTCCATTAAATAAAAAATTCATTTTTTTGAATCTTACACTCTGTTCACTTTTACACAATGTTGTCTGACACATAACACTTACAGACTCGTAAACCATTTTTTAGCTCTCTTTACGTGATTTGTGCACGATTTCAAATATTAATTTTTTTGTACCTCACTTACTTCACACTCTGTTCACTTTTGTGTCTGACACATATCACCAAGAGACTACTAAACCATTTTTTAACTCTCTTTACGTGACTTGTCCACTATATAAAAAATTCATTTTTTTGTATCTCACACTCTGTTCACTTTTACACAATGTTGTCTGACACATAACACTTACAGACTCGTAAACCATTTTTTAGCTCTCTTTACGTGATTTGTGCACGATTTTAAATATTCATTTTTTTGTACCTCACTTACTTCACACTCTTTTCACTTTTGTGTGTGACACATATCACTGAGATTCTACTAAACCAATTTTTAACTCTCTTTACGTGATTTGTCCACTATATAAAAAATTCATTTTTTAGTTTCTCACACTCTGTTCACTTTTACACAATGTTGCATGATACATAACACTTACAGACTCGTTAACCATTTTTTAGCTCTCTTTACGTGATTTGTGCACGATTTCAAATATTCATTTTTTTGTACCTCACTTACTTCACACTCTGTTCACTTTTGTGTCTGACACATATCACTGAGTGACTACTAAACCATTTTTTAGCTCTCTTTACGTGATTTGTGCACGACTTCAAATTATAATTTTTTTGAACCACACTTACTTCACTCTCTGTTCACTTTTGTGTGTGACACATATCACTGAGATATTACTAAACCATTTTTTAATTCTCTTTACGTGATTTGTCCACGATTTCAAATATTAATTTTTTTGTACCTCACTTACTTCACACTCTGTTCACTTTTGTGTCTGACACATATCACTGAGATACTACTAAACCATTTTTTAACTCTCTTTACGTGATTTGTCCACGATTTCAAAAAATCATTTTTTTGTATCTCACACTCTGTTCACTTTTACACAATGTTGTCTGACACATAACTCTTACGGACGCGTAAACCATTTTTTAGCTCTCTTTACGTGATTTGTGCACGATTTCAAATATTAATTTTTTTGTACCTCACTTACTTCACACTCTGTTCACTTTTGTGTGTGACACATATCACTGAGATACTACTAAACCATTTTTCAACTTTCTTTACGTGATTTGTCCACGATTTCAAAAAATCATTTTTTTGTATGTCACACTCTGTTCACTTTTACACAATGTAGTCTGACACATAACACTTACAGACTCGTAAACCATTTTTTAACTCTCTTTACGTGATTTGTGCACGATTTCAAATATTAATTTTTTTGTACCTCACTTACTTCACACTCTGTTCACTTTTGTGTCTGACACATATCACTCAGAGACTACTAAACCATTTTTTAACTCTCTATACGTTATTTGTGCACGATTTCAAATATAAATTTTTTTGTACCTCACTTACTTCACACTCTGTTCACTTTTGTGTGTGACACATATCACTGAGATACTACTAAACTAATTTTTAACTATCTTTACGTGATTTGTCCACTATATAAAAAATTCATTTTTTAGTATGTCACACTCTGTTCACTTTTACACAATGATGTCTGACACATAACACTTACAGACTAGTAAACCATTTTTTAGCTCTTTTTACGTGATTTGTGTACGACTTCAAATTATAATTTTTTTGTACCACACTTACTTCACTCTCTGTTCACTTTTGTGTGTGACACATATCACTGAAATACTACTAAACCATTTTTTAACTCTCTTTACGTGATTTGTCCACGATTTCAAAAAATCATTTTTTTGTATCTCACACTCTGTTCACTTTTACACAATGTTGTCTGACACATAACTCTTACAGACTCGTAAACCATTTTTTAGCTCTCTTTACGTGATTTGTGCACGATTTCAAATATTAATTTTTTTGTACCTCACTTACTTCACACTCTGTTCACTTTTGTGTGTGACACATATCACTGAGATACTACTAAACCATTTTTCAACTTTCTTTACGTGATTTGTCCACGATTTCAAAAAATCATTTTTTTGTATGTCACACTCTGTTCACTTTTACACAATGTAGTCTGACACATAACACTTACAGACTCGTAATCCATTTTTTAGCTCTCATTACGTGATTTGTGCACGATTTCAAATACTAATTTTTTTGTACCTCACTTACTTCACACTCTGTTCACTTTTGTGTCAGACACATTTCACTGAGAGACTAATAAACCATGTTTTAACTTTCTTTACGTGATTTGTCCACTAAATAAAAAAATCATTTTTTTGTATCTAACACTCTGTTCACTTTTAGACAATGTTTGCTGACACATAACACTTACAGACTAGTAAACCATTTTTTAGCTCTCTTTACGTGATTTGTGCACGATTTCAAATTATAATTTTTTTGTACCTCACTTACTTCACACTCTGTTCACTTTTGTGTGTGACACATATCACTGAGATACAACTAAACCAATTTTTAACTCTCTTTACGTGATTTGTCCACTATATAAAAAATTCATTTTTTAGTATTTCACACTCTGTTCACTTTTACACAATGTTGTCTGACCCATAACTCTTACAGACTCGTAAACCATTTTTTAGCTCTCTTTGCGTGATTTGTGCACGATTTCAAATTATTATTTTTTTGTACCTCACTTACTTCACACTCAGTTCACTATTGTGTATGACACATATCACTGAGATACTACTAAACCATTTTTTAACTCTCTTTACGAGATTTGTCCACGATTTCAAAAAATCATTATTTTGTATCTCACACTCTGTTTACTTTTACCCAAAGTTGTCTGACACATAACTCTTACAGACTTGTAAACCATTTTTTAGCTCTCTTTACGTGATTTGTGCACGATTTCAAATATTAATTTTTTTGTACCTCACTTACTTCACACTCTGTTCACTTTTGTGTGTGACACATATCACTGAGATCCTACTAAACCATTTTTTAACTTTCTTTACGTGATTTGTCCACGATTTCAAAAAATCATTTTTTTGTATCTCACACTCTCTTGACTTTTAGATAATGTTTTCTGACACGTAACTCTTACAGACTCGTAAACCATTTTTTAGCTCTCTCTACGTGATTTGTGCACGATTTCAAATGTTAATTTTTTTGTACCTCACTTACTTCACACTCTGTTCACTTATGTGTCTGACACATATCACTGAGAGAACAATAAACCATGTTTTAACTTCTTTACGTGATTTGTCCACTAAATAAAAAAATCATTTTCTTGTATCTTACACTCTGTTCACTTTTACACAATGTTGTCTGACACATAACACTTACAGACTCGTAAACCATTTTTTAGCTCTCTTTACGTGATTTGTGCACGATTTCAAATTTTAATTTTTCTGTACCTCACTTACTTCACACTCTGTTCACTTTTGTGTGTGACACATATCACTGAGATACTACTAAACCATTTTTTAACATTCTTTACGTGATTTGTCCACGATTTCAAAAAATCATTTTTTTGTATCTCACACTCTGTTCACTTTTACACAATGTTGTCTGACACATAACTCTTACAGACTCGTAAACCATTTTTTAGCTCTCTTTACGTGATTTGTGCACGATTTCAAATTATAATTTTTTTGTACCTCACTTACTTCACACTCTGTTCACTTTTGTGTGTGACACATATCACTGAGATACAACTAAACCAATTTTTAACTCTCTTTACGTGATTTGTCCACTATATAAAAAATTCATTTTTTAGTATTTCACACTCTGTTCACTTTTACACAATGTTGCCTGACACATAACACTTACAGACTCGTAAACCATTTTTTAGCTCTCTTTACGTGATTTGTGCACGATTTCAAATATTCATTTTTTTGTACCTCACTTACTTCACACTCTGTTCACTTTTGTGTCTGACACATATCACTGAGTGACCACTAAACCATTTTTTAACTCTCTTTACGTGATTTGTCCACTATATAAAAAATTCATTTTTTTGTATTTCACACTGTTCACTTTTACACAATGATGTCTGACACATAACACTTACAGACTAGTAAACCATTTTTTAGCTCTTTTTACGTGATTTGTGCACGACTTCAAATTATAATTTTTTTGTACCACACTTACTTCACTCTCTGTTCACTTTTGTGTGTGACACATATCACTGAAATACTACTAAACCATTTTTTAACTCTCTTTACGTGATTTGTCCACGATTTCAAAAAATCATTTTTTTGTATCTCACACTCTGTTCACTTTTACACAATGTTGTCTGACACATAACTCTTACAGACTCGTAAACCATTTTTTAGCTCTCTTTACGTGATTTGTGCACGATTTCAAATATTAATTTTTTTGTACCTCACTTACTTCACACTCTGTTCACTTTTGTGTCAGACACATATCACTGAGAGACTAATAAACCATGTTTTAACTTTCTTTACGTGATTTGTCCACTAAATAAAAAAATCATTTTTTTGTATCTAACACTCTGTTCACTTTTAGACAATGTTTGCTGACACATAACACTTACAGACTAGTAAACCATTTTTTAGCTCTCTTTACGTGATTTGTGCACGATTTCAAATTATAATTTTTTTGTACCTCACTTACTTCACACTCTGTTCACTTTTGTGTGTGACACATATCACTGAGATACAACTAAACCAATTTTTAACTCTCTTTACGTGATTTGTCCACTATATAAAAAATTCATTTTTTAGTATTTCACACTCTGTTCACTTTTACACAATGTTGTCTGACCCATAACTCTTACAGACTCGTAAACCATTTTTTAGCTCTCTTTGCGTGATTTGTGCACGATTTCAAATTATTATTTTTTTGTACCTCACTTACTTTACACTCAGTTCACTATTGTGTATGACACATATCACTGAGATACTACTAAACCATTTTTTAACTCTCTTTACGAGATTTGTCCACGATTTCAAAAAATCATTATTTTGTATCTCATACTCTGTTTACTTTTACCCAAAGTTGTCTGACACATAACTCTTACAGACTCGTAAACCATTTTTTAGCTCTCTTTACGTGATTTGTGCACGATTTCAAATATTAATTTTTTTGTACCTCACTTACTTCACACTCTGTTCACTTTTGTGTGTGACACATATCACTGAGATCCTACTAAACCATTTTTTAACTTTCTTTACGTGATTTGTCCACGATTTCAAAAAATCATTTTTTTGTATCTCACACTCTCTTGACTTTTAGATAATGTTTTCTGACACGTAACTCTTACAGACTCGTAAACCATTTTTTAGCTCTCTCTACGTGATTTGTGCACGATTTCAAATGTTAATTTTTTTGTACCTCACTTACTTCACACTCTGTTCACTTATGTGTCTGACACATATCACTGAGAGAACAATAAACCATGTTTTAACTTCTTTACGTGATTTGTCCACTAAATAAAAAAATCATTTTCTTGTATCTTACACTCTGTTCACTTTTACACAATGTTGTCTGACACATAACACTTACAGACTCGTAAACCATTTTTTAGCTCTCTTTACGTGATTTGTGCACGATTTCAAATTTTAATTTTTCTGTACCTCACTTACTTCACACTCTGTTCACTTTTGTGTGTGACACATATCACTGAGATACTACTAAACCATTTTTTAACATTCTTTACGTGATTTGTCCACGATTTCAAAAAATCATTTTTTTGTATCTCACACTCTGTTGACTTTTAGATAATGTTGTCTGACACGTAACTCTTACAAACTCGTAAACCATTTTTTAGCTCTCTCTACGTGATTTGTGCACGATTTCAAAAATTAATTTTTTTGTACCTCACTTACTTCACACTCTGTTCACTTTTGTGTGTGACACATATCACTGAGATACAACTAAACCATTTTTTAACTTTCTTTACGTGATTTGTCCACGATTTCAAAAAATCATTTTTTTTGTATTTCACACTCTGTTCACTTTTACGCAATGTTGTCTGACACATAACACTTACAGACTCGTAACCATTTTTTAGCTCTCTTTACGTGATTTGTGCACGATTTCAAATATTAATTTTTTTGTACCTCACTTACTTCACACTCTGTTCACTTTTGTGTCTGACACATATCACCAAGAGACTACTAAACCATTTTTTAACTCTCTTTACGTGACTTGTCCACTATATAAAAAATTCATTTTTTTGTATCTCACACTCTGTTCACTTTTACACAATGTTGTCTGACACATAACACTTACAGACTCGTAAACCATTTTTTAGCTCTCTTTACGTGATTTGTTCACGATTTCAAATATTCATTTTTTTGTACCTCACTTACTTCACACTCTGTTTACTTTTGTGTGTGACACATATCACTGAGATACTACTAAACCAATTTTTAACTCTCTTTACGTGATTTGTCCACTATATAAAAAATTTATTTTTTAGTATCTCACACTCTGTTCACTTTTACACAATGTTGCATGACACATAACACTTACAGACTCGTAAACCATTTTTTAGCTCTCTTTACGTGATTTGTGCACGATTTCAAATATTCATTTTTTTGTACCTCACTTACTTCACACTCTGTTCACTTTTGTGTCTGACACATATCACTGAGTGACTACTAAACCATTTTTTAACTCTCTTTACGTGATTTGTCCACTATATAAAAAATTCATTTTTTTGTATTTCACACTGTTCACTTTTACAAATGTTGTCTGACACATAACACTTACAGACTCGTAAACCATTTTTTAGCTCTCTTTACGTGATTTGTGCACGACTTCAAATTATAATTTTTTTGTACCACACTTACTTCACTCTCTGTTCATTTTTGTGTGTGACACATATCACTGAGATACTACTAAACCATTTTTTAACTCTCTTTACGTGATTTGTCCACGATTTCAAAAAATCATTTTTTTGTATCTCACACTCTGTTCACTTTTACACAATGTTGCCTGACACATAACACTTACAGACTCGTAAACCATTTTTTAGCTCTCTTTACGTGATTTGTGCACGACTTCAAATTATAATTTTTTTGTACCACACTTACTTCACTCTCTGTTAACTTTTGTGTGTGACACATATCACTGAGATACTACTAAACCATTTTTTAACTCTCTTTACGTGATTTGTCCACGATTTCAAATATTAATTTTTTTTTACCTCACTTACTTCACACTCTGTTCACTTTTGTGTGTGACACATATCACTGAGATACTACTAAACCATTTTTTAACTCTCTTAACGTGATTTGTCCACGATTTCAAAAAATCATTATTTTGTATCTCACACTCTGTTCACTTTTACACAAAGTTGTCTGACACATAACTCTTACAGACTCGTAAACCATTTTTTAGCTCTCTTTACGTGATTTGTGCACTATTTCAAATATAAATTTACTTACTTCACACTCTGTTCACTTATGTGTCTGACACGTATCACTGAGAGACCAATAAACCATGTTTTAACTTCTTTACGTGATTTGTCCACTAAATAAAAAATTCATTTTTTTGTATCTTACACTCTGTTCACTTTTACACAATGTTGTCTGACACATAACACTTACAGACTCGTAAACCATTTTTTAGCTCTCTTTACGTGATTTGTGCACGATTTCAAATATTAATTTGTTTGTACCTCACTTACTTCACACTCTGTTCACTATTGTGTATGACACATATCACTGAGATACCACTAAACCATTTTTTAACTCTCTTTACGTGATTTGTCCACGATTTCAAAAAATCATTATTTTGTATCTCACACTCTGTTCACTTTTACACAAAGTTGTCTGACACATAACTCTAACAGACTCGTAAACCATTTTTTAGCTCTCTTTACGTGATTTGTGCACGATTTCAAAAATTAATTTTTTTGTATCTCACTTACTTCACACTCTGTTCACTTTTGTGTGTGACACATATCACTGAGATACTACTAAACCATTTTTTAACTCTCTTTACTTGATTTGTCCACTATATAAAAAATTCATTTTTTTGAATTTCACACTGTTCACTTTTACAAAAGTTGTCTGACACATAACACTTACAGACTAGTAAACCATTTTTTAGCTCTCTTTACGTGATTTGCGCACGACTTCAAATTATAATTTTTTTGTACCACACTTACTTCACTCTCTGTTCACTTTTGTGTGTGACACATATCACTGAGATACTACTAAACCATTTTTTAACTCTCTTAACGTGATTTGTCCACGATTTCAAAAAATCATTATTTTGTATCTCACACTCTGTTCACTTTTACACGAAGTTGTCTGACACATAACTCTTACAGACTCGTAAACCATTTTTTAGCTCTCTTTACGTGATTTGTGCACTATTTCAAATATAAATTTTTTTGTACCTCACTTACTTCACACTCTGTTCACTTATGTGTCTGACACATATCACTGAGAGACCAATAAACCATGTTTTAATTTCTTTACGTGATTTGTCCACTAAATAAAAAATTCATTTTTTTGTATCTTACACTCTGTTCACTTTTACACAATGTTGTCTGACACATAACACTTACAGACTCGTAAACCATTTTTTAGCTCTCTTTACGTGATTTGTGCACGATTTCAAATATTAATTTTTTTGTACCTCACTTACTTCACACTCTGTTCACTATTGTGTATGACACATATCACTGAGATACCACTAAACCATTTTTTAACTCTCTTTACGTGATTTGTCCACGATTTCAAAAAATCATTATTTTGTATCTCACACTCTGTTCACTTTTACACAAAGTTGTCTGACACATAACTCTTACAGACTCGTAAACCATTTTTTAGCTCTCTTTACGTGATTTGTGCACGATTTCAAAAATTAATTTTTTTGTATCTCACTTACTTCACACTCTGTTCACTTTTGTGTGTGACACATATCACTGAGATACTACTAAACCATTTTTCAACTTTCTTTACGTGATTTGTCCACGATTTCAAAAAATCATTTTTTTGTATCTCACACTCTGTTCACTTTTACACAATGTAGTCTGACACATAACACTTACAGACTCGTAAACCATTTTTCAGCTCTCTTTACGTGATTTGTGCACGATTTCAAATATTAATTTTTTTGTACCTCACTTACTTCACACTCTGTTCACTTATGTGTCTGACACATATCACTGAGAGACCAATAAACCATGTTTAAACTTCTTTACGTGATTTGTCCACTAAATAAAAAATTCATTTTTTTGTATCTTACACTCTGTTCACTTTTACACAATATTGTCTGACACATAACACTTACAGACTCGTAAACCATTTTTTAGCTCTCTTTACGTGATTTGTGCACGATTTCAAATATTAATTTTTTTGTACCTCACTTACTTCACACTCTGTTCACTTTTGTGTCTGACACATATCACTGAGAGACTACTAAACCATGTTTTAACTTTCTTTACGTGATTTGTCCATTAAATAAAAAATTCATTTTTTTGAATCTTACACTCTGTTCACTTTTACACAATGTTGTCTGACACATAACACTTACAGACTCGTAAACCATTTTTTAGCTCTCTTTACGTGATTTGTGCACGATTTCAAATATTCATTTTTTTGTACCTCACTTCCTTCACACTCTGTTTACTTTTGTGTGTGACACATATCACTGAGATACTACTAAACCATTTTTTAACTCTCTTTACGTGATTTGTCCACGATTTCAAAAAATCATTTTTTTGTATCTCACACTCTGTTCACTTTTACACAATGTTGCCTGACACATTACACTTACAGACTCGTAAACCATTTTTTAGCTCTCTTTACGTGATTTGTGCACGATTTCAAATATTCATTTTTTTGTACCTCACTTACTTCACACTCTGTTCACTTTTGTGTCTGACACATAACACTGTGTGACTACTAAACCATTTTTTAACTCTCTTTACGTGAATTGTCCACAATATAAAAAATTCATTTTTTTGTATTTCACACTGTTCACTTTTACACAATGTTGTCTGACACATAACACTTACAGACTCGTAAACCATTTTTTAGCTCTCTTTACGTGATTTGTGCACGATTTCAAAAATTAATTTTTTTGTACCTCACTTACTTCACACTCTGTTCACTTTTGTGTGTGACACATATCACTGAGATACTACTAAACCATTTTTTAACTCTCTTTACTTGATTTGTCCACTATATAAAAAATTCATTTTTTTGAATTTCACACTGTTCACTTTTACAAAAGTTGTCTGACACATAACACTTACAGACTAGTAAACCATTTTTTAGCTCTCTTTACGTGATTTGCGCACGACTTCAAATTATAATTTTTTTGTACCACACTTACTTCACTCTCTGTTCACTTTTGTGTGTGACACATATCACTGAGATACTACTAAACCATTTTTTAACTCTCTTAACGTGATTTGTCCACGATTTCAAAAAATCATTATTTTGTATCTCACACTCTGTTCACTTTTACACAAAGTTGTCTGACACATAACTCTTACAGACTCGTAAACCATTTTTTAGCTCTCTTTACGTGATTTGTGCACTATTTCAAATATAAATTTTTTTGTACCTCACTTACTTCACACTCTGTTCACTTATGTGTCTGACACATATCACTGAGAGACCAATAAACCATGTTTTAACTTCTTTACGTGATTTGTCCACTAAATAAAAAATTCATTTTTTTGTATCTTACACTCTGTTCACTTTTACACAATGTTGTCTGACACATAACACTTACAGACTCGTAAACCATTTTTTAGCTCTCTTTACGTGATTTGTGCACGATTTCAAATATTAATTTTTTTGTACCTCACTTACTTCACACTCTGTTCACTATTGTGTATGACACATATCACTGAGATACCACTAAACCATTTTTTAACTCTCTTTACGTGATTTGTCCACGATTTCAAAAAATCATTATTTTGTATCTCACACTCTGTTCACTTTTACACAAAGTTGTCTGACACATAACTCTTACAGACTCGTAAACCATTTTTTAGCTCTCTTTACGTGATTTGTGCACGATTTCAAAAATTAATTTTTTTGTATCTCACTTACTTCACACTCTGTTCACTTTTGTGTGTGACACATATCACTGAGATACTACTAAACCATTTTTCAACTTTCTTTACGTGATTTGTCCACGATTTCAAAAAATCATTTTTTTGTATCTCACACTCTGTTCACTTTTACACAATGTAGTCTGACACATAACACTTACAGACTCGTAAACCATTTTTCAGCTCTCTTTACGTGATTTGTGCACGATTTCAAATATTAATTTTTTTGTACCTCACTTACTTCACACTCTGTTCACTTATGTGTCTGACACATATCACTGAGAGACCAATAAACCATGTTTAAACTTCTTTACGTGATTTGTCCACTAAATAAAAAATTCATTTTTTTGTATCTTACACTCTGTTCACTTTTACACAATATTGTCTGACACATAACACTTACAGACTCGTAAACCATTTTTTAGCTCTCTTTACGTGATTTGTGCACAATTTCAAATATTAATTTTTTTGTACCTCACTTACTTCACACTCTGTTCACTTTTGTGTCTGACACATATCACTGAGAGACTACTAAACCATGTTTTAACTTTCTTTACGTGATTTGTCCATTAAATAAAAAATTCATTTTTTTGAATCTTACACTCTGTTCACTTTTACACAATGTTGTCTGACACATAACACTTACAGACTCGTAAACCATTTTTTAGCTCTCTTTACGTGATTTGTGCACGATTTCAAATATTCATTTTTTTGTACCTCACTTCCTTCACACTCTGTTTACTTTTGTGTGTGACACATATCACTGAGATACTACTAAACCATTTTTTAACTCTCTTTACGTGATTTGTCCACGATTTCAAAAAATCATTTTTTTGTATCTCACACTCTGTTCACTTTTACACAATGTTGCCTGACACATTACACTTACAGACTCGTAAACCATTTTTTAGCTCTCTTTACGTGATTTGTGCACGATTTCAAATATTCATTTTTTTGTACCTCACTTACTTCACACTCTGTTCACTTTTGTGTCTGACACATAACACTGTGTGACAACTAAACCATTTTTTAACTCTCTTTACGTGAATTGTCCACAATATAAAAAAATCATTTTTTTGTATTTCACACTGTTCACTTTTACACAATGTTGTCTGACACATAACACTTACAGACTCGTAAACCATTTTTTAGCTCTCTTTACGTGATTTGTGCACGATTTCAAAAATTAATTTTTTTGTACCTCACTTACTTCACACTCTGTTCACTTTTGTGTCTGACACATATCACTGAGAGACTACTAAACCATTTTTTACTCTCTTTACGTGATTTGTGCACGATTTCAAATATAAATTTTTTTGTACCTCACTTACTTCACACTCTGTTCACTTTTGTGTCTGACACATATCACTGAGAGACTACTAAACCATTTTTTAACTCTCTTTACGTGACTTGTCCACTATATAAAAAATTCATTTTTTTGTATCTCACACTCTGTTCACTTTTACACAATGTTGTCTGACACATAACACTTACAGACTAGTAAACCATTTTTTAGCTCTCTTTACGTTATTTGTGCACGATTTCAAATTATAATTTTTTTGTACCTCACTTACTTCACACTCTGTTCACTTTTGTGTCTGACACATATCACTGAGAGACTAATAAACCATGTTTTAACTTTCTTTACGTGATTTGTCCACTAAATAAAAAAATCATTTTTTTGTATCTAACACTCTGTTCACTTTTACACAATGTTGTCTGACACATAACACTTACAGACTAGTAAACCATTTTTTAGCTCTCTTTACGTGATTTGTGCACCACTTCAAATTATAATTTTTTTGTACCACACTTACTTCACTCTCTGTTCACTTTTTTGTGTGACACATATCACTGAGATAATACTAAACCATTTTTTAACTCTCTTTACGTGATTTGTCCACGATTTCAAAAAATCATTTTTTGTATCTTACACTCTGTTCACTTTTACACAATGTTGTCTGACACATAACTCTAACAGACTCGTAAACCATTATTTAGCTCTCTTTACGTGATTTGTGCACGATTTCAAATATTAATTTTTTTGTACCTCACTTACTTCACACTCTGTTCACTTTTGTGTCTGACACATATCACTGAGAGACTAATAAACCATGTTTTAACTTTCTTTACGTGATTTGTCCACTAAATAAAAAAATCATTTTTTTGTATCTAACACTCTGTTCACTTTTACACAATGTTGTCTGACACATAACACTTACAGACTAGTAAACCATTTTTTAGCTCTCTTTACGTGATTTGTGCACGACTTCAAATTATAATTTTTTTGTACCACACTTACTTCACTCTCTGTTCACTTTTGTGTGTGACACATATCACTGAGATAATACTAAACCATTTTTTAACTCTCTTTACGTGATTTGTCCACGATTTCAAAAAATCATTTTTTGTATCTCACACTCTGTTCACTTTTACACAATGTTGTCTGACACATAACTCTAACAGACTCGTAAACCATTTTTTAGCTCTCTTTACGTGATTTGTGCACGATTTCAAATATTAATTTTTTTGTACCTCACTTACTTCACACTCTGTTCACTTTTGTGTGTGACACATATCAATGAGATACTACTAAACCATTTTTCAACTTTCTTTACGTGATTTGTCCACGATTTCAAAAAATCATTTTTTTGTATGTCACACTATGTTCACTTTAACACAATGTAGTCTGACACATAACACTTACAGACTCGTAAACCATTTTTTAGCTCTCTTTACGTGATTTGCGCACGACTTCAAATTATAATTTTTTTGTACCACACTTACTTCACTCTCTGTTCACTTTTGTGTGTGACACATATCACTGAGAGACCAATAAACCATGTTTTAACTTTCATTACGTGTTTTGTCCACTAAATAAAAAAATCATTTTTTTGTATCTTACACTTTGTTCACTTTTACACAATGTTGTCTGACACATAACACTTACAGACTCGTAAACCATTTTTTAGCTCTCTTTACGTGATTTGTGCACGATTTCAAATATTAATTTTTTTGTACTTCACTTACTTCACACTGTGTTCACTTTTGTGTATGACACATATCACTTAGATACCACTAAACCATTTTTTAACTCTCTTTACGTGATTTGTCCACGATTTCAAAAAATCATTTTTTTGTATCTCACACTCTGTTCACTTTTACACAATGTTGCCTGACACATTACACTTACAGACTCGTAAACCATTTTTTAGCTCTCTTTACGTGATTTGTGCACGATTTCAAATATTCATTTTTTTGTACCTCACTTACTTCACACTCTGTTCACTTTTGTGTCTGACACATAACACCGTGTGACTACTAAACCATTTTTTAACTCTCTTTACGTGAATTGTCCACTATATAAAAAATTCATTTTTTTGTATTTCACACTGTTCACTTTTACACAATGTTATCTGACACATAACACTTACAGACTCGTAAACCATTTTTTAGCTCTCTTTACGTGATTTGTGCACGATTTCAAAAATTAATTTTTTTGTACCTCACTTACTTCACACTCTGTTCACTTTTGTGTCTGACACATATCACTGAGAGACTACTAAACCATTTTTTACTCTCTTTACGTGATTTGTGCACGATTTCAAATATAAATTTTTTTGTACCTCACTTACTTCACACTCTGTTCACTTTTGTGTCTGACACATATCACTGAGAGACTACTAAACCATTTTTTAACTCTCTTTACGTGACTTGTCCACTATATAAAAAATTCATTTTTTTGTATCTCACACTCTGTTCACTTTTACACAATGTTGTCTGACACATAACACTTACAGACTAGTAAACCATTTTTTAGCTCTCTTTACGTGATTTGTGCACGATTTCAAATATTAATTTTTTTGTACCTCACTTACTTCACACTCTGTTCACTTTTGTGTCTGACACATATCACAGAGAGACTAATAAACCATGTTTCAACTTTCTTTACGTGATTTGTCCACTAAATAAAAAAATCATTTTTTTGTATCTAACACTCTGTTCACTTTTACACAATGTTGTCTGACACATAACACTTACAGACTAGTAAACCATTTTTTAGCTCTCTTTACGTGATTTGTGCACGACTTCAAATTATAATTTTTTTGTACCACACTTACTTCACTCTCTGTTCACTTTTGTGTGTGACACATATCACTGAGATAATACTAAACCATTTTTTAACTCTCTTTACGTGATTTGTCCACGATTTCAAAAAATCATTTTTTGTATCTCACACTCTGTTCACTTTTACACAATGTTGTCTGACACATAACTCTAACAGACTCGTAAACCATTTTTTAGCTCTCTTTACGTGATTTGTGCACGATTTCAAATATTAATTTTTTTGTACCTCACTTACTTCACACTCTGTTCACTTTTGTGTGTGACACATATCAATGAGATACTACTAAACCATTTTTCAACTTTCTTTACGTGATTTGTCCACGATATCAAAAAATCATTTGTTTGTATGTCACACTATGTTCACTTTTACACAATGTAGTCTGACACATAACACTTACAGACTCGTAAACCATTTTTTAGCTCTCTTTACGTGATTTGTGCACGATTTCAAATATTAATTTTTTTGTACCTCACTTACTTCACACTCTGTTCACTTTTGTGTCTGACACATATCACTGAGAGACTACTAAACCATGTTTTAACTTTCTTTACGTGATTTGTCCATTAAATAAAAAATTCATTTTTTTGAATCTTACACTTTGTTTACTTTTACACAATGTTGTCTGACACATAACACTTACAGACTCGTAAACCATTTTTTAGCTCTCTTTACGTGATTTGTGCACGATTTCAAATATTCATTTTTTTGTACCTCACTTACTTCACACTCTGTTTACTTTTGTGTGTGACACATATCACTGAGATACTACTAAACCAATTTTTAACTTTCTTTACGTGATTTGTCCACTATATAAAAAATTCATTTTTTAGTATCTCACACTCTGTTCACTTTTACACAATGTTGCATGACACATAACACTTACAGACTCGGAAACCATTTTTTAGCTCTCTTTACGTGATTTGTGCACGACTTCAAATTATAATTTTTTTGTACCACACTTACTTCACTCTCTGTTCACTTTTGTGTGTGACACATATCACTGAGATACTACTAAACCATTTTTTAACTCTCTTTACGTGATTTGTCCTCGATTTCAAAAAATCATTTTTTTGTATCTCACACTCTGTTCACTTTTACACAATGTTGCCTGAGACATAACACTTACAGACTCGTAAACCATTTTTTAGCTCTCTTTACGTGATTTGTGCACGACATCAAATTATAATTTTTTTGTACCACACTTACTTCACTCTCTGTTAACTTTTGTGTGTGACACATATCACTGAGATACTACTAAACCATTTTTTAACTCTCTTTACGTGATTTGTCCACGATTTCAAATATTAATTTTTTTGTACCTCACTTACTTCACACTCTGTTCACTTTTGTGTGTGACACATATCACTGAGATACTACTAAACCATTTTTTAACTCTCTTAACGTGATTTGTCCACGATTTCAAAAAATCATTATTTTGTATCTCACACTCTGTTCACTTTTACACAAAGTTGTCTGACACATAACTCTTACAGACTCGTAAACCATTTTTTAGCTCTCTTTACGTGATTTGTGCACGATTTCAAATATTATTTTTTTTGTACCTCACTTACTTCACACTCTGTTCACTTATGTGTCTGACACATATCACTGAGAGACCAATAAACCATGTTTTAACTTCTTTACGTGATTTGTCCACTAAATAAAAAAATCATTTTTTTGTATCTTACACTTGTTATGTTATCACTTATGAATAACACTATTATAATATTATATGCATATTATTGCATTATTAATAAATGAATAATTGCATTTCTTTCACATATAAATAGCTGTTCAAGGCTCGAACGCGAGAGATTAGATATGTATTCCTTTGAGTTAACTTATTATTAAATTATAATTAAATTATTTTAAGTCAAATCATTATGTAAATTATAAAATTAAAAGTATTATAAATAAATGTACTTCAGTAAAATCGTCTTCGTGTAACAAATTAATAAAAATAAAATAAAAACGTTTTTAAAAATCCCACCGCTCGGGTGAAAACGTTAATTGGCGCAGTCGTTCGGATTTTTTAGTTCGTAATTAAATCGGTTGAAGTGCCGAAAACGAGAAATTCGTGGCTTTTAACATTCACCGAGAACTAAAAAGAACAAAAAGAATTTTTCTAATCTCCACGGAGGCAGAGAATCTCCACACAAGAAAAACATCAGCAGAAATCAAGATATTGGAGGCATAGCAGTTGTCCAGGGAATTGGGTCAATCCTCTTCATCACTGAAGTGACGGTATCAACACTGGTTTCATCATCGCTGGGTTTTCAACGCATTCAACATAACTTCCCGACAAGAATCCAAGGATAAGAAGAATGAAGATTAATGTTTTGTTTAAGTAAGTGAAATTTTACTAAAAATATATGTCAAGTGATTCCGTAACAGAAAGTATTGAAAGTGTATCAAGTGTATCAGAAGAAGCAGAATTTTATTTTAATAATAATATTGATGATATTGATATTTATTTGTTAGATTTATTTAGGAACTTGAATATTGATAATTTGAATATGGCTTTTCACACTGATTACCTTAAATGCATTCCAGAATTTAACGGAAATTCTGATGAATTGTTTCATTTCTTAGAAGTATCTCAAAATATAATCGATAACTTTCAAAATCAAAATCCTTTTCAAGATCAGTTTATTTTTAATAGTATATTAAATAAATTAAATGGTAGAGCACGTTTAGTAACTAATATAAATACAATCAATAATTATAATGATTTAAGAAATGTGTTAATTCGTAATTTTTCGGATCCTAGAGATGAAGCTTGTTTAAATCGTGATTTAATTAGTTTAAAACAAAACTTTGATGAAACAGCAATAGAATTTTATGAAAGATGTTTACACATGCTTAACTTAATTACATCATATATTAACATACATGAACCTTTATTACAAAATAGGAATTTAAAAAATGAATTATATAAAAATTTAACACTAAAAACATTCCTAGCAGGACTAAGAGATCCTTTAGGTACAACAATTAGAACTATGAGGCCTGTTGATTTAGCACAAGCAATACAATATGTTAATCAAGAGGAAAATATTTATTATCTACAGAATCAAAATAAACAACATTTTAAACAAAATAAAAATAATATGTATATTAAGAAATCAAATTATAAAAAAGTAAATAATAATAATCATCGACATAACTTTTCAAATAATTTTAATCATAGATACTTTCAACAAAGAAATAATAATAATAATATGTCTCAAACTCAAAAAACAAATTTTCAACCAAGATATGTACCACAAAATAATTTTCATAATAATAATGATTTTTATAGAAATAATAATAATGGGAATAATACAAATGTATGGATTCCACGTAATACAAATTTTAATCAAAATCAGAGAGTTATACCGATGAGTGGTGTTAGTAATCAAGGAACTATTCGACAAAATAGACCAAATTATTTCCAAAATAATAATAATAATAGATTACCTTATATAGCTGAAGAATTACATAATATTCATATTGACGATAATAAACCAAGTTGTTCCTACACAACAAATGTAACTAATGAAAGTATTCAGAATCAAAATTTTCAGAATACCAAAAAGAAAAAATTACCGAGATAGAAAATTTTATATTTTCGAATAAAAATGAAAATTTACCTTATATAAATTTAAATATAGAAAATAAAGATTTTAAGTTTTTAATAGATTCAGGTTCGAGTAAATCATTTCTAAATCCTGATATAGCTAATAGATATTTTAAGGAGAAAATTATTGAAGAAAAATTCATGGTTAGTACAGCATTAAATAAATCGTATCACAAAAATATAGTTATAATTCCTACATTTAGAGAGTTTAATTTACCTAATACTTATTCTAAATTTTATTTATTTAAGTTTCATGATTTTTATGATGGATTAATTGGTATAGATATATTAAAAAATATTAAAGCAAATATTAATTTAGAAAATGGAATTATTGAAACTAAAAACTGTATTATAAAAATAAAATATAATAAAGATGAAAGTAGTAATAATATTGAAATAATTAATGATAATGTAAATAATAAAATTACTCATGTAACAAAGATTGTTAAAAGCAATAAAGAATTCTTGAGTAATGAAAATAATGAAAGTAATAATAGAAGTAATACTAAAAATAATAAGATTACTCATGCAACAAAAATTGTTAAAAACAATAAAGAATTCTTGAGTAATGAAAATAATAATAATGAATATGATAATGAAAATTATAATAATAATAATGAATATGATGATGAAAATGATAATGATAATGAAAATAATAATAAAAGTGATAACAATGATTATGAATTAATAAAAAGTAATAAAAAGCATACTTTTAAAAAATTTAATGAGTTACTAAAGAAAAATAAGATTATTAATAAAAATATAATTGATATAAATGATAATTTATTTAACTCAGAGTATAGTTTAGCTCATTGTGTAAGTTTAGATTTTAAAATGGGTAAAGGTATAGCACGAATATTTAATAAAAAATTTAAGAATAAAGATAAGTTATTAAAACAAAATAATAATAAATATTCTATAAGTTATTTACGAGATAATGATAGATACATATTATATATGATAAATAAAAATAAATATTATGAGAAACCTAGTTATGAAGATATGTTCAAGACTTTAATGAATTTAAAAATATTTTGTATAAATAAAAATATAAAGAATATCGCAATTCCAAAGATTGGATCAGGTTTAGATAAATTAAATTTTTCAATAGTAAGAAAAATGTTGATGTATATTTTTAATGATATAAATATTAAAATATATATACATTCTATTAATAAAATTGATAACTTTAATATAAATGTTAATAATAGTTACAAATTAGAATTAAATAGAATAAATACTAATCATTTAAATAGAGAAGAAAAAGAAGAATTTGATTATAAAATATATTATAAAAATGGAAAACTGAATACAAATGCTGATGCTTTATCACGAATTAAATTAGAAGAAAATATTGAATTAAATACTAATGAATTAAAAGATAATAATGAACAATTTAATGATGACTTTTTAACTGAAGAAGAAGAAAATGATGAAATAAATGAAGTAGTTAGAAATTATATAGAAAGATTTAATGAAGAATTAGAGAAAAATCCTCAAGGTGAAATTAAAGTTGATATTGACAAACAATCAATTCAAGTTAATATAGATGAAGATGAATTAAATGATATTATAGATCTAGATGAAGAAAATATTGAAACAATACACACAAATCAAGAAGAAAACTTAATTGTTGAAATTCCAATTATAGATAGTTATTTAAATTATGGTAAAAATCAAATTATATTTCAATACGTATTTCATTCCCCGGCAAAACCTAAAATTATTAAATTATTTGACAAACAAAAAATTATTGTACAATTATCGTCATCAAACTTTGAAAAAGACGTAATTAATTTTATTAAAGAGTACATTGTTCCGAATATTACTTATTATTTGTATTTTGAAGAAAATAATAATTACGAAGAATTTTGTGAAATTGTAAGAAAGACATTTAAATACCCTTCCTATATATTTAAACGTTGTTTAAAAAGGTTAATTGATATTGAAAATGAAGATGAACTTAATAATATAATTATGAATTATCACGAAGGAAAAACAAATCATAGAGGAATTGATGAAACGGAAAATCGAATAAAAAATAAATATTATTATCCTAATTTACGAAAAGAAATACAAAAATATATAAATGAATGCGAAACATGTAAAGTGTCTAAATATGATAGAAATCCTATAAAATTACAATTTAGTTATACACCTACAGCAAGTAAACCCTTTGAAATTATACATATTGACACATTTCAAATTAATAAACAGAAATTTTTAACAATTGTAGATTCATTTTCTAAGTTTGCACAAGCATATCCCTTAAATTCACTTAATTCTATTGAGATTGTAAACTCATTATTAAATTATTTTTCGCATCACCAAGTACCAAAACAAATTATATCAGATAATGGACAAGAATTTAAAAATTCAATTATAAATGATTTATTAAAACTTCACAAAATAGAAGTACATTTTACAACTCCATATAATCCACAATCAAACGGAATAATTGAAAGATTTCATTCAACTATAATTGAACATATTAGAATTTTGAATAATAGTAATTTTGCTAATGAACCAATAATAAACAAAATGTTATATGCAATCTTGGGATATAATAATTCTATACATTCAGTAACTAAATTAAAACCAAGTGATATAATAAGTGGTCATATAGAAAATAATGATATATTTGATTTAAATCTAGAACAACAATTAGTAAGTGATTATGTACAAACACATAGAGACTTAACAAAAATAATGTATAATAATTTAAATAAAAAACTTATTGAACAAAAAGAAAAGATAATAACAAATAGAAATAGAAAATTAGAAGAAGATATTAATATTGAAGAACATGATAAAGTATATATAAGACAAGTAAATAGAAATAAATCTAAGAATTTATATCAACCTCAAGTAATTAAATCTATACAAGATAAAACATGTAGTACAAACGTTAAATCTAAAATTCACAAAAATCAAATTAAAAGACCAACTAAAAAATAAATTTTATTTGTTTCAGATTTTTTATTAAAAGTATATTGTCTTACGATGATATTGAAATAGTAAACTTGAAGGATAATCCAGGAATTTTACCTTTTAAAATAGGTAAAGCAAAAATTTATTACTTTACTAGATCATTCATTCACTATTTCGATGTAAGTTATTTAGAAAACGAGATTGAATTAATAAATAAAAATTACTTAAACATTGTTAATACTATTAAATATTCACACAATAAATATCATAAAGAATTAGAAAACTATGAAAAAATTATACAATTTCAAATTAATCATGCTAAACAAAAATTGTTGAATTTTATTCCACATGTTAAAAGAAATAAAAGAGGATTAATTGATGGCTTAGGAACAATTATTAAATCAATTTCAGGAAATTTAGATGCAAATGATGCTATGATATATGACAATTATATTAAGACATTACAACAAAATCAAAATGAAATAATTAAAACACTTAACCAAGAAATATCACTTTCTAAAGAAATAATTAATTCTTTTAATGATTCAATATTATCAATCCAACAAAATGAAAATATAATTTCAAATAAAATCAATGATTTAATTAAAAATGTAAATGAAGAAAAATATAGTAATGAAGAATATATAAAGATTAAAAATGTATTAGATGAAATTAATGTTACTTTAAATATGATTATACAATTATTACAAGATTTAGAAAATGCCATTGTTTTTGCTAAATTAGGCATTGCTCATAATTCTATAATTAAACCAAATGAATTACTTTATTTAATTTCAACAACATTATCTTATTTATCTCCAAATAATTTATTATTCCCTATAAATTTAGAATCCATGTATAAATATTATGAAATAATTAATGTTAAGACATATATTATTAATTCAAGAATTACATTTATAATTTCTATTCCTATTGTTCACCAAGAATATTATAAATATTATCAATTATACCCTATTCCAGTGTTAGATTCAAAATATCAATATAAAACTTTAATTCCGAAAGAAAAATATTTGTTAACTTTTAATGATTATTATATGTATACTAATGAATTTTTCATTAAGATGTTAAATAATACTTATTTTTGTACAAATAATGATCTTGTAAATAGTAAAACAAAATCTGATTGTATTTTTCAAATTTTACAATTATCAAATAATTATAGCTCATGTAACTATAAATTAATAAATATACCTAATGAAATAATTGAACAGGTTGACAGTAATAATTATATATGTATTTTTCAAAATTATACTAAAATCACTACAAATTGTAAAACAGAAAATATTTTAAATATTAAAGGAGCTTATTTATTTAAAATTCCAAGTGACTGTAGTTTCTTAATTAAAGAAATGACTTTTACTAATAAGTACTATATAGAAACTTTAAGTAATCCTATTTTATTACCAAATATTATAATTCCTAATAATAATAATAAAAATATTAGTACTGATATTACAAGTATTAACTTAAATAATATTGATTTAAATAAAATTAAAATTTTACAAGATCATGCCAATCAAATTAATTATGTATTTCCTAAAAATGTTACTAATTTTCATTCTATAAATTTATGGACAATTATATTATATTGTATTTTAATATTATGTTTATGTTATGTATTGTATAAATATGTATTTATGTTGTATTGTAAAAATGTATTATTTTGTAATGGAAGAAATGCAAATGAAATAATAAATCCAGTAACTTTTGATAATAAAGATAATGTCAATTTAGAAACTAATTTATCGAATCCTTTATATTTATCAAAAATATAAAGAATCCTCTTAAGAGGGAAGGTGTTATGTTATCACTTATGAATAACACTATTATAATATTATATGCATATTATTGCATTATTAATAAATGAATAATTGCATTTCTTTCACATATAAATAGCTGTTCAAGGCTCGAACGCGAGAGATTAGAAATGTAATCCGTCGGGTTAAATTAGAGAGATTAGATATGTATTCCTTTGAGTTAACTTATTATTAAATTATAATTAAATTATTTTAAGTCAAATCATTATGTAAATTATAAAATTAAAAGTATTATAAATAAATGTACTTCAGTAAAATCGTCTTCGTGTAACAAATTAATAAAAATAAAATAAAAACGTTTTTAAAAATCCCACCGCTCGGGTGAAAACGTTAATTCACTCTGTTCACTTTTACACAATGTTGTCTGACACATAACACTTACAGACTCGTAAACCATTTTTTAGCTCTCTTTACGTGATTTGTGCACGATTTCAAATATTAATTTTTTTGTACCTCACTTACTTCACACTCTGTTCACTATTGTGTATGACACATATCACTGAGATACCACTAAACCATTTTTTAACTCTCTTTACGTGATTTGTCCACGATTTCAAAAAATCATTATTTTGTATCTCACACTCTGTTCACTTTTACACAAAGTTGTCTGACACATGACTCTTACAGACTCGTAAACCATTTTTTAGCTCTCTTTACGTGATTTGTGCACGATTTCAAAAATAATTTTTTTTGTATCTCACTTACTTCACACTCTGTTCACTTTTGTGTGTGACACATATCACTGAGATACTACTAAACCATTTTTCAACTTTCTTTACGTGATTTGTCCACGATTTCAAAAAATCATTTTTTTGTATCTCACACTCTGTTCACTTTTACACAATGTAGTCTGACACATAACACTTACAGACTCGTAAACCATTTTTCAGCTCTCTTTACGTGATTTGTGCACGATTTCAAATATTAATTTTTTTGTACCTCACTTACTTCACACTCTGTTCACTTATGTGTCTGACACATATCACTGAGAGGCCAATAAACCATGTTTTAACTTCTTTACGTGATTTGTCCACTAAATAAAAAATTTATTTTTTTATCTTACACTCTGTTCACTTTTACACAACATTGTCTGACACATAACACTTACAGACTCGTAAACCATTTTTTAGCTCTCTTTACGTGATTTGTGCACGATTTCAAATATTAATTTTTTTGTACCTCACTTACTTCACACTCTGTTCACTTTTGTGTGTGACACATATCACTGAGATACTACTAAACCATTTTTTAACTTTCTTTACGTGATTTGTCCACGATTTCAAAAAATCATTTTTTTGTATCTCACACTCTGTTGACTTTTAGATAATGTTGTCTGACACGTAACTCTTACAGACTCGTAAACCATTTTTTAGCTCTCTCTAGGTGATTTGTGCACGATGTCAAATATTAATTTTTTTGTACCTCACTTACTTTACACTCTGTTCACTTTTGTGTGTGACACATATCACTGAGATACTACTAAACCATTTTTTAACTTTCTTTACGTGATTTGTCCACGATTTCAAAAAATCATTTTTTTGTATCTCACACTCTGTTCACTTTTACGCAATGTTGTCTGACACATAACTCTTACAGACTCGTAAACCATTTTTTAGCTCTCTTTACGTGATTTGTGCACGATTTCAAATATTAATTTTTTTGTACCTCACTTACTTCACACTCTGTTCACTTTTGTGTCTGACACATATCACTGAGAGACTACTAAACCATGTTTTAACTTTCTTTACGTGATTTGTCCATTAAATAAAAAATTCATTTTTTTGAATCTTACACTCTGTTCACTTTTACACAATGTTGTCTGACACATAACACTTACAGACTCGTAAACCATTTTTTAGCTCTCTTTACGTGATTTGTGCACGATTTCAAATATTCATTTTTTTGTACCTCACTTCCTTCACACTCTGTTTACTTTTGTGTGTGACACATATCACTGAGATACCACTAAACCAATTTTTAACTCTCTTTACGTGATTTGTCCACTATATAAAAAATTCATTTTTTAGTATCTCACACTCTGTTCACTTTTACACAATGTTGCATGACACATAACACTTACAGACTCGTAAACCATTTTTTAGCTCTCTTTACGTGATTTGTGCACGACTTCAAATTATAATTTTTTTGTACCACTCTTACTTCACTCTCTGTTCACTTTTGTGTGTGACACATATCACTGAGATACTACTAAACCATTTTTTAACTCTCTTTACGTGATTTGTCCACGATTTCAAAAAATCATTTATTTGTATCTCACACTCTGTTCACTTTTACACAATGTTGTCTGACACATAACACTTACAGACTCGTAAACCATTTTTTAGCTCTCTTTACGTGATTTGTGCACGGTTTCAAATATTCATTTTTTTGTACCTCACTTCCTTCACACTCTGTTTACTTTTGTGTGTGACACATATCACTGAGATACCACTAAACCAATTTTTAACTCTCTTTACGTGATTTGTCCACTATATAAAAAATTCATTTTTTAGTATCTCACACTCTGTTCACTTTTACACAATGTTGTCTGACACATAACTCTTACAGACTCGTAAACCATTTTTTAGCTCTCTTTACGTGATTTGTGCACGATTTCAAATATTAATTTTTTTGTACCTCACTTACTTCACACTCTGTTCACTTTTGTGTTTGACACATATCACTGAGATACTACTAAACCATTTTTCAACTTTCTTTACGTGATTTGTCCACGATTTCAAAAAATCATTTTTTTGTATGTCACACTCTGTTCACTTTTACACAATGTAGTCTGACACATAACACTTACAGACTCGTAAACAATTTTTTAGCTCTCTTTACGTGATTTGTGCACGATTTCAAATATTAATTTTTTCGTACCTAACTTACTTCACACTCTGTTCACTTTTGTGTCTGACACATATCACTGAGAGACTACAAAACCATTTTTTAACTCTCTTTACGTGATTTGTGCACGATTTCAAATATAATTTTTTTTGTATTTCACTTACTTCACACTCTGTTCACTTTTGTGTCTGACACATATCACTGAGAGACTACTAAACCATTTTTTAACTCTCTTTACGTGACTTGTCCACTATATAAAAAATTCATTTTTTTGTATCTCACACTCTGTTCACTTTTACACAATGTTGTCTGACACATAACACTTACAGACTCGTAAACCATTTTTAAGCTCTCTTTACGTGATTTGTGCACGATTTCAAATAATAATTTTTTTGTACCTCACTTACTTCACACTCTGTTCACTTTTGTGTGTAACACATATCACTGAGATACTACTAAACCTTTTTTTAACTTTCTTTACGTGATTTGTCCACGATTTCAAAAAATCATTTTTTTGTATCTCACACTCTGTTGACTTTTAGATAATGTTGTCTGACACGTAACTCTTACAGACTCGTAAACCATTTTTTAGCTCTCTCTACGTGATTTGTGCACGATTTCAAATATTAATTTTTTTGTACCTCACTTACTTCACACTCTGTTCACTTTTGTGTCTGACACATATCACCAAGAAACTACTAAACCATTTTTTAACTCTCTTTACGTGACTTGTTCACTATATAAAAAATTCATTTTTTTGTATCTCACACTCTGTACACTTTTACACAATGTTGTCTGACACATAACACTTACAGACTCGTAAACCATTTTTTAGCTCTCTTTACGTGATTTGTGCACGATTTCAAATATTCATTTTTTTGTACCTCACTTACTTCACACTGTGTTCACTTTTGTGTGTGACACATATCACTGAGATACTACTAAACCAAGTTTTAACTCTCTTTACGTGATTTGTCCACTATATAAAAAATTCATTTTTTAGTATCTCACACTCTGTTCACTTTTACACAATATTGCATGACACATAACACTTACAGACTCGTAAACCATTTTTTAGCTCTCTTTACGTGATTTGTGCACGACTTCAAATTATAATTTTTTTGTACCACACTTACTTCACTCTCTGTTCACTTTTGTGTGTGACACATATCACTGAGATACTACTAAACCATTTTTTAACTCTCTTTACGTGATTTGTCCACTATTTCAAAAAATCATTTTTTTGTATGTCACACTCTGTTCACTTTTACACAATGTAGTCTGACACATAACACTTACAGACTCGTAAACAATTTTTTAGCTCTCTTTACGTGATTTGTGCACGATTTCAAGTATTAATTTTTTTGTACCTCACTTACTTCACACTCTGTTCACTTTTGTGTTTGACACATATCACTGACATACTACTAAACCATTTTTCAACTTTCTTTACGTGATTTGTCCACGATTTCAAAAAATCATTTTTTTGTATGTCACACTCTGTTCACTTTTACACAATGTAGTCTGACACATAACACTTACAGACTCGTAAACAATTTTTTAGCTCTTTTTACGTGATTTGTGCACGATTTCAAATATTAATTTTTTCGTACCTAACTTACTTCACACTCTGTTCACTTTTGTGTCTGACACATATCACTGAGAGACTACAAAACCATTTTTTAACTCTCTTTACGTGATTTGTGCACGATTTCAAATATAATTTTTTTTGTATTTCACTTACTTCACACTCTGTTCACTTTTGTGTCTGACACTTATCACTGAGATACTACTAAACCTTTTTTTAACTTTCTTTACGTGATTTGTCCACGATTTCAAAAAATCATTTTTTTGTATCTCACACTCTGTTGACTTTTAGATAATGTTGTCTGACACGTAACTCTTACAGACTCGTAAACCATTTTTTAGCTCTCTCTACGTGATTTGTGCACGATTTCAAATATTAATTTTTTTGTACCTCACTTACTTCACACTCTGTTCACTTTTGTGTCTGACACATATCACCAAGAGACTACTAAACCATTTTTTAACTCTCTTTACGTGACTTGTTCACTATATAAAAAATTCATTTTTTGTATCTCACACTCTGTTCACTTTTACACAATGTTGTCTGACACATAACACTTACAGACTCGTAAACCATTTTTTAGCTCTCTTTACGTGATTTGTGCACGATTTCAAATATTCATTTTTTTGTACCTCACTTACTTCACACTGTGTTCACTTTTGTGTGTAACACATATCACTGAGATACTACTAAACCAAGTTTTAACTCTCTTTACGTGATTTGTCCACTAAATAAAAAATTCATTTTTTAGTATCTCACACTCTGTTCACTTTTACACAATATTGCATGACACATAACACTTACATACTCGTAAACCATTTTTTAGCTCTCTTTACGTGATTTGTGCACGATTTCAAATATTCATTTTTTTGTACATCACTTACTTCATACTCTGTTCACTTTTGTGTCTGACACATATCACTGAGAGACTACAAAACCATTTTTTAACTCTCTTTACGTGATTTGTGCACGATTTCAAATATAATTTTTTTTGTATTTCACTTACTTCACACTCTGTTCACTTTTGTGTCTGACACATATCACTGAGAAACTACTAAACCTTTTTTTAACTTTCTTTACGTGATTTGTCCACGATTTCAAAAAATCATTTTTTTGTATCTCACACTCTGTTGACTTTTAGATAATGTTGTCTGACACGTAACTCTTACAGACTCGTAAACCATTTTTTAGCTCTCTCTACGTGATTTGTGCACGATTTCAAATATTAATTTTTTTGTACCTCACTTACTTCACACTCTGTTCACTTTTGTGTCTGACACATATCACCAAGAGACTACTAAACCATTTTTTAACTCTCTTTACGTGACTTGTTCACTATATAAAAAATTCATTTTTTGTATCTCACACTCTGTTCACTTTTACACAATGTTGTCTGACACATAACACTTACAGACTCGTAAACCATTTTTTAGCTCTCTTTACGTGATTTGTGCACGATTTCAAATATTCATTTTTTTGTACCTCACTTACTTCACACTGTGTTCACTTTTGTGTGTAACACATATCACTGAGATACTACTAAACCAAGTTTTAACTCTCTTTACGTGATTTGTCCACTAAATAAAAAATTCATTTTTTAGTATCTCACACTCTGTTCACTTTTACACAATATTGCATGACACATAACACTTACAGACTCGTAAACCATTTTTAGCTCTCTTTACGTGATTTGTGCACGATTTCAAATATTCATTTTTTTGTACATCACTTACTTCATACTCTGTTCACTTTTGTGTCTGACACATATCACTGAGTGACTACTAAACCATTTTTTAACTCTCTTTACATGATTTGTCCACTTTATAAAAAATTCATTTTTTTGTATTTCACACTGTTCACTTTTACACAATGTTGTCTGACACATAACACTTACAGACTCGTAAACCATTTTTTAGCTCTCTTTACGTGATTTGTGCACGACTTCAAATTATAATTTTTTTGTACCACACTTACTTCACTCTCTGTTCACTTTTGTGTGTGACACATATCACTGAGATACTACTAAACCATTTTTTAACTCTCTTTACGTGATTTGTCCACGATTTCAAAAAATCATTTTTTTGTATCTCACACTCTGTTCACTTTTACACAATGTTGTCTGACACATAACACTTACTGACTCGTAAACCAAATTTTAGCTTTCTTTACGTGATTTGTGCACGGTTTCAAATCTTAATTTTTTTGTACCTCACTTACTTCACACACTGTTCACTTTTGTGTGTGACACATATCACTGAGATACTACTAAACTAATTTTTAACTCTCTTTACGTGAATTGTCCACTATATAAAAAATTCATTTTTTAGTATCTCACACTCTGTTCACATTTACACAAAGTTGTCTGACACATAACACTTACAGACTAGTAAACCATTTTTTAGCTCTCTTTACGTGATTTGTGCACGACTTCAAATTATAATTTTTTTGTACCACACTTACTTCACTCTCTGTTCACTTTTGTGTGTGACACATATCACTGAGATACTACTAAACCATTTTTCAACTTTCTTTACGTGATTTGTCCACGATTTCAAAAAATCATTTTTTTGTATGTCACACTCTGTTCACTTTTACACAATGTAGTCTGACACATAACACTTACAGACTCGTAAACAATTTTTTAGCTCTTTTTACGTGATTTGTGCACGATTTCAAATATTAATTTTTTCGTACCTAACTTACTTCACACTCTGTTCACTTTTGTGTCTGACACATATCACTGAGAGACTACAAAACCATTTTTTAACTCTCTTTACGTGATTTGTGCACGATTTCAAATATAATTTTTTTTGTATTTCACTTACTTCACACTCTGTTCACTTTTGTGTCTGACACATATCACTGAGATACTACTAAACCTTTTTTTAACTTTCTTTACGTGATTTGTCCACGATTTCAAAAAATCATTTTTTTGTATCTCACACTCTGTTGACTTTTAGATAATGTTGTCTGACACGTAACTCTTACAGACTCGTAAACCATTTTTTAGCTCTCTCTACGTGATTTGTGCACGATTTCAAATATTAATTTTTTTGTACCTCACTTACTTCACACTCTGTTCACTTTTGTGTCTGACACATATCACCAAGAGACTACTAAACCATTTTTTAACTCTCTTTACGTGACTTGTTCACTATATAAAAAATTCATTTTTTGTATCTCACACTCTGTTCACTTTTACACAATGTTGTCTGACACATAACACTTACAGACTCGTAAACCATTTTTTAGCTCTCTTTACGTGATTTGTGCACGATTTCAAATATTCATTTTTTTGTACCTCACTTACTTCACACTGTGTTCACTTTTGTGTGTAACACATATCACTGAGATACTACTAAACCAAGTTTTAACTCTCTTTACGTGATTTGTCCACTAAATAAAAAATTCATTTTTTAGTATCTCACACTCTGTTCACTTTTACACAATATTGCATGACACATAACACTTACAGACTCGTAAACCATTTTTTAGCTCTCTTTACGTGATTTGTGCACGATTTCAAATATTCATTTTTTTGTACATCACTTACTTCATACTCTGTTCACTTTTGTGTCTGACACATATCACTGAGTGACTACTAAACCATTTTTTAACTCTCTTTACATGATTTGTCCACTTTATAAAAAATTCATTTTTTTGTATTTCACACTGTTCACTTTTACACAATGTTGTCTGACACATAACACTTACAGACTCGTAAACCATTTTTTAGCTCTCTTTACGTGATTTGTGCACGACTTCAAATTATAATTTTTTTGTACCACACTTACTTCACTCTCTGTTCACTTTTGTGTGTGACACATATCACTGAGATACTACTAAACCATTTTTTAACTCTCTTTACGTGATTTGTCCACGATTTCAAAAAATCATTTTTTTGTATCTCACACTCTGTTCACTTTTACACAATGTTGTCTGACACATAACACTTACTGACTCGTAAACCAAATTTTAGCTTTCTTTACGTGATTTGTGCACGGTTTCAAATCTTAATTTTTTTGTACCTCACTTACTTCACACACTGTTCACTTTTGTGTGTGACACATATCACTGAGATACTACTAAACTAATTTTTAACTCTCTTTACGTGAATTGTCCACTATATAAAAAATTCATTTTTTAGTATCTCACACTCTGTTCACATTTACACAAAGTTGTCTGACACATAACACTTACAGACTAGTAAACCATTTTTTAGCTCTCTTTACGTGATTTGTGCACGACTTCAAATTATAATTTTTTTGTACCACACTTACTTCACTCTCTGTTCACTTTTGTGTGTGACACATATCACTGAGATACTACTAAACCATTTTTTAACTCTCTTTACGTGATTTGTCCACGATTTCAAAAAATCATTTTTTTGTATCTCACACTCTGTTCACTTTTACACAATGTTGTCTGACACATATCTTTTACAGACTCGTAAACCATTTTTTAGCTCTCTTTACGTGATTTGTACACGATTTCAAATATTAATTTTTTTGTACCTCACTTACTTCACACTCTGTTCACTTTTGTGTGTGACACATATCACTGAGAGACTACTAAACCATTTTTTAACTCTCTTTACGTGATTTGTCCACTATATAAAAAAATCATTTTTTTGTATCTCACACTCTGTTCACTTTTACACAACGTTGTCTGACACATAACACTTACAGACTAGTAAACCATTTTTTAGCTCTCTTTACGTTATTTGTGCACGATTTCAAAAATTAATTTCTTTGTACCTCACTTACTTCACACTCTGTTCACTTTTGTGTCTGACACATATCACTGAGAGACTAATAAACCATGTTTTAACTTTCTTTACGTGATTTGTCTACTAAATAAAAAAAATCATTTTTTTGTATCTAACACTCTGTTCACTTTTAGACAATGTAGTCTGACTCATAACACTTACAGACTAGTAAACCATTTTTTAGCTCTCTTTACGTGATTTGTGCACGATTTCAAATTATAATTATTTTGTACCTCACTTACTTCACACTCTGTTCACTTTTGTGTGTGACACATATCACTGAGATACTACTAAACCATTTTTCAACTTTCTTTACGTGATTTGTCCACGATTACAAAAAATCATTTTTTTGTATCTCTGACTCTGTTCACTTTTACACAATGTAGCCTGACACATAACACTTACAGACTCGTAAACCATTCTTTAGCTCTCTTTACGTGATTTGTGCACGATTTCAAATATTAATTTATTTGTACCTCACTTACTTCACACTCTGTTCACTTTTGTGTCTGACTCATATCACTGAGTGACTACTAAACCATTTTTTAACACTTTTTAGGTGATTTGTCCATTATATAAAAAAATCATTTTTTTGTATTTCACACTGTTCACTTTTACACAATGTTGTCTGACACATAACACTTACAGACTCGTAAACCATTTTTTAGCTCTCTTTACGTGATTTGTGCACGATTTCAAATTATAATTTTTTTGTACCTCACTTACTTCACACTCTGTTCACTTTTGTGTCTGACACATATCACTGAGAGACTACTAAACCATTTTTTAACTCTCTTTACGTGATTTGTCCACTATATAAAAAAATCATTTTTTTGTATCTCACACTCTGTTCACTTTTACACAACGTTGTCTGACACATAACACAGACTAGTAAACCATTTTTTAGCTCTCTTTACGTTATTTGTGCACGATTTTAAATATTAATTTTTTTGTACCTCACTTACTTCACGCTCTGTTCACTTTTGGGTCTGACACATATCACTGAGAGACTAATAAACCATGTTTTAACTTTCTTTACGTGATTTGTCCACTAAAAAAAAAAATTTTTTTTTGTATCTAACACTCTGTTCACTTTTACACAATGTTGTCTGACACATAACACTTACAGACTAGTAAACCATTTTTTAGCTCTCTTTACGTGATTTGTGCACGATTTCAAATTATAATTTTTTTGTACCTCACTAACTTCACATTCTGTTCACTTTTGTGTGTGACACATATCACTGAGATACTACTAAACCATTTTTTAACTCTCTTTAAGTGATTTGTCCACGATTTCAAAAAATCATAATTTTGTATCTCACACTCTGTTCACTTTTACACAAAGTTGTCTGACACATAACTCTTACAGACTCGTAAACCATTTTTTAGCACTCTTTACGTGATTTGTGCACGATTTCAAATATTAATTTTTTTGTACCTCACTTACTTCACACTCTGTTCACTTATGTGTCTGACACATATCACTGAGAGACCAATAAACCATGTTTTAACTTCTTTACGTGATTTGTCCACTAAATAAAAAATTCATTTTTTTGTATCTTACACTGTGTTCACTTTTACACAATGTTGTCTGACACATAACACCTACAGACTCGTAAACCATTTTTTAGCTCTCTTTACGTGATTTGTGCACGATTTCAAATATTAATTTTTTTGTACCTCACTTACTTCACACTCTGTTCACTTTTGTGTCTGACACATATCACTGAGAGACTACAAAACCATTTTTTAACTCTCTTTACGTGATTTGTGCACGATTTCAAATATAATTTTTTTTGTATTTCACTTACTTCACACTCTGTTCACTTTTGTGTCTGACACATATCACTGAGAGACTACTAAACCATTTTTTAACTCTCTTTACGTGACTTGTCCACTATATAAAAAATTCATTTTTTTGTATCTCACACTCTGTTCACTTTTACACAATGTTGTCTGACACATAACACTTACAGACTCGTAAACCATTTTTAAGCTCTCTTTACGTGATTTGTGCACGATTTCAAATAATAATTTTTTTGTACCTCACTTACTTCACACTCTGTTCACTTTTGTGTGTAACACATATCACTGAGATACTACTAAACCTTTTTTTAACTTTCTTTACGTGATTTGTCCACGATTTCAAAAAATCATTTTTTTGTATCTCACACTCTGTTGACTTTTAGATAATGTTGTCTGACACGTAACTCTTACAGACTCGTATACCATTTTTTAGCTCTCTCTACGTGATTTGTGCACGATTTCAAATATTAATTTTTTTGTACCTCACTTACTTCACACTCTGTTCACTTTTGTGTCTGACACATATCACCAAGAGACTACTAAACCATTTTTTAACTCTCTTTACGTGACTTGTTCACTATATAAAAAATTCATTTTTTTGTATCTCACACTCTGTTCACTTTTACACAATGTTGTCTGACACATAACACTTACAGACTCGTAAACCATTTCTTAGCTCTCTTTACGTGATTTGTGCACGATTTCAAATATTCATTTTTTTGTACCTGACTTACTTCACACTGTGTTCACTTTTGTGTGTGACACATATCACTGAGATACTACTAAACCAATTTTTAACTCTCTTTACGTGATTTGTCCACTATATAAAAAATTCATTTTTTAGTATCTCACACTCTGTTCACTTTTACACAATATTGCATGACACATAACACTTACAGACTCGTAAACCATTTTTTAGCTCTCTTTACGTGATTTGTGCACGATTTCAAATATTCATTTTTTTGTACATCACTTACTTCATACTCTGTTCACTTTTGTGTCTGACACATATCACTGAGTGAATACTAAGCCATTTTTTAACTCTCTTTACATGATTTGTCCACTATATAAAAAAATCATTTTTTTGTATTTCACACTGTTCACTTTTACACAATGTTGTCTGACACATAACACCTACAGACTCGTAAACCATTTTTTAGCTCTCTTTATGTGATTTGTGCACGATTTCAAATATTAATTTTTTTGTACCTCACTTACTTCACACTCTGTTCACTTTTGTGTCTGACACATATCACTGAGAGACTACAAAACCATTTTTTAACTCTCTTTACGTGATTTGTGCACGATTTCAAATATAAATTTTTTTGTATTTCACTTACTTCACACTCTGTTCACTTTTGTGTCTGACACATATCACTGAGAGACTACTAAACCATTTTTTAACTCTCTTTACGTGACTTGTCCACTATATAAAAAATTCATTTTTTTGTATCTCACACTCTGTTCACTTTTACACAATGTTGTCTGACACATAACACTTACAGACTCGTAAACCATTTTTAAGCTCTCTTTACGTGATTTGTGCACGATTTCAAATAATAATTTTTTTGTATCTCACTTACTTCACACTCTGTTCACTTTTGTGTGTAACACATATCACTGAGATACTACTAAACCTTTTTTTAACTTTCTTTACGTGATTTGTCCACGATTTCAAAAAATCATTTTTTTGTATCTCACACTCTGTTGACTTTTAGATAATGTTGTCTGACACGTAACTCTTACAGACTCGTATACCATTTTTTAACTCTCTCTACGTGATTTGTGCACGATTTCAAATATTAATTTTTTTGTACCTCACTTACTTCACACTCTGTTCACTTTTGTGTCTGACACATATCACCAAGAGACTACTAAACCATTTTTTAACTCTCTTTACGTGACTTGTTCACTATATAAAAAATTCATTTTTTTGTATCTCACACTCTGTTCACTTTTACACAATGTTGTCTGACACATAACACTTACAGACTCGTAAACCATTTCTTATCTCTCTTTACGTGATTTGTGCACGATTTCAAATATTCATTTTTTTGTACCTGACTTACTTCACACTGTGTTCACTTTTGTGTGTGACACATATCACTGAGATACTACTAAACCAATTTTTAACTCTCTTTACGTGATTTGTCCACTATATAAAAAATTCATTTTTTAGTATCTCACACTCTGTTCACTTTTACACAATATTGCATGACACATAACACTTACAGACTCGTAAACCATTTTTTAGCTCTCTTTACGTGATTTGTGCACGATTTCAAATATTCATTTTTTTGTACATCACTTACTTCATACTCTGTTCACTTTTGTGTCTGACACATATCACTGAGTGAATACTAAGCCATTTTTTAACTCTCTTTACATGATTTGTCCACTATATAAAAAAATCATTTTTTTGTATTTCACACTGTTCACTTTTACACAATGTTGTCTGACACATAACACTTACAGACTCGTAAACCATTTTTTAGCTCTCTTTACGTGATTTGTGCACGACTTCAAATTATAATTTTTTTGTACCACACTTACTTCACTCTCTGTTCACTTTTGTGTGTGACACATATCACTGAGATACTACTAAACCATTTTTTAACTCTCTTTACGTGATTTGTCCACGATTTCAAAAAATCATTTTTTTGTATCTCACACTCTGTTCACTTTTACACAATGTTGTCTGACACATAACACTTACTGACTCGTAAACCAAATTTTAGCTTTCTTTACGTGATTTGTGCACGATTTCAAATATTCATTTTTTTGTACCTCACTTACTTCACACTGTGTTCACTTTTGTGTGTAACACATATCACTGAGATACTACTAAACCAAGTTTTAACTCTCTTTACGTGATTTGTCCACTAAATAAAAAATTCATTTTTTAGTATCTCACACTCTGTTCACTTTTACACAATATTGCATGACACATAACACTTACAGACTCGTAAACCATTTTTTAGCTCTCTTTACGTGATTTGTGCACGATTTCAAATATTCATTTTTTTGTACATCACTTACTTCATACTCAGTTCACTTTTGTGTCTGACACATATCACTGAGTGACTACTAAACCATTTTTTAACTCTCTTTACATGATTTGTCCACTTTATAAAAAATTCATTTTTTTGTATTTCACACTGTTCACTTTTACACAATGTTGTCTGACACATAACACTTACAGACTCGTAAACCATTTTTTAGCTCTCTTTACGTGATTTGTGCACGACTTCAAATTATAATTTTTTTGTACCACACTTACTTCACTCTCTGTTCACTTTTGTGTGTGACACATATCACTGAGATACTACTAAACCATTTTTTAACTCTCTTTACGTGATTTGTCCACGATTTCAAAAAATCATTTTTTTGTATCTCACACTCTGTTCACTTTTACACAATGTTGTCTGACACATAACACTTACTAACTCGTAAACCAAATTTTAGCTTTCTTTACGTGATTTGTGCACGGTTTCAAATCTTAATTTTTTTGTACCTCACTTACTTCACACACTGTTCACTTTTGTGTGTGACACATATCACTGAGATACTACTAAACTAATTTTTAACTCTCTTTACGTGAATTGTCCACTATATAAAAAATTCATTTTTTAGTATTTCACACTCTGTTCACATTTACACAAAGTTGTCTGACACATAACACTTACAGACTAGTAAACCATTTTTTAGCTCTCTTTACGTGATTTGTGCACGACTTCAAATTATAATTTTTTTGTACCACACTTACTTCACTCTCTGTTCACTTTTGTGTGTGACACATATCACTGAGATACTACTAAACCATTTTTTAACTCTCTTTACGTGATTTGTCCACGATTTCAAAAAATCATTTTTTTGTATCTCACACTCTGTTCACTTTTACACAATGTTGTCTGACACATATCTTTTACAGACTCGTAAACCATTTTTTAGCTCTCTTTACGTGATTTGTGCACGATTTCAAATATTAATTTTTTTGTACCTCACTTACTTCACACTCTGTTCACTTTTGTGTGTGACACATATCACTGAGAGACTACTAAACCATTTTTTAACTCTCTTTACGTGATTTGTCCACTATATAAAAAAATCATTTTTTTGTATCTCACACTCTGTTCACTTTTACACAACGTTGTCTGACACATAACACTTACAGACTAGTAAACCATTTTTTAGCTCTCTTTACGTTATTTGTGCACGATTTCAAAAATTAATTTCTTTGTACCTCACTTACTTCACACTCTGTTCACTTTTGTGTCTGACACATATCACTGAGAGACTAATAAACCATGTTTTAACTTTCTTTACGTGATTTGTCTACTAAATAAAAAAAATCATTTTTTTGTATCTAACACTCTGTTCACTTTTAGACAATGTAGTCTGACTTATAACACTTACAGACTAGTAAACCATTTTTTAGCTCTCTTTACGTGATTTGTGCACGATTTCAAATTATAATTATTTTGTACCTCACTTACTTCACACTCTGTTCACTTTTGTGTGTGACACATATCACTGAGATACTACTAAACCATTTTTCAACTTTCTTTACGTGATTTGTCCACGATTACAAAAAATCATTTTTTTGTATCTCTGACTCTGTTCACTTTTACACAATGTAGCCTGACACATAACACTTACAGACTCGTAAACCATTCTTTAGCTCTCTTTACGTGATTTGTGCACGATTTCAAATATTAATTTATTTGTACCTCACTTACTTCACACTCTGTTCACTTTTGTGTCTGACTCATATCACTGAGTGACTACTAAACCATTTTTTAACACTTTTTAGGTGATTTGTCCATTATATAAAAAAATCATTTTTTTGTATTTCACACTGTTCACTTTTACACAATGTTGTCTGACATATAACACTTACAGACTCGTAAACCATTTTTTAGCTCTCTTTACGTGATTTGTGCACGATTTCAAATTATAATTTTTTTGTACCTCACTTACTTCACACTCTGTTCACTTTTGTGTCTGACACATATCACTGAGAGACTACTAAACCATTTTTTAACTCTCTTTACGTGATTTGTCCACTATATAAAAAAATCATTTTTTTGTATCTCACACTCTGTTCACTTTTACACAACGTTGTCTGACACATAACACAGACTAGTAAACCATTTTTTAGCTCTCTTTACGTTATTTGTGCACGATTTTAAATATTAATTTTTTTGTACCTCACTTACTTCACGCTCTGTTCACTTTTGGGTCTGACACATATCACTGAGAGACTAATAAACCATGTTTTAACTTTCTTTACGTGATTTGTCCACTAAAAAAAAAATTTTTTTTTGTATCTAACACTCTGTTCACTTTTACACAATGTTGTCTGACACATAACACTTACAGACTAGTAAACCATTTTTTAGCTCTCTTTACGTGATTTGTGCACGATTTCAAATTATAATTTTTTTGTACCTCACTAACTTCACATTCTGTTCACTTTTGTGTGTGACACATATCACTGAGATACTACTAAACCATTTTTTAACTCTCTTTAAGTGATTTGTCCACGATTTCAAAAAATCATAATTTTGTATCTCACACTCTGTTCACTTTTACACAAAGTTGTCTGACACATAACTCTTACAGACTCGTAAACCATTTTTTAGCACTCTTTACGTGATTTGTGCACGATTTCAAATATTAATTTTTTTGTACCTCACTTACTTCACACTCTGTTCACTTATGTGTCTGACACATATCACTGAGAGACCAATAAACCATGTTTTAACTTCTTTACGTGATTTGTTCACTAAATAAAAAATTCATTTTTTTGTATCTTACACTGTGTTCACTTTTACACAATGTTGTCTGACACATAACACCTACAGACTCGTAAACCATTTTTTAGCTCTCTTTACGTGATTTGTGCACGATTTCAAATATTAATTTTTTTGTACCTCACTTACTTCACACTCTGTTCACTTTTGTGTCTGACACATATCACTGAGAGACTACAAAACCATTTTTTAACTCTCTTTACGTGATTTGTGCACGATTTCAAATAATAATTTTTTTGTACCTCACTTACTTCACACTCTGTTCACTTTTGTGTGTAACACATATCACTGAGATACTACTAAACCTTTTTTTAACTTTCTTTACGTGATTTGTCCACGATTTCAAAAAATCATTTTTTTGTATCTCACACTCTGTTGACTTTTAGATAATGTTGTCTGACACGTAACTCTTACAGACTCGTATACCATTTTTTAGCTCTCTCTACGTGATTTGTGCACGATTTCAAATATTAATTTTTTTGTACCTCACTTACTTCACACTCTGTTCACTTTTGTGTCTGACACATATCACCAAGAGACTACTAAACCATTTTTTAACTCTCTTTACGTGACTTGTTCACTATATAAAAAATTCATTTTTTTGTATCTCACACTCTGTTCACTTTTACACAATGTTGTCTGACACATAACACTTACAGACTCGTAAACCATTTCTTAGCTCTCTTTACGTGATTTGTGCACGATTTCAAAAATTCATTTTTTTGTACCTGACTTACTTCACACTGTGTTCACTTTTGTGTGTGACACATATCACTGAGATACTACTAAACCAATTTTTAACTCTCTTTACGTGATTTGTCCACTATATAAAAAATTCATTTTTTAGTATCTCACACTCTGTTCACTTTTACACAATATTGCATGACACATAACACTTACAGACTCGTAAACCATTTTTTAGCTCTCTTTACGTGATTTGTGCACGATTTCAAATATTCATTTTTTTGTACATCACTTACTTCATACTCTGTTCACTTTTGTGTCTGACACATATCACTGAGTGAATACTAAGCCATTTTTTAACTCTCTTTACATGATTTGTCCACTATATAAAAAAATCATTTTTTTGTATTTCACACTGTTCACTTTTACACAATGTTGTCTGACACATAACACCTACAGACTCGTAAACCATTTTTTAGCTCTCTTTATGTGATTTGTGCACGATTTCAAATATTAATTTTTTTGTACCTCACTTACTTCACACTCTGTTCACTTTTGTGTCTGACACATATCACTGAGAGACTACAAAACCATTTTTTAACTCTCTTTACGTGATTTGTGCACGATTTCAAATATAAATTTTTTTGTATTTCACTTACTTCACACTCTGTTCACTTTTGTGTCTGACACATATCACTGAGAGACTACTAAACCATTTTTTAACTCTCTTTACGTGACTTGTCCACTATATAAAAAATTCATTTTTTTGTATCTCACACTCTGTTCACTTTTACACAATGTTGTCTGACACATAACACTTACAGACTCGTAAACCATTTTTAAGCTCTCTTTACGTGATTTGTGCACGATTTCAAATAATAATTTTTTTGTACCTCACTTACTTCACACTCTGTTCACTTTTGTGTGTAACACATATCACTGAGATACTACTAAACCTTTTTTTAACTTTCTTTACGTGATTTGTCCACGATTTCAAAAAATCATTTTTTTGTATCTCACACTCTGTTGACTTTTAGATAATGTTGTCTGACACGTAACTCTTACAGACTCGTATACCATTTTTTAGCTCTCTCTACGTGATTTGTGCACGATTTCAAATATTAATTTTTTTGTACCTCACTTACTTCACACTCTGTTCACTTTTGTGTCTGACACATATCACCAAGAGACTACTAAACCATTTTTTTGTATCTCACACTCTGTTCACTTTTACACAATGTTGTCTGACACTTAACACTTACAGACTCGTAAACCATTTCTTAGCTCTCTTTACGTGATTTGTGCACGATTTCAAATATTCATTTTTTTGTACCTGACTTACTTCACACTGTGTTCACTTTTGTGTGTGACACATATCACTGAGATACTACTAAACCAATTTTTAACTCTCTTTACGTGATTTGTCCACTATATAAAAAATTCATTTTTTAGTATCTCACACTCTGTTCACTTTTACACAATATTGCATGACACATAACACTTACAGACTCGTAAACCATTTTTTAGCTCTCTTTACGTGATTTGTGCACGATTTCAAATATTCATTTTTTTGTACATCACTTACTTCATACTCTGTTCACTTTTGTGTCTGACACATATCACTGAGTGAATACTAAGCCATTTTTTAACTCTCTTTACATGATTTGTCCACTATATAAAAAAATCATTTTTTTGTATTTCACACTGTTCACTTTTACACAATGTTGTTTGACACATAACACTTACAGACTCGTAAACCATTTTTTAGCTCTCTTTACGTGATTTGTGCACGACTTCAAATTATAATTTTTTTGTACCACACTTACTTCACTCTCTGTTCACTTTTGTGTGTGACACATATCACTGAGATACTACTAAACCATTTTTTAACTCTCTTTACGTGATTTGTCCACGATTTCAAAAAATCATTTTTTTGTATCTCACACTCTGTTCACTTTTACACAATGTTGTCTGACACATAACACTTACTGACTCGTAAACCAAATTTTAGCTTTCTTTACGTGATTTGTGCACGGTTTCAAATATTAATTTTTTTGTACCTTATTTACTTCACACACTGTTCACTTTTGTGTGTGATACATATCACTGAGATACTACTAAACTAATTTTTAACTCTCTTTACGTGAATTGTCCACTATATAAAAAATTCATTTTTTAGTTTCTCACACTCTGTTCACATTTACACAAAGTTGTCTGACACATAACACTTACAGACTAGTAAACCATTTTTTAGCTCTCTTTACGTGATTTGTGCACGACTTCAAATTATAATTTTTTTGTACCACACTTGCTTCACTCTCTGTTCACTTTTGTGTGTGACACATATCACTGAGATACTACTAAACCATTTTTTAACTCTCTTCACGTGATTTGTCCACGATTTCAAAAAATCATTTTTTTGTATCTCACACTCTGTTCACTTTTACACAATGTTGTCTGACACATAACTCTTACAGACTCGTAAACCATTTTTTAGCTCTCTTTACGTGATTTGTGCACGATTTCAAATATTAATTTTTTTGTCCCTCACTTACTTCACACTCTGTTCACTTTTGTGTGTGACACATATCACTGAGATACTACTAAACCATTTTTCAACTTTCTTTACGTGATTTGTCCACGATTTCAAAAAATCATTTTTTTGTATGTCACACTCTGTTCACTTTTACACAATGTAGTCTGACACATAACACTTACAGACTCGTAAACAATTTTTTAGCTCTCTTTACGTGATTTGTGCACGATTTCAAATATTATTTTTTTTGTACCTCACTTACTTCACACTCTGTTCACTTTTGTGTATGACACATATCACTGAGAGACTACAAAACCATTTTTTAACTCTCTTTACGTGATTTGTGCACGATTTCAAATATAAATTTTTTTGTACTTCACTTACTTCACACTCTGTTCACTTTTGTGTCTCACACATATCACTGAGAGACTACTAAACCATTTTTTAACTCTCTTTACGTGACTTGTCCACTATATAAAAAATTCATTTTTTTGTATCTCACACTCTGTTCACTTTTACACAATGTTGTCTGACACATAACACTTACAGACTCGTAAACCATTTTTAAGCTCTCTTTACGTGATTTGTGCACGATTTCAAATATTAATTTTTTTGTACTTCACTTACTTCACACTCTGTTCACTTTTGTGTGTAACACATATCACTGAGATACTACTAAACCATTTTTTTACTCTCTTTACGTAATTTGTCCACGATTTCAAAAAATCATTTTTTTTTGTATCTCACACTCTGTTCACTTTTACACTATGTTGTCTGACACATAACACTTACAGACTCGTAAACCATTTTTTAGCTCTCTTTACGTGATTTGTGCTCGATTTCAAATTATAATTTTTTTGTACCTCACTTACTTCACACTCTGTTCACTTTTGTGTCTGACACATATCACTGAGAGACTACTAAACCATTTTTTAACTCTCTTTACGTGATTTGTCCACTATATAAAAAAATCATTTTTTTGTATCTCACACTCTGTTCACTTTTACACAACGTTGTCTGACACATAACACTTACAGACTAGTAAACCATTTTTTAGCTCTCTTTACGTTATTTGTGCACGATTTCAAATATTAATTTTTTTGTACTTCACTTACTTCACACTCTGTTCACTTATGTGTCTGACACATATCACTGAGAGACCAATAAACCATGTTTTAACTTCTTTACGTGATTTGTCCACTAAATAAAAAAATCATTTTTTTGTATCTTACACTCTGTTCACTTTTACACAATGTTGTCTGACACATAACACCTACAGACTCGTAAACCATTTTTTAGCTCTCTTTACGTGATTTGTGCACGATTTCAAATATTAATTTTTTTGTACCTCACTTACTTCACACTCAGTTCACTTTTGTGTATGACACATATCACTGAGATACTACTAAACCATTTTTTAACTCTCTTTACGTGATTTGTCCACGATTTCAAAAAATCATTTTTTTGTATCTCACACTCTGTTCACTTTTACACAATGTTGTCTGACACATAACTCTTACAGACTCGTAAACCATTTTTTAGCTCTCTTTACGTGATTTGTGCACGATTTCAAATATTAATTTTTTTGTACCTCACTTACTTCACACTCTGTTCACTTTTGTGTGTGACACATATCACTGAGATACTACTAAACCATTTTTCAACTTTCTTTACGTGATTTGTCCACGATTTCAAAAAATCATTTTTTTGTATGTCACACTCTGTTCACTTTTACACAATGTAGTCTGATACATAACACTTACAGACTCGTAAACAATTTTTTAGCTCTCTTTACGTGATTTGTGCACGATTTCAAATATTAATTTTTTTGTACCTCACTTACTTCACACTCTGTTCACTTTTGTGTCTGACACATATCACTGAGAGACTACAAAACCATTTTTTAACTCTCTTTAAGTGATTTGTGCACGATTTCAAATATAAATTTTTTTGTACTTCACTTACTTCACACTCTGTTCACTTTTGTGTCTTGCACATATCACTGAGAGACTACTAAACCATTTTTTAACTCTCTTTACGTGACTTGTCCACTATATAAAAAATTCATTTTTTTTGTATCTCACACTCTGTTCACTTTTACACAATGTTGTCTGACACATAACACTTACAGACTCGTAAACCATTTTTAAGCTCTCTTTACGTGATTTGTGCACGATTTCAAATAATAATTTTTTTGTACCTCACTTACTTCACACTCTGTTCACTTTTGTGTGTAACACATATCACTGAGATACTACTAAACCTTTTTTTAACTTTCTTTACGTGATTTGTCCACGATTTCAAAAAATCATTTTTTTGTATCTCACACTCTGTTGACTTTTAGATAATGTTGTCTGACACGTAACTCTTACAGACTCGTATACCATTTTTTAGCTCTCTCTACGTGATTTGTGCACGATTTCAAATATTAATTTTTTTGTACCTCACTTACTTCACACTCTGTTCACTTTTGTGTCTGACACATATCACCAAGAGACTACTAAACCATTTTTTAACTCTCTTTACGTGACTTGTTCACTATATAAAAAATTCATTTTTTTGTATCTCACACTCTGTTCACTTTTACACAATGTTGTCTGACACATAACACTTACAGACTCGTAAACCATTTCTTAGCTCTCTTTACGTGATTTGTGCACGATTTCAAATATTCATTTTTTTGTACCTCACTTACTTCACACTGTGTTCACTTTTGTGTGTGACACATATCACTGAGATACTACTAAACCAATTTTTAACTCTCTTTACGTGATTTGTCCACCATATAAAAAATTCATTTTTTAGTATCTCACACTCTGTTCACTTTTACACAATATTGCATGACACATAACACTTACAGACTCGTAAACCATTTTTTAGCTCTCTTTACGTGATTTGTGCACGATTTCAAATATTCATTTTTTTGTACATCACTTACTTCATACTCTGTTCACTTTTGTGTCTGACACATATCACTGAGTGAATACTAAGCCATTTTTTAACTCTCTTTACATGATTTGTCCACTATATAAAAAAATCATTTTTTTGTATTTCACACTGTTCACTTTTACACAATGTTGTCTGACACATAACACTTACAGACTCGTAAACCATTTTTTAGCTCTCTTTACGTGATTTGTGCACGACTTCAAATTATAATTTTTTTGTACCACACTTACTTCACTCTCTGTTCACTTTTGTGTGTGACACATATCACTGAGATACTACTAAACCATTTTTTAACTCTCTTTACGTGATTTGTCCACGATTTCAAAAAATCATTTTTTTGTATCTCACACTCTGTTCACTTTTACACAATGTTGTCTGACACATAACACTTACTGACTCGTAAACCAAATTTTAGCTTTCTTTACGTGATTTGTGCACGGTTTCAAATATTAATTTTTTTGTACCTTATTTACTTCACACACTGTTCACTTTTGTGTGTGATACATATCACTGAGATACTACTAAACTAATTTTTAACTCTCTTTACGTGAATTGTCCACTATATAAAAAATTCATTTTTTAGTTTCTCACACTCTGTTCACATTTACACAAAGTTGTCTGACACATAACACTTACAGACTAGTAAACCATTTTTTAGCTCTCTTTACGTGATTTGTGCACGATTTCAAATTATAATTTTTTTGTACCACACTTGCTTCACTCTCTGTTCACTTTTGTGTGTGACACATATCACTGAGATACTACTAAACCATTTTTTAACTCTCTTTACGTGATTTGTCCACGATTTCAAAAAATCATTTTTTTGTATCTCACACTCTGTTCACTTTTACACAATGTTGTCTGACACATAACTCTTACAGACTCGTAAACCATTTTTTAGCTCTCTTTACGTGATTTGTGCACGATTTCAAATATTAATTTTTTTGTACCTCACTTACTTCACACTCTGTTCACTTTTGTGTGTGACACATATCACTGAGATACTACTAAACCATTTTTCAACTTTCTTTACGTGATTTGTCCACGATTTCAAAAAATCATTTTTTTGTATGTCACACTCTGTTCACTTTTACACAATGTAGTCTGACACATAACACTTACAGACTCGTAAACAATTTTTTAGCTCTCTTTACGTGATTTGTGCACGATTTCAAATATAAATTTTTTTGTACTTCACTTACTTCACACTCTGTTCACTTTTGTGTCTTGCACATATCACTGAGAGACTACTATACCATTTTTTAACTCTCTTTACGTGACTTGTCCACTATATAAAAAATTCATTTTTTTTGTATCTCACACTCTGTTCACTTTTACACAATGTTGTCTGACACATAACACTTACAGACTCGTAAACCATTTTTAAGCTCTCTTTACGTGATTTGTGCACGATTTCAAATAATAATTTTTTTGTACCTCACTTACTTCACACTCTGTTCACTTTTGTGTGTAACACATATCACTGAGATACTACTAAACCTTTTTTTAACTTTCTTTACGTGATTTGTCCACGATTTCAAAAAATCATTTTTTTGTATCTCACACTCTGTTGACTTTTAGATAATGTTGTCTGACACGTAACTCTTACAGACTCGTATACCATTTTTTAGCTCTCTCTACGTGATTTGTGCACGATTTCAAATATTAATTTTTTTGTACCTCACTTACTTCACACTCTGTTCACTTTTGTGTCTGACACATATCACCAAGAGACTACTAAACCATTTTTTAACTCTCTTTACGTGACTTGTTCACTATATAAAAAATTCATTTTTTTGTATCTCACACTCTGTTCACTTTTACACAATGTTGTCTGACACATAACACTTACAGACTCGTAAACCATTTCTTAGCTCTCTTTACGTGATTTGTGCACGATTTCAAATATTCATTTTTTTGTACCTCACTTACTTCACACTGTGTTCACTTTTGTGTGTGACACATATCACTGAGATACTACTAAACCAATTTTTAACTCTCTTTACGTGATTTGTCCACTATATAAAAAATTCATTTTTTAGTATCTCACACTCTGTTCACTTTTACACAATATTGCATGACACATAACACTTACAGACTCGTAAACCATTTTTTAGCTCTCTTTACGTGATTTGTGCACGATTTCAAATATTCATTTTTTTGTACATCACTTACTTCATACTCTGTTCACTTTTGTGTCTGACACATATCACTGAGTGAATACTAAGCCATTTTTTAACTCTCTTTACATGATTTGTCCACTATATAAAAAAATCATTTTTTTGTATTTCACACTGTTCACTTTTACACAATGTTGTCTGACACATAACACTTACAGACTCGTAAACCATTTTTTAGCTCTCTTTACGTGATTTGTGCACGACTTCAAATTATAATTTTTTTGTACCACACTTACTTCACTCTCTGTTCACTTTTGTGTGTGACACATATCACTGAGATACTACTAAACCATTTTTTAACTCTCTTTACGTGATTTGTCCACGATTTCAAAAAATCATTTTTTTGTATCTCACACTCTGTTCACTTTTACACAATGTTGTCTGACACATAACACTTACTGACTCGTAAACCAAATTTTAGCTTTCTTTACGTGATTTGTGCACGGTTTCAAATATTAATTTTTTTGTACCTTATTTACTTCACACACTGTTCACTTTTGTGTGTGATACATATCACTGAGATACTACTAAACTAATTTTTAACTCTCTTTACGTGAATTGTCCACTATATAAAAAATTCATTTTTTAGTTTCTCACACTCTGTTCACATTTACACAAAGTTGTCTGACACATAACACTTACAGACTCGTAAACCATTTTTTAGCTCTCTTTACGTGATTTGTGCACGACTTCAAATTATAATTTTTTTGTACCACACTTACTTCACTCTCTGTTCACTTTTGTGTGTGACACATATCACTGAGATACTACTAAACCATTTTTTAACTCTCTTTACGTGATTTGTCCACGATTTCAAAAAATCATTTTTTTGTATTTCACACTGTTCACTTTTACACAATGTTGTCTGACACATAACACTTACAGACTCGTAAACCATTTTTTAGCTCTCTTTACGTGATTTGTGCACGACTTCAAATTATAATTTTTTTGTACCACACTTACTTCACTCTCTGTTCACTTTTGTGTGTGACACATATCACTGAGATACTACTAAACCATTTTTTAACTCTCTTTACGTGATTTGTCCACGATTTCAAAAAATCATTTTTTTGTATCTCACACTCTGTTCACTTTTACACAATGTTGTCTGACACATAACACTTACTGACTCGTAAACCAAATTTTAGCTTTCTTTACGTGATTTGTGCACGATTTCAAATATTAATTTTTTTGTACCTCACTTACTTCACACTCTGTTCACTTTTGGGTCTGACACATATCACTGAGAGACTAATAAACCATGTTTTAACTTTCTTTACGTGATTTGTCCACTAAAAAAAAAAATTTTTTTTTTGTATCTAACACTCTGTTCACTTTTACACAATGTTGTCTGACACATAACACTTACAGACTAGTAAACCATTTTTTAGCTCTCTTTACGTGATTTGTGCACGATTTCAAATTATAATTTTTTTGTACCTCACTAACTTCACATTCTGTTCACTTTTGTGTGTGACACATATCACTGAGATACTACTAAACCATTTTTTAACTCTCTTTAAGTGATTTGTCCACGATTTCAAAAAATCATAATTTTGTATCTCACACTCTGTTCACTTTTACACAAAGTTGTCTGACACATAACTCTTACAGACTCGTAAACCATTTTTTAGCACTCTTTACGTGATTTGTGCACGATTTCAAATATTAATTTTTTTGTAACTCACTTACTTCACACTCTGTTCTCTTTTGTGTGTGACACATATCACTGAGATACTACTAAACCATTTTTCAACTTTCTTTACGTGATTTGTCCACGATTTCAAAAAATCATTTTTTTGTATCTCACACTCTGTTCACATTTACACAAAGTTGTCTGACACATAACACTTACAGACTAGTAAACCATTTTTTAGCTCTCTTTACGTGATTTGTGCACGACTTCAAATATTAATTTTTTTGTACCTCACTTACTTCACACTCTGTTCACTTTTGTGTCTGACACATATCACTGAGAGACTACAAAACCATTTTTTAACTCTCTTTACGTGATTTGTGCACGATTTCAAATATAAATTTTTTTGTATTTCACTTACTTCACACTCTGTTCACTTTTGTGTCTGACACATATCACTGAGAGACTACAAAACCATTTTTTAACTCTCTTTACGTGATTTGTGCACGATTTCAAATATAAATTTTTTTGTATTTCACTTACTTCACACTCTGTTCACTTTTGTGTCTGACTCATATCACTGAGTGACTACTAAACCATTTTTTAACACTTTTTAGGTGATTTGTCCATTATATAAAAAAATCATTTTTTTGTATTTCACACTGTTCACTTTTACACAATGTTGTCTGACACATAACACTTACAGACTCGTAAACCATTTTTTAGCTCTCTTTACGTGATTTGTGCACGATTTCAAATTATAATTTTTTTGTACCTCACTTACTTCACACTCTGTTCACTTTTGTGTCTGACACATATCACTGAGAGACTACTAAACCATTTTTTAACTCTCTTTACGTGATTTGTCCACTATATAAAAAAATCATTTTTTTGTATCTCACACTCTGTTCACTTTTACACAACGTTGTCTGACACATAACACAGACTAGTAAACCATTTTTTAGCTCTCTTTACGTTATTTGTGCACGATTTTAAATATTAATTTTTTTGTACCTCACTTACTTCACGCTCTGTTCACTTTTGGGTCTGACACATATCACTGAGAGACTAATAAACCATGTTTTAACTTTCTTTACGTGATTTGTCCACTAAAAAAAAAAATTTTTTTTTGTATCTAACACTCTGTTCACTTTTACACAATGTTGTCTGACACATAACACTTACAGACTAGTAAACCATTTTTTAGCTCTCTTTACGTGATTTGTGCACGATTTCAAATTATAATTTTTTTGTACCTCACTAACTTCACATTCTGTTCACTTTTGTGTGTGACACATATCACTGAGATACTACTAAACCATTTTTTAACTCTCTTTAAGTGATTTGTTCACGATTTCAAAAAATCATAATTTTGTATCTCACACTCTGTTCACTTTTACACAAAGTTGTCTGACACATAACTCTTACAGACTCGTAAACCATTTTTTAGCACTCTTTACGTGATTTGTGCACGATTTCAAATATTAATTTTTTTGTACCTCACTTACTTCACACTCTGTTCACTTATGTGTCTGACACATATCACTGAGAGACCAATAAACCATGTTTTAACTTCTTTACGTGATTTGTCCACTAAATAAAAAATTCATTTTTTTGTATCTTACACTGTGTTCACTTTTACACAATGTTGTCTGACACATAACACCTACAGACTCGTAAACCATTTTTTAGCTCTCTTTACGTGATTTGTGCACGATTTCAAATATTAATTTTTTTGTACCTCACTTACTTCACACTCTGTTCACTTTTGTGTCTGACACATATCACTGAGAGACTACAAAACCATTTTTTAACTCTCTTTACGTGATTTGTGCACGATTTCAAATATAAATTTTTTTGTATTTCACTTACTTCACACTCTGTTCACTTTTGTGTCTGACACATATCACTGAGAGACTACTAAACCATTTTTTAACTCTCTTTACGTGACTTGTCCACTATATAAAAAATTCATTTTTTTGTATCTCACACTCTGTTCACTTTTACACAATGTTGTCTGACACATAACACTTACAGACTCGTAAACCATTTTTAAGCTCTCTTTACGTGATTTGTGCACGATTTCAAATAATAATTTTTTTGTACCTCACTTACTTCACACTCTGTTCACTTTTGTGTGTAACACATATCACTGAGATACTACTAAACCTTTTTTTAACTTTCTTTACGTGATTTGTCCACGATTTCAAAAAATCATTTTTTTGTATCTCACACTCTGTTGACTTTTAGATAATGTTGTCTGACACGTAACTCTTACAGACTCGTATACCATTTTTTAGCTCTCTCTACGTGATTTGTGCACGATTTCAAATATTAATTTTTTTGTACCTCACTTACTTCACACTCTGTTCACTTTTGTGTCTGACACATATCACCAAGAGACTACTAAACCATTTTTTAACTCTCTTTACGTGACTTGTTCACTATATAAAAAATTCATTTTTTTGTATCTCACACTCTGTTCACTTTTACACAATGTTGTCTGACACATAACACTTACAGACTCGTAAACCATTTCTTAGCTCTCTTTACGTGATTTGTGCACGATTTCAAATATTCATTTTTTTGTACCTGACTTACTTCACACTGTGTTCACTTTTGTGTGTGACACATATCACTGAGATACTACTAAACCAATTTTTAACTCTCTTTACGTGATTTGTCCACTATATAAAAAATTCATTTTTTAGTATCTCACACTCTGTTCACTTTTACACAATATTGCATGACACATAACACTTACAGACTCGTAAACCATTTTTTAGCTCTCTTTACGTGATTTGTGCACGATTTCAAATATTCATTTTTTTGTACATCACTTACTTCATACTCTGTTCACTTTTGTGTCTGACACATATCACTGAGTGAATACTAAGCCATTTTTTAACTCTCTTTACATGATTTGTCCACTATATAAAAAAATCATTTTTTTGTATTTCACACTGTTCACTTTTACACAATGTTGTCTGACTCATAACACCTACAGACTCGTAAACCATTTTTTAGCTCTCTTTATGTGATTTGTGCACGATTTCAAATATTAATTTTTTTGTACCTCACTTACTTCACACTGTGTTCACTTTTGTGTCTGACACATATCACTGAGAGACTACAAAACCATTTTTTAACTCTCTTTACGTGATTTGTGCACGATTTCAAATATAAATTTTTTTGTATTTCACTTACTTCACACTCTGTTCACTTTTGTGTCTGACACATATCACTGAGAGACTACTAAACCATTTTTTAACTCTCTTTACGTGACTTGTCCACTATATAAAAAATTCATTTTTTTGTATCTCACACTCTGTTCACTTTTACACAATGTTGTCTGACACATAACACTTACAGACTCGTAAACCATTTTTAAGCTCTCTTTACGTGATTTGTGCACGATTTCAAATAATAATTTTTTTGTACCTCACTTACTTCACACTCTGTTCACTTTTGTGTGTAACACATATCACTGAGATACTACTAAACCTTTTTTTAACTTTCTTTACGTGATTTGTCCACGATTTCAAAAAATCATTTTTTTGTATCTCACACTCTGTTGACTTTTAGATAATGTTGTCTGACACGTAACTCTTACAGACTCGTATACCATTTTTTAACTCTCTCTACGTGATTTGTGCACGATTTCAAATATTAATTTTTTTGTACCTCACTTACTTCACACTCTGTTCACTTTTGTGTCTGACACATATCACCAAGAGACTACTAAACCATTTTTTAACTCTCTTTACGTGACTTGTTCACTATATAAAAAATTCATTTTTTTGTATCTCACACTCTGTTCACTTTTACACAATGTTGTCTGACACATAACACTTACAGACTCGTAAACCATTTCTTAGCTCTCTTTACGTGATTTGTGCACGATTTCAAATATTCATTTTTTTGTACCTGACTTACTTCACACTGTGTTCACTTTTGTGTGTGACACATATCACTGAGATACTACTAAACCAATTTTTAACTCTCTTTACGTGATTTGTCCACTATATAAAAAATTCATTTTTTAGTATCTCACACTCTGTTCACTTTTACACAATATTGCATGACACATAACACTTACAGACTCGTAAACCATTTTTTAGCTCTCTTTACGTGATTTGTGCACGATTTCAAATATTCATTTTTTTGTACATCACTTACTTCATACTCTGTTCACTTTTGTGTCTGACACATATCACTGAGTGAATACTAAGCCATTTTTTAACTCTCTTTACATGATTTGTCCACTATATAAAAAAATCATTTTTTTGTATTTCACACTGTTCACTTTTACACAATGTTGTCTGACACATAACACTTACAGACTCGTAAACCATTTTTTAGCTCTCTTTACGTGATTTGTGCACGACTTCAAATTATAATTTTTTTGTACCACACTTACTTCACTCTCTGTTCACTTTTGTGTGTGACACATATCACTGAGATACTACTAAACCATTTTTTAACTCTCTTTACGTGATTTGTCCACGATTTCAAAAAATCATTTTTTTGTATCTCACACTCTGTTCACTTTTACACAATGTTGTCTGACACATAACACTTACTGACTCGTAAACCAAATTTTAGCTTTCTTTACGTGATTTGTGCACGATTTCAAATATTCATTTTTTTGTACCTCACTTACTTCACACTGTGTTCACTTTTGTGTGTAACACATATCACTGAGATACTACTAAACCAAGTTTTAACTCTCTTTACGTGATTTGTCCACTAAATAAAAAATTCATTTTTTAGTATCTCACACTCTGTTCACTTTTACACAATATTGCATGACACATAACACTTACAGACTCGTAAACCATTTTTTAGCTCTCTTTACGTGATTTGTGCACGATTTCAAATATTAATTTTTTTGTACCTCACTTACTTCACACTCTGTTCACTTATGTGTCTGACACATATCACTGAGAGACCAATAAACCATGTTTTAACTTCTTTACGTGATTTGTTCACTAAATAAAAAATTCATTTTTTTGTATCTTACACTGTGTTCACTTTTACACAATGTTGTCTGACACATAACACCTACAGACTCGTAAACCATTTTTTAGCTCTCTTTACGTGATTTGTGCACGATTTCAAATATTAATTTTTTTGTACCTCACTTACTTCACACTCTGTTCACTTTTGTGTCTGACACATATCACTGAGAGACTACAAAACCATTTTTTAACTCTCTTTACGTGATTTGTGCACGATTTCAAATAATAATTTTTTTGTACCTCACTTACTTCACACTCTGTTCACTTTTGTGTGTAACACATATCACTGAGATACTACTAAACCTTTTTTTAACTTTCTTTACGTGATTTGTCCACGATTTCAAAAAATCATTTTTTTGTATCTCACACTCTGTTGACTTTTAGATAATGTTGTCTGACACGTAACTCTTACAGACTCGTATACCATTTTTTAGCTCTCTCTACGTGATTTGTGCACGATTTCAAATATTAATTTTTTTGTACCTCACTTACTTCACACTCTGTTCACTTTTGTGTCTGACACATATCACCAAGAGACTACTAAACCATTTTTTAACTCTCTTTACGTGACTTGTTCACTATATAAAAAATTCATTTTTTTGTATCTCACACTCTGTTCACTTTTACACAATGTTGTCTGACACATAACACTTACAGACTCGTAAACCATTTCTTAGCTCTCTTTACGTGATTTGTGCACGATTTCAAAAATTCATTTTTTTGTACCTGACTTACTTCACACTGTGTTCACTTTTGTGTGTGACACATATCACTGAGATACTACTAAACCAATTTTTAACTCTCTTTACGTGATTTGTCCACTATATAAAAAATTCATTTTTTAGTATCTCACACTCTGTTCACTTTTACACAATATTGCATGACACATAACACTTACAGACTCGTAAACCATTTTTTAGCTCTCTTTACGTGATTTGTGCACGATTTCAAATATTCATTTTTTTGTACATCACTTACTTCATACTCTGTTCACTTTTGTGTCTGACACATATCACTGAGTGAATACTAAGCCATTTTTTAACTCTCTTTACATGATTTGTCCACTATATAAAAAAATCATTTTTTTGTATTTCACACTGTTCACTTTTACACAATGTTGTCTGACACATAACACCTACAGACTCGTAAACCATTTTTTAGCTCTCTTTATGTGATTTGTGCACGATTTCAAATATTAATTTTTTTGTACCTCACTTACTTCACACTCTGTTCACTTTTGTGTCTGACACATATCACTGAGAGACTACAAAACCATTTTTTAACTCTCTTTACGTGATTTGTGCACGATTTCAAATATAAATTTTTTTGTATTTCACTTACTTCACACTCTGTTCACTTTTGTGTCTGACACATATCACTGAGAGACTACTAAACCATTTTTTAACTCTCTTTACGTGACTTGTCCACTATATAAAAAATTCATTTTTTTGTATCTCACACTCTGTTCACTTTTACACAATGTTGTCTGACACATAACACTTACAGACTCGTAAACCATTTTTAAGCTCTCTTTACGTGATTTGTGCACGATTTCAAATAATAATTTTTTTGTACCTCACTTACTTCACACTCTGTTCACTTTTGTGTGTAACACATATCACTGAGATACTACTAAACCTTTTTTTAACTTTCTTTACGTGATTTGTCCACGATTTCAAAAAATCATTTTTTTGTATCTCACACTCTGTTGACTTTTAGATAATGTTGTCTGACACGTAACTCTTACAGACTCGTATACCATTTTTTAGCTCTCTCTACGTGATTTGTGCACGATTTCAAATATTAATTTTTTTGTACCTCACTTACTTCACACTCTGTTCACTTTTGTGTCTGACACATATCACCAAGAGACTACTAAACCATTTTTTTGTATCTCACACTCTGTTCACTTTTACACAATGTTGTCTGACACTTAACACTTACAGACTCGTAAACCATTTCTTAGCTCTCTTTACGTGATTTGTGCACGATTTCAAATATTCATTTTTTTGTACCTGACTTACTTCACACTGTGTTCACTTTTGTGTGTGACACATATCACTGAGATACTACTAAACCAATTTTTAACTCTCTTTACGTGATTTGTCCACTATATAAAAAATTCATTTTTTAGTATCTCACACTCTGTTCACTTTTACACAATATTGCATGACACATAACACTTACAGACTCGTAAACCATTTTTTAGCTCTCTTTACGTGATTTGTGCACGATTTCAAATATTCATTTTTTTGTACATCACTTACTTCATACTCTGTTCACTTTTGTGTCTGACACATATCACTGAGTGAATACTAAGCCATTTTTTAACTCTCTTTACATGATTTGTCCACTATATAAAAAAATCATTTTTTTGTATTTCACACTGTTCACTTTTACACAATGTTGTTTGACACATAACACTTACAGACTCGTAAACCATTTTTTAGCTCTCTTTACGTGATTTGTGCACGACTTCAAATTATAATTTTTTTGTACCACACTTACTTCACTCTCTGTTCACTTTTGTGTGTGACACATATCACTGAGATACTACTAAACCATTTTTTAACTCTCTTTACGTGATTTGTCCACGATTTCAAAAAATCATTTTTTTGTATCTCACACTCTGTTCACTTTTACACAATGTTGTCTGACACATAACACTTACTGACTCGTAAACCAAATTTTAGCTTTCTTTACGTGATTTGTGCACGGTTTCAAATATTAATTTTTTTGTACCTTATTTACTTCACACACTGTTCACTTTTGTGTGTGATACATATCACTGAGATACTACTAAACTAATTTTTAACTCTCTTTACGTGAATTGTCCACTATATAAAAAATTCATTTTTTAGTTTCTCACACTCTGTTCACATTTACACAAAGTTGTCTGACACATAACACTTACAGACTAGTAAACCATTTTTTAGCTCTCTTTACGTGATTTGTGCACGACTTCAAATTATAATTTTTTTGTACCACACTTGCTTCACTCTCTGTTCACTTTTGTGTGTGACACATATCACTGAGATACTACTAAACCATTTTTTAACTCTCTTCACGTGATTTGTCCACGATTTCAAAAAATCATTTTTTTGTATCTCACACTCTGTTCACTTTTACACAATGTTGTCTGACACATAACTCTTACAGACTCGTAAACCATTTTTTAGCTCTCTTTACGTGATTTGTGCACGATTTCAAATATTAATTTTTTTGTCCCTCACTTACTTCACACTCTGTTCACTTTTGTGTGTGACACATATCACTGAGATACTACTAAACCATTTTTCAACTTTCTTTACGTGATTTGTCCACGATTTCAAAAAATCATTTTTTTGTATGTCACACTCTGTTCACTTTTACACAATGTAGTCTGACACATAACACTTACAGACTCGTAAACAATTTTTTAGCTCTCTTTACGTGATTTGTGCACGATTTCAAATATTAATTTTTTTGTACCTCACTTACTTCACACTCTGTTCACTTTTGTGTATGACACATATCACTGAGAGACTACAAAACCATTTTTTAACTCTCTTTACGTGATTTGTGCACGATTTCAAATATAAATTTTTTTGTACTTCACTTACTTCACACTCTGTTCACTTTTGTGTCTCACACATATCACTGAGAGACTACTAAACCATTTTTTAACTCTCTTTACGTGACTTGTCCACTATATAAAAAATTCATTTTTTTGTATCTCACACTCTGTTCACTTTTACACAATGTTGTCTGACACATAACACTTACAGACTCGTAAACCATTTTTAAGCTCTCTTTACGTGATTTGTGCACGATTTCAAATATTAATTTTTTTGTACTTCACTTACTTCACACTCTGTTCACTTTTGTGTGTAACACATATCACTGAGATACTACTAAACCATTTTTTTACTCTCTTTACGTAATTTGTCCACGATTTCAAAAAATCATTTTTTTTGTATCTCACACTCTGTTCACTTTTACACTATGTTGTCTGACACATAACACTTACAGACTCGTAAACCATTTTTTAGCTCTCTTTACGTGATTTGTGCTCGATTTCAAATTATAATTTTTTTGTACCTCACTTACTTCACACTCTGTTCACTTTTGTGTCTGACACATATCACTGAGAGACTACTAAACCATTTTTTAACTCTCTTTACGTGATTTGTCCACTATATAAAAAAATCATTTTTTTGTATCTCACACTCTGTTCACTTTTACACAACGTTGTCTGACACATAACACTTACAGACTAGTAAACCATTTTTTAGCTCTCTTTACGTTATTTGTGCACGATTTCAAATATTAATTTTTTTGTACTTCACTTACTTCACACTCTGTTCACTTATGTGTCTGACACATATCACTGAGAGACCAATAAACCATGTTTTAACTTCTTTACGTGATTTGTCCACTAAATAAAAAAATCATTTTTTTGTATCTTACACTCTGTTCACTTTTACACAATGTTGTCTGACACATAACACCTACAGACTCGTAAACCATTTTTTAGCTCTCTTTACGTGATTTGTGCACGATTTCAAATATTAATTTTTTTGTACCTCACTTACTTCACACTCAGTTCACTTTTGTGTATGACACATATCACTGAGATACTACTAAACCATTTTTTAACTCTCTTTACGTGATTTGTCCACGATTTCAAAAAATCATTTTTTTGTATCTCACACTCTGTTCACTTTTACACAATGTTGTCTGACACATAACTCTTACAGACTCGTAAACCATTTTTTAGCTCTCTTTACGTGATTTGTGCACGATTTCAAATATTAATTTTTTTGTACCTCACTTACTTCACACTCTGTTCACTTTTGTGTGTGACACATATCACTGAGATACTACTAAACCATTTTTCAACTTTCTTTACGTGATTTGTCCACGATTTCAAAAAATCATTTTTTTGTATGTCACACTCTGTTCACTTTTACACAATGTAGTCTGATACATAACACTTACAGACTCGTAAACAATTTTTTAGCTCTCTTTACGTGATTTGTGCACGATTTCAAATATTAATTTTTTTGTACCTCACTTACTTCACACTCTGTTCACTTTTGTGTCTGACACATATCACTGAGAGACTACAAAACCATTTTTTAACTCTCTTTAAGTGATTTGTGCACGATTTCAAATATAAATTTTTTTGTACTTCACTTACTTCACACTCTGTTCACTTTTGTGTCTTGCACATATCACTGAGAGACTACTAAACCATTTTTTAACTCTCTTTACGTGACTTGTCCACTATATAAAAAATTCATTTTTTTTGTATCTCACACTCTGTTCACTTTTACACAATGTTGTCTGACACATAACACTTACAGACTCGTAAACCATTTTTAAGCTCTCTTTACGTGATTTGTGCACGATTTCAAATAATAATTTTTTTGTACCTCACTTACTTCACACTCTGTTCACTTTTGTGTGTAACACATATCACTGAGATACTACTAAACCTTTTTTTAACTTTCTTTACGTGATTTGTCCACGATTTCAAAAAATCATTTTTTTGTATCTCACACTCTGTTGACTTTTAGATAATGTTGTCTGACACGTAACTCTTACAGACTCGTATACCATTTTTTAGCTCTCTCTACGTGATTTGTGCACGATTTCAAATATTAATTTTTTTGTACCTCACTTACTTCACACTCTGTTCACTTTTGTGTCTGACACATATCACCAAGAGACTACTAAACCATTTTTTAACTCTCTTTACGTGACTTGTTCACTATATAAAAAATTCATTTTTTTGTATCTCACACTCTGTTCACTTTTACACAATGTTGTCTGACACATAACACTTACAGACTCGTAAACCATTTCTTAGCTCTCTTTACGTGATTTGTGCACGATTTCAAATATTCATTTTTTTGTACCTCACTTACTTCACACTGTGTTCACTTTTGTGTGTGACACATATCACTGAGATACTACTAAACCAATTTTTAACTCTCTTTACGTGATTTGTCCACCATATAAAAAATTCATTTTTTAGTATCTCACACTCTGTTCACTTTTACACAATATTGCATGACACATAACACTTACAGACTCGTAAACCATTTTTTAGCTCTCTTTACGTGATTTGTGCACGATTTCAAATATTCATTTTTTTGTACATCACTTACTTCATACTCTGTTCACTTTTGTGTCTGACACATATCACTGAGTGAATACTAAGCCATTTTTTAACTCTCTTTACATGATTTGTCCACTATATAAAAAAATCATTTTTTTGTATTTCACACTGTTCACTTTTACACAATGTTGTCTGACACATAACACTTACAGACTCGTAAACCATTTTTTAGCTCTCTTTACGTGATTTGTGCACGACTTCAAATTATAATTTTTTTGTACCACACTTACTTCACTCTCTGTTCACTTTTGTGTGTGACACATATCACTGAGATACTACTAAACCATTATTTAACTCTCTTTACGTGATTTGTCCACGATTTCAAAAAATCATTTTTTTGTATCTCACACTCTGTTCACTTTTACACAATGTTGTCTGACACATAACACTTACTGACTCGTAAACCAAATTTTAGCTTTCTTTACGTGATTTGTGCACGGTTTCAAATATTAATTTTTTTGTACCTTATTTACTTCACACACTGTTCACTTTTGTGTGTGATACATATCACTGAGATACTACTAAACTAATTTTTAACTCTCTTTACGTGAATTGTCCACTATATAAAAAATTCATTTTTTAGTTTCTCACACTCTGTTCACATTTACACAAAGTTGTCTGACACATAACACTTACAGACTAGTAAACCATTTTTTAGCTCTCTTTACGTGATTTGTGCACGATTTCAAATTATAATTTTTTTGTACCACACTTGCTTCACTCTCTGTTCACTTTTGTGTGTGACACATATCACTGAGATACTACTAAACCATTTTTTAACTCTCTTTACGTGATTTGTCCACGATTTCAAAAAATCATTTTTTTGTATCTCACACTCTGTTCACTTTTACACAATGTTGTCTGACACATAACTCTTACAGACTCGTAAACCATTTTTTAGCTCTCTTTACGTGATTTGTGCACGATTTCAAATATTAATTTTTTTGTACCTCACTTACTTCACACTCTGTTCACTTTTGTGTGTGACACATATCACTGAGATACTACTAAACCATTTTTCAACTTTCTTTACGTGATTTGTCCACGATTTCAAAAAATCATTTTTTGTATGTCACACTCTGTTCACTTTTACACAATGTAGTCTGACACATAACACTTACAGACTCGTAAACAATTTTTTAGCTCTCTTTACGTGATTTGTGCACGATTTCAAATATAAATTTTTTTGTACTTCACTTACTTCACACTCTGTTCACTTTTGTGTCTTGCACATATCACTGAGAGACTACTATACCATTTTTTAACTCTCTTTACGTGACTTGTCCACTATATAAAAAATTCATTTTTTTTGTATCTCACACTCTGTTCACTTTTACACAATGTTGTCTGACACATAACACTTACAGACTCGTAAACCATTTTTAAGCTCTCTTTACGTGATTTGTGCACGATTTCAAATAATAATTTTTTTGTACCTCACTTACTTCACACTCTGTTCACTTTTGTGTGTAACACATATCACTGAGATACTACTAAACCTTTTTTTAACTTTCTTTACGTGATTTGTCCACGATTTCAAAAAATCATTTTTTTGTATCTCACACTCTGTTGACTTTTAGATAATGTTGTCTGACACGTAACTCTTACAGACTCGTATACCATTTTTTAGCTCTCTCTACGTGATTTGTGCACGATTTCAAATATTAATTTTTTTGTACCTCACTTACTTCACACTCTGTTCACTTTTGTGTCTGACACATATCACCAAGAGACTACTAAACCATTTTTTAACTCTCTTTACGTGACTTGTTCACTATATAAAAAATTCATTTTTTTGTATCTCACACTCTGTTCACTTTTACACAATGTTGTCTGACACATAACACTTACAGACTCGTAAACCATTTCTTAGCTCTCTTTACGTGATTTGTGCACGATTTCAAATATTCATTTTTTTGTACCTCACTTACTTCACACTGTGTTCACTTTTGTGTGTGACACATATCACTGAGATACTACTAAACCAATTTTTAACTCTCTTTACGTGATTTGTCCACTATATAAAAAATTCATTTTTTAGTATCTCACACTCTGTTCACTTTTACACAATATTGCATGACACATAACACTTACAGACTCGTAAACCATTTTTTAGCTCTCTTTACGTGATTTGTGCACGATTTCAAATATTCATTTTTTTGTACATCACTTACTTCATACTCTGTTCACTTTTGTGTCTGACACATATCACTGAGTGAATACTAAGCCATTTTTTAACTCTCTTTACATGATTTGTCCACTATATAAAAAAATCATTTTTTTGTATTTCACACTGTTCACTTTTACACAATGTTGTCTGACACATAACACTTACAGACTCGTAAACCATTTTTTAGCTCTCTTTACGTGATTTGTGCACGACTTCAAATTATAATTTTTTTGTACCACACTTACTTCACTCTCTGTTCACTTTTGTGTGTGACACATATCACTGAGATACTACTAAACCATTTTTTAACTCTCTTTACGTGATTTGTCCACGATTTCAAAAAATCATTTTTTTGTATCTCACACTCTGTTCACTTTTACACAATGTTGTCTGACACATAACACTTACTGACTCGTAAACCAAATTTTAGCTTTCTTTACGTGATTTGTGCACGGTTTCAAATATTAATTTTTTTGTACCTTATTTACTTCACACACTGTTCACTTTTGTGTGTGATACATATCACTGAGATACTACTAAACTAATTTTTAACTCTCTTTACGTGAATTGTCCACTATATAAAAAATTCATTTTTTAGTTTCTCACACTCTGTTCACATTTACACAAAGTTGTCTGACACATAACACTTACAGACTAGTAAACCAATTTTTAGCTCTCTCTACGTGATTTGTGCACGATTTCAAATATTAATTTTTTTGTACCTCACTTACTTCACACTCTGTTCACTTTTGGGTCTGACACATATCACTGAGAGACTAATAAACCATGTTTTAACTTTCTTTACGTGATTTGTCCACTAAAAAAAAAAATTTTTTTTTTGTATCTAACACTCTGTTCACTTTTACACAATGTTGTCTGACACATAACACTTACAGACTAGTAAACCATTTTTTAGCTCTCTTTACGTGATTTGTGCACGATTTCAAATTATAATTTTTTTGTACCTCACTAACTTCACATTCTGTTCACTTTTGTGTGTGACACATATCACTGAGATACTACTAAACCATTTTTTAACTCTCTTTAAGTGATTTGTCCACGATTTCAAAAAATCATAATTTTGTATCTCACACTCTGTTCACTTTTACACAAAGTTGTCTGACACATAACTCTTACAGACTCGTAAACCATTTTTTAGCACTCTTTACGTGATTTGTGCACGATTTCAAATATTAATTTTTTTGTAACTCACTTACTTCACACTCTGTTCTCTTTTGTGTGTGACACATATCACTGAGATACTACTAAACCATTTTTCAACTTTCTTTACGTGATTTGTCCACGATTTCAAAAAATCATTTTTTTGTATCTCACACTCTGTTCACATTTACACAAAGTTGTCTGACACATAACACTTACAGACTAGTAAACCATTTTTTAGCTCTCTTTACGTGATTTGTGCACGACTTCAAATATTAATTTTTTTGTACCTCACTTACTTCACACTCTGTTCACTTTTGTGTCTGACACATATCACTGAGAGACTACAAAACCATTTTTTAACTCTCTTTACGTGATTTGTGCACGATTTCAAATATAAATTTTTTTGTATTTCACTTACTTCACACTCTGTTCACTTTTGTGTCTGACACATATCACTGAGAGACTACAAAACCATTTTTTAACTCTCTTTACGTGATTTGTGCACGATTTCAAATATAAATTTTTTTGTATTTCACTTACTTCACACTCTGTTCACTTTTGTGTCTGACTCATATCACTGAGTGACTACTAAACCATTTTTTAACACTTTTTAGGTGATTTGTCCATTATATAAAAAAATCATTTTTTTGTATTTCACACTGTTCACTTTTACACAATGTTGTCTGACACATAACACTTACAGACTCGTAAACCATTTTTTAGCTCTCTTTACGTGATTTGTGCACGATTTCAAATTATAATTTTTTTGTACCTCACTTACTTCACACTCTGTTCACTTTTGTGTCTGACACATATCACTGAGAGACTACTAAACCATTTTTTAACTCTCTTTACGTGATTTGTCCACTATATAAAAAAATCATTTTTTTGTATCTCACACTCTGTTCACTTTTACACAACGTTGTCTGACACATAACACAGACTAGTAAACCATTTTTTAGCTCTCTTTACGTTATTTGTGCCCGATTTTAAATATTAATTTTTTTGTACCTCACTTACTTCACGCTCTGTTCACTTTTGGGTCTGACACATATCACTGAGAGACTAATAAACCATGTTTTAACTTTCTTTACGTGATTTGTCCACTAAAAAAAAAAATTTTTTTTTGTATCTAACACTCTGTTCACTTTTACACAATGTTGTCTGACACATAACACTTACAGACTAGTAAACCATTTTTTAGCTCTCTTTACGTGATTTGTGCACGATTTCAAATTATAATTTTTTTGTACCTCACTAACTTCACATTCTGTTCACTTTTGTGTGTGACACATATCACTGAGATACTACTAAACCATTTTTTAACTCTCTTTAAGTGATTTGTTCACGATTTCAAAAAATCATAATTTTGTATCTCACACTCTGTTCACTTTTACACAAAGTTGTCTGACACATAACTCTTACAGACTCGTAAACCATTTTTTAGCACTCTTTACGTGATTTGTGCACGATTTCAAATATTAATTTTTTTGTACCTCACTTACTTCACACTCTGTTCACTTATGTGTCTGACACATATCACTGAGAGACCAATAAACCATGTTTTAACTTCTTTACGTGATTTGTCCACTAAATAAAAAATTCATTTTTTTGTATCTTACACTGTGTTCACTTTTACACAATGTTGTCTGACACATAACACCTACAGACTCGTAAACCATTTTTTAGCTCTCTTTACGTGATTTGTGCACGATTTCAAATATTAATTTTTTTGTACCTCACTTACTTCACACTCTGTTCACTTTTGTGTCTGACACATATCACTGAGAGACTACAAAACCATTTTTTAACTCTCTTTACGTGATTTGTGCACGATTTCAAATAATAATTTTTTTGTACCTCACTTACTTCACACTCTGTTCACTTTTGTGTGTAACACATATCACTGAGATACTACTAAACCTTTTTTTAACTTTCTTTACGTGATTTGTCCACGATTTCAAAAAATCATTTTTTTGTATCTCACACTCTGTTGACTTTTAGATAATGTTGTCTGACACGTAACTCTTACAGACTCGTATACCATTTTTTAGCTCTCTCTACGTGATTTGTGCACGATTTCAAATATTAATTTTTTTGTACCTCACTTACTTCACACTCTGTTCACTTTTGTGTCTGACACATATCACCAAGAGACTACTAAACCATTTTTTAACTCTCTTTACGTGACTTGTTCACTATATAAAAAATTCATTTTTTTGTATCTCACACTCTGTTCACTTTTACACAATGTTGTCTGACACATAACACTTACAGACTCGTAAACCATTTCTTAGCTCTCTTTACGTGATTTGTGCACGATTTCAAAAATTCATTTTTTTGTACCTGACTTACTTCACACTGTGTTCACTTTTGTGTGTGACACATATCACTGAGATACTACTAAACCAATTTTTAACTCTCTTTACGTGATTTGTCCACTATATAAAAAATTCATTTTTTAGTATCTCACACTCTGTTCACTTTTACACAATATTGCATGACACATAACACTTACAGACTCGTAAACCATTTTTTAGCTCTCTTTACGTGATTTGTGCACGATTTCAAATATTCATTTTTTTGTACATCACTTACTTCATACTCTGTTCACTTTTGTGTCTGACACATATCACTGAGTGAATACTAAGCCATTTTTTAACTCTCTTTACATGATTTGTCCACTATATAAAAAAATCATTTTTTTGTATTTCACACTGTTCACTTTTACACAATGTTGTCTGACACATAACACCTACAGACTCGTAAACCATTTTTTAGCTCTCTTTATGTGATTTGTGCACGATTTCAAATATTAATTTTTTTGTACCTCACTTACTTCACACTCTGTTCACTTTTGTGTCTGACACATATCACTGAGAGACTACAAAACCATTTTTTAACTCTCTTTACGTGATTTGTGCACGATTTCAAATATAAATTTTTTTGTATTTCACTTACTTCACACTCTGTTCACTTTTGTGTCTGACACATATCACTGAGAGACTACTAAACCATTTTTTAACTCTCTTTACGTGACTTGTCCACTATATAAAAAATTCATTTTTTTGTATCTCACACTCTGTTCACTTTTACACAATGTTGTCTGACACATAACACTTACAGACTCGTAAACCATTTTTAAGCTCTCTTTACGTGATTTGTGCACGATTTCAAATAATAATTTTTTTGTACCTCACTTACTTCACACTCTGTTCACTTTTGTGTGTAACACATATCACTGAGATACTACTAAACCTTTTTTTAACTTTCTTTACGTGATTTGTCCACGATTTCAAAAAATCATTTTTTTTGTATCTCACACTCTGTTCACTTTTACACTATGTTGTCTGACACATAACACTTACAGACTCGTAAACCATTTTTTAGCTCTCTTTACGTGATTTGTGCTCGATTTCAAATTATAATTTTTTTGTACCTCACTTACTTCACACTCTGTTCACTTTTGTGTCTGACACATATCACTGAGAGACTACTAAACCATTTTTTAACTCTCTTTACGTGATTTGTCCACTATATAAAAAAATCATTTTTTTGTATCTCACACTCTGTTCACTTTTACACAACGTTGTCTGACACATAACACTTACAGACTAGTAAACCATTTTTTAGCTCTCTTTACGTTATTTGTGCACGATTTCAAATATTAATTTTTTTGTACTTCACTTACTTCACACTCTGTTCACTTATGTGTCTGACACATATCACTGAGAGACCAATAAACCATGTTTTAACTTCTTTACGTGATTTGTCCACTAAATAAAAAAATCATTTTTTTGTATCTTACACTCTGTTCACTTTTACACAATGTTGTCTGACACATAACACCTACAGACTCGTAAACCATTTTTTAGCTCTCTTTACGTGATTTGTGCACGATTTCAAATATTAATTTTTTTGTACCTCACTTACTTCACACTCAGTTCACTTTTGTGTATGACACATATCACTGAGATACTACTAAACCATTTTTTAACTCTCTTTACGTGATTTGTACACGATTTCAAAAAATCATTTTTTTGTATCTCACACTCTGTTCACTTTTACACAATGTTGTCTGACACATAACTCTTACAGACTCGTAAACCATTTTTTAGCTCTCTTTACGTGATTTGTGCACGATTTCAAATATTAATTTTTTTGTACCTCACTTACTTCACACTCTGTTCACTTTTGTGTGTGACACATATCACTGAGATACTACTAAACCATTTTTCAACTTTCTTTACGTGATTTGTCCACGATTTCAAAAAATCATTTTTTTGTATGTCACACTCTGTTCACTTTTACACAATGTAGTCTGATACATAACACTTACAGACTCGTAAACAATTTTTTAGCTCTCTTTACGTGATTTGTGCACGATTTCAAATATTAATTTTTTTGTACCTCACTTACTTCACACTCTGTTCACTTTTGTGTCTGACACATATCACTGAGAGACTACAAAACCATTTTTTAACTCTCTTTAAGTGATTTGTGCACGATTTCAAATATAAATTTTTTTGTACTTCACTTACTTCACACTCTGTTCACTTTTGTGTCTTGCACATATCACTGAGAGACTACTAAACCATTTTTTAACTCTCTTTACGTGACTTGTCCACTATATAAAAAATTCATTTTTTTTGTATCTCACACTCTGTTCACTTTTACACAATGTTGTCTGACACATAACACTTACAGACTCGTAAACCATTTTTAAGCTCTCTTTACGTGATTTGTGCACGATTTCAAATAATAATTTTTTTGTACCTCACTTACTTCACACTCTGTTCACTTTTGTGTGTAACACATATCACTGAGATACTACTAAACCTTTTTTTAACTTTCTTTACGTGATTTGTCCACGATTTCAAAAAATCATTTTTTTGTATCTCACACTCTGTTGACTTTTAGATAATGTTGTCTGACACGTAACTCTTACAGACTCGTATACCATTTTTTAGCTCTCTCTACGTGATTTGTGCACGATTTCAAATATTAATTTTTTTGTACCTCACTTACTTCACACTCTGTTCACTTTTGTGTCTGACACATATCACCAAGAGACTACTAAACCATTTTTTAACTCTCTTTACGTGACTTGTTCACTATATAAAAAATTCATTTTTTTGTATCTCACACTCTGTTCACTTTTACACAATGTTGTCTGACACATAACACTTACAGACTCGTAAACCATTTCTTAGCTCTCTTTACGTGATTTGTGCACGATTTCAAATATTCATTTTTTTGTACCTCACTTACTTCACACTGTGTTCACTTTTGTGTGTGACACATATCACTGAGATACTACTAAACCAATTTTTAACTCTCTTTACGTGATTTGTCCACCATATAAAAAATTCATTTTTTAGTATCTCACACTCTGTTCACTTTTACACAATATTGCATGACACATAACACTTACAGACTCGTAAACCATTTTTTAGCTCTCTTTACGTGATTTGTGCACGATTTCAAATATTCATTTTTTTGTACATCACTTACTTCATACTCTGTTCACTTTTGTGTCTGACACATATCACTGAGTGAATACTAAGCCATTTTTTAACTCTCTTTACATGATTTGTCCACTATATAAAAAAATCATTTTTTTGTATTTCACACTGTTCACTTTTACACAATGTTGTCTGACACATAACACTTACAGACTCGTAAACCATTTTTTAGCTCTCTTTACGTGATTTGTGCACGACTTCAAATTATAATTTTTTTGTACCACACTTACTTCACTCTCTGTTCACTTTTGTGTGTGACACATATCACTGAGATACTACTAAACCATTTTTTAACTCTCTTTACGTGATTTGTCCACGATTTCAAAAAATCATTTTTTTGTATCTCACACTCTGTTCACTTTTACACAATGTTGTCTGACACATAACACTTACTGACTCGTAAACCAAATTTTAGCTTTCTTTACGTGATTTGTGCACGGTTTCAAATATTAATTTTTTTGTACCTTATTTACTTCACACACTGTTCACTTTTGTGTGTGATACATATCACTGAGATACTACTAAACTAATTTTTAACTCTCTTTACGTGAATTGTCCACTATATAAAAAATTCATTTTTTAGTTTCTCACACTCTGTTCACATTTACACAAAGTTGTCTGACACATAACACTTACAGACTAGTAAACCATTTTTTAGCTCTCTTTACGTGATTTGTGCACGATTTCAAATTATAATTTTTTTGTACCACACTTGCTTCACTCTCTGTTCACTTTTGTGTGTGACACATATCACTGAGATACTACTAAACCATTTTTTAACTCTCTTTACGTGATTTGTCCACGATTTCAAAAAATCATTTTTTTGTATCTCACACTCTGTTCACTTTTACACAATGTTGTCTGACACATAACTCTTACAGACTCGTAAACCATTTTTTAGCTCTCTTTACGTGATTTGTGCACGATTTCAAATATTAATTTTTTTGTACCTCACTTACTTCACACTCTGTTCACTTTTGTGTGTGACACATATCACTGAGATACTACTAAACCATTTTTCAACTTTCTTTACGTGATTTGTCCACGATTTCAAAAAATCATTTTTTTGTATGTCACACTCTGTTCACTTTTACACAATGTAGTCTGACACATAACACTTACAGACTCGTAAACAATTTTTTAGCTCTCTTTACGTGATTTGTGCACGATTTCAAATATAAATTTTTTTGTACTTCACTTACTTCACACTCTGTTCACTTTTGTGTCTTGCACATATCACTGAGAGACTACTATACCATTTTTTAACTCTCTTTACGTGACTTGTCCACTATATAAAAAATTCATTTTTTTTGTATCTCACACTCTGTTCACTTTTACACAATGTTGTCTGACACATAACACTTACAGACTCGTAAACCATTTTTAAGCTCTCTTTACGTGATTTGTGCACGATTTCAAATAATAATTTTTTTGTACCTCACTTACTTCACACTCTGTTCACTTTTGTGTGTAACACATATCACTGAGATACTACTAAACCTTTTTTTAACTTTCTTTACGTGATTTGTCCACGATTTCAAAAAATCATTTTTTTGTATCTCACACTCTGTTGACTTTTAGATAATGTTGTCTGACACGTAACTCTTACAGACTCGTATACCATTTTTTAGCTCTCTCTACGTGATTTGTGCACGATTTCAAATATTAATTTTTTTGTACCTCACTTACTTCACACTCTGTTCACTTTTGTGTCTGACACATATCACCAAGAGACTACTAAACCATTTTTTAACTCTCTTTACGTGACTTGTTCACTATATAAAAAATTCATTTTTTTGTATCTCACACTCTGTTCACTTTTACACAATGTTGTCTGACACATAACACTTACAGACTCGTAAACCATTTCTTAGCTCTCTTTACGTGATTTGTGCACGATTTCAAATATTCATTTTTTTGTACCTCACTTACTTCACACTGTGTTCACTTTTGTGTGTGACACATATCACTGAGATACTACTAAACCAATTTTTAACTCTCTTTACGTGATTTGTCCACTATATAAAAAATTCATTTTTTAGTATCTCACACTCTGTTCACTTTTACACAATATTGCATGACACATAACACTTACAGACTCGTAAACCATTTTTTAGCTCTCTTTACGTGATTTGTGCACGATTTCAAATATTCATTTTTTTGTACATCACTTACTTCATACTCTGTTCACTTTTGTGTCTGACACATATCACTGAGTGAATACTAAGCCATTTTTTAACTCTCTTTACATGATTTGTCCACTATATAAAAAAATCATTTTTTTGTATTTCACACTGTTCACTTTTACACAATGTTGTCTGACACATAACACTTACAGACTCGTAAACCATTTTTTAGCTCTCTTTACGTGATTTGTGCACGACTTCAAATTATAATTTTTTTGTACCACACTTACTTCACTCTCTGTTCACTTTTGTGTGTGACACATATCACTGAGATACTACTAAACCATTTTTTAACTCTCTTTACGTGATTTGTCCACGATTTCAAAAAATCATTTTTTTGTATCTCACACTCTGTTCACTTTTACACAATGTTGTCTGACACATAACACTTACTGACTCGTAAACCAAATTTTAGCTTTCTTTACGTGATTTGTGCACGGTTTCAAATATTAATTTTTTTGTACCTTATTTACTTCACACACTGTTCACTTTTGTGTGTGATACATATCACTGAGATACTACTAAACTAATTTTTAACTCTCTTTACGTGAATTGTCCACTATATAAAAAATTCATTTTTTAGTTTCTCACACTCTGTTCACATTTACACAAAGTTGTCTGACACATAACACTTACAGACTAGTAAACCAATTTTTAGCTCTCTCTACGTGATTTGTGCACGATTTCAAATATTAATTTTTTTGTACCTCACTTACTTCACACTCTGTTCACTTTTGGGTCTGACACATATCACTGAGAGACTAATAAACCATGTTTTAACTTTCTTTACGTGATTTGTCCACTAAAAAAAAAAATTTTTTTTTTGTATCTAACACTCTGTTCACTTTTACACAATGTTGTCTGACACATAACACTTACAGACCAGTAAACCATTTTTTAGCTCTCTTTACGTGATTTGTGCACGATTTCAAATTATAATTTTTTTGTACCTCACTAACTTCACATTCTGTTCACTTTTGTGTGTGACACATATCACTGAGATACTACTAAACCATTTTTTAACTCTCTTTAAGTGATTTGTCCACGATTTCAAAAAATCATTTTTTTGTATCTCACACTCTGTTCACTTTTACACAATGTTGTCTGACACATAACACTTACTGACTCGTAAACCAAATTTTAGCTTTCTTTACGTGATTTGTGCACGGTTTCAAATCTTAATTTTTTTGTACCTCACTTACTTCACACACTGTTCACTTTTGTGTGTGACACATATCACTGAGATACTACTAAACTAATTTTTAACTCTCTTTACGTGAATTGTCCACTATATAAAAAATTCATTTTTTAGTATCTCACACTCTGTTCACATTTACACAAAGTTGTCTGACACATAACACTTACAGACTAGTAAACCATTTTTTAGCTCTCTTTACGTGATTTGTGCACGACTTCAAATTATAATTTTTTTGTACCACACTTACTTCACTCTCTGTTCACTTTTGTGTGTGACACATATCACTGAGATACTACTAAACCATTTTTTAACTCTCTTTACGTGATTTGTCCACGATTTCAAAAAATCATTTTTTTGTATCTCACACTCTGTTCACTTTTACACAATGTTGTCTGACACATATCTTTTACAGACTCGTAAACCATTTTTTAGCTCTCTTTACGTGATTTGTGCACGATTTCAAATATTAATTTTTTTGTACCTCACTTACTTCACACTCTGTTCACTTTTGTGTGTGACACATATCACTGAGAGACTACTAAACCATTTTTTAACTCTCTTTACGTGATTTGTCCACTATATAAAAAAATCATTTTTTTGTATCTCACACTCTGTTCACTTTTACACAACGTTGTCTGACACATAACACTTACAGACTAGTAAACCATTTTTTAGCTCTCTTTACGTTATTTGTGCACGATTTCAAAAATTAATTTCTTTGTACCTCACTTACTTCACACTCTGTTCACTTTTGTGTCTGACACATATCACTGAGATACTACTAAATCATTTTTCAACTTTCTTTACGTGATTTGTCCACGATTTCAAAAAATCATTTTTTTGTATGTCACACTCTGTTCACTTTTACACAATGTAGTCTGACACATAACACTTACAGACTCGTAAACAATTTTTTAGCTCTCTTTACGTGATTTGTGCACGATTTCAAATATTAATTTTTTCGTACCTAACTTACTTCACACTCTGTTCACTTTTGTGTGTAACACATATCACTGAGATACTACTAAACCATTTTTTAACTCTCTTTACGTGATTTGTCCACGATTTCAAAAAATCATTTTTTTGTATCTCACACTCTGTTCACTTTTACACAATGTTGTCTGACACATAACTCTTACAGACTCGTAAACCATTTTTTAGCTCTCTTTACGTGATTTGTGCACGATTTCAAATATTAATTTTTTTGTACCTCACTTACTTCACACTCTATTCACTTTTGTGTGTGACACATATCACTGAGATACTACTAAACCATTTTTCAACTTTCTTTACGTGATTTGTCCACGATTTGAAAAAATCATTTTTTTGTATGTCACACTCTGTTCACTTTTACACAATGTAGTCTGACACATAACACTTACAGACTCGTAAACAATTTTTTAGCTCTCTTTACGTGATTTGTGCACGATTTCAAATATTAATTTTTTTGTACCTCACTTACTTCACACTCTGTTCACTTTTGTGTTTGACACATATCACTGAGATACTACTAAACCATTTTTCAACTTTCTTTACGTGATTTGTCCACGATTTCAAAAAATCATTTTTTTGTGTGTCACACTCTGTTCACTTTTACACAATGTAGTCTGACACATAACACTTACAGACTCGTAAACCATTTTTAAGCTCTCTTTACGTGATTTGTGCACGATTTCAAATAATAATTTTTTAAACCATTTTTTAACTCTCTTTACGTGACTTGTCCACTATATAAAAAATTCATTTTTTTGTATCTCACACTCTGTTCACTTTTACACAATGTTGTCTGACACATAACACTTACAGACTCGTAAACCGTTTTTTAGCTCTCTTTACGTGATTTGTGCACGATTTCAAATATTCATTTTTTTGTACCTCATTTACTTCACACTGTGTTCACTTTTGTGTGTGACACATATCACTGAGATACTACTAAACCAAGTTTTAACTCTCTTTACGTGATTTGTCCACTAAATAAAAAATTCATTTTTTAGTATCTCACACTCTGTTCACTTTTACACAATATTGCATGACACATAACACTTACAGACTCGTAAACCATTTTTTAGCTCTCTTTACGTGATTTGTGCACGATTTCAAATATTCATTTTTTTGTACATCACTTACTTCATACTCTGTTCACTTTTGTGTCTGACACATATCACTGAGTGACTACTAAACCATTTTTTAACTCTCTTTACATGATTTGTCCACTTTATAAAAAATTCATTTTTTTGTATTTCACACTGTTCACTTTTACACAATGTTGTCTGACACATAACACTTACAGACTCGTAAACCATTTTTTAGCTCTCTTTACGTGATTTGTGCACGACTTCAAATTATAATTTTTTTGTACCACACTTACTTCACTCTCTGTTCACTTTTGTGTGTGACACATATCACTGAGATACTACTAAACCATTTTTTAACTCTCTTTACGTGATTTGTCCACGATTTCAAAAAATCATTTTTTTGTATCTCACACTCTGTTCACTTTTACACAATGTTGTCTGACACATAACTCTTACAGACTCGTAAACCATTTTTTAGCTCTCTTTACGTGATTTGTGCACGATTTCAAATATTAATTTTTTTGTACCTCACTTACTTCACACTCTGTTCACTTTTGTGTGTGACACATATCACTGAGATACTACTAAACCATTTTTCAACTTTCTTTACGTGATTTGTCCACGATTTCAAAAAATCATTTTTTTGTATGTCACACTCTGTTCACTTTTACACAATGTAGTCTGACACATAACACTTACAGACTCGTAAACAATTTTTTAGCTCTCTTTACGTGATTTGTGCACGATTTCAAATATTAATTTTTTTGTACCTCACTTACTTCACACTCTGTTCACTTTTGTGTATGACACATATCACTGAGAGACTACAAAACCATTTTTTAACTCTCTTTACGAGATTTGTGCACGATTTCAAATATAAATTTTTTTGTACTTCACTTACTTCACACTCTGTTCACTTTTGTGTCTGACACATATCACTGAGAGACTACTAAACCATTTTTTAACTCTCTTTACGTGACTTGTCCACTATATAAAAAATTCATTTTTTTGTATCTCACACTCTGTTCACTTTTACACAATGTTGTCTGACACATTACACTTACAGACTCGTAAACCATTTTTAAGCTCTCTTTACGTGATTTGTGTACGATTTCAAATATTAATTTTTTTGTACCTCACTTAATTCACACTCTGTTCACTTTTGTGTGTAACACATATCACTGAGATACTACTAAACCATTTTTTAACTCTCTTTACGTGATTTGTCCACGATTTCAAAAAATCATTTTTTTGTATCTCACACTCTGTTCACTTTTACACAATGTTGTCTGACACATAACTCTTACAGACTCGTAAACCATTTTTTAGCTCTCTTTACGTGATTTGTGCACGATTTCAAATATTAATTTTTTTGTACCTCACTTACTTCACACTCTATTCACTTTTGTGTGTGACACATATCACTGAGATACTACTAAACCATTTTTCAACTTTCTTTACGTGATTTGTCCACGATTTGAAAAAATCATTTTTTTGTATGTCACACTCTGTTCACTTTTACACAATGTAGTCTGACACATAACACTTACAGACTCGTAAACAATTTTTTAGCTCTCTTTACGTGATTTGTGCACGATTTCAAATATTAATTTTTTTGTACCTCACTTACTTCACACTCTGTTCACTTTTGTGTTTGACACATATCACTGAGATACTACTAAACCATTTTTCAACTTTCTTTAAGTGATTTGTCCACGATTTCAAAAAATCATTTTTTTGTGTGTCACACTCTGTTCACTTTTACACAATGTAGTCTGACACATAACACTTACAGACTCGTAAACAATTTTTTAGCTCTCTTTACGTGATTTGTGCACGATTTCAAATATTAATTTTTTCGTACCTAACTTACTTCACACTCTGTTCACTTTTGTGTCTGACACATATCACTGAGAGACTACAAAACCATTTTTTAACTCTCTTTACGTGATTTGTGCACGATTTCAAATATAATTTTTTTTGTATTTCACTTACTTCACACTCTGTTCACTTTTGTGTCTGACACATATCACTGAGAGACTACTAAACCATTTTTTAACTCTCTTTACGTGACTTGTCCACTATATAAAAAATTCATTTTTTTGTATCTCACACTCTGTTCACTTTTACACAATGTGGTCTGACACATAACACTTACAGACTCGTAAACCATTTTTAAGCTCTCTTTACGTGATTTGTGCACGATTTCAAATAATAATTTTTTTGTACCTCACTTACTTCACACTCTGTTCACTTTTGTGTGTAACACATATCACTGAGATACTACTAAACCTTTTTTTAACTTTCTTTACGTGATTTGTCCACGATTTCAAAAAATCATTTTTTTGTATGTCACACTCTGTTGACTTTTAGATAATGTTGTCTGACACGTAACTCTTACAGACTCGTAAACCATTTTTTAGCTCTCTCTACGTGATTTGTGCACGATTTCAAATATTAATTTTTTTGTACCTCACTTACTTCACACTCTGTTCACTTTTGTGTCTGACACATATCACAAAGAAACTACTAAACCATTTTTTAACTCTCTTTACGTGACTTGTTCACTATATAAAAAATTCATTTTTTTGTATCTCACACTCTGTTCACTTTTACACAATGTTGTCTGACACATAACACTTACAGACTCGTAAACCATTTTTTAGCTCTCTTTACGTGATTTGTGCACGATTTCAAATATTCATTTTTTTGTACCTCACTTACTTCACACTGTGTTCACTTTTGTGTGTGACACATATCACTGAGATACTACTAAACCAAGTTTTAACTCTCTTTACGTGATTTGTCCACTATATGAAAAATTCATTTTTTGGTATCTCACACTCTGTTCACTTTTACACAATATTGCATGACACATAACACTTACAGACTCGTAAACCATTTTTTAGCTCTCTTTACGTGATTTGTGCACGACTTCAAATTATAATTTTTTTGTACCACACTTACTTCACTCTCTGTTCACTTTTGTGTGTGACACATATCACTGAGATACTACTAAACCATTTTTTAACTCTCTTTACGTGATTTGTCCACGATTTCAAAAAATCATTTTTTTGTATCTCACACTCTGTTCACTTTTACACAATGTTGTCTGACACATAACACTTACTGACTCGTAAACCAAATTTTAGCTTTCTTTACGTGATTTGTGCACGGTTTCAAATCTTAATTTTTTTGTACCTCACTTACTTCACACACTGTTCACTTTTGTGTGTGACACATATCACTGAGATACTACTAAACTAATTTTTAACTCTCTTTACGTGAATTGTCCACTATATAAAAAGTTCATTTTTTAGTATCTCACACTCTGTTCACATTTACACAAAGTTGTCTGACACATAACACTTACAGACTAGTAAACCATTTTTTAGCTCTCTTTACGTGATTTGTGCACGACTTCAAATTATAATTTTTTTGTACCACACTTACTTCACTCTCTGTTCACTTTTGTGTGTGACACATATCACTGAGATACTACTAAACCATTTTTTAACTCTCTTTACGTGATTTGTCCACGATTTCAAAAAATCATTTTTTTGTATCTCACACTCTGTTCACTTTTACACAATGTTGTCTGACACATAACTCTTACAGACTCGTAAACCATTTTTTAGCTCTCTTTACGTGATTTGTGCACGATTTCAAATATTAATTTTTTTGTACCTCACTTACTTCACACTCTGTTCACTTTTGTGTGTGACACATACCACTGAGATACTACTAAACCATTTTTCAACTTTCTTTACGTGATTTGTCCACGATTTCAAAAAATCATTTTTTTGTATGTCACACTCTGTTCACTTTTACACAATGTAGTCTGACACATAACACTTACAGACTCGTAAACAATTTTTTAGCTCTCTTTACGTGATTTGTGCACGATTTCAAGTATTAATTTTTTTGTACCTCACTTACTTCACACTCTGTTCACTTTTGTGTTTGACACATATCACTGAGATACTACTAAACCATTTTTCAACTTTCTTTACGTGATTTGTCCACGATTTCAAAAAATCATTTTTTTGTATGTCACACTCTGTTCACTTTTACACAATGTAGTCTGACACATAACACTTACAGACTCGTAAACAATTTTTTAGCTCTCTTTACGTGATTTGTGCACGATTTCAAATATTAATTTTTTCGTACCTAACTTACTTCACACTCTGTTCACTTTTGTGTCTGACACATATCACTGAGAGACTACAAAACCATTTTTTAAGTCTCTTTACGTGATTTGTGCACGATTTCAAATATAATTTTTTTTGTATTTCACTTACTTCACACTCTGTTCACTTTTGTGTCTGACACATATCACTGAGAGACTACTAAACCATTTTTTAACTCTCTTTACGTGAATTGTCCACTATATAAAAAATTCATTTTTTTGTATCTCACACTCTGTTCACTTTTACACAATGTTGTCTGACACATAACACTTACAGACTCGTAAACCATTTTTAAGCTCTCTTTACGTGATTTGTGCACGATTTCAAATAATAATTTTTTAAACCATTTTTTAACTCTCTTTACGTGACTTGTCCACTATATAAAAAATTCATTTTTTTGTATCTCACACTCTGTTCACTTTTACACAATGTTGTCTGACACATAACACTTACAGACTCGTAAACCATTTTTAAGCTCTCTTTACGTGATTTGTGCACGATTTCAAATAATAATTTTTTTGTACCTCACTTACTTCACACTCTGTTCACTTTTGTGTGTAACACATATCACTGAGATACTACTAAACCTTTTTTTAACTTTCTTTACGTGATTTGTCCACGATTTCAAAAAATCATTTTTTTGTATCTCACACTCTGTTGACTTTTAGATAATGTTGTCTGACACGTAACTCTTACAGACTCGTAAACCATTTTTTAGCTCTCTCTACGTGATTTGTGCACGATTTCAAATATTAATTTTTTTGTACCTCACTTACTTCACACTCTGTTCACTTTTGTGTCTGACACATATCACCAAGAGACTACTAAACCATTTTTTAACTCTCTTTACGTGACTTGTTCACTATATAAAAAATTCATTTTTTAGTATCTCACACTCTGTTCACTTTTACACAATATTGCATGACACATAACACTTACAGACTCGTAAACCATTTTTTAGCTCTCTTTACGTGATTTGTGCACGATTTCAAATATTCATTTTTTTGTACATCACTTACTTCATACTCTGTTCACTTTTGTGTCTGACACATATCACTGAGTGACTACTAAACCATTTTTTAACTCTCTTTACGTGATTTGTCCACTAAATAAAAAATTCATTTTTTAGTATCTCACACTCTGTTCACTTTTACACAATATTGCATGACACATAACACTTACAGACTCGTAAACCATTTTTTAGCTCTCTTTACGTGATTTGTGCACGATTTCAAATATTCATTTTTTTGTACATCACTTACTTCATACTCTGTTCACTTTTGTGTCTGACACATATCACTGAGTGACTACTAAACCATTTTTTAACTCTCTTTACGTGATTTGTCCACGATTTCAAAAAATCATTTTTTTGTATCTCACACTCTGTTCACTTTTACACTATGTTGTCTGACACATAACACTTACAGACTCGTAAACCATTTTTTAGCTCTCTTTACGTGATTTGTGCTCGATTTCAAATTATAATTTTTTTGTACCTCACTTACTTCACACTCTGTTCACTTTTGTGTCTGACACATATCACTGAGAGACTACTAAACCATTTTTTAACTCTCTTTACGTGATTTGTCCACTATATAAAAAAATCATTTTTTTGTATCTCACACTCTGTTCACTTTTACACAACGTTGTCTGACACATAACACTTACAGACTAGTAAACCATTTTTTAGCTCTCTTTACGTTATTTGTGCACGATTTCAAATATTAATTTCTTTGTACCTCACTTACTTCACACTCTGTTCACTTTTGTGTCTGACACATATCACTGAGAGACTAATAAACCATGTTTTAACTTTCTTTACGTGATTTGTCTACTAAATAAAAAAAATCATTTTTTTGTATCTAACACTCTGTTCACTTTTAGACAATGTAGTCTGACTCATAACACTTACAGACTAGTAAACCATTTTTTAGCTCTCTTTACGTGATTTGTGCACGATTTCAAATTATAATTATTTTGTACCTCACTTACTTCACACTCTGTTCACTTTTGTGTGTGACACATATCACTGAGATACTACTAAACCATTTTTCAACTTTCTTTACGTGATTTGTCCACGATTACAAAAAATCATTTTTTTGTATCTCTGACTCTGTTCACTTTTACACAATGTGGCCTGACACATAACACTTACAGACTCGTAAACCATTCTTTAGCTCTCTTTACGTGATTTGTGCACGATTTCAAATATTAATTTATTTGTACCTCACTTACTTCACACTCTGTTCACTTTTGTGTCTGACTCATATCACTGAGTGACTACTAAACCATTTTTTAACTCTCTTTAGGTGATTTGTCCATTATATAAAAAAATCATTTTTTTGTATTTCACACTGTTCACTTTTACACAATGTTGTCTGACACATAACACTTACAGACTCGTAAATCATTTTTTAGCTCTCTTTACGTGATTTGTTCACGATTTCAAATTATAATTTTTTTGTACCTCACTTACTTCACACTCTGTTCACTTTTGTGTCTGACACATATCACTGAGAGACTACTTAACCATTTTTTAACTCTCTTTACGTGATTTGTCCACTATATAAAAAAATCATTTTTTTGTATCTCACACTCTGTTCACTTTTACACAACGTTGTCTGACACATAACACAGACTAGTAAACCATTTTTTAGCTCTCTTTACGTTATTTGTGCACGATTTTAAATATTAATTTTTTTGTACCTCACTTACTTCACGCTCTGTTCACTTTTGGGTCTGACACATATCACTGAGAGACTAATAAACCATGTTTTAACTTTCTTTACGTGATTTGTCCACTAAAAAAAAAATTTTTTTTTTGTATCTAACACTCTGTTCACTTTTACACAATGTTGTCTGACACATAACACTTACAGACTAGTAAACCATTTTTTAGCTCTCTTTACGTGATTTGTGCACGATTTCAAATTATAATTTTTTTGTACCTCACTAACTTCACATTCTGTTCACTTTTGTGTGTGACACATATCACTGAGATACTACTAAACCATTTTTTAACTCTCTTTAAGTGATTTGTCCACGATTTCAAAAAATCATAATTTTGTATCTCACACTCTGTTCACTTTTACACAAAGTTGTCTGACACATAACTCTTACAGACTCGTAAACCATTTTTTAGCACTCTTTACGTGATTTGTGCACGATTTCAAATATTAATTTTTTTGTAACTCACTTACTTCACACTCTGTTCACTTTTGTGTGTGACACATATCACTGAGATACTACTAAACCATTTTTCAACTTTCTTAACGTGATTTGTCCACGATTTCAAAAAATCATTTTTTTGTATCTCACACTCTGTTCACTTTTACACAATGTTGTCTGACCCATAACACTTACAGACTCGTAAACCATTTTTTAGCTCTCTTTACGTGATTTGTGCACGATTTCAAATATTAATTTTTTTGTACCTCACTTACTTCACACTCTGTTCACTTATGTGTCTGACACATATCACTGAGAGACCAATAAACCATGTTTTAACTTCTTTACGTGATTTGTCCACTAAATAAAAAATTCATTTTTTTGTATCTTACACTCTGTTCACTTTTACACAATGTTGTCTGACACATAACACCTACAGACTCGTAAACCATTTTTTAGCTCTCTTTACGTGATTTGTGCACGATTTCAAATATTAATTTTTTTGTACCTCACTTACTTCACACTCTGTTCACTTTTGTGTCTGACACATATCACTGAGAGACTACAAAACCTTTTTTTAACTCTCTTTACGTGATTTGTGCACGATTTAAAATATAAATTTTTTAGTATTTCACTTACTTCACACTCTGTTCACTTTTGTGTCTGACACATATCACTGAGAGACTACTAAACCATTTTTTAACTCTCTTTACGTGATTTGTCCACTATATAAAAAAATCATTTTTTTGTATCTCACACTCTGTTCACTTTTACACAACGTTGTCTGACACATAACACTTACAGACTAGTAAACCATTTTTTAGCTCTCTTTACATTATTTGTGCACGATTTCAAATATTAATTTCTTTGTACCTCACTTACTTCACACTCTGTTCACTTTTGTGTCTGACACATATCACTGAGAGACTAATAAACCATGTTTTAACTTTCTTTACGTGATTTGTCTACTAAATAAAAAAAATCATTTTTTTGTATCTAACACTCTGTTCACTTTTAGACAATGTAGTCTGACTCATAACACTTACAGACTAGTAAACCATTTTTTAGCTCTCTTTACGTGATTTGTGCACGATTTCAAATTATAATTATTTTGTACCTCACTTACTTCACACTCTGTTCACTTTTGTGTGTGACACATATCACTGAGATACTACTAAACCATTTTTCAACTTTCTTTACGTGATTTGTCCACGATTACAAAAAATCATTTTTTTGTATCTCTGACTCTGTTCACTTTTACACAATGTAGCCTGACACATAACACTTACAGACTCGTAAACCATTCTTTAGCTCTCTTTACGTGATTTGTGCACGATTTCAAATATTAATTTATTTGTACCTCACTTACTTCACACTCTGTTCACTTTTGTGTCTGACTCATATCACTGAGTGACTACTAAACCATTTTTTAACTCTCTTTAGGTGATTTGTCCATTATATAAAAAAATCATTTTTTTGTATTTCACACTGTTCACTTTTACACAATGTTGTCTGACACATAACACTTACAGACTCGTAAACCATTTTTTAGCTCTCTTTACGTGATTTGTGCACGATTTCAAATATTAATTTTTTCGTACCTAACTTACTTCACACTCTGTTCACTTTTGTGTCTGACACATATCACTGAGAGACTACAAAACCATTTTTTAAGTCTCTTTACGTGATTTGTGCACGATTTCAAATATAATTTTTTTTGTATTTCACTTACTTCACACTCTGTTCACTTTTGTGTCTGACACATATCACTGAGAGACTACTAAACCATTTTTTAACTCTCTTTACGTGAATTGTCCACTATATAAAAAATTCATTTTTTTGTATCTCACACTCTGTTCACTTTTACACAATGTTGTCTGACACATAACACTTACAGACTCGTAAACCATTTTTAAGCTCTCTTTACGTGATTTGTGCACGATTTCAAATAATAATTTTTTAAACCATTTTTTAACTCTCTTTACGTGACTTGTCCACTATATAAAAAATTCATTTTTTTGTATCTCACACTCTGTTCACTTTTACACAATGTTGTCTGACACATAACACTTACAGACTCGTAAACCATTTTTAAGCTCTCTTTACGTGATTTGTGCACGATTTCAAATAATAATTTTTTTGTACCTCACTTACTTCACACTCTGTTCACTTTTGTGTGTAACACATATCACTGAGATACTACTAAACCTTTTTTTAACTTTCTTTACGTGATTTGTCCACGATTTCAAAAAATCATTTTTTTGTATCTCACACTCTGTTGACTTTTAGATAATGTTGTCTGACACGTAACTCTTACAGACTCGTAAACCATTTTTTAGCTCTCTCTACGTGATTTGTGCACGATTTCAAATATTAATTTTTTTGTACCTCACTTACTTCACACTCTGTTCACTTTTGTGTCTGACACATATCACCAAGAGACTACTAAACCATTTTTTAACTCTCTTTACGTGACTTGTTCACTATATAAAAAATTCATTTTTTAGTATCTCACACTCTGTTCACTTTTACACAATATTGCATGACACATAACACTTACAGACTCGTAAACCATTTTTTAGCTCTCTTTACGTGATTTGTGCACGATTTCAAATATTCATTTTTTTGTACATCACTTACTTCATACTCTGTTCACTTTTGTGTCTGACACATATCACTGAGTGACTACTAAACCATTTTTTAACTCTCTTTACGTGATTTGTCCACTAAATAAAAAATTCATTTTTTAGTATCTCACACTCTGTTCACTTTTACACAATATTGCATGACACATAACACTTACAGACTCGTAAACCATTTTTTAGCTCTCTTTACGTGATTTGTGCACGATTTCAAATATTCATTTTTTTGTACATCACTTACTTCATACTCTGTTCACTTTTGTGTCTGACACATATCACTGAGTGACTACTAAACCATTTTTTAACTCTCTTTACGTGATTTGTCCACGATTTCAAAAAATCATTTTTTTGTATCTCACACTCTGTTCACTTTTACACTATGTTGTCTGACACATAACACTTACAGACTCGTAAACCATTTTTTAGCTCTCTTTACGTGATTTGTGCTCGATTTCAAATTATAATTTTTTTGTACCTCACTTACTTCACACTCTGTTCACTTTTGTGTCTGACACATATCACTGAGAGACTACTAAACCATTTTTTAACTCTCTTTACGTGATTTGTCCACTATATAAAAAAATCATTTTTTTGTATCTCACACTCTGTTCACTTTTACACAACGTTGTCTGACACATAACACTTACAGACTAGTAAACCATTTTTTAGCTCTCTTTACGTTATTTGTGCACGATTTCAAATATTAATTTCTTTGTACCTCACTTACTTCACACTCTGTTCACTTTTGTGTCTGACACATATCACTGAGAGACTAATAAACCATGTTTTAACTTTCTTTACGTGATTTGTCTACTAAATAAAAAAAATCATTTTTTTGTATCTAACACTCTGTTCACTTTTAGACAATGTAGTCTGACTCATAACACTTACAGACTAGTAAACCATTTTTTAGCTCTCTTTACGTGATTTGTGCACGATTTCAAATTATAATTATTTTGTACCTCACTTACTTCACACTCTGTTCACTTTTGTGTGTGACACATATCACTGAGATACTACTAAACCATTTTTCAACTTTCTTTACGTGATTTGTCCACGATTACAAAAAATCATTTTTTTGTATCTCTGACTCTGTTCACTTTTACACAATGTGGCCTGACACATAACACTTACAGACTCGTAAACCATTCTTTAGCTCTCTTTACGTGATTTGTGCACGATTTCAAATATTAATTTATTTGTACCTCACTTACTTCACACTCTGTTCACTTTTGTGTCTGACTCATATCACTGAGTGACTACTAAACCATTTTTTAACTCTCTTTAGGTGATTTGTCCATTATATAAAAAAATCATTTTTTTGTATTTCACACTGTTCACTTTTACACAATGTTGTCTGACACATAACACTTACAGACTCGTAAATCATTTTTTAGCTCTCTTTACGTGATTTGTTCACGATTTCAAATTATAATTTTTTTGTACCTCACTTACTTCACACTCTGTTCACTTTTGTGTCTGACACATATCACTGAGAGACTACTTAACCATTTTTTAACTCTCTTTACGTGATTTGTCCACTATATAAAAAAATCATTTTTTTGTATCTCACACTCTGTTCACTTTTACACAACGTTGTCTGACACATAACACAGACTAGTAAACCATTTTTTAGCTCTCTTTACGTTATTTGTGCACGATTTTAAATATTAATTTTTTTGTACCTCACTTACTTCACGCTCTGTTCACTTTTGGGTCTGACACATATCACTGAGAGACTAATAAACCATGTTTTAACTTTCTTTACGTGATTTGTCCACTAAAAAAAAAATTTTTTTTTTGTATCTAACACTCTGTTCACTTTTACACAATGTTGTCTGACACATAACACTTACAGACTAGTAAACCATTTTTTAGCTCTCTTTACGTGATTTGTGCACGATTTCAAATTATAATTTTTTTGTACCTCACTAACTTCACATTCTGTTCACTTTTGTGTGTGACACATATCACTGAGATACTACTAAACCATTTTTTAACTCTCTTTAAGTGATTTGTCCACGATTTCAAAAAATCATAATTTTGTATCTCACACTCTGTTCACTTTTACACAAAGTTGTCTGACACATAACTCTTACAGACTCGTAAACCATTTTTTAGCACTCTTTACGTGATTTGTGCACGATTTCAAATATTAATTTTTTTGTAACTCACTTACTTCACACTCTGTTCACTTTTGTGTGTGACACATATCACTGAGATACTACTAAACCATTTTTCAACTTTCTTAACGTGATTTGTCCACGATTTCAAAAAATCATTTTTTTGTATCTCACACTCTGTTCACTTTTACACAATGTTGTCTGACCCATAACACTTACAGACTCGTAAACCATTTTTTAGCTCTCTTTACGTGATTTGTGCACGATTTCAAATATTAATTTTTTTGTACCTCACTTACTTCACACTCTGTTCACTTATGTGTCTGACACATATCACTGAGAGACCAATAAACCATGTTTTAACTTCTTTACGTGATTTGTCCACTAAATAAAAAATTCATTTTTTTGTATCTTACACTCTGTTCACTTTTACACAATGTTGTCTGACACATAACACCTACAGACTCGTAAACCATTTTTTAGCTCTCTTTACGTGATTTGTGCACGATTTCAAATATTAATTTTTTTGTACCTCACTTACTTCACACTCTGTTCACTTTTGTGTCTGACACATATCACTGAGAGACTACAAAACCTTTTTTTAACTCTCTTTACGTGATTTGTGCACGATTTAAAATATAAATTTTTTAGTATTTCACTTACTTCACACTCTGTTCACTTTTGTGTCTGACACATATCACTGAGAGACTACTAAACCATTTTTTAACTCTCTTTACGTGATTTGTCCACTATATAAAAAAATCATTTTTTTGTATCTCACACTCTGTTCACTTTTACACAACGTTGTCTGACACATAACACTTACAGACTAGTAAACCATTTTTTAGCTCTCTTTACATTATTTGTGCACGATTTCAAATATTAATTTCTTTGTACCTCACTTACTTCACACTCTGTTCACTTTTGTGTCTGACACATATCACTGAGAGACTAATAAACCATGTTTTAACTTTCTTTACGTGATTTGTCTACTAAATAAAAAAAATCATTTTTTTGTATCTAACACTCTGTTCACTTTTAGACAATGTAGTCTGACTCATAACACTTACAGACTAGTAAACCATTTTTTAGCTCTCTTTACGTGATTTGTGCACGATTTCAAATTATAATTATTTTGTACCTCACTTACTTCACACTCTGTTCACTTTTGTGTGTGACACATATCACTGAGATACTACTAAACCATTTTTCAACTTTCTTTACGTGATTTGTCCACGATTACAAAAAATCATTTTTTTGTATCTCTGACTCTGTTCACTTTTACACAATGTAGCCTGACACATAACACTTACAGACTCGTAAACCATTCTTTAGCTCTCTTTACGTGATTTGTGCACGATTTCAAATATTAATTTATTTGTACCTCACTTACTTCACACTCTGTTCACTTTTGTGTCTGACTCATATCACTGAGTGACTACTAAACCATTTTTTAACTCTCTTTAGGTGATTTGTCCATTATATAAAAAAATCATTTTTTTGTATTTCACACTGTTCACTTTTACACAATGTTGTCTGACACATAACACTTACAGACTCGTAAACCATTTTTTAGCTCTCTTTACGTGATTTGTGCACGATTTCAAATTATAATTTTTTTGTACCTCACTTACTTCACACTCTGTTCACTTTTGTGTCTGACACATATCACTGAGAGACTACTTAACCATTTTTTAACTCTCTTTACGTGATTTGTCCACTATATAAAAAAATCATTTTTTTGTATCTCACACTCTGTTCACTTTTACACAACGTTGTCTGACACATAACACAGACTAGTAAACCATTTTTTAGCTCTCTTTACGTTATTTGTGCACGATTTTAAATATTAATTTTTTTGTACCTCACTTACTTCACGCTCTGTTCACTTTTGGGTCTGACACATATCACTGAGAGACTAATAAACCATGTTTTAACTTTCTTTACGTGATTTGTCCACTAAAAAAAAAATTTTTTTTTTTGTATCTAACACTCTGTTCACTTTTACACAATGTTGTCTGACACATAACACCTACAGACTCGTAAACCATTTTTTAGCTCTCTTTACGTGATTTGTGCACGATTTCAAATATTAATTTTTTTGTACCTCACTTACTTCACACTCTGTTCACTTATGTGTCTGACACATATCACTGAGAGACCAATAAACCATGTTTTAACTTCTTTACGTGATTTGTCCACTAAATAAAAAATTCATTTTTTTGTATCTTACACTCTGTTCACTTTTACACAATGTTGTCTGACACATAACACCTACAGACTCGTAAACCATTTTTTAGCTCTCTTTACGTGATTTGTGCACGATTTCAAATATTAATTTTTTTGTACCTCACTTACTTCACACTCTGTTCACTTTTGTGTCTGACACATATCACTGAGAGACTACAAAACCTTTTTTTAACTCTCTTTACGTGATTTGTGCACGATTTCAAATATAAATTTTTTTGTATTTCACTTACTTCACACTCTGTTCACTTTTGTGTCTGACACATATCACTGAGAGACTACTAAACCATTTTTTAACTCTCTTTACGTGACTTGTCCACTATATAAAAAATTCATTTTTTTGAATCTCACACTCTGTTGACTTTTAGATAATGTTGTCTGACACGTAACTCTTACAGACTCGTATACCATTTTTTAGCTCTCTCTACGTGATTTGTGCACGATTTCAAATATTAATTTTTTTGTACCTCACTTACTTCACACTCTGTTCACTTTTGTGTCTGACCCATATCACCAAGAGACTACTAAACCATTTTTTAACTCTCTTTACGTGACTTGTTCACTATATAAAAAATTCATTTTTTTGTATCTCACACTCTGTTCACTTTTACACAATGTTGTCTGACACATAACACTTACAGACTCGTAAACCATTTCTTAGCTCTCTTTACGTGATTTGTGCACGATTTCAAATATTCATTTTTTTGTACCTCACTTACTTCACACTGTGTTCACTTTTGTGTGTGACACATATCACTGAGATACTACTAAACCAATTTTTAACTCTCTTTACGTGATTTGTCCACTATATAAAAAATTCATTTTTTAGTATCTCACACTCTGTTCACTTTTACACAATATTGCATGACACATAACACTTACAGACTCGTAAACCATTTTTTAGCTCTCTTTACGTGATTTGTGCACGATTTCAAATATTCATTTTTTTGTACATCACTTACTTCATACTCTGTTCACTTTTGTGTCTGACACATATCACTGAGTGAATACTAAACCATTTTTTAACTCTCTTTACATGATTTGTCCACTATATAAAAAAATCATTTTTTTGTATTTCACACTGTTCACTTTTACACAATGTTGTCTGACACATAACACTTACAGACTCGTAAACCATTTTTTAGCTCTCTTTACGTGATTTGTGCACGACTTCAAATTATAATTTTTTTGTACCACACTTACTTCACTCTCTGTTCACTTTTGTGTGTGACACATATCACTGAGATACTACTAAACCATTTTTTAACTCTCTTTACGTGATTTGTCCACGATTTCAAAAAATCATTTTTTTGTATCTCACACTCTGTTCACTTTTACACAATGTTGTCTGACACATAACACTTACTGACTCGTAAACCAAATTTTAGCTTTCTTTACGTGATTTGTGCACGGTTTCAAATATTAATTTTTTTGTACCTCACTTACTTCACACACTGTTCACTTTTGTGTGTGATACATATCACTGAGATACTACTAAACTAATTTTTACCTCTCTTTACGTGAATTGTCCACTATATAAAAAATTCATTTTTTTGTATCTCACACTCTGTTCACTTTCACACAATGTTGTCTGACACATAACACTTACAGACTCGTAAACCATTTTTAAGCTCTCTTTACGTGATTTGTGCACGATTTCAAATATTAATTTTTTTGTACCTCACTTACTTCACACTCTGTTCACTTTTGTGTGTAACACATATCACTGAGATACTACTAAACCATTTTTTTACTCTCTTTACGTAATTTGTCCACGATTTCAAAAAATCATTTTTTTTGTATCTCACACTCTGTTCACTTTTACACAACATAGTGTGTACACATAGTGACACATAACACTTACAGACTCGTAAACCATTTTTTAGCTCTCTTTATGTGATTTGTGCTCGATTTCAAATTATAATTTTTTTGTACCTCACTTACTTCACACTCTGTTCACTTTTGTGTCTGACACATATCACTGAGAGACTACTAAACCATTTTTTAACTCTCTTTACGTGATTTGTCCACTATATAAAAAAATCATTTTTTTGTATCTCACACTCTGTTCACTTTTACACAACGTTGTCTGACACATAACACTTACAGACTAGTAAACCATTTTTTAGCTCTCTTTACGTTATTTGTGCACGATTTCAAAAATTAATTTCTTTGTACCTCACTTACTTCACACTCTGTTCACTTTTGTGTCTGACACATATCACTGAGAGACTAATAAACCATGTTTTAACTTTCTTTACGTGATTTGTCCACTAAATAAAAAAAATCATTTTTTTGTATCTAACACTCTGTTCACTTTTAGACAATGTAGTCTGACTCATAACACTTACAGACTAGTAAACCATTTTTTAGCTCTCTTTACGTGATTTGTGCACGATTTCAAATTATAATTATTTTGTACCTCACTTACTTCACACTCTGTTCACTTTTGTGTGTGACACATATCACTGAGATACTACTAAACCATTTTTCAAATTTCTTTACGTGATTTGTGCACGATTTCAAATATTAATTTTTTTGTACCTCACTTACTTCACACTCTGTTCACTTTTGTGTATGACACATATCACTGAGAGACTACAAAACCATTTTTTAACTCTCTTTACGTGATTTGTGCACGATTTCAAATATAAATTTTTTTGTACTTCACTTACTTCACACTCTGTTCACTTTTGTGTCTGACACATATCACTGAGAGACTACTAAACCATTTTTTAACTCTCTTTACGTGACTTGTCCACTATATAAAAAATTCATTTTTTTGTATCTCACACTCTGTTCACTTTCACACAATGTTGTCTGACACATAACACTTACAGACTCGTAAACCATTTTTAAGCTCTCTTTACGTGATTTGTGCACGATTTCAAATATTAATTTTTTTGTACCTCACTTACTTCACACTCTGTTCACTTTTGTGTGTAACACATATCACTGAGATACTACTAAACCATTTTTTTACTCTCTTTACGTAATTTGTCCACGATTTCAAAAAATCATTTTTTTTGTATCTCACACTCTGTTCACTTTTACACTATGTTGTCTGAAACATAACACTTACAGACTCGTAAACCATTTTTTAGCTCTCTTTACGTGATTTGTGCTCGATTTCAAATTATAATTTTTTTGTACCTCACTTACTTCACACTCTGTTCACTTTTGTGTCTGACACATATCACTGAGAGACTACTAAACCATTTTTTAACTCTCTTTACGTGATTTGTCCACTATATAAAAAAATCATTTTTTTGTATCTCACACTCTGTTCACTTTTACACAACGTTGTCTGACACATAACACTTACAGACTAGTAAACCATTTTTTAGCTCTCTATACGTTATTTGTGCACGATTTCAAAAATTAATTTCTTTGTACCTCACTTACTTCACACTCTGTTCACTTTTGTGTCTGACACATATCACTGAGAGAATAATAAACCATGTTTTAACTTTCTTTACGTGATTTGTCCACTAAATAAAAAAAATCATTTTTTTGTATCTAACACTCTGTTCACTTTTAGACAATGTAGTCTGACTCATAACACTTACAGACTAGTAAACCATTTTTTAGCTCTCTTTACGTGATTTGTGCACGATTTCAAATTATAATTATTTTGTACCTCACTTACTTCACACTCTGTTCACTTTTGTGTGTGACACATATCACTGAGATACTACTAAACCATTTTTCAACTTTCTTTACGTGATTTGTGCACGATTTCAAATATTAATTTTTTTGTACCTCACTTACTTCACACTCTGTTCACTTTTGTGTGTAACACATATCACTGAGATACTACTAAACCATTTTTTTACTCTCTTTACGTAATTTGTCCACGATTTCAAAAAATCATTTTTTTTTGTATCTCACACTCTGTTCACTTTTACACTATGTTGTCTGACACATAACACTTACAGACTCGTAAACCATTTTTTAGCTCTCTTTACGTGATTTGTGCTCGATTTCAAATTATAATTTTTTTGTACCTCACTTACTTCACATTCTGTTCACTTTTGTGTCTGACACATATCACTGAGAGACTACTAAACCATTTTTTAACTCTCTTTACGTGATTTGTCCACTATATAAAAAAATCATTTTTTTGTATCTCACACTCTGTTCACTTTTACACAACGTTGTCTGACACATAACACTTACAGACTAGTAAACCATTTTTTAGGTCTCTTTACGTTATTTGTGCACGATTTCAAATATTAATTTCTTTGAACCTCACTTACTTCACACTCTGTTCACTTTTGTGTCTGACACATATCACTGAGAGACTAATAAACCATGTTTTAACTTTCTTTACGTGATTTGTCTACTAAATAAAAAAAATCATTTTTTTGTATCTAACACTCTGTTCACTTTTAGACAATGTAGTCTGACTCATAATACTTACAGACTAGTAAACCATTTTTTAGCTCTCTTTACGTGATTTGTGCACGATTTCAAATTATAATTATTTTGTACCTCACTTACTTCACACTCTGTTCACTTTTGTGTGTGACACATATCACTGAGATACTACTAAACCATTTTTCAACTTTCTTTACGTGATTTGTCCACGATTACAAAAAATCATTTTTTTGTATCTCTGACTCTGTTCACTTTTACACAATGTAGCCTGACACATAACACCTACAGACTCGTAAACCATTCTTTAGCTCTCTTTACGTGATTTGTGCACGATTTCAAATATTAATTTATTTGTACCTCACTAACTTCACACTCTGTTCACTTTTGTGTCTGACTCATATCACTGAGTGACTACTAAACCATTTTTTAACTCTCTTTAGGTGATTTGTCCATTATATAAAAAAATCATTTTTTTGTATTTCACACTGTTCACTTTTACACAATGTTGTCTGACACATAACACTTACAGACTCGTAAACCATTTTTTAGCTCTCTTTACGTGATTTGTGCACGATTTCAAATTATAATTTTTTTGTACCTCACTTACTTCACACTCTGTTCACTTTTGTGTCTGACACATATCACTGAGAGACTACTAAACCATTTTTTAACTCTCTTTACGTGATTTGTCCACAATATAAAAAAATCATTTTTTTGTATCTCACACTCTGTTCACTTTTACACAACGTTGTCTGACACATAACACAGACTAGTAAACCATTTTTTAGCTCTCTTTACGTTATTTGTGCACGATTTTAAATATTAATTTTTTTGTACCTCACTTACTTCACGCTCTGTTCACTTTTGGGTCTGACACATATCACTGAGAGACTAATAAACCATGTTTTAACTTTCTTTACGTGATTTGTCCACTAAAAAAAAAAATTTTTTTTTTGTATCTAACACTCTGTTCACTTTTACACAATGTTGTCTGACACATAACACTTACAGACTAGTAAACCATTTTTTAGCTCTCTTTACGTGATTTGTGCACGATTTCAAATTATAATTTTTTTGTACATCACTAACTTCACATTCTGTTCACTTTTGTGTGTGACACATATAACTGAGATACTAATAAACCATTTTTTAACTCTCTTTAAGTGATTTGTCCACGATTTCAAAAAATCATAATTTTGTATCTCACACTCTGTTCACTTTTACACAAAGTTGTCTGACACATAACTCTTACAGACTCGTAAACCATTTTTTAGCACTCTTTACGTGATTTGTTCACGATTTCAAATATTAATTTTTTTGTACCTCACTTACTTCACACTCTGTTCACTTTTGTGTGTGACACATATCACTGAGATACTACTAAACCATTTTTCAACTTTCTTTACGTGATTTGTCCACGATTTCAAATAATCATTTATTTGTATCTCACACTCTGTTCACTTTTACACAATGTTGTCTGACCCATAACACTTACAGACTCGTAAACCATTTTTTAGCTCTCTTTACGTGATTTGTGCACGATTTCAAATATTAATTTTTTTGTACCTCACTTACTTCACACTCTGTTCACTTATGTGTCTGACACATATCACTGAGAGACCAATAAACCATGTTTTAACTTCTTTACGTGATTTGTCCACTAAATAAAAAATTCATTTTTTTGTATCTTACACTCTGTTCACTTTTACACAATGTTGTCTGACACATAACACCTACAGACTCGTAAACCATTTTTTAGCTCTCTTTACGTGATTTGTGCACGATTTCAAATATTAATTTTTTTGTACCTCACTTACTTCACACTCTGTTCACTTTTGTGTCTGACACATATCACTGAGAGACTACAAAACCATTTTTTAACTCTCTTTACGTGATTTGTGCACGATTTCAAATATAATTTTTTTTGTATTTCACTTACTTCATACTCTGTTCACTTTTGTGTCTGACACATATCACTGAGAGACCACTAAACCATTTTTTAACTCTCTTTACGTGACTTGTCCACTATATAAAAAATTCATTTTTTAGGATCTCAACCTCTGTTCACTTTTACACAATGTTGCCTGACACATAACACTCACAGACTCGTAAACCATTTTTTAGCTCTCTTTACGTGATTTGTGCACGATTTCAAATATTCATTTTTTTGTACCTCATATACTTCACACTCTGTTCACTTTTGTGTCTGACACATATCACTGAGAGACTACTAAAGCAATTTTTAACTATCTTTACGTGATTTGTCCACTATTTAAAAAATTCATTTTTTAGTATCTCACACTCAGTTCACTTTTACACAATGTTGTCTGACACATAACATTTACAGACTAGTAAACCATTTTTTAGCTCTCTTTAAGTGATTTGTGCACGATTTCAAATTATAATTTTTTTGTACAACACTTACTTCACACACTGTTCACTTTTGTGTGTGACACATATCACTGAGATACTACTAAACTAATTTTTAACTCTCTTTACGTGATTTGTCCACGATTTCAAAAAATCATTATTTTGTATCTCACACTCTGTTCACTTTTACACAAAGTTGTCTGACACATAACTCTTACAGACTCGTAAACCATTTTTTAGCTCTCTTTACGTGATTTGTGCACGATTTCAAATATTAATTTTTTTGTTCCTCACTTACTTCACACTCAGTTCACTTTTGTGTGTGACACATATCACTGAGATACTACTAAACCATTTTTCAACTTTCTTTACGTGATTTGTCCACGATTTCAAAAAATCATTTTTTTGTATCTCACACTCTGTTCACTTTTACACAATGTAGTCTGACACATAACGCTGGCAGACTCGTAAACCATTTTTTGGCTCTCTTTACGTGATTTGTGCACGATTTCAAATATTAAATTTTTTGTACCTCACTTACTTCACACTCTGTTCACTTTTGTGTCTGACACATTTCACTGAGAGACCAATAAACCATGTTTTAACTTTCTTTACGTGTTTTGTCCACTAAATAAAAAAATCATTTTTTTGTATCTAACACTCTGTTCACTTTTACACAATGTTGTCTGACACATAACACTTACAGACTAGTAAACCATTTTTTAGCTCTGTTTACGTGATTTGTGCACGACTTCAAATTATAATTTTTTTGTACCACACTTACTTCACTCTCTGTTCACTTTTGTGTGTGACACATATCACTGAGATAATACTAAACCATTTCTTAACTCTCTTTACGTGATTTGTCCACGATTTCAAAAAATCATTTTTTGTATCTCACACTCTGTTCACTTTTACACAATGTTGTCTGACACATAACTCTAACAGACTCGTAAACCATTTTTTAGCTCTCTTTACGTGATTTGTGCACGATTTCAAATATTAATTTTTTTGTACCTCACTTACTTCACACTCTGTTCACTTTTGTGTGTCACACATATCAATGAGATACTACTAAACCATTTTTCAACTTTCTTTACGTGATTTGTCCACGATTTCAAAAAATCATTTTTTTGTATGTCACACTCTGTTGACTTTTACACAATGTAGTCTGACACATAACACTTACAGACTCGTAAACCATTGTTTAGCTCTCTTTACGTGATTTGTGCACGATTTCAAATATTAATTTTTTTGTACCTCACTTACTTCACACTCTGTTCACTTTTGTGTCTGACACATATCACTGAGAGACTACTAAACCATTTTTTAACTCTCTTTACGTGATTTGTGCACGATTTCAAATATAAATTTTTTTGTAACTCACTTACTTCACACTCTGTTCACTTTTGTGTCTGACACATATCACTGAGAGACTACGAAACCATTTTTTAACTCTCTTTACGTGACTTGTCCACTATATTAAAAATTCATTTCTTCGTATCTCACACTCTGTTCACTTTTAAACAATGTTGTCTGATACATAACCCCTACAGACTCGTAAACCATTTTTTAGCTCTCTTTACGTGATTTGTGCACGACTTCAAATTATAATTTTTTTGTACCACACTTACTTCACTCTCTGTTCACTTTTGTGTGTGACACATATCACTGAGATACTACTAAAATATTTTTTAAATCTCTTTACGTGATTTGTCCACGATTTCAAAAAATCATTTTTTTGTATCTTACACTCTGTTCACTTTTACACAATGTTGTCTGATACATAACTCTTACAGACTCGTATACCATTTTTTAGCTCTCTTTACGTGATTTGTGCACGATTTCAAATATTAATTTTTTTGTACCTCACTTACTTCACACTCTGTTTACTTTTGTGTGTGACACATATCACTGAGATACTACTAAACCATTTTTCAACTTTCTTTACGTGATTTGTCCACGATTTCAAAAAATCATTTTTTTGTATGTCACACTCTGTTCACTTTTATTCAATGTAATCTGACACATAACACTTGCAGACTCGTAAACCATTTTTTAGCTCTCTTTACGTGATTTGTGCACGATTTCAAATATTAATTTTTTTGTACCTCACTTACTTCACACTCTGTTCACTTTTGTGTCTGACACATATCACTGAGAGACTACTAAACCATTTTTTAACTCTCTTTACGTGATTTGTGCACGATTTCAAATATAATTTTTTTTGTACCTCACTTACTTCACACTCTGTTCACTTTTGTGTCTGACACATATCACTGAGAGACTACTAAACCATTTTTTAACTCTCTTTACGTGACTTGTCCACGATTTCAAAAAATCATTTTTTTGTATCTCACACTCTGTTCACTTTTACACAATGTTTTCTGACACATAACTCTTACAGACTCGTAAACCATTTTTTAGCTCTCTTTACGTGATTTGTGCACGATTTCAAATATTAATTTTTTTGTACCTCACTTCCTTCACTCTCTGTTCACTTTTGTGTGTGACACATATCACTGAGATACTACTAAACCATTTTTCAACTTTCTTTACGTGATTTGTCCACGATTTCAAAAAATCATTTTTTTGTATGTCACACTCTGTTCACTTTTACACAATGTTGTCTGACACATAACACTTACAGACTAGTAAACCATTTTTTAGCTCTCTTTACGTGATTTGTGCACGACTTCAAATTATAATTTTTTGTACCACACTTACTTCACTCTCTGTTCACTTTTGTGTGTGACACATATCACTGAGATACTACAAAACCATTTTTTAACTCTCTTTACGTGATTTGTCCACGATTTCAAAAAATCATTTTTTTGTATCTCACACTCTGTTCACTTTTACACAATGTTTTCTGACACATAACTCTTACAGACTCGTAAACCATTTTTTAGCTCTCTTTACGTGATTTGTGCACGATTTCAAATATTAATTTTTTTGTACCTCACTTACTTCACACTCTGTTCACTTTTGTGTGTGACACATATCACTGAGATACTACTAAACCATTTTTCAACTTTCTTTACGTGATTTGTCCACGATTTCAAAAAATCATTTTTTTGTATGTCACACTCTGTTCACTTTTACACAATGTAGTCTGACACATAACACTTACAGACTCGTAAACCATTTTTAAGCTCTCTTTACGTGATTTGTACACGATTTCAAATTTTAATTTTTTTGTACCTCACTTACTTCACACTCTGTTCACTTTTGTGTCTGACACATATCACTGAGAGACTAATAAATCATGTTTTAACTTTCTTTACGTACTTTGTCCACTAAATAAAAAAATCATTTTTTTGTATCTAACACTCTGTTCACTTTTACACAATGTTGTCTGACACATAACACTTAGAGACTAGTAAACCATTTTTTAGCTCTCTTTACGTGATTTGTGCACGATTTCAAATTATAATTTTTTTGTACCTCACTTACTTCACACTCTGTTCACTTTTGTGTGTAACACATATCACTGAGAGACTACTAAACCATTTTTTAACTCTCTTTACGTGATTTGTCCATCATATAAAAAAATCATTTTTTTGTATCTCACACTCTTTTCACTTTTACACAACGTTGTCTGACACATAACATTACAGACTAGTAAACCATTTTTTAGCTCTCTTTACGTTATTTGTGCACGATTTCAAATATTAATTTTTTTGTACCTCACTTACTTCACACTCTGTTCACTTTTGTGTCTGACACATATCACTGAGAGACTAATAAACCATGTTTTAACTTTCTTTACGTACTTTGTCCACTAAATAAAAAAATCATTTTTTTGTATCTAACACTCTGTTCACTTTTACACAATGTTGTCTGACACATAACACTTAGAGACTAGTAAACCATTTTTTAGCTCTCTTTACGTGATTTGTGCACGATTTCAAATTATAATTTTTTTGTACCTCACTTACTTCACACTCTGTTCACTTTTGTGTGTAACACATATCACTGAGATACTACTAAACCATTTTTTAACTCTCTTTACGTGATTTGTCCACGATTTCAAAAAATCATTATTTTGTATCTCACACTCTGTTCACTTTTACACAAAGTTATCTGACACATAACTCTTACAGACTCGTAAACCATTTTTTAGCTCTCTTTACGTGATTTGTGCACGATTTCAAATAATAATTTTTTTGTACCTCACTTACTTCACACTCTGTTCACTTTTGTGTCTGACACATATCACCAAGAGACTACTAAACCATTTTTAACTCTCTTTACATGACTTGTCCACTATTTACTAAATTCATTTTTTTGTATCTCACACTCTGTTCACTTTTACACAATGTTGTCTGACACATAACACTTACAGACTCGTAAACCATTTTTTAGCTCTCTTTACGTGATTTGTGCACGATTTCAAATATAATTTTTTTTGTACCTCACTTACTTCACACTCTGTTCACTTTTGTGTCTGACACATATCACTGAGAGACTACTAAACCATTTTTTAACTCTCTTTACGTGATTTGTGCACGATTTCAAATATAATTTTTTTTGTACCTCACTTACTTCACACTCTGTTCACTTTTGTGTCTGACACATATCACTGAGAGACTACTAAACCATTTTTTAACTCTCTTTACGTGACTTGTCCACGATTTCAAAAAATCATTTTTTTGTATCTCACACTCTGTTCACTTTCACACAATGTTTTCTGACACATAACTCTTACAGACTCGTAAACCATTTTTTAGCTCTCTTTACGTGATTTGTGCACGATTTCAAATATTAATTTTTTTGTACCTCACTTCCTTCACTCTCTGTTCACTTTTGTGTGTGACACATATCACTGAGATACTACTAAACCATTTTTCAACTTTCTTTACGTGATTTGTCCACGATTTCAAAAAATCATTTTTTTGTATGTCACACTCTGTTCACTTTTACACAATGTTGTCTGACACATAACACTTACAGACTAGTAAACCATTTTTTAGCTCTCTTTACGTGATTTGTGCACGACTTCAAATTATAATTTTTTGTACCACACTTACTTCACTCTCTGTTCACTTTTGTGTGTGACACATATCACTGAGATACTACAAAACCATTTTTTAACTCTCTTTACGTGATTTGTCCACGATTTCAAAAAATCATTTTTTTGTATCTCACACTCTGTTCACTTTTACACAATGTTTTCTGACACATAACTCTTACAGACTCGTAAACCATTTTTTAGCTCTCTTTACGTGATTTGTGCACGATTTCAAATATTAATTTTTTTGTACCTCACTTACTTCACACTCTGTTCACTTTTGTGTGTGACACATATCACTGAGATACTACTAAACCATTTTTCAACTTTCTTTACGTGATTTGTCCACGATTTCAAAAAATCATTTTTTTGTATGTCACACTCTGTTCACTTTTACACAATGTAGTCTGACACATAACACTTACAGACTCGTAAACCATTTTTTAGCTCTCTTTACGTGATTTGTGCACGATTTCAAATTATAATTTTTTTGTACCTCACTTACTTCACACTCTGTTCACTTTTGTGTCTGACACATATCACTGAGAGACTACTAAACCATTTTTTAACTATCTTTACGTGATTTGTCCACCATATAAAAAAATCATTTTTTTGTATCTCACACTCTTTTCACTTTTACACAACGTTGTCTGACACATAACACTTACAGACTAGTAAACCATTTTTTAGCTCTCTTTACGTGATTTGTGCAGGATTTCAAATATTAATTTTTTTGTACCTCACTTACTTCACACACTATTCACTTTTGTGTGTGACACATATCACTGAGATACTACTAAAGCAATTTTTAACTCTCTTTACGTGATTTGTCCACTATATAAAAAATTCATTTTTTAGTATCTCACACTCTGTTCACTTTTACACAATGTTGTCTGACACATAACACTTACAGACTAGTAAACCATTTTTTAGCTCTCTTTACGTGATTTGTGCACGATTTCAAATTATAATTTTTTTGTACCTCACTTACTTCACACTCTGTTCACTTTTGTGTGTGACACATATCACTGAGATACTACTAAACCATTTTTTAACTCTCTTCTCGTGATTTGTCCACGATTTCAAAAAATCATTATTTTGTATCTCACACTCTGTTCACTTTTACACAAAGTTGTCTGACACATAACTCTTACAGACTCGTAAACCATTTTTTAGCTCTCTTTACGTGATTTGTGCACGATTTCAAATAATAATTTTTTTGTACCTCACTTACTTCACACTCTGTTCACTTTTGTGTGTGACACATATCACTGAGATACTACTAAAGCAATTTTTAACTCTCTTTACGTGATTTGTCCACCATATAAAAAAGTCATTTTTTAGTATCTCACACTCTGTTCACTTTTACACAATGTTGCCTGACACATAACACTTACAGACTCGTAAACCATTTTTTAACTCTCTTTACGTGATTTGTCCACGATTTCAAAAAATCATTTTTTTGTATCTCACACTCTGTTCACTTTTACACAATGTTGTCTGACACATAACACTTACAGACTCGTTAACCATTTTTTAGCTCTCTTTACGTGATTTGTGCACGGTTTCAAATATTAATTTTTTTGTACCTCACTTACTTCACACACTGTTCACTTTTGTGTGTGACACATATCACTGAGATACTACTAAACTAATTTTTAACTCTCTTTACGTGATTTGTCCACTATATAAAAAATTCATTTTTTAGTATCTCACACTCTGTTCACTTTTACACAATGTTGTCTGACACATAACACTTACAGACTAGTAAACCATTTTTTAGCTCTCTTTACAAGATTTGTGCACGACTTCAAAATATAATTTTTTTGTACCACACTTACTTCACTCTCTGTTCACTTTTGTGTGTGACACATATCACTGAGATACGATTATACCATTTTTTAACTCTCTTTACGTGATTTGTCCACGATTTCAAAAAATCATTTTATTGTATCTCACACTCTGTTCACTTTTACACAACGTTGTCTGACACATAACACTTACACACTAGTAAACCATATTTTAGCTCTCTTTACGTTATTTGTGCACGATTTCAAATATTAATTTTTTTGTACCTCACTTACTTCACACTCTGTTCACTTTTGTGTCTGACACATATCACTGAGAGACTAATAAACCATGTTTTAACTTTCTTTACGTGATTTGTCCACTAAATAAAAAAATCATTTTTTTGTATCTCACACTCTGTTCACTTTTACACAATGTAGTCTGACACGTAACTCTTACAGACTCATAAACCATTTTTTAGCTCTCTCTACGTGATTTGTGCACGATTTCAAATATTAATTTTTTTGTACCTCACTTACTTCACACTCTGTTCACTTTTGTGTGTGACACATTTCACTGAGATACTACTAAACCATTTTTTAACTTTACGTGATTTGTCCACTATTTCAAAAAATCATTTTTTTGTATCTCACACTCTGTTCACTTTTACGCAATATTGTCTGACACATAACACTTACAGACTCGTAAACCATTTTTTAGCTCTCTTTACGTGATTTGTGCACGGTTTCAAATATTATTTTTTTTGTACCTCACTTACTTCACACACTGTTCACTTTTGTGTGTGACACATATCACTGAGATACTACTGAACTAATTTTTAACTCTTTTTACGTGATTTGTCCACTATATAAAAAATTCATTTTTTAGTATCTCACACTCTGTTCACTTTTACACAATGTTGTCTGACACATAACACTTACAGACTCGTAAACCATTTTTTAGCTCTCTTTACGTGATTTATGCACGATTTCAAATATTAATTTTTTTGTACCTCACTTACTTCACACTCTGTTTACTATTGTGTATGACAAATATCACTGAGAAACTACTAAACCATTTTTTAACTCTCTTTACGTGATTTGTCTACGATTTCAAAAAATCATTTTTTTGTATCTCACACTCTGTTCACTTTTACGCAATGTTGTCTGACACATAACACTTACAGACTCGTAAACCATTTTTTAGCTCTCTTTACGTGATTTGTGCACGATTTCAAATATTAATTTTTTTGTACCTCACTTACTTCACACTCTGTTCACTTCTGTGTCTGACACATATCACTGAGAGACTACTAAACCACGTTTTAACTTTCTTTACGTGATTTGTCCATTAAATAAAAAATTCATTTTTTTGTATCTTACACTCTGTTCAGTTTTACAGAATGTTGTCTGACACAAAACACTTACAGACTCGTAAACCATTTTTTAGCTCTCTTTACGTGATTTGAGCACGATTTCAAATAGTAATTTTTTTGTACCTCACTTACTTAACACTCTGTTCACTTTTGTGTCTGACACATATTTCCACGAGACTACTAAACCGTTTTTTAACTCTCTTTACGTGACTTGTCCACTATATAAAAAATTCATTTTTTTGTATCTCACACTCTGTTCAATTTTACACAATGTTGTCTGACACATTACACTTACAGACTCGTAAACCATTTTTTAGCTCTCTTTACGTGATTTGTGCACGATTTCAAATATTCATTTTTTTGTACCTCACTTACTTCACACTCTGTTCACTTTTGTGTGTGACACATATCACTGAGATACTACTAAACCATTTTTTAACTCTCTTTACGTGAGTTTTCCACGATTTCAGAAAATCATTTTTTTTGTATCTCACACTCTGTTCACTTTTACACAATGTTGTGTGACACATAACACTTACAGACTCGTAAACCATTTTTTAGCTCTCTTTACGTGATTTGTGCACGATTTCAAATATTCATTTTTTTGTACCTCACTTACTTCACACACTATTCACTTTTGTGTGTGACACATAACACTGAGATACTACTAAAGCAATTTTTAACTCTCTTTACGTGATTTGTCCACTATATAAAAAATTCATTTTTTAGTATCTCACACTCTGTTCACTTTTACACAATGTTGCCTGACGCATAACACTTACAGACTCGTAAACCATTTTTTAGCTCTCTTTACGTGATTTGTGCACGATTTCAAATATTCATTTTTTTGTACCTCACTTACTTCACACTCTGTTCACTTTTGTGTGTGACACATATCACTGAGATACTACTAAACCATTTTTTAACTCTCTTTACGTGATTTGTCCACGATTTCAAAAAATCATTTTTTTGTATCTCACACTCTGTTCACTTTTACACAATGTTGTCTGACACATAACACTTACAGACTCGTAAACCATTTTTTAGCTCTCTTTACGTGATTTGTGCACGGTTTCAAATATTATTTTTTTCGTACCTCACTTACTTCACACACTGTTCACTTTTGTGTGTGACACATATCACTGAGATACTACTAAACTAATTTTTAACTCTCTTTACGTGATTTGTCCACTATATAAAAAAATCATTTTTTAGTATCTCACACTCTGTTCACTTTTACACAATGTTGTCTGACACATAACACTTACAGACTAGTAAACCATTTTTTAGCTCTCTTTACGTGATTTGTGCACGATTTCAAATTATAATTTTTTTGTACATCACTTACTTCACACTCTGTTCACTTTTGTGTGTGACACATATCACTGAGATACCACTAAACCATTTTTTAACTCTCTTTATGTGATTTGTCCACGATTTCAAAAAATCATTATTTTGTATCTCACACTCTGTTCACTTGTACACAAAGTTGTCTGGCACATAACTCTTACAGACTCGTAAACCATTTTTTAGCTCTCTTTACGTGATTTGTGCACGATTTCAAATATTAATTTTTTTGTACCTGACTTACTTCACACTCTGTTCACTTTTGTGTGTGACACATATCACTGAGATACTACTAAACCATTTTTCAACTTTCTTTACGTGATTTGTCCACGATTTCAAAAAATCATTTTTTTGTATCTCACACTCTGTTCACTTTTACACAATGTAGTCTGACACATAACGCTTACAGACTCGTAAACCATTTTTTAGCTCTCTTTACGTGATTTGTGCACGATTTCAAATATTAATTTTTTTGTACCTTACTTACTTCACACTCTGTTCACTTATGTGTCTGACACATATCACTGAGAGACCAATAAACCATGTTTTAACTTCTTTACGTGATTTGTCCACTAAATAAAAAATTCATTTTTTTGTATCTTACACTCTGTTCACTTTTACACAATGTTGTCTGACACATAACACTTACAGACTCGTAAACCATTTTTTTTAGCTCTCTTTACGTGATTTGTGCACGATTTCAAATATTAATTTTTTTGTACCTCACTTACTTCACACTCTGTTCACTTTTGTGTGTGACACATATCACTGAGATACTACTAAACCATTTTTTAACTCTCTTTACGTGATTTGTCCACGATTACAAAAAATCATTTTTTTGTATCTCACACTCTGTTCACTTTTACACAATGTTGTCTGACACATAACACTTACAGACTAGTAAACCATTTTTTAGCTCTCTTTACGTGATTTGTGCACGACTTCAAATTATAATTTTTTTGTACCACACTTACTTCACTCTCTGTTTACTTTTGTGTGTGACACATATCACTGAAATACTACTAAACCATTTTTTAACTCTCTTTACGTGATTTGTCCACGATTTCAAAAAATCATTTTTTTGTATCTCACACTCTGTTCACTTTTACACAATGTTGTCTGACACATAACTCTTACAAACTCGTAAACCATTTTTTAGCTCTCTTTACGTGATTTGTGCACGATTTCAAATATTAATTTTTTTGTACCTCACTTACTTCACACTCTGTTCACTTTTGTGTCTGACACATATCACTGAGAGACTATTAAACCATTTTTTAACTCTCTTTACGTGATTTGTGCACGATTTCAAATATTATTTTTTTTGTACCTCACTTACTTCACACTCTGTTCACTTTTGTGTGTAACACATATCACTGAGATAGTACTAAACCATTTTTTTACTCTCTTTACGTAATTTGTCCACGATTTCAAAAAATCATTTTTTTGTATCTCACACTCTGTTCACTTTTACACAATGTTGTCTGACACATTACACTTACAGACTCGTAAACCATTTTTTAGCTCTCTTTACGTGATTTGTGCACGATTTCAAATATTAATTTTTTTGTACCTCACTCACTTCACACTCTGTTCACTTTTGTGTCTGACACATATCACTGAGAGACTACTAAACCATTTTTTAACTCTCTTTACGTGATTTGTGCACGATTTCAAATATTAATTTTTTTGTACCTCACTTACTTCACACTCTGTTCACTTTTACACAATGTTGTCTGACACATAACTCTTACAGACTCGTAAACCATTTTTAACTCTCTTTACGTGATTTGTGCACGATTTCAAATATTAATTTTTTTGTACCTCACTTACTTCACACTCTTTTCACTTTTGTGTCTGACACATATCACTGAGAGACTACTAAACCATGTTTTAAATTTCTTTACGTGATTTGTCCATTAAATAAAAAAATCATTTTTTTGTATCTTACACTCTGTTCACTTTTACACAATGTTGTCTGACACATAACACTTACAGACTCGTAAACCAATTTTTAGCTCTCTTTACGTGATTTGTGCACGATTTCTAATATTAATTTTTTTGTACCTCACTTACTTTACACTGTTCACTTTTGTGTCTGACACATATCACTGAGAGACTACTAAACCATTTTTTAACTCTCTTTACGTGATTTGTGCACGATTTCAAATATTAATTTTTTTGTACCTCACTTACTTCACACTCTGTTCACTTTTACACAATGTTGTCTGACACATAACTCTTACAGACTCGTAAACCATTTTTAACTCTCTTTACGTGATTTGTGCACGATTTCAAATATTAATTTTTTTGTACCTCACTTACTTCACACTCTTTTCACTTTTGTGTCTGACACATATCACTGAGAGACTACTAAACCATTTTTTAACTCTCTTTACGTGATTTGTGCACGATTTCAAATATTAATTTTTTTGTACCTCACTTACTTCACACTCTGTTCACTTTTACACAATGTAGTCTGACACATAACACTTACAGACTCGTAAACCATATCACTGAGATACTACTAAACCATTTTTTAACTTTCTTTACGTGATTTGTCCACGATTTCAAAAAATCATTTTTTTGTATCTCACACTCTGTTCACTTTTACGCAATATTGTCTGACACATAACACTTACAGACTCGTAAACCATTTTTTAGCTCTCTTTACGTGATTTGTGCTCGATTTCAAATATTAATTTTTTTGTACCTCACTTACTTCACACTCTGTTCACTTTTGTGTCTGACACATATCACTAAGAGACCACTAAACCATTTTTTAACTCTCTTTACGTCACTTGTCTACAATTTAAAAAATTCATTTTTTTGTATCTCACACTCTGTTCACTTTTACACAATGTGGTCTGACACATAACACTTACAGACTCGTAAACCATTTTTTAGCTCTCTTCACGTGATTTGTGCACGATTTCAAATATTATTTTTTTTGTACCTCACTTACTTCACACTCTGTTCACTTTTGTGTGTGACACATATCACTGAGATACTACTAAACCATTTTTTAACTTTCTTTACGTGATTTGACCACGATTTCAAAAAATCATTTTTTCGTATCTCACACTATGTTCACTTTTACACAATGTTGTCTGACACATTACACTTACAGACTCGTAAACCATTTTTTAGCTCTCTTTACGTGATTTGTGCACGATTTCAAATATTAATTTTTTTGTACCTCACTCACTTCACACTCTGTTCACTTTTGTGTCTGACACATATCACTGAGAGACTACTAAATCATTTTTTAACTCTCTTTACGTGATTTGTGCACGATTTCAAATATTATTTTTTTTGTACCTCACTTACTTCACACTCTGTTCACTTTTACACAATGTAGTCTGACACATAACACTTACAGACTCGTAAACCATATCACTGAGATACTACTAAACCATTTTTTAACTTTCTTTACGTGATTTGTCCACGATTTCAAAAAATCATTTTTTTGTATCTCACACTCTGTTCACTTTTACGCAATGTTGTCTGACACATAACACTTACAGACTCGTAAACCATTTTTTAGCTCTCTTTACGTGATTTGTGCACGATTTCAAATATTAATTTTTTTGTACCTCACTTACTTCACACTCTGTTCACTTTTGTGTCTGACACATATCACTAAGAGACCACTAAACCATTTTTTAACTCTCTTTACGTCACTTGTCTACAATTTAAAAAATTCATTCTTTTGTATCTCACACTCTGTTCACTTTTACACAATGTGGTCTGACACATAACACTTACAGACTCGTAAACCATTTTTTAGCTCTCTTCACGTGATTTGTGCACGATTTCAAATATTATTTTTTTTGTACCTCACTTACTTCACACTCTGTTCACTTTTGTGTGTGACACATATCACTGAGATACTACTAAACCATTTTTTAACTTTCTTTACGTGATTTGACCACGATTTCAAAAAATCATTTTTTCGTATCTCACACAATGTTCACTTTTACACAATGTTGTCTGACACATTACACTTACAGACTCGTAAACCATTTTTTAGCTCTCTTTACGTGATTTGTGCACGATTTCAAATATTAATTTTTTTGTACCTCACTCACTTCACACTCTGTTCACTTTTGTGTCTGACACATATCACTGAGAGACTACTAAATCATTTTTTAACTCTCTTTACGTGATTTGTGCACGATTTCAAATATTAATTTTTTTGTACCTCACTTACTTCACACTCTGTTCACTTTTGTGTCTGACACATATCACTGAGAGACTACTAAACCATTTTTTTATCTCTCTTTACGTGACTTGTCCACTATATAAAAAATTCATTTTTTTGTATCTCACACTCTGTTCACTTTTACACAATGTTGTCTGACACATAACACTTACAGACTCGTAAACCATTTTTAAGCTCTCTTTACGTGATTTGTGCACGACTTCAAATATTATTTTTTTTGTACCTCACTTACTTCACACTCTGTTCACTTTTGTGTCTGACACATATCACTGAGATACTACTAAACCATTTTTCAACTTTCTTTACGTGATTTGTCCACGATTTCAAAAAATCATTTTTTTGTATCTCACACTCTGTTCACTTTTACACAATGTTGTCTGACACATAACACTTAAAGACTCGTAAACCATTTTTTAGCTTTCTTTCCGTGATTTGTGCACGATTTCAAATTATAATTTTTTTGTACCTCACTTACTTCACACTCTGTTAACTTTTGTGTCTGACACATATCACTGAGAGACCACTAAACCATTTTTTAACTCTCTTTACGTGATTTGTCCACTATATAAAAAATTCATTTTTTTGTATCTCACACTCTGTTCACTTTTACACAACGTTGTCTGACACATAACACTTACAGACTAGTAAACCATTTTTTAGCTCTCTTTACGTTATTTGTGCACGATTTCAAATATTAATTTTTTTGTACCTCACTTACTTCACACTCTGTTCACTTTTGTGTCTGACACATATCACAGAGAGACTACTAAACCATTTTTTAACTTTCTTTACGTGATTTGTCCACGATTTCAAAAAATCATTTTTTTGTATCTCACACTCTGTTCGCTTTTACACAATGTTGTCTGACACATAACACTTACAGACTCGTAAACCATTTTTTAGCTCTCTTTACGTGATTTGTGCACGATTTCAAATATTAATTTTTTTATAAATAGAAAACAAGTATTCATTCCACTTGGTCACAGTTATTTAAATATATTAAATAAAAATGATTGAAAATAATTAATAAATTATTTCCACATTTAGCTCTGTGACTATTGACTTACTTACGTAAGTACGTTAAACAAATGCACATTAAAACAACTACTTCCCGGGCAAATACCTACGCCGGACATTGAATTACATAATGTACACCTGCCGCTGCTGTACTGACGAGGGATAGATCCCGAAACACGTGTCTGCAGATGGCCTTATATTAAGTAACGTTATTTTTTGTTGTTTTTACATAGAATTTTTCTCGGATCAAAAATATTGTTGCATTATTCAATGATTGATATGCAGCGGCAGGTGTACATTATGTAATTCAATGTCCGGCGTGGGTATTTGCCCGGGAAGTAGTTGTTTTAATGTGCATTTGTTTAACGTACTTACGTAAGTAAGTCAATAGTCACAGAGCTAAATGTGGAAATAAATTATTAATTATTTTCAATCATTTTTATTTAATATATTAATTTTTTTGTACCTCACTTACTTCACATTGTTCACTTTTGTGTCTGACACATATCACTGAGAGTCTACTAAACCATTTTTTAACTCTCTTTACGTGATTTGTGCACGATTTCAAATATTAATTTTTTTGTACCTCACTTACTTCACACTCTGTTCACTTTTGTGTCTGACACATATCACTGAGATACTACTAAACCAATTTTTAACTCTCTTTACGTGATTTGTCAACTATATTTTATTTTTTAGTATCTCACACTCTGTTCACTTTTACACAATGTTGTCTAACACATAACACTTACAGACTTGTAAACCATTTTTTAGCTCTCTTTACGTGATTTGTGCACGATTTCAAATATTCATTTTTTTGTACCTCACTTACTTCACACTCTGTTCACTTTTGTGTCTGACACATATCACTGAGAGACTACTAAACCATTTTTTAACTCTCTTTACGTGATTTGTGCACGATTTCAAATTATAATTTGTTTGTACCTCACTTACTTCACACTCTGTTCACTTTTGTGTCTGACACATATCACTGAGAGACCACTAAACCATTTTTTAACTCTCTTTACGTGACTTGTCTACTATATAAAAAATTCATTTTTTTGTATCTCACACTCTGTTCACTTTTACACAATGTTGTCTGACACATAACACTTACAGACTCGTAAACCATTTTTAAGCTCTCTTTACGTGATTTGTGCACGATTTCAAATTATAATTTGTTTGTACCTCACTTACTTCACACTCTGTTCACTTTTGTGTCTGACACAAATCACTGAGAGACTACTAAACCATTTTTTTAACTCTCTTTACGTGATTTGTCCACTATATAAAAAAATCATTTTTTTGTTTCTCACACTCTGTTCACTTTTACACAAAGTTGTCTGATACATAACACTTACAGACTCGTGAACCATTTTTTAACTCTCTTTACGTGATTTGTGCACGGTTTCAAATATTAATTTTTTTGTACCTCACCTACTTCACACTCTGTTCACTTTTGTGTCTGACACATATCACTGAGAGACTACTAAACCATTTTTTAACTCTCTTTATGTGATTTGTCCACTATATAAAAAATTCATTTTTTTTGTATTTCACACTCTGTTCACTTTTACACAACGTTGTCTGATACATAACACTTACAGACTTATAAACCATTTTTTAGCTCTCTTTACGTGATTTGTGCACGATTTCAAATATTAATTTTTTTGTACCTCACTTACTTCACACTCTGTTCAATTTTGTGTGTGACACATATCACTGAGATACTACTAAACCATTTTTTTACTCTCTTTATGTGATTTGTCCACGATTTCAAAAAATCATTTTTTTGTATCTCACACTCTGTTCACTTTTACCCAATGTTGTCTGACACATAACACTTACAGACTCGTAACCCACTTTTCAGCTCTCTTTACGTGATTTGTGCACGATTTCAAATATTAATTTTTTTGTACCTCACTTACTTCACACTCTGTTCACTTTTGTGTCTGACACAAATCACTGGGAGACTACTAAACCATTTTTTAACTCTCTTTGCGTGATTTGTCCACTATATAAAAAAATCATTTTTTTGTATCTCACACTCTGTTCACTTTTACACAACGTTGTCTGATACATAACACTTACAGACTCGTAAACCATTTTTTAGCTATCTTTACGTGATTTGTGCACGATTTCAAAAATTAATTTTTTTGTACCTCACTTACTTCACTCTCTGTTCACTTTTGTGTGTGACCCATATCACTGAGATACTACTAAACCATTTTCTACTCTCTTTAGGTGATTTGTTCACGATTTCAAAAAATCATTTTTTTGTATCTCACACTCTGTTCACTTTTACACAATGTTGTCTGACACATAACACTTACAGACTCGTAACCCATTTTTTAGCTCTCTTTACGTAATTTGTGCACGATTTCAAATATTAATATTTTTGTACCTCACTTACTTCACACGCTGTTCACTTTTGTGTATGACACATATCACTGAGATACTACTAAACCATTTTTTAACTCTCTTTACGTGATTTGTGCCCTATATAAAAAATTCATTTTTTTTGTAACTCACACTCTGTTCACTGTTTTTAACTCTCTTTACGTGATTTGTCCACGATTTCAAAAAATCATTTTTTTGTATCTCACACTCTGTTCACTTTTACACAATGTTGTCTGACACATAACACTTACAGACTCGTAAATCATTTTTTAGCTCTCCTTACGTGATTTGTGCACTCTGTTCACTTTTGTGTCTGACGCATATCACTGAGAGACTACTAAACCATTTTTTACTCTCTTTAGGTGATTTGTCCACGATTTCAAAAAATCATTTTTTTGTATCTCACACTCTGTTCACTTTTACACAATGTTGTCTGACACATAACTCTTACAGATCCGTAAACCATTTTTTAGCTCTCTTTACGTGATTTGTGCACGTTTTCAAATATTAATTTTTTTGTACCTCACTTACTTCACACTCTGTTCACTTTTGTGTGTGACACATATCACTGAGATACTACTAAACCATTTTTTAACTCTGTTTACGTGATTTGTCCACTTTATAAAAAAATCATTTTTTTGTATCTCACACTCTGTTCACTTTTACACAATGTTGTCTGACATATAACACTTACAGACTCGTAAACCATTTTTTAGCTCTCTTTGCGTGATTTGTGCACGATTTCAAATATTAATTATTTTGTACCTCACTTACTTCACACTCTGTTCACTTTTGTGTGTGACACATATCACTGAGATACTACTAAACCATTTTTTAACTCTGTTTACGTGATTTGTCCACTATATAAAAAAATCATTTTTTTGTATCTCACACTCTGTTCACTTTTACACAATGTTGTGTGACATATAACACTTACAGACTCGTAAACCATTTTTTAGCTCTCTTTGCGTGATTTGTGCACGATTTCAAATATTAATTATTTTGTACCTCACTTACTTCACACTCTGTTCACTTTTGTGTCTGACACATATCACTGACAGACTACTAAACCATTTTTTAACTCTCTTTACGTGATTTGTCCACTATATAAAAAAATCATTTTTTTGAATCTCACACTCTGTTCACTTTTACACAATGTTGTCTGACACATAACACTTACAGACTCGTAAACCATTTTTTAGCTCTCTTTACGTGATTTGTGCACGATTTCAAATATTAATTTTTTTGTACCTCACTTACTTCACACTCTGTTCACTTTTGTGTCTGACCCATATCACTGAGAGACTACTAAACCATGTTTTAACTCTCTTTACGTGATTTGTCCACGATATAAAAAAATCATTTTTTTGTTTCTCACACTCTGTTCACTTTTACACAATGTTGTCTGACACATAACACTTACAGACTCGTAAACCATTCTTTAGCTCTCTTTACGTGATATGTGCACGATTTCAAATATTAATTTTTTTGTACCTCACTTACGTCACACTCTGTTCACTTTTGTGTCTGACACATATCACTGAGAGTCTACTAAACCATTTTTTAACTCTCTTTACGTGATTTGTGCACTATATAAAAAAATCATTTTTTTGGATCTCACACTCTGTTCACTTTTACACAATGTTGTCTGACACATAACTCTTACAGATCCGTAAACCATTTTTTAGCTCTCTTTACGTGATTTGTGCACGTTTTCAAATATTAATTTTTTTGTACCTCACTTACTTCCCACTCTGTTCACTTTTGTGTGTGACACATATCACTGAGAGACTACTAAACCAATTTTTAACTCTCTTTATGTGATTTGTCCACTATATAAAAATTCATTTTTTTGTATTTCACACTCTGTTCACTTTTACACAATGTAGTCTGACACATAACACTTACAGACTCGTAAACCACTTTTTAGCTCTCTTTACGTGATTTGTGCAGGATTTCAAATATTAATTTTTTTGTACCTCACTTACTTCACACTCTGTTCACTTTTGTGTATGACACATATCACTGAGATACTACTAAATCATTTTTTAACTCTCTTTACGTGATTTGTCCACGATTTCAAAAAAACATTTTTTTGTATCTCACGCTCTGTTCACTTTTACACAACGTTGTCTGATACATAACACTTACAGACTCGTAAACCATTTTTAGCTCTCTTTACGTGATTTGTGCACGATTTCAAATATTATTTTTTTTGTACCTTACTTACTTCACACTCTGTTCACTCTTGTGTGTGACACATATCACTGAGATACTACTAAACCATTTTTTTACTCTCTTTACGTGATTTGTACACGATTTCAAAAAATTATTTTTTTGTATCTCACACTCTGTTCACTTTTACACAATGTTGTCTGACACATAACACTTACAGACTCGTAACCCATTTTTTTGCTCTCTTTACGTAATTTGTGCACGATTTCAAATATTAATTTTTTTGTACCTCACTTACTTCACATTCTGTTCACTTTTGTGTCTGACACATTTCACTGAGAGACTACTAAACCATTTTTAACTCTCTTTACGTCATTTGTTTACTATATAAAAAATTCATTTTTTAGTATCTCACACTCTGTTCACTTTTACACAATATTGTCTGACACATAACACTTACAGACTCGTAATCCTTTTTTTAGATCTCTTTACGTGATTTGTGCACGATTTCAAATATTAATTTTTTTGTACCTCACTTACTTCACACTCTGTTCACTTTTGTGTCTGACACATATTCACTGACAGACTACTAAACCATTTTTTAACTCTCTTTACGTGATTTGTCCACCATATAAAAAAATCATTTTTTTGTATCTCACACTCTGTTCACTTTTACACAATGTTGTCTGACACATAACACTTACAGACTCGTAAACCATTTTTTAGCTCTCTTTGCGTGATTTCTGCACGATTTCAAATATTAATAATTTTGTACCTCACTTACTTCACACTCTGTTCACTTTTGTGTCTGACACATTTCACTGAGAGACCACTAAACCATTTTTTAACTCTCTTTACGTGATTTGTCCACTATATAAAAAATTCATTTTTTAGTATCTCACACTCTGTTCACTTTTACACAATGTTGTCTGACACATAACACTTACAGACTCGTAAACCTTTTTTTAGATCTCTTTACGTGATTTGTGCACGATTTCAAATATTAATTTTTTTGTACCTCACTTACTTCACACTCTGTTCACTTTTGTGTCTGACACATATCACTGACAGACTACTAAACCATTTTTTAACTCTCTTTACGTGATTTGTCCACTATATAAAAAAATCATTTTTTTGTATCTCACACTCTGTTCACTTTTACACAATGTTGTCTGACACATAACACTTACAGACTCGTAAACCATTTTTTAGCTCTCTTTACGTGATTTGTGCACGATTTCAAATATTAATTTTTTTGTACCTCACTTACTTCACACTCTGTTCACTTTTGTGTGTGACACATATCACTGAGATCCAACTAAACCATTTTTTTACTCTCTTTAGGTGATTTGTCCACGATTTCAAAAAATAATTTTTTTGTATCTCACACTCTGTTCACTTTTACACAATGTTGTCTGACACATAACACTTACAGACTCGTAAACCATTCTTTAGCTCTCTTTACGTGATATGTGCACGATTTCAAATATTAATTTTTTTGTACCTCACTTACTTCACACTCTGTTCACTTTTGTGTCTGACACATATCACTGAGAGTCTACTAAACCATTTTTTAACTCTCTTTACGTGATTTGTGCACTATATAAAAAAATCATTTTTTTGTATCTCACACTCTGTTCACTTTTACACTATGTTGTCTGACACATAACACTTACAGACTCGTAAACCATTTTTTAGCTCTCTTTACGTGATTTGTGCACGATTTCAAATAATAATTTTTTTGTACCTCACTTACTTCACACTCTGTTCACTTTTGTGTCTGACACATATCACTGAGAGACCACTAAACCATGTTTTAACTCTCTTTACGTGATTTGTCCACGATTTAAAAAATTCATTTTTTTGTATCTCACACTCTGTTCACTTTTACACAATGTTGTCTGACACATAACACTTACAGACTCGTAAACCATTCTTTAGCTCTCTTTACGTGATATGTGCACGATTTCAAATATTAATTTTTTTGTACCTCACTTACTTCACACTCTGTTCACTTTTGTGTCTGACACATATCACTGAGAGTCTACTAAACCATTTTTTAACTCTCTTTACGTGATTTGTGCACTATATAAAAAAATCATTCTTTTGTATCTCACACTCTGTTCACTTTTACACAATGTTGTCTGACACATAACACTTACAGACTCGTAAACCATTTTTTAGCTCTCTTTACGTGATTTGTGCACGATTTCAAATAATAATTTTTTTGTACCTCACTTACTTCACACTCTGTTCACTTTTGTGTCTGACACATATCACTGAGAGACTACTAAACCATTTTTTAACTCTCTTTATGTGATTTGTTCACTATATAAAAAATTCATTTTTTGTATTTCACACACTGTTCACTTTTACACAATGTAGTCTGACACATAACACTTACAGACTCGTAAACCACTTTTTAGCTCTCTTTACGTGATTTGTGCAGGATTTCAAATATTAATTTTTTTGTACCTCACTTACTTCACACTCTGTTCACTTTTGTGTCTGACACAAATCACTGGGAGACTACTAAACCATTTTTTAACTCTCTTTACGTGATTTGTCCACTATATAAAAAAATCATTTTTTTGTATCTCACACTCTGTTCACTTTTACACATCGTTGTCTGATACATAACACTTACAGACTCGTAAACCATTTTTTAGCTATCTTTACGTGATTTGTGCACGATTTCAAAAATTAATTTTTTTGTACCTCACTTACTTCACACTCTGTTCACTTTTGCGTGTGACACATATCACTGAGATACTACTAAACCATTTTTTACTCTCTTTAGGTGATTTGTCCACGATTTCAAAAAATCATTTTTTTGTATCTCACACTCTGTTCACTTTTACACAATGTTGTCTGACACATAACACTTACAGACTCGTAACCCATTTTTTAGCTCTCTTTACGTAATTTGTGCACGATTTCAAATATTAATATTTTTGTACCTCACTTACTTCACACTCTGTTCACTTTTGTGTATGACACATATCACTGAGATACTACTAAACCATTTTTTAACTCTCTTTACGTGATTTGTGCCCTATATAAAAAATTCATTTTTTTGTAACTCACACTCTGTTCACTGTTTTTAACTCTCTTTACGTGATTTGTCCACGATTTCAAAAAATCATTTTTTTGTATCTCACACTCTGTTCACTTTTACACAATGTTGTCTGACACATAACACTTACAGACTCGTAAACCATTTTTTAGCTCTCCTTACGTGATTTGTGCACTCTGTTCACTTTTGTGTCTGACGCATATCACTGAGAGACTACTAAACCATTTTTTAATTCTCTTTACGTGACTTGTCCACTATATAAAAAATTTATTTTTTTGTATCTCACACTCTGTTCACTTTTACACAATGTTGTCTGACACATAACACTTACAGACTCGTAAACCATTTTTAAGCTCTCTTTACGTGATTTGTGCACGATTTCAAATATTATTTTTTTTTTGTACCTCACTTACTTCACACTCTGTTCACTTTTGTGTGTAACACATATATAAAAAATTCATTTTTTGGTATTTCACACTCTGTTCACTTTTACACAATGTAGTCTGACACATAACACTTACAGACTCGTAAACCATTTTTAAGCTCTCTTTACGTGATTTGTCCACGATTTCAAAAAATCATTTTTTTGTATCTCACACTCTGTTCACTTTTACACAACGTTGTCTGATACATAAAACTTACAGACTCGTAAACCATTTTTAGCTCTCTTTACGTGATTTGTGCACGATTTCAAATATTAATTTTTTTGTACCTCACTTACTTCACACTCTGTTCACTTTTGTGTCTGACACATTTCACTGAGAGACTACTAAACCATTTTTTAAATCTCTTTACGTGATTTGTCCACTATATAAAAAATTCATTTTTTAGTATCTCACACTCTGTTCACTTTTACACAATGTTGTCTGACACATAACACTTACAGACTCGTAAACCTTTTTTTAGATCTCTTTACGTGATTTGTGCACGATTTCAAAAAATTATTTTTTTGTATCTCACACTCTGTTCACTTTTACACAATGTTGTCTGACACATAACACTTACAGACTCGTAACCCATTTTTTAGCTCTCTTTACGTGATTTGTGCACGATTTCAAATATTAATTTTTTTGTACCTCACTTACTTCACACTCTGTTCACTTTTGTGTCTGACACATTTCACTGAGAGACTACTAAACCATTTTTTAACTCTCTTTACGTGATTTGTCCACTATATAAAAAATTCATTTTTTAGTATCTCACACTCTGTTCACTTTTACACAATGTTGTCTGACACATAACACTTACTGACTCGTAAACCTTTTTTTAGATCTCTTTACGTGATTTGTGCACGATTTCAAATATTAATTTTTTTGTACCTCACTTACTTCACACTCTGTTCACTTTTGTGTCTGACACATATCACTGACAGACTACTAAACCATTTTTTAACTCTGTTTACGTGATTTGTCCACTATATAAAAAAATCATTTTTTTGTATCTCACACTCTGTTCACTTTTACACAATGTTGTCTGACATATAACACTTACAGACTCGTAAACCATTTTTTAGCTCTCTTTGCGTGATTTGTGCACGATTTCAAATATTAATTATTTTGTACCTCACTTACTTCACACTCTGTTCACTTTTGTGTGTGACACATATCACTGAGAGACTACTAAACCATTTTTTAACTCTCTTTATGTGATTTGTCCACTATATAAAAAATTCATTTTTTTGTATTTCACACTCTGTTCACTTTTACACAATGTAGTCTGACACATAACACTTACAGACTCGTAAACCACTTTTTAGCTCTCTTTACGTGATTTGTGCACGATTTCAAATAATAATTTTTTTGTACCTCACTTACTTCACACTCTGTTCACTTTTGTGTATGACACATATCACTGAGATACTACTAAACCATTTTTTAACTCTCTTTACGTGATTTGTCCACGATTTCAAAAAATCATTGTTTTGTATCTCACACTCTGTTCACTTTTACACAACGTTCTGATACATAACACTTACAGACTCGTAAACCATTTTTAGCTCTCTTTACGTGATTTGTGCACGATTTCAAATATTAATTTTTTTGTACCTCACTTACTTCACACTCTGTTCACTTTTGTGTCTGACACATATTCACTGACAGACTACTAAACCATTTTTTAACTCTCTTTACGTGATTTGTCCACCATATAAAAAAATCATTTTTTTGTATCTCACACTCTGTTCACTTTTACACAATGTTGTCTGACACATAACACTTACAGACTCGTAAACCATTTTTTAGCTCTCTTTGCGTGATTTCTGCACGATTTCAAATATTAATAATTTTGTACCTCACTTACTTCACACTCTGTTCACTTTTGTGTGTGACACATATCACTGAGAGACTACTAAACCATTTTTTAACTCTCTTTATGTGATTTGTTCACTATATAAAAAATTCATTTTTTGTATTTCACACTCTGTTCACTTTTACACAATGTAGTCTGACACATAACACTTACAGACTCGTAAACCACTTTTTAGCTCTCTTTACGTGATTTGTGCAGGATTTCAAATATTACTTTTTTTGTACCTCACTTACTTCACACTCTGTTCACTTTTGTGTATGACACATATCACTGAGATACTACTAAACCATTTTTTAACTTTCTTTACGTGATTTGTCCACGATTTCAAAAAATCATTTTTTTGTATCTCACACTCTGTTCACTTTTACACAACGTTGTCTGATACATAACACTTACAGACTCGTAAACCATTTTTTAGCTCTCTTTACGTGATTTGTGCACGATTTCAAATATTAATTTTTTTGTACCTCACTTACTTCACACTCTGTTCACTTTTGTGTGTGACACATATCACTGAGATCCTACTAAACCATTTTTTTACTCTCTTTAGGTGATTTGTCCACGATTTCAAAAAATCATTTTTTTGTATCTCACACTCTGTTCACTTTTACACAATGTTGTCTGACACATAACACTTACAGACTCGTAAACCATTCTTTAGCTCTCTTTACGTGATATGTGCACGATTTCAAATATTAATTTTTTTGTACCTCACTTACTTCACACTCTGTTCACTTTTGTGTCTGACACATATCACTGAGAGTCTACTAAACCATTTTTTAACTCTCTTTACGTGATTTGTGCACTATATAAAAAAATCATTTTTTTGTATCTCACACTCTGTTCACTTTTACACTATGTTGTCTGACACATAACACTTACAGACTCGTAAACCATTTTTTAGCTCTCTTTACGTGATTTGTGCACGATTTCAAATAATAATTTTTTTGTACCTCACTTACTTCACACTCTGTTCACTTTTGTGTCTGACACATATCACTGAGAGACCACTAAACCATGTTTTAACTCTCTTTACGTGATTTGTCCACGATATAAAAAATTCATTTTTTGTATTTCACACACTGTTCACTTTTACACAATGTAGTCTGACACATAACACTTACAGACTCGTAAACCACTTTTTAGCTCTCTTTACGTGATTTGTGCAGGATTTCAAATATTAATTTTTTGTACCTCACTTACTTCACACTCTGTTCACTTTTGTGTATGACACATATCACTGAGATACTACTAAACCATTTTTTAACTCTCTTTACGTGATTTGTCCGCGATTTCAAAAAATCATTTTTTTGTATCTCACACTCTGTTCACTTTTACACAACGTTGTCTGATACATAACACTTACAGACTCGTAAACCATTTTTTAGCTCTCTTTACGTGATTTGTGCACGATTTCAAATATTAATTTTTTTGTACCTCACTTACTTCACACTCTGTTCACTTTTGTGTGTGACACATATCACTGAGATACTACTAAACCATTTTTTTACTCTCTTTAGGTGATTTGTCCACGATTTCAAAAAATCATTTTTTTGTATCTCACACTCTGTTCACTTTTACACAACGTTGTCTGATACATAACACTTACAGACTCGTAACCCATTTTTTAGCTCTCTTTACGTAATTTGTGCACGATTTCAAATATTAATATTTTTGTACCTCACTTACTTCACACTCTGTTCACTTTTGTGTATGACACATATCACTGAGATACTACTAAACCATTTTTTAACTCTCTTTACGTGATTTGTGCCCTATATAAAAAATTCATTTTTTTGTAACTCACACTCTGTTCACTGGTTTTAACTCTCTTTACGTGATTTGTCCACGATTTCAAAAAATCATTTTTTTGTATCTCACACTCTGTTCACTTTTACACAATGTTGTCTGACACATAACACTTACAGACTCGTAAACCATTTTTTAGCTCTCCTTACGTGATTTGTGCACTCTGTTCACTTTTGTGTCTGACGCATATCACTCAGAGACTACTAAACCATTTTTTAATTCTCTTTACGTGACTTGTCCACTATATAAAAAATTTATTTTTTTGTATCTCACACTCTGTTCACTTTTACACAATGTTGTCTGACACATAACACTTACAGACTCGTAAACCATTTTTAAGCTCTCTTTACGTGATTTGTGCACGATTTCAAATATTATTTTTTTTTGTACCTCACTTACTTCACACTCTGTTCACTTTTGTGTGTAACACATATCATATAAAAAATTCATTTTTTGGTATTTCACACTCTGTTCACTTTTACACAATGTAGTCTGACACATAACACTTACAGACTCGTAAACCATTTTTAAGCTCTCTTTACGTGATTTGTGCACGATTTCAAATATTATTTTTTTTTGTACCTCACTTACTTCACACTCTGTTCACTTTTGTGTGTAACACATATCATATAAAAAATTCATTTTTTTGTATCTCACACTCTGTTCACTTTTACACAACGTTGTCTGATACATAAAACTTACAGACTCGTAAACCATTTTTAGCTCTCTTTACGTGATTTGTGCACGATTTCAAATATTAATTTTTTTGTACCTCACTTACTTCACACTCTGTTCACTTTTGTGTGTGACACATATCACTGAGATACTACTAAACCATTTTTTTACTCTCTTTACGTGATTTGTCCACGATTTCAAAAAATTATTTTTTTGTATCTCACACTCTGTTCACTTTTACACAATGTTGTCTGACACATAACACTTACAGACTCGTAACCCATTTTTTAGCTTTCTTTACGTGATTTGTGCACGATTTCAAATATTAATTTTTTTGTACCTCACTTACTTCACACTCTGTTCACTTTTGTGTCTGACACATTTCACTGAGAGACTACTAAACCATTTTTTAAATCTCTTTACGTGATTTGTCCACTATATAAAAAATTCATTTTTTAGTATCTCACACTCTGTTCACTTTTACACAATGTTGTCTGACACATAACACTTACAGACTCGTAAACCTTTTTATAGATCTCTTTACGTGATTTGTGCACGATTTCAAATATTAATTTTTTTGTACCTCACTTACTTCACACTCTGTTCACTTTTGTGTCTGACACATATCACTGACAGACTACTAAACCATTTTTTAACTCTCTTTACGTTATTTGTCCACTATATAAAAAAATCATTTTTTTGTATCTCACACTCTGTTCACTTTTACACAATGTTGTCTGATACATAAAACTTACAGACTCGTAAACCATTTTTAGCTCTCTTTACGTGATTTGTGCACGATTTCAAATATTAATTTTTTTGTACCTCACTTACTTCACACTCTGTTCACTTTTGTGTCTGACACATATCACTGACAGACTACTAAACCATTTTTTAACTCTCTTTACGTTATTTGTCCACTATATAAAAAATTCATTTTTTTGTATCTCACACTCTGTTCACTTTTACACAACGTTGTCTGATACATAAAACTTACAGACTCGTAAACCATTTTTAGCTCTCTTTACGTGATTTGTGCACGATTTCAAATATTAATTTTTTTGTACCTCACTTACTTCACACTCTGTTCACTTTTGTGTCTGACACATATCACTGACAGACTACTAAACCATTTTTTAACTCTCTTTACGTTATTTGTCCACTATATAAAAAAATCATTTTTTTGTATCTCACACTCTGTTCACTTTTACACAATGTTGTCTGACACATAACACTTACAGACTCGTAAACCATTTTTTAACTCTCTTTACGTGATTTGTGCACGTTTTCAAATATTAATTTTTTTGTACCTCACTTACTTCACACTCTGTTCACTTTTGTGTCTGACACATATCACTGACAGACTACTAAACCATTTTTTAACTCTGTTTACGTGATTTGTCCACTATATAAAAAAATCATTTTTTTGTATCTCACACTCTGTTCACTTTTACACAATGTTGTCTGACATATAACACTTACAGACTCGTAAACCATTTTTTAGCTCTCTTTGCGTGATTTGTGCACGATTTCAAATATTAATTATTTTGTACCTCACTTACTTCACACTCTGTTCACTTTTGTGTGTGACACATATCACTGAGAGACTACTAAACCATTTTTTAACTCTCTTTATGTGATTTGTCCACTATATAAAAAATTCATTTTTTTGTATTTCACACTCTGTTCACTTTTACACAATGTAGTCTGACACATAACACTTACAGACTCGTAAACCACTTTTTAGCTCTCTTTACGTGATTTGTGCACGATTTCAAATAATAATTTTTTTGTACCTCACTTACTTCACACTCTGTTCACTTTTGTGTATGACACATATCACTGAGATACTACTAAACCATTTTTTAACTCTCTTTACGTGATTTGTCCACGATTTCAAAAAATCATTTTTTTGTATCTCACACTCTGTTCACTTTTACACAACGTTCTGATACATAACACTTACAGACTCGTAAACCATTTTTAGCTCTCTTTACGTGATTTGTGCACGATTTCAAATATTAATTTTTTTGTACCTCACTTACTTCACACTCTGTTCACTTTTGTGTCTGACACATATTCACTGACAGACTACTAAACCATTTTTTAACTCTCTTTACGTGATTTGTCCACCATATAAAAAAATCATTTTTTTGTATCTCACACTCTGTTCACTTTTACACAATGTTGTCTGACACATAACACTTACAGACTCGTAAACCATTTTTTAGCTCTCTTTGCGTGATTTCTGCACGATTTCAAATATTAATAATTTTGTACCTCACTTACTTCACACTCTGTTCACTTTTGTGTCTGACACATTTCACTGAGAGACCACTAAACCATTTTTTAACTCTCTTTACGTGATTTGTCCACTATATAAAAAATTCATTTTTTAGTATCTCACACTCTGTTCACTTTTACACAATGTTGTCTGACACATAACACTTACAGACTCGTAAACCATTTTTTAGCTCTCTTTGCGTGATTTGTGCACGATTTCAAATATTAATTATTTTGTACCTCACTTACTTCACACTCTGTTCACTTTTGTGTGTGACACATATCACTGAGAGACTACTAAACCATTTTTTAACTCTCTTTATGTGATTTGTCCACTATATAAAAAATTCATTTTTTTGTATTTCACACTCTGTTCACTTTTACACAATGTAGTCTGACACATAACACTTACAGACTCGTAAACCACTTTTTAGCTCTCTTTACGTGATTTGTGCACGATTTCAAATAATAATTTTTTTGTACCTCACTTACTTCACACTCTGTTCACTTTTGTGTATGACACATATCACTGAGATACTACTAAACCATTTTTTAACTCTCTTTACGTGATTTGTCCACGATTTCAAAAAATCATTTTTTTGTATCTCACACTCTGTTCACTTTTACACAACGTTCTGATACATAACACTTACAGACTCGTAAACCATTTTTAGCTCTCTTTACGTGATTTGTGCACGATTTCAAATATTAATTTTTTGTACCTCACTTACTTCACACTCTGTTCACTTTTGTGTCTGACACATATTCACTGACAGACTACTAAACCATTTTTTAACTCTCTTTACGTGATTTGTCCACCATATAAAAAAATCATTTTTTTGTATCTCACACTCTGTTCACTTTTACACAATGTTGTCTGACACATAACACTTACAGACTCGTAAACCATTTTTTAGCTCTCTTTGCGTGATTTCTGCACGATTTCAAATATTAATAATTTTGTACCTCACTTACTTCACACTCTGTTCACTTTTGTGTCTGACACATTTCACTGAGAGACCACTAAACCATTTTTTAACTCTCTTTACGTGATTTGTCCACTATATAAAAAATTCATTTTTTAGTATCTCACACTCTGTTCACTTTTACACAATGTTGTCTGACACATAACACTTACAGACTCGTAAACCTTTTTTTAGATCTCTTTACGTGATTTGTGCACGATTTCAAATATTAATTTTTTTGTACCTCACTTACTTCACACTCTGTTCACTTTTGTGTCTGACACATATCACTGACAGACTACTAAACCATTTTTTAACTCTCTTTACGTGATTTGTCCACTATATAAAAAAATCATTTTTTTGTATCTCACACTCTGTTCACTTTTACACAATGCTGTCTGACACATAACACTTACAGACTCGTAAACCATTTTTTAGCTCTCTTAGCGTGATTTCTGCACGATTTCAAATATTAATAATTTTGTACCTCACTTACTTCACACTCTGTTCACTTTTGTGTGTGACACATATCACTGAGAGACTACTAAACCATTTTTTAACTCTCTTTATGTGATTTGTTCACTATATAAAAAATTCATTTTTTGTATTTCACACTCTGTTCACTTTTACACAATGTAGTCTGACACATAACACTTACAGACTCGTAAACCACTTTTTAGCTCTCTTTACGTGATTTGTGCAGGATTTCAAATATTACTTTTTTTGTACCTCACTTACTTCACACTCTGTTCACTTTTGTGTATGACACATATCACTGAGATACTACTAAACCATTTTTTAACTTTCTTTACGTGATTTGTCCACGATTTCAAAAAATCATTTTTTTTGTATCTCACACTCTGTTCACTTTTACACAACGTTGTCTGATACATAACACTTACAGACTCGTAAACCATTTTTTAGCTCTCTTTAAGTGATTTGTGCACGATTTCAAATATTAATTTTTTTGTACCTCACTTACTTCACACTCTGTTCACTTTTGTGTGTGACACATATCACTGAGATCCTACTAAACCATTTTTTTACTCTCTTTAGGTGATTTGTCCACGATTTCAAAAAATCATTTTTTTGTATCTCACACTCTGTTCACTTTTACACAATGTTGTCTGACACATAACACTTACAGACTCGTAAACCATTCTTTAGCTCTCTTTACGTGATATGTGCACGATTTCAAATATTAATTTTTTTGTACCTCACTTACTTCACACTCTGTTCACTTTTGTGTCTGACACATATCACTGAGAGTCTACTAAACCATTTTTTAACTCTCTTTACGTGATTTGTGCACTATATAAAAAAATCATTTTTTTGTATCTCACACTCTGTTCACTTTTACACTATGTTGTCTGACACATAACACTTACAGACTCGTAAACCATTTTTTAGCTCTCTTTACGTAATTTGTGCACGATTTCAAATAATAATTTTTTTGTACCTCACTTACTTCACACTCTGTTCACTTTTGTGTCTGACACATATCACTGAGAGACCACTAAACCATGTTTTAACTCTCTTTACGTGATTTGTCCACGATATAAAAATTTCATTTTTTTGTATCTCACACTCTGTTCACTTTTACACAATGTTGTCTGACACATAACACTTACAGACTCGTAAACCATTCTTTAGCTCTCTTTACGTGAAATGTGCACGATTTCAAATATTAATTTTTTTGTACCTCACTTACTTCACACTCTGTTCACTTTTGTGTCTGACACATATCACTGAGAGTCTACTAAACCATTTTTTAACTCTCTTTACGTGATTTGTGCACTATATAAAAAAATCATTTTTTTGTATCTCACACTCTGTTCACTTTTACACAATGTTGTCTGACACATAACACTTACAGACTCGTAAACCATTTTTTAGCTCTCTTTACGTGATTTGTGCACGATTTCAAATAATAATTTTTTTGTACCTCACTTACTTCACACTCTGTTCACTTTTGTGTCTGACACATATCACTGAGAGACTACTAAACCATTTTTTAACTCTCTTTATGTGATTTGTTCACTATATAAAAAATTCATTTTTTGTATTTCACACACTGTTCACTTTTACACAATGTAGTCTGACACATAACACTTACAGACTCGTAAACCACTTTTTAGCTCTCTTTACGTGATTTGTGCAGGATTTCAAATATTAATTTTTTTGTACCTCACTTACTTCACACTCTGTTCACTTTTGTGTATGACACATATCACTGAGATACTACTAAACCATTTTTTAACTCTCTTTACGTGATTTGTCCGCGATTTCAAAAAATCATTTTTTTGTATCTCACACTCTGTTCACTTTTACACAACGTTGTCTGATACATAACACTTACAGACTCGTAAACCATTTTTTAGCTCTCTTTACGTGATTTGTGCACGATTTCAAATATTAATTTTTTTGTACCTCACTTACTTCACACTCTGTTCACTTTTGTGTGTGACACATATCACTGAGATACTACTAAACCATTTTTTTACTCTCTTTAGGTGATTTGTCCACGATTTCAAAAAATCATTTTTTTGTATCTCACACTCTGTTCACTTTTACACAATGTTGTCTGACACATAACACTTACAGACTCGTAACTCATTTTTTAGCTCTCTTTACGTAATTTGTGCACGATTTCAAATATTAATTTTTTTGTACCTCACTTACTTCACACTCTGTTCACTTTTGTGTCTGACTCATATCACTGACAGACTAACAAACCATTTTTTAACTCTCTTTACGTGATTTGTCCACTATATAAAAAAATCATTTTTTTGTATCTCACACTCTGTTCACTTTTACACAATGTTGTCTGACACATAACACTTACAGACTCGTAAACCATTTTTTAGCTCTCTTCACGTGATTTGTGCACGATTTCAAATAATAATTTTTTTGTACCTCACTTACTTCACACTCTGTTCACTTTTGTGTCTGACACATATCACAGAGAGACCACTAAACCATGTTTTAAATCTCTTTACGTGATTTGTCCACGATATAAAAAATTCATTTTTTTGTATCTCACACTCTGTTCACTTTTACACAATGTAGTCTGACACATAACACTTACAGACTCGTAAACCATTTTTTAGCTCTCTTCACGTGATTTGTGCACGATTTCAAATAATAATTTTTTTGTACCTCACTTACTTCACACTCTGTTCACTTTTGTGTATGACACATATCACTGAGATACTACTAAACCATTTTTTAACTCTCTTTACGTGATTTGTCCACGATTTCAAAAAATCATTTTTTTGTATCTCACACTCTGTTCACTTTTACACAACGTTGTCTGATACATAACACTTACAGACTCGTAAGCCATTTTTTAGCTCTCTTTACGTGATTTGTGCACGATTTCAAATATTAATAATTTTGTACCTCACTTACTTCACACTCTGTTCACTTTTGTGTGTGACACATATCACTGAGATACTACTAAACCATTTTTTAACTCTCTTTACGTGATTTGTCCACGATTTCAAAAAATTATTTTTTTGTATCTCACACTCTGTTCACTTTTACACAACGTTGTCTGATACATAACACTTACAGACTCGTAAACCATTTTTTAGCTCTCTTTACGTGATTTGTGCACGATTTCAAATATTAATTTTTTTGTACCTCACTTACTTCACACTCTGTTCACTTTTGTGTGTGACACATATCACTGAGAGACTACTAAACCATTTTTTAATTCTCTTTACGTGACTTGTCCACAATATAAAAAATTCATTTTTTTGTATCTCACACTCTATTCACTTTTACACAATGTTGTCTGACACATAACACTTACAGACTCGTAAACCATTTTTTAGCTCTCTTTACGTGATTTGTGCACGATTTCAAATTATAATTTTTTTGTACCTCACTTACCTCACACTCTGTTCACTTTTGTGTCTGATACATATCACTGAGAGACTACTAAACCATTTTTTAACTCTACGTGATTTGTCCACTATATAAAAAAATCATTTTTTTGTATTTCACACTCTGTTCACTTTTACACAATGTTGTCTGACGCATAACACTTACAGACTCGTAAACCATTTTTTAGCTCTCTTTACGTGATTTGTGCACGATTTCAAATTTTAATTTTTTTGTACCTCACTTACTTCACACTCTGTTCACTTTTGTGTCTGACACATATCACTGAGAGACTACTAAACCATTTTTTAACTCTACGTGATTTGTCCACTATATAAAAAAAACATTTTTTTGTATTTCACACTCTGTTCACTTTTACACAATGTTGTCTGACACATAACACTTACAGACTCGTAAACCATTTTTTAGCTCTCTTTACGTGATTTGTGCACGATTTCAAATATTAATTTTTTTGTTCCTCACTTACTTCACACTCTGTTCACTTTTGTGTGTGACACATATCACTGAGATACTACTAAACCATTTTTTTATTCTCTTTACGTGATTTGTCCACGATTTCAAAAAATCATTTTTTTGTATCTCACACTCTGTTCACTTTTACACAATGTTGTCTGACACATAACACTTACAGACTCGTAACCCATTTTTTAGCTCTCTTTACGTGATTTGTGCACGATTTCAAATATTAATTTTTTTGTACCTCACTTACTTGACACACTGTTCACTTTTGTGTGTGACACATATCACTGAGATACCACTAAATCAATTTTTAACTCTCTTTACGTGATTTGTCCACTATATAAAAAGTTCATTTTTTAGAATCTCACACACTGTTCACTTTTAGACAATGTTGTCTGACACATAACACTTACAGACTCGTAAACCATTTTTTAGCTCTCTTTACGTGATTTGTGCACGATTTCAAATTATAATTTTTTTGTACCTCACTTACTTCACACTCTGTTCACTTTTGTGTCTGACACATATCACTGACAGACTACTAAACCATTTTTTAACTCTCTTTACGTGATTTGTCCACTATATAAAAAAATCATTTTTTTGTATCTCACACTCTGTTCACTTTTACACAATGTTGTCTGACACATAACACTTACAGACTCGTAAACCATTTTTTAGCTCTCGTTACGTGATTTGTGCACGATTTCAAATTATAATTTTTTTGTACCTCACTTACTTCACACTCTGTTCACTTTTGTGTCTGACACATATCACTGAGAGACTACTAAACCATTTTTTAATTCTCTTTACGTGACTTGTCCACAATATAAAAAATTCATTTTTTTGTATCTCACACTCTGTTCACTTTTACACAATGTTGTCTGACACATAACACTTACAGACTCGTAAACCATTTTTTAGCTCTCTTTACGTGATTTGTGCACGATTTCAAATTATAATTTTTTTGTATCTCACTTACCTCACACTCTGTTCACTTTTGTGTCTGACACATATCACTGAGAGACTACTAAACCATTTTTTAACTCTACGTGATTTGTCCACTATATAAAAAAATCATTTTTTTGTATTTCACACTCTGTTCACTTTTACACAATGTTGTCTGACGCATAACACTTACAGACTCGTAAACCATTTTTTAGCTCTCTTTACGTGATTTGTGCACGATTTCAAATATTAATTTTTTTGTACCTCACTTACTTCACACTCTGTTCACTTTTGTGTCTGACACATATCACTGAGAGACTACTAAACCATTTTTTAACTCTACGTGATTTGTCCACTATATAAAAAAATCATTTTTTTGTATTTCACACTCTGTTCACTTTTACACAATGTTGTCTGACACATAACACTTACAGACTCGTAAACCATTTTTTAGCTCTCTTTACGTGATTTGTGCACGATTTCAAATAATAATTTTTTTGTACCTCACTTACTTCACACTCTGTTCACTTTTGTGTCTGACACATTTCACTGAGAGACTACTAAACCATGTTTTAACTCTCTTTACGTGATTTGTCCACGATATAAAAAATTCATTTTTTTGTATCTCACACTCTGTTCACTTTTACACAATGTTGTCTGACACATAACACTTACAGACTCGTAAACCATTCTTTAGCTCTCTTTACGTGATATGTGCACGATTTCAAATATTAATTTTTTTGTACCTCACTTACTTCACACTCTGTTCACTTTTGTGTCTGACACATATCACTGAGAGTCTACTAAACCATTTTTTAACTCTCTTTACGTGATTTGTGCACTATATAAAAAAATCATTTTTTTGGATCTCACACTCTGTTCACTTTTACACAATGTTGTCTGACACATAACTCTTACAGATCCGTAAACCATTTTTTAGCTCTCTTTACGTGATTTGTGCACGATTTCAAATATTAATTTTTTTGTACCTCACTTACTTCACACTCTGTTCACTCTTGTGTGTGACACATATCACTGAGATACTACTAAACCATTTTTTAACTTTCTTTACGTGATTTGTCCACTATATAAAAAAAACATTTTTTTGTATTTCACACTCTGTTCACTTTTACACAATGTTGTCTGACACATAACACTTACAGACTCGTAAACCATTTTTTAGCTCTCCTTACGTGATTTGTGCACGATTTCAAATATTAATTTTTTTGTACCTCACTTACTTCACACTCTGTTCACTTTTGTGTCTGACACATATCACTGAGAGTCTACTAAACCATTTTTTAACTCTCTTTACGTGATTTGTGCACTATATAAAAAAATCATTTTTTTGTATCTCACCCTCTGTTCACTTTTACACAATGTTGTCTGACACATAACACTTACAGACTCGTAAACCTTTTTTTAGATCTCTTTACGTGATTTGTGCACCATTTCAAATATTAATTTTTTTGTACCTCACTTACTTCACACTCTGTTCACTTTTGTGTCTGACACATATCACTGACAGACTACTAAACCATTTTTTAACTCTCTTTACGTGATTTGTCCACTATATAAAAAAATCATTTTTTTGTTTCTCACACTCTGTTCACTTTTACACAATGTTGTCTGACACATAACACTTACAGACTCGTAAACCATTTTTTAGCTCTCCTTACGTGATTTGTGCACGATTTCAAATATTAATTTTTTTGTACCTCACTTACTTCACACTCTGTTCACTTTTGTGTCTGACACATATCACTGAGAGACTACTAAACCATTTTTTAACTCTCTTTACGAGATTTGTCCACTATATAAAAAAATCATTTTTTTGTATCTCACACTCTGTTCACTTTTACACAACGTTGTCTGACACATGACACTTACAGACTCGTAAACCATTTTTTATCTCTCTTTACGTTATTTGTGCACGATTTCAAATATTAATTTTTTTGTACCTCACTTACTTCACACTCTGTTCACTTTTGTGTCTGACACATATCACTGAGAGACTACTAAACCATTTTTTAACTCTCTTTACGAGATTTGTCCACTATATAAAAAAATCATTTTTTTGTATCTCACACTCTGTTCACTTTTACACAATGTTGTCTGACACATAACACTTACAGACTCGTAAACCATTTTTGAGCTCTCTTTACGTGATTTGTGCACGATTTCAAATTATAATTATTTTGTACCTCACTTACTTCACACTCTGTTCACTTTTGTGTGTAACACATATCACTGAGATACTACTAAACCATTTTTTTACTCTCTTTACGTAATTTGTCCACGATTTCAAAAAATCATTTTTTTGTATCTCACACTCTGTTTACTTTTACACAATGTTGTCTGACACATAACACTTACAGACTTGTAAACCATTTTTTAGCTCTCTTTACCTGATTTGTGCACGATTTCAAATAATATTTTTTTTGTACCTCACTTACTTCACACTCTGTTCACTTTTGTGTCTGACACATATCACTGAGAGACTACTAAACCATTTTTTAATTCTCTTTACGTGACTTGTCCACAATATAAAAAAATCATTTTTTTGTATCTCACACTCTGTTCACTTTTACACAATGTTGTCTGACTCATAACACTTACAGACTCGTAAACCATTTTTTAGCTCTCTTTACGTGATTTGTGCACGATTTCAAATTATAATTTTTTTGTACCTCACTTACCTCACACTCTGTTCATTTTTGTGTCTGACACATATCACTGAGAGACTACTAAACCATGTTTTATCTCTCTTTACGTGATTTGTCCACGATATAAAAAATTCATTTTTTTGTATCTCACACTCTGTTCACTTTTACACAATGTTGTCTGACTCATAACACTTACAGACTCGTAAACCATTTTTTAGCTCTCTTTACGTGATTTGTGCACGATTTCAAATTATAATTTTTTTGTACCTCACTTACCTCACACTCTGTTCATTTTTGTGTCTGACACATATCACTGAGAGACTACTAAACCATGTTTTATCTCTCTTTACGTGATTTGTCCACGATATAAAAAATTCATTTTTTTGTATCTCACACTCTGTTCACTTTTACACAATGTTGTCTGACACATAACACTTACAGACACGTATACCATTCTTTAGCTCTCTTTACGTGATATGTGCACGATTTCAAATATTAATTTTTTTGTACCTCACTTACTTCACACTCTGTTCACTTTTGTGTCTGACACATATCACTGAGAGTCTACTAAACCATTTTTTAACTCTCTTTACGTGATTTGTGCACTATATAAAAAAATCATTTTTTTGGATCTCACACTCTGTTCACTTTTACACAATGTTGTCTGACACATAACTCTTACAGATCCGTAAACCATTTTTTAGCTCTCTTTACGTGATTTGTGCACGATTTCAAATATTAATTTTTTTGTACCTCACTTACTTCACACTCTGTTCACTTTTGTGTATGACACATATCACTGAGATACTACTAAACCATTTTTTAACTTTCTTTACGTGATTTGTCCACGATTTCAAAAAATCATTTTTTTGTATCTCACACTGTTCACTTTTACACAATGTTGTCTGACACATAACACTTACAGACTCGTAAACAATATTTTAGCTCTCTTTACGTGATTTGTGCACGATTTCAAATATTAATTTTTTTGTTCCTCACTTCACACACTGTTCACTTTTGTGTGTGACAAATATCACTGAGATACTACTAAACCATTTTTTATTTCTCTTTACGTGATTTGTCCACGATTTCAAAAAATCATTTTTTGTATCTCACACTCTGTTCACTTTTACACAATGTTGTCTGACACATAACACTTACAGACTCGTAAACCATTTTTTAGCTGTCCTTACGTGATTTGTGCACGATTTCAAATATTAATTTTTTTGTACCTCACTTACTTCACACTCTGTTCACTTTTGTGTCTGACATATATCACTGAGAGACTATTAAACCATGTTTTAACTCTCTTTACGTGATTTGTCCACGATTTAAAAAATTCATTTTTTTGTATCTCACACTCTGTTTACTTTTACACAATGTTGTCTGACACATAACACTTACAGACTTGTAAACCATTTTTTAGCTCTCTTTACCTGATTTGTGCACGATTTCAAATATTAATTTTTTTGTACCTCACTTACTTCACACTCTGTTCACTTTTGTGTCTGACACATATCACTGAGAGTCTACTCAACCATTTTTTAACTCTCTTTACGTGATTTGTGCACTATATAAAAAAATCATTTTTTTGTATCTCACACTCTGTTCACTTTTACACAATGTTGTCTGACACATCACACTTACAGACTCGTAAACCTTTTTTTAGATCTCTTTACGTGATTTGTGCACCATTTCAAATATTAATTTTTTTGTACCTCACTTACTTCACACTCTGTTCACTTTTGTGTCTGACACATATCACTGACAGACTACTAAACCATTTTTTAACTCTCTTTACGTGATTTGTCCACTATATAAAAAAATCATTTTTTTGTATCTCACACTCTGTTCACTTTTACACAATGTTGTCTGACACATAACACTTACAGACTCGTAAACCATTTTTTAGCTCTTTTTGCGTGATTTCTGCACGATTTCAAATATTAATTTTTTTGTACCTCACTTACTTCACACTCTGTTCACTTTTGTGTCTGACACATATCACTGACAGACTACTAAACCATTTTTTAACTCTCTTTACGTGATTTGTCCACTATATAAAAAAATCATTTTTTTGTATCTCACACTCTGTTCACTTTTACACAATGTTGTCTGACACATAACACTTACAGACTCGTAAACCATTTTTTAGCTCTTTTTGCGTGATTTCTGCACGATTTCAAATATTAATAATTTTGTACCTCACTTACTTCACACTCTGTTCACTTTTGTGTGTGACACATATCACTGACAGACTACTAAACCATTTTTTAACTCTCTTTACGTGATTTGTCCACTATATAAAAAAATCATTTTTTTGTATCTCACACTCTGTTCACTTTTACACAATGTAGTCTGACACATAACACTTATAGACTCGTAAACCACTTTTTAGCTCTCTTTACGTGATTTGTGCAGGATTTCAAATATTAATTTTTTTGTCCCTCACTTACTTCGCACTCTGTTCACTTTTGTGTATGACACATATCACTGAGATACTACTAAATCATTTTTTAACTCTCTTTACGTGATTTGTCCACGATTTCAAAAAATCATTTTTTTGTATCTCACACTCTGTTCACTTTTACACAACGTTGTCTGATACATAACACTTACAGACTCGTAAACCATTTTTTAGCTCTCTTTATGTGATTTGTGCTCGATTTCAAATATTAATTTTTTTGTACCTCACTTACTTCACACTCTGTTCACTTTTGTGTGTGACACATATCACTGAGATACTACTAAACCATTTTTTTACTCTCTTTAGGTGATTTGTCCACGATTTCAAAAAATCATTTTTTTGTATCTCACACTCTGTTCACTTTTACACAATGTTGTCTGACACATAACACTTACAGACTCGTAACCCATTTTTTAGCTCTCTTTACGTAATTTGTGCACGATTTCAAATAATAATTTTTTTGTACCTCACTTACTTCACACTCTGTTCACTTTTGTGTCTGACACATTTCAATGAGAGACTACTAAACCATTTTTTAAATCTCTTTACGCGATTTGCCCACTATATAAAAAATTCATTTTTTAGTATCTCACACTCTGTTCACTTTTACACAATGTTGTCTGACACATAACACTTACAGACTTGTAAACCTTTTTTTAGATCTCTTTACGTGATTTGTGCACGATTTCAAATATTAATTTTTTTGTACCTCACTTACTTCACACTCTGTTCACTTTTGTGTCTGACACATATCACTGACAGACTACTAAACCATTTTTTAACTCTCTTTACGTGATTTGTCCACTATATAAAAAAATCATTTTTTTGTATCTCACACTCTGTTCACTTTTACACAATGTTGTCTGACACATAACACTTACAGACTCGTAAACCATTCTTTAGCTCTCTTTACGTGATATGTGCACGATTTCAAATATTAATTTTTTTGTACCTCACTTACTTCACACTCTGTTCACTTTTGTGTGTGACACATATCACTGAGATACTACTAAACCATTTTTTAACTTTCTTTACGTGATTTGTCCACGATTTCAAAAAATCATTTTTTTGTATCTCACACTGTTCACTTTTACACAATGTTGTCTGACACATAACACTTACAGACTCGTAAACAATATTTTAGCTCTCTTTACGTGATTTGTGCACGATTTCAAATATTAATTTTTCTGTACCTCACTTCACACACTGTTCACTTTTGTGTGTGACAAATATCACTGAGATACTACTAAACCATTTTTTAACTCTCTTTACGTGATTTGTCCGTGATTTCAAAAAATCATTTTTTGTATCTCACACTCTGTTCACTTTTACACAATGTTGTCTGACACATAACACTTACAGACTCGTAAACCATTTTTTAGCTCTCTTTACGTGATTTGTGCACGATTTCAAATTATAATTTTTTTGTACCTCACTTACTTCACACTCTGTTCACTTTTGTGTGTAACACATATCACTGAGATACTACTAAACCATTTTTTTACTCTCTTTACGTAATTTGTCCACGATTTCAAAAAATCATTTTTTTGTATCTCACACTCTGTTCACTTTTACACAATGTTATCTGACACATAACACTTACAGACTCGTAAACCATTTTTTAGCTCTCTTTACGTGATTTGTGCACGATTTCAAATAATAATTTTTTGTACCTCACTTACTTCACACTCTGTTCACTTTTGTGTCTGACACATATCACTGAGAGACTACTAAACCATGTTTTAACTCTCTTTACGTGATTTGTCCACGATATAAAAAAATCATTTTTTTGTATCTCACACTCTGTTCACTTTTACACAATGTTGTCTGACACATAACACTTACAGACTCGTAAACCATTTTTTAGCTCTCTTTTCGTGATTTGTGCACGATTTCAAATTATAATTTTTTTGTACCTCACTTACTTCACACTCTGTTCACTTTTGTGTCTGACACATATCACTGAGAGACTACTAAACCATTTTTTAACTCTACGTGATTTGTCCACTATATAAAAAAATCATTTTTTTGTATCTCACACTCTGTTCACTTTTACACAATGTTGTCTGACACATAACACTTACAGACTCGTAACCCATTTTTTAGCTCTCTTTACGTGATTTGTGCACGATTTCAAATATTAATTTTTTTGTACCTCACTTACTTGACACACTGTTCACTTTTGTGTGTGACACATATCACTGAGATACCACTAAATCAATTTTTAACTCTCTTTACGTGATTTGTCCACTATATAAAAAGTTCATTTTTTAGAATCTCACACTCTGTTCACTTTTAGACAATGTTGTCTGACACATAACACTTACAGACTCGTAACCCATTTTTTAGCTCTCTTTACGTGATTTGTGCACGATTTCAAATATTAATTTTTTTGTACCTCACTTACTTGACACACTGTTCACTTTTGTGTGTGACACATATCACTGAGATACTACTAAACCATTTTTTAACTCTCTTTACATGATTTGTCCACGATTTCAAAAAATCATTTTTTTGTATCGCACACTCTGTGCACTTTTACACAATGTTGTCTGACTCATAACTCTTACAGACCCGTAAACCATTTTTTAGCTCTCTTTACGTGATTTGTGCACGATTTCAAATATTAATTTTTTTGTACCTCACTTACTTCACACTCTGTTCACTTTTGTGTGTGACACATATCACTGAGATACTACTAAACCATTTTTGCGACCGCCGGGTTCCGGCCACTAAGGAAAAACCGACAAAAAAAAAAGAACATCAACGGGACATGCAAATACGTCAAAATAAATAGTTTACACTCAATTTAGATAAGATTTATGGCTTTCCGAAATGGTCAGAAATAAACCAGATGTCACCAAACGAACTTGCATCGCTACCTCCTTAATGCCAGATGTTTTATTACATACCTCGTGCCTTTTCCGTCCGTGTGCATTTTTGAAATTTTATTTTGGTGGTGGTGTTATTTATAATTTTCATTTAAAAGGAACAATTTATATATTTTAAACAAAAAATTATACTCGACTCAATTTAAAATATTTAATATGAAAAGCTTCCGAAAACCCAACCTGCATAATATTAATTTTATTTCATTTGAACTGAAATTCGTTTAAGAGAGATAACAGAATATCGACTTAAATTATTTCTTTAAAAAACACTTACGAATGAGTGTTAAAAGAAGATAAATTTTTGTTCTTTTGAAATGCACAAAATATTATAAGTATATTAAAAAGGCAAAACAAATTTTGAAATATTTGTTTTGAAGCAACCATTACTTTTCCAATTATCAATTAGATTTCAGATATTTATAAAAACATTTTACATTTTAATTGAAACACCCTATATATTTTATCGTAATTTGACAAAGAAGATAATTTTTAATAATTATTATACGCTATCACAAAAAATAGAAATAAAATAGTTATTCGCATGTAAATGTTTAGTTTTGAGGATAAGCCAGTTATTATAAAAAATAATGAGAATTTATTTTCTCTATATGTCAGTTAATATATATATAAATCTTTTTTATTGATGTATTATACTAACAAATTGAGTTCGGAAATTCCATTTTTTAATATTAAATATTCAAATGTATATAATACAATTAAAAATTAACATAAATATTTATGTGTTTTCAATACTGCTAATATAAATGCGAATAATTTTATAAAAATAGGCACTTTTAATTCAATAATGCATTTCAAGGGACAAACGTAAACGAAAAAAGGTCGAACGCAGGTACATACTAACGGTCTATTCCGAAAGTCATAAATTTCGCAGGCTTGCTTCGCGATGACAGCTTAAATGACACCTCCTACTGCGTTTTGGGGTAAACATTGATGTTCTTTTTTTTGCCTGTGGCCCGTCTACGAAGGTCCTCCGAAATCGAATCGCCGTTTAAAATCTCATCAGACGAATATGATTCCGGCTCAACCACACCTGAGCCAACCGCTGATTCCGAAGCGGACTACCCCCAATCGACAATGAAAGTGGCATCCCATGAACCCAACGAGATCTTGCAAGCGGAAGAAAAAGCGCAACACCTCCAAAAGAAGAGCCAAAACGCTCCCGCAGTGGTGTTTCCAACGCCGCTTCCCACTGTGATACTCGCGCCACCATCGTCGGTGATATTAACACCACCGACAAAACTCCAAACCACCACAACCCCCCCCCCCTCCCTCAAAAAAAAGCACCACACACACCCCCTTTGCGAAACGATTTTAACGTCTAGTTCCAAAACTACAACCACAATACGGTTTCAAAAAAAACATCAAACCCCAAAAATGGAGGCAAAACCGCCCCTACCGACACTCCAAAACCCCTTAAGGGAGGCAAAACCGCTCCCACCGCCCAACCCCAACCGGCAACATTATTTTAGTTTTTGTATTCATAATAACAATTCGTTCGGGTGACAGAATCCAATCATACATATGCAAATAAACGCTAATATAAAGACCACAAAAATATTATTTAAGAAAATAAGAATTAAGGGAGAAAAACAAAAGATTATGGATTTGTGTTGGATGAGCAGACCGAAAAATAATTGAATAAGTTTAACGATCATTACATATAAACATAAAATTGTTTTTCGAAAGGAGTGTTTTGTGAATTTGCGAAAAAAAAACGCATTCATTGCTCGGGCGACCGCTGTCCTTTGTTCGTCTTTACTTTCAGAGCGCACGGGTGGTAAGAATCGCTCAATTTTATTAATTTAATTCGTTCGTTTAATTTTATTCGGTTTTGATTTAAGTTGTAATTAATTTGGTTTAATTTAATTTAAATCGATTTAGTTTAATTTTATTTAATATAATTTATTTAATTTCGCTGAGTATGGTTGAATTAATTTAATTGATTTATTTTAACATCTTTAAATTATCTAAGGCAGAGCTGTACTGACGAGTGAAAGATTCCGAATACACGTGTCTGCAGATGGCCTTATATCAAGTAACGTTCCTTTTACAATGAAATTAAACAAGGAAATTTTGTTGGCAGTGATCAATAAAATTCGATCAATCCCTTTTTCTAACTGCAAAAAATACTTACACTGTAAGTTTGTAACAGGGGGGGGGGGGTTACACCACGCTTGCCGAAATATTAAAATAAAACAAAAATGTGGTGCTTCCTGTTAGCCTCCGGCTTGGCTCAATAATAATAATAATAATAAAAGGAGTTACACAAATACCTGTGTTGCCTGTGTTGACAATAGTCACGTGTAGCTTTTGGTCTTCTTGAACTTGCAATTATTTAGAAGCCATTGTCAAGGATGGGTGTTTTTGTAGGAACGAAATTTTCTGATTAATCATTAAAACGAAAAATTGGATATAGCCAAGTAAATGTGGACTTACTACTTAGAAGTTCTGTTATTTCGCAGTTCGAAGCATCCAATCTCAGCACAGGTGGATAATGTTTCCAAATCCTCGAAGATATGGTGGACTTATTCCTGGAGTATTCAGTTATATTCTGATGTATTCCAGTATCACTTTTTCTTGAAATCCAGTTGATTAATCTAGTTAAATTTCACTGATTTGGTTAATTCGGTTTGATTGTCCTTTTAATCCTTATACATCCCATTCATCCCACTTCTGACACCAAATTTCATGTTGCGCCCTGGATTTTCAAACGGTTTAATTTATATGTTATCACATATGTTTATTTAAATATATCTACATATATATATATATTTCATGACGTTTCCATGTACAAATATTTTCATGTTTGTTTGTAAAGTGTGAATATATTTTATTATTATATAATCCATAGGGTAATATTAATGAAACACACATTTATATAAGACACACTTCCAAGTTCTTAATAAGAGACCTCAAAAATTAACAAAATTTCGTTTTGCCGATAGAAAGTAAAAATAAAAAGCCCAGAAAATAAAAAAAAAACGTTTGTCTTTTGCATCACAAACTTCTTCGAAGATTCTAGGCGAATCGCACGAAAATTAGGAACGTATTGTATTCGGTAGATAATTTTATTGAATTCATATATAAATTAAATAAAAATAATTTGAAATAATTAACAAATTATTTTCTCTTTAGCTACTACTTACGTTACGTAAGTACTTTAAAAACATCCGTTAAAACAATTACTTCTCGGGCTTAAACCCTTCCAGACACTGAATTACATAATGCCACAGTAACTAAAGCGGAAATAATTTATTAATCATTTTCCAACACTACACAAATTCGATTATTAAAATGAAAAAGAAAAAACATTTTCTTCCAAAAAATATATAGGTCCAGATCAGCATCAGACACCGTCGTGTCAACAACAATGCCACCGAAGACAAGCGGTAAAGCAGCGAAAAAGGCGGGCAAGGTCCAAAAGAATATCTACAAGGGGAATAAGAAGAAGAAGCGCAGGAGGAAGGAGAGCTACGCAATCTACATTTACAAAGTACTGAAACAGGTACATCCCGACACCGGTATCTCCAATAAAGAGATAAGCATCATGTATTGTTTTGGGTATTTCGTAAAAATTCAAATTTTATTAATTTATATTTTAAGCTGAAAATGTATGCTATTAAAAAGCATTACTTTAACAGATCAAATTATGAATGAAATTGATGCTAAAGAAAATGCGTATTTTCAAATTGCTCCTTAATACAAGACAATAAAAGAACATTACCGTCGATCGCTTTCTATAAATTACAACCTTCACAGTGATGATCATAATTTTTTTACCCATTTTTATATAAATTAGTACGGAATAAAAACGCCTTGTTTTCATGAAATTATTTACTAACTGAACATACTAACACCAAAACACAATGAATCGATTCCTGATTTTCGTTAGTTTAATAATAAATATTAATTGCGACGAATCATTAAATTTACGTAAATATTGTTTTAATAACTAGTAAAATGAACATACAAAAACGTTGCATCAATATTACGTTCACATTTAATATAATTTTAAAAATACAAACATTCTAAAATTACCATTCATCAATTCATTTGCACAAATCATCGGGACACTTCAGCAAGCTAGCATTGATTTTTCTTTAACTTCATCATAAATTCTTGACAGGACAGAAAGACCTCAGATCGATAGCCAAAACAGACTAACACCTACGTATATTGTAATTATTTATATTGTTGAAATTATCTGCATATCCTGCATAGAAGATATATATATATATATATATTAATATTGATAAGGTATTAAGTAAAAAAATGCGTTTTATGCTATTTTTTTCCAATTGCGTAAAAGAAAACATTTAGTGCTTTGTTCCAATTATAAGTGGGTAGTGATTTAAAATGTGTGTATATTTTCAGTGATTGTTTTCGACAGTAAATATGAACTAGTTCTGGACCGAGAATTGACATATAAAACGGAAATTAACATTGTATTTGTTCCACTTGATAAAACGGCTACTCTGGATAAACGTATGTTTCTATTACGTGGACTTAATTATTAAACGTTAAAATTTTTTTACTGAAAACAAAGTTTTTAAAAAAATGTCACTGTGTAAACAGTGACTTTATTCCATCCATAGCGCTTTATAATTCTTACATGCAGTTAAAGATTTTATAATGTAAAACCGTGTAAGGCACAATTAAGAAAACAATCTTATTTATTCACTCACGAAGTTAATGTTTTTACGATCTAAAACCCTATAAGGCACAATTAAGAGAAACTCACTAATTATGTTTTTTTAGTATCATCTGAAGTTGTACCGAATATACTCCTTGATTTCACCAACGACATGGAGGCTTCGAATGTTGCCAAAACGTACGCTAGAAAAATGAAAATTCCAACAATAACCACGACGGAAGGAACGCTGGAAGACTTTGACGCGTGGAGGGATTTATCCGAGGAAGAGAAAAAGTATCTCATTCTCATCAAAAACGTAAATCATTTAGCGTTTGACATTACTTTGATGCTGGTAAAGATGTTCAACTATGACAATGCCGGATTTTTTTATGACGAGGATAGATGTAAGTTTATATTACACGATTTTATATAGGGTGATTCTAAGCAATTCTAGTAGTGCAAAATTCTCAAGAACTCCGGCATCATTTCAATCAAAAAAAAAAACAAAAACAACTGATTCTTAATATTGCAGGACGCAAGGTTGTACCTGTCATTATATTATTACGTAATCGGGTATTACACTGTCACTATTTATTTAGGGGTGCGGTTTAGACGAAAGAGATAGCTGCTGTTATGATCAATCAAAAATATTGTATCATAAATTAAAGTAATCTTAAAATAAGCAGGAATTTCACCAGATGAATTAAAAATTATTTTAATGTTTACTTTGTGTAAAAAAAAAACAATTATGAAAAAACAATGAAAATTGATCAAATTTATAGCAAATTTTAAATTATATTTTCGCTAATAAAATCTTTTGTAATGAAAATTTCAAGGATTTCACTAAATTCTGCATTAAAATAACTTAACAATCATTAACTATTAATTTCATTATATCTTACAATTTTATTTTCTAACTTGAACTTGCAAATTGACGTAATACAAGAAAATCAACGATTTATTTTTTATTTAGACTGATACTTTATATTTGGTAGATAAAAAATGTAAATGCATATTCCTATTATTAAATCCAATATAATGGCGCCTTTTTAAAACGATTATTTAGCTATCTCCTTCTATTAAAATGCAACCTTTAAGCACTCGGACGTTCGTTATAGACTGCTCGGCTTGCCGCTAACGCGTGCTTATATAGCGTATAGACGCTCGTTTCGCGAATATTCTAGAAGTTTCCACGACGTCATGTTTACTTTCGCGCGCTCGGCGAAACATTCCAGAGTGTTCTTTCCATTTGCTTCCTTCAACTTTGTTACAATATCAATTTTGACGTATTGACTGCTAAGGTCGAAAAACGCTCCTAAATACACCTAAAAGTCTATTTAGATCGGAGATCTGAAAAACTTTTGGTCAGAATTAAAACTCATTAAGTGCACCTCTATTCTTAGCATTTTTTTTTTCACAATTGTTTAGATAAAAAATAATAATAATTTTATTTTATTTTATTTTATTTTATTTTATTTTATTTTATTTTATTTTATTTTATTTTATTTTATTTTATTTTATTTTATTTTATTTTATTTTATTTTATTTTATTTTATTTTATTTTATTTTATTTTATTTTATTTTATTTTATTTTATTTTATTTTATTTTATTTTATTTTATTTTATTTTATTTTATTTTATTTTATTTTATTTTATTTTATTTTATTTTATTTTATTTTATTTTATTTTATTTTATTTTATTTTATTTTATTTTATTTTATTTTATTTTATTTTATTTTATTTTATTTTATTTTATTTTATTTTATTTTATTTTATTTTATTTTATTTTATTTTATTTTATTTTATTTTATTTTATTTTATTTTATTTTATTTTATTTTATTTTATTTTATTTTATTTTATTTTATTTTATTTTATTTTATTTTAAATGTTTGTTACATAATTACTTAACAAATTAATTAATTATACAAAAGTTTGTACTTAAAACAACTCTATCTTATTTCCTAAGACTAAAAGTTATTTACAAAGGACACCAACAAGGAACCGTTTACCACATTACTTCGTGTTGGGCCTTTTCCTGGTCATCTTGGTCGTCTTCTGTATGTTTTTTCGCGGACAACATCTTCCACGAATATCGCTACTTTATTCCATATCTCTTCGCATTTCAGCATATTTGTTGACAATTGTTTCTGGGGACAGATGTCCTATTTCTGCTCTTATTTGTCCATCTCTAGCAAAAAAACAATGTGTGTTCTGCGTCATCTCGCTCGTTACCACATTAATTGCACACGGGTTTTCTACATTTTTCCATCCGATGGAGATAATAACAGAAACATCCGTGTCCGCTTAGAAACTGGGTGAGAAATTAGGTAACCTCTCCGTGACCGCGCTCGAGTCATGGTTTGATGAAGGGCAACAATCTAGCCGTCCATCTGCACTTATCAATACTGGACCATGTATTCTGCCACTCTTCTAGGGTCCGTGCCCTTTCCTCTCTGTTGGCACGCTTCCGTCCTATCTCTGCCTTTTTCTCGTATATTGCTTTTCTCTCTATAGCCAGCAGCCTAATGAGGATTACACCGGCAATTATCAGGATCGCTGCCTCAGATACCGTGCGGTGTGCGCATGATACTCTGAGAGCGGCCTTTCTTTGTATCGATGCTAAACGCTTGCGATAGCATTCAATTTTCATTTTATCACCCCATATTTCTGATCCGTACAAAAGCATAGATTGGACCGTTGTCATTAAAAGACGGCGCTTGCTAGATTTCGGACCATAGGTGTTTGTCATGATCCTACTGAGCGACGTGGTCTGTGTCTCAGCTTTATATACGACGGATATGTTCACCGAAGGTCAGTTTATTATCTATCATAATACCCAGGTACCGCGCGACTTGTTTTGTATGCACCTACTCACCTACGACCATCATAGGCATTATAGAAGAGGGTGCTAATGGGTCGCCCTCGTCCTTTCTGATCAGTACGAGACGTGCCACTTACCATCGGGAAGGGAAAATCCCTGTTTTCAAGTAGGCGTTGTACATATTCAAATATAGCTCAGGTTTCTCTCTCTTTTCAGTACCTCGCTGGGAATGCCATCTGGCCCTGGGGCTTTCTTATTACCAAGAGATCCAGCCAGTCGCAGTTTTTGTCTGTAAATGGAGGAATGTTGTCGATTTCTTCAGACTGATTTGTCTCCTTACGTATTTGGTGATTTGGGAACAATGTATAAACGATTTTATTTATAGTTTCCGCTTCCTTGACCACGCCAGGTGGGCATATTTGTAACTTCTTGGTAACTATTTTGTAGCCAAGACCCCATGGATCATAGTTAACTTCCTCTCCTAGAATTTTCCATAGTCTAGCCTTGCTCTGATTGATCATTTTTCAGAGATTCTTTTTTGCAGCTTTGTATTCTGCGAAGAGTAGGTTTGTTTCCTCTCTGGTTCTAGCTCTTTGTGATCTTCGCCTTAGGTAGTGGCAGGTTTTCAGCATGTTGCTTATTTCTGGCGTCCACCAATAAACTGGTTGTTTATTGTGCCTGGGCCTCACATAAGTCATAGATGCGTCGCAGGCTCTGCGTATAATGTTCATAGTGTATTCCGTAGAGCGTTCGGCTACGTTGAGGTTTTCGTTTGGAGACGTTGAATTTGGCAGGTCGGTATAAATAGTTACAGCGAACCTTTCTTTGTCGATTTTGTTCATGTTCCACCGTTTTAGTCCTAGTGGTTCACGTGATATGGTTCTTAGGTCATTGCGGATATTGAATGTTATGTACTGGTGGTCACTACTAGTAAAATCTACAATAACTCTCCAGCCATCTATTGTTGGCACCAGCTGTTCCGAAGCAAATGAAATATTTGGTATCGACTCGCCATATACTTTGTTCCGTTCCCTGAATTCAGAACAATAACGCTTGTTCTAGCACTCATTTCAAGAAGGTATTTTCCCCTTGAGTTTGTGTTGGTCATACCCCATTCAATTCCTCTTTCGTTGAAATCTCCCGAAACTAATATTTTTCCATTTGTTTGTAGAATTTTATCTTCCAGTGCATCTATTTTTTTCTCTGAATGCTTGTATTGGATCGTTTGGTGTAAAATAACAGCTGAAAATAGTGATGTCTTTACTCCTGACCCATACAAAACCACGTTCACTTCCATGAGATGTTACTAGCATTTTGTTTTGTTCTCTAATCCAAATAACGGACGTTCCTAATTCATCTTGATGCCAATTTTGAGATTTAAGATTGCGATATTGCTCGCTGATTAGCAATTTGTCTATTTCTTTCTCCCGTACAATCTGGTGAAGTAGTTGGTTCGCTACCCAACTCCTATTTAAATTTTCTTGTAGTATATTAGTCATTGTTACGTCTTCTCGCTTCTTTGAGGGCTTCCTTGAATACAGGGCATCTACTGGATCCAGTTTGATGTTTTGTTAATTTTTCATTACATCCCTTCTCAACGCAGAGTATGCAATGTTCAGGATTTCTACACTCTTTTCCTTTGTGTCCTGCTTTGCCACATTTAAAGCAAAGATTTTTTTATCTATTCCTTTGCAGTTCTTGGCGAAGTGACCGTAATTAAGACATCGGTAGCATCTAGTAACTATCGGTCTTAGTCTGATTCGACAGTTAACTACTCCGATTAATATCCGTTCATCTTTAATTAATTTTGTCGCTCTTTTTGCCTTAATAGTAACAATGGCCATTTTCTGTTCTCTTTTTTCCAACATTTATGATAGTCACACTTATATCGTTAGCAAGTTCACGTAGATTTTGCTTAATCGTATAAGTGACTTCCTCTTTAGTTGTCGAACCATCGAGGTCTTTGATTTCTAATGTTTCTTCCAAACAGCATACTTTTGCGCTTTCTCCCAATTTATTTTGGATTGTCTCCCCAAGAACATCTTTATTTATTGTTTTGTTTCCAATTTTGATAAGAACTTTCCCTGACTCTGTTTGGCTTATAGATTAAATTTCAGCACCGATCTCAATTGGACTTAAATTTTCCCCAATTTCTCATTCTAGTGAGAGGCGCTTTTAACAAAACATTAGTTTTAGCTATTGGCGTACAAAAAGTAAAATGTTGCTGTGATGACAGACGCGGGACAATAAAATTCATCATAGGATTTGAGGCGAATCAATAATGTAATTATCGAGTTTGTACATAAATAAACTCCAAGTGTGTTCGCGACGATCAGACAGAGATACAAAGTTATACGCATTTAATAAATTGCTATAATCAACCGAACTTTCAGGATAAATACCAGACACTTTGTAGGAAAGGAATTAAACAAAAAAAAAAAAAGTTTTTGGATACGCTCTAAAAGTATTGATTGATATGTATAATATGGACGGAATATTACAGACGCATATTCAAGGCGGCTTCTAACTAATGCGAAATTCAAAATCTTTAGTAAATCCGTATTAGAAAAATACTTGGACGTGCGCATTAGGAAACCAAGCATCTTGAATGCTTGAAAAGAGATGCTATTAATGTGTTTAGAGAAGTTTAAGCGAGCATCAAAGGTAACACCAAGGTCTTTAACTGTACTGTTACGAATTAGGATACTGTCATGTATAGAATATGGAAATAATAAAGGTTTAATTTTGCGCGTATAAGTAACAATGATACATTTATTAGCGTCAAGGTACAGTTTCTTTCTATTGTACCAATCTCTTATAGTGCACAGGTTTTGTTGCAATGTAATGCAGTCTTGATGTGTTTCAATTTAGTTATAAATTATTATATTATCCGCATACGCTAGTATTGGATATGATATTGCCTCACTTAAGTCATTAATAAATATGTTAAACAAAGAACCAAAGTTGGATCCCTGTGGTACGACAGAAAGGGACCGAAATTCATTAGATTTACAACCGTTGAAGTAAACGTTACTCTAACGCTTTGTTAGATATGACGAGATAAATTAAATAAAAATGATTTGAAAATAATTAATAAATTATTTTCACATTTAGCTCTGTGACCTTTGACTTACGTTACGTAAGTACGTTAAACAAATGCACATTAAAACAACTACTTCCCGGGCAAATACCCACGCCGGACATTGAATTACATAATGTACACCTGCTGTTGCATATCAATAAAATATTGCATAATGCAACAAATTTTATAATAATAATAATACATTTATTTACGGGAGACCCCCTTTTGTACAAAAATAATACAATGAACAATATAATCACAAAAAATAAACTGTAATTAATATTATTTATATGAATTAATATATATATAAATATAATAAAAATATCAGAAACAACAAAAGAAGAATTAAGTTGCTGTTGAATGAATTTTTAAATTATTTTTGAAGGATTGCAGGGAGCCAGAGAATAACTGGAACCAACTGTAATTGCTGAAATCATTCGCAGTTTTCATGATTCTTGATAAGCCGTTGTTGCGGGCGAAGTTGGTAAGATGCGTCAGAATCCTGAATACCGGCGTATGTCTACGTGAACGACCAGAAGGTGATATGTAAAAATCGATTTTAGATAGTAGCTCCGGACAGTCAATTCTGTAGTTAATCAGCTTATATAACAGACACAGATCCGCAAACATTCGTCTGTCTTCCAAGGTATTCATACTGAGGTCTTCGTTAATATTAGTATAAGATCCGATTACATGCTGTCTGTCATTTCTCCTCTCCATATGCCGAAAAAATCTATTTTGAATCCTCTCGATTGAATTAATATCTGCTTGTGAATGAGGTGTCCAAATTGGTGAAGCGTATTCTAGATGGCATCTGACCAGGGAACAGACAATATTTTTAAACAATCACTGTTGAAGTCTTTACAAGTATGATAAACAAATCCCCACATTAGATTTGCTTTGTTACAGATAGATGAAATGTGATTGTTAAAGTTTAATTTTAAATCAAAGAGTACACCTAAACCGTTTATTATATTTAGTTTATTTAAACATTGTTATTAAGGTGATAGGGATAATCAATAGGGTTTTTACCGCTATAAAAAGATATTGAATTACATTTCTTAATATTAAGAAACAATAGATTGTTTTTACACCATTCATTCACATTGATTAAATCCCTTTGTAACTCCAAACAGTCATTGGTGGACGTAATTATTTTAAATATCTTTAGGTCGTCTGCAAACAGTAAATACTGTGACATAGTGTCAACGTGAGGGAAGGTACCTCACGCTGATTATCAACTAGCTCAGGTTGATTTAAAAACGAAGCAACTAACCTTTAAAACACAATGGGTTTTTAAATAGTTTATTTACAAAATTTAGCAAAAAAATAAACAAAAAAAAAAAAAAACAGAGATAGTAGTCACACAGTGTACAGTGGGATAACGGGTAGACCTGAGGTGGCGTCGTCATCTGAATTGAGGCGGCGTTCAGGCGGCAGCTCGGCGTCCTGTGATCGGCGTCGGAATTCGGCGTCGGAGTCCGTGGGTTATTGCGTCGGGGTTGGATCCAGGGGCAGAAACAAACACTACCCTCGTAGTGTTGACGTCGAAGTAGTTGTACTGGCAACCTAGGTGCTTGGCGTCGGTGTTGACTGCAGGAACGACGGCGGAACGGCTAACGTCGGCGTCGGGCTGAGTTTCCTGGAGTCGGCAGGTTTCTGGATTGGACTGGATCCGGCAACAGCAGGACACTACACTGGTAATGTCGATGTGGCGTCGAGACGGTTACACCGGTAACCGTGAAGCTCGGCGTTGGTGGACTTCAGGAAGCACTGGTCCTGGAGTCGACTTCTTCTGGCAGGAACGACGTCTGGAACATCTGGCGTCTGCGTCGGTCAGAGTTTCCTGTCTCAGAGAGAAGGTTAAATTTCGAGGAACAACAGTTCCTCTTGAATCCACATGCTGTCCCCTGTACAGCACCAGAGTGGACTAAAGATCTGGGTGGATGCATCCCGTATTTAATCACCGAAAATCGTCTGGAGTAGGGATGATTTTCGAGGACCACGTGGCCGTTGGCAAAGAATTCACTGGAAAATAACTATTGTAAATAAGATAATTATTTCCAGCGAATTCTTAAATCCAACTGTTAAAATGCAATTTGAAAGAATTACGTTAATCTGTAATCTCTCTTCTTTCAAATTGCAACGGCGGCCCGTGTCCTCTCCCTGGGCGTCTTAATCTGCTGCTCGGGACCTAATTGCTGCACGATAATCCGGAGGGCCGGGCGGTGATCTTCCAACCTCGGGTCAAGTAAATGTTGACCCGTAGGTTAATCCGCGGCGGTCGGCAGGTAAAGTGCTGGCCAAAAACTCATTTTATAAAAGAAAAATTAAAATTGAAAATTTTAATTTCGTTGACGATGATTAAAATTAATCGCCGATAACAATAGAAAAGCAATACTGAATGTCGTTTATAAACATCAAAAAAAGTAAAGGGCCACAGTGAGATCCCTGTGGAACCGCAGAAGTTAATACGAATTTATTTTCACACTGAGACGACGTCCTAACAAGAACGATTCGATCCAGGACATCGTCAAATCATTAAATCCTAAACATTTTAATTTATGTAAAAGAATGGATTGATTCACTGTATCGAATGCTTTGGTAAAATCCGTATACAGAGCATCGACCTGATGGTTTTGTTCCAAAGCATCCGACAGAAATTGCTTGTAAAGGAGTAAATTTGATACCGTTGAACGTCTTTCTACAAAACCGTGTTGATGTGGGGAAATGACTTGACGTAACATCCATGATCACTGTTTAGCCACCATTGCGTCTAATAATTTGGGAATAACTGATTGTACGCATACCCCTCTATAGTTTTCAATTATATGCCGATCACCGGATTTACAAATTGGCTTAATAAAACTATCCTTCTATTTACTAGGGAATTTTCCTGAAGACAAAGACTTTGAATATATTCCGAGTATTGGTAGTGTTAATGTGCAAACACAATTTTGATCCAAGAAAAATTTAATGTAAAAACCACAAAAGGAACGTTACTTAATTTAAGGCCATCTGCAGACACGTGTTTCGGGATCTATCCCTCGTCAGTACAGCTATGCCTTACATAATTTAAAGATGTTAAAATAAATTAATTAAATTAATTCAAACACAATCAGCAAAATTTAATCAATTATATTAAATCAAATTAAACTAAATCAATTCAAATTAAATTAAACTAAATTAATTCAATTTAAATCAAAACCGAATAAAATTAAACGAAAATAATTGAATCAAATTAATTAAAAAGAGCGACCCTCAACTGCCGCGCGCTGTGATAGCAATGACGGGCAGAGGAGGACGTGCGTTCTTGGATTGTTGTTTGATCCGGATCAAAATTTGTTGCATTATGCAACAGCAGGTGTACATTATGTAATTCAATGTCCGGCGTGGGTATTTGCCCGGGAAGTAGTTGTTTTAATGTGCATTTGTTTAACGTACTTACGTAGCGTAATTCAAAATAAATGTGAAAATAATTTATTAATTATTTTGAAACCATTTTTATTTAATATATTTAAATAATGAATAATACTCTTTTCTATTTATGACGAGATAAATTGAAGGATGTTGGAAGATAGTCCCCAGATATCTAATTTCTTCAATAAAATTTCATGATTAATAGTTTCAAATGCACGTGTAAAGTCTGTATAAATAATGTCAACTTGTTTACGCGAGTCAAGAGCTTATCTTAAGTGTTGTGTTATAACTGTTAAGTTGGTAACAGTAGACATATCAGAAATGAAACCATGCTGATGAAGTGATATACAGGGTGAGTTTTTTCGATGTTCTCTATGGGGATCTCGGAAACTATAAGATATAGAAAAACGGTTAAATGGGGAAAGAAGTGTAGTTTTATAAGACGAATAAAATGACACTTTCAAAATATTTGAAAAAGTCAAGGGTAACTAGATATTTTGAAAAAACTAAAATGTGTCAATTTTTTAAAAATAAATATATCTCTATTATTATCATAGATAAAAAACTATAAAGGACAAAGTTGTAGAAATTTTTACATAGATTAATAACAAAAAAATAAAAAATAAATTCGCCCATTTTCTGGGAGATATGACACAAACTTACCTTTTTTTAAATGGAAACAATAGTTGGCTATGACTTTATTAAAAGGGCCATTTTTTCCCTTTAATCCGATATAATATATGCTACAGTTATTTTTAAAATAAAATAAGTTACAGTCGTTTTTAATTTTACCATATACCAAAAAATAGTTAGCCATGAAAAAGACAAAAGTAAAACAATTGCGGTTGTTTATAGCAACGAAATCAATATTTAATTTATTATCTTTCTTTAGATTTGTCGAAAGCAACATAAAGTAAAATAATTCCGAAATTATCAAAATAATAATATAAGAAAATTTTAAATATTACATAAGATGCTCAAAAAGTCCACCATTATTATTATGGCATAAACTACATCTTTTTAAAATCGAATTTGTGGTTTTTTTGACTTTTCTTCTGTCAATAGAATAAAATGTTTAGTCTAAGATCCTCCACGGATTGATATGATTGAGACACTTTGTTCTTCACATAACCCCACAGAAAAAAGTCTAAACCGGATAGGTCAGGTGATCTAGGTGGCCATAGGATTGGTCCATTTCTTCCCACCCATGAATTAGGAAAAGCATCATTTAAATAGTTTCGCACAGCCAACGTGCTATGAGGTGGAGCTCCGTCGTGTTGAAACCACTTCAATCTTGCCCGTACTGATAAATTTAAATCATCGAGCATATCTTCAAATGTTTCTTGAAGAAAACGAAGGTAATCATTTCCATTCGATATATTATCAAAAATAAATGGGCCGAGAATTCTCGATGCGAACATACCGCACCATACATTAAATCCAAATTTAATTTGTGATCTACGTTGTGCAACTTCTCGTGGATTCTTCTGACTCCAAACATGTTCATTGTGCCGGTTAAAAATCCCACAATTAGTAAATCGCGTTTCATCTGTCCAAATTATTTTTGTAGGGAACGTATTATCTTGCCTCTTGGCACATGTTTTTGTACCACATACCATTCTCTTATTGGTATCACCGTCATGTAAATTTTGTGAAATTAATACCTTATATTTGTGATATTTATGTTTTTATTTTTTTCAAAACTCGTACTACAGTCCGTTGAGATATGCTTGTTTCTGTTGCAATTTGTCTGGTCGATGTGGATGGATCATTAATTTCGTTTTTTTTTTCAAGTTTCGGCTTTGTAAAGGATCCGTACTCACCCAAATTGTGGTAAATTTTTCTGACTGTTGGTAAAGATGGCTGCCGACGATCGATATATTGATTATAATATTGTTCTGCAGCATCCGCAGCGTTTATATTAACTTACAACACCAAAAAAATACAAAACAAACTTATCGAAACAAATCAAATATGGAAATGAATTAATGTGTGTTTAGAATAAACAACCGCAGTTGTTTTACTTTTGTCTTTTTCATGGCTAACTATTTTTTGGTGTATGGTAAAAGTAAAAACGACTGTAACTTATTTTATTTTAAAAATAACTATGGCATATGTCATATCGGATTAAAGGGAAAAACATAGCCCTTTTAATAAAGTCATAGCCAACTATTGTTTCCATTTAAAAAAGGTAAGTTTGTGTCATATCTCCCAAAATATGGGCGACATTTTTTTTTGATATTTTGTTATTAATCTGTGTAAAATATTTTACAACTTTGTCCTTTACAGTTTTTTTCTATCTATGATAATAATAGAGATATATTGATTTAAAAAAATTGACACATTTTACTTTTTTCAAAATATCTAGTTACCCTTGACTTTTTCAAATATTTTGAAAGTGTCAACTTATTTGTCTTATAAAACTACACTTCTTTCCCCATTTAACCGTTTTTCTATCTCTTATAGTTTTCGAGATCCCCATAGAGAACATCGAAAAAAAACTCACCCTGTATATATAAGGCTTATAAATCATATATAAATATAATTATTGTAAAAAGTATATATTCACACAGATATCCAGTTGTACATCATTCTTGATAATGGCTTTAAGCCGAAACAAGTTGAAGTTAAAATAAACATAAGTAAGACAAAACCAAGTGAATTTAATTTACAAGTTTAATTCAATATTAACAATGTTTTACCAAGTGAGTAGTGTCCGACATAATCTTTATTGTCAAACTTAATAAAACATCTACATATAACATAAAATATTACAATGTAAATTGTAAAAGTCTGCCAATTGGCTATTGACAAGTGCCCTTTCCACCTCATCTTTTTTTTACTTGTTTTCGATTTACTATGAAGTTGACTGATGTAACTGGTTATATTGCTATACCCATGTAACGCAATGTCTTATGATGAATAAATATAAGTGTCGTAAAGGTTGCGAAGAAAGAAATTCATTAATTTTACGCGAACTTCAAAATGTAACCCATCTTTTACACTACCAGAAATATTAAAAAAATATATATGTTTTCATTATGTAACGTGTTTGTTGGCATACAAATAGAGATACATTTTTTTTTAATTCTCTGAGAAGCATTTCCGAAAAATAACATTGCGGTTTCGCAATATTGGCAAAATGTAATATACAATTTCCTTTTGCATTTCGATTTTATTCGCGCTATATTCCAAAATACTATCATCCTATTATTCGAACTTTTATTAAGGTTCTGTATATTTCTTATATTTGCTGTTTTTTTATCGTATATCCTCCTATCATTAACATACCCTTATCATTATTCCACTTCAACCATTCGTTATCAATCTTAAATGTTCTATATGCTACTTTAATCTGTTTTTTCTTTCCTTTCTAGATACCGCTATTATATTGAATTTGAAATTAAAGGCACTTGGTTTGTTTCACTTATTTTTATTATTTTTCAACTAGTTTCGACTTATCGTCATTATTAAGGAAATGATAGTGCCTTTAATTTCAAATTCAATATTAGTTAAAATGTGTCATCAAGTGATTAATGAGAACCAAATTAAAGCAGGAATTCTTTTCCCCTTTAGGCTGCCTTCCTTTGCCACAATACTCCTCTTAGGCTCCCAATGCTTACCCCTCATCCAATGTTACCCCTTCTTCGAATTTTATTGTCGTTTCTAATTTCTTTACTGCCCTCGTGATATTCCCTCCCTCTTACGCTCAATTTATTACAATGTTACACTTTTTTCTCTCTTTTTCTCTGGCTTTCTCTTTTCTTCTAATACCTCTATACTAGACCTCAGCATACTTCATTCCTCTTCCCATTGCTTTTCCTTCTGCCTTAGCTCCTCTTTCAACTCTTCTTTGAACCGTTTCATTTGATTTTCCATTCACTCTAGCTTGTTTAATAATGCGTCTAGTTTCTCCTCCAGATTTATTATTTAGTTGCTCAAAATATTGCTTGAAATCACCACAGCTGCTGGGTCCGTCTCTTCTTTTCATCAGCAAATAAACAAATATTAATGTATTATATTATTCTTATTTTTATTTAAAACGAATGTAAGAGGTTTTGTCCTAGAATCGAACCCACGTACATAACCTCCGCGCACTTGGCTTTTCGAGTCCATACATACATTGCGCCCCGTGCACATATACGCGCACTTTGGCAGTTGACCCGTTTCTTTCCGACATAACCTCTAAACGACACCGTCCTCCTTTTGCATTCGCCATAGTTCTCTCCTATCGTTCTCACTAAATTTCGATCTACTCTCACACCCACGACACCATTTGTCTCTATCATTTTTTCTTTCACTCCTCCAACCTTTACCAATATCACAGCATTCGCTTTCTTTGCTATCGATACGTCACACTCGCCATTTTTTATTATGGATACCTCGTAACGCTGCTCTCATAATTTAATAAAATATTTATTGCGTTGTTTACATTTTTGCTTATTATGTGTAGAAAATAAATAATTTCTCAATATTTTAAGTGGCCGGCAACCCCCTGAAGACAATCCTGATCAACCTTAATATCCGTCACATGGTGGCCGAAGGCACTGTGGAAAACTTGCACCGAATGCTGAGAAATAACATCAATAATTTTTTCATTATCGGATCAGTCAACACACTGCGCAGGCTAATAGTCGAGATTTGCACGAAACAAAAATTCAAGCCCCATTATAACATTTATTTCATAACGATGGATAGGGGAAATTACTACGCAGAATGTGAAAGCAATGCTAGATACGTGACAGCTGCTCCGCCGCCTGATTATATCGAATTTTTCCGCTCTATAGAAGCGGTGGTACACAGAGATTTGATTCACATCACTTATTCAATGATTTTGTAAGTATAGTTTATTATTAATTTGTTAAATTATACAATTATATCAATCCTCCCGTCATGTATTTTGTGCGGTTGTTAAGATATCATGATTATTATTTACTATATAATCGACCGACAAATGTCTAGCGCGAGTTATCGCACCACCTACACTGGAATTATGCTGAGAGAAGATGTCCAGTATTATAAATACATTTTATCGCACTAAGATAAGGCAATTACGCTGCGACGTTGAGCAGGTACAGTCGGTTGCCACTCCCAACAAAACAAATCCTTTTTAAAAACGTAATCTTCGGTCCGCGAAAGATAACTGGCGCAGTCGTTCGGATTTTTGGAGAATTCAAAATTCTTTCGTTTCAACGATTCACCAAAAACATCGAAAAAAACGCGAAATCGACGAATCCGTGTCCGATTAGTAACGTAATTCAAATTCCTCACCATCGGAGTCAATTCCCCCTGACTATTGGAGTCAACCACGGAAGAGGAACATCGTGTTCAACATCTGAATCGCTCAGACTCTCCGACGGATCCCAGTCCCCCAGAAGAAGAAGAGAAGAAAGAAGAAAAGAAGAAGAAGTCCCCATCGTGAGGCTTTGCACGTAATAATTTGACGTCGAAGTGTCAAATTTATTACAGGCCCTTGAAGAAAAGAAGATAGTCGTCATTTTTCAAAGACCATAGGAAAACGTAATACCTATGTAGAAATCTGACACAGAAGAAAGAAACCATCTTTAAAGAAACCATCGAGACTACCCAAAATTCCCATCCTCACCTTAAAATGCCAATATCATTGTTTGGTTATAAAACGTCAAATTAAACGATATCGACGACAATAGCAATTTTCAAAACACAATAACATTTTTCAAAGGAAAACAATAGCATTTTTCAAAAAAAAAAAACAATACCATTTCAAAATTCATTCAATAAATTCAAAATTTACAAAAACATTCTTTTCAAAACTCGCAACGTATTATTCTAATTAAATTTAAAACAAGAAACATTTGAACAATTTAAATGAACATCTTCAACGGAATCATCATTTTACTCTTCGTGTAAGTAAATGAATAACAATTTAAATAATTTAAACGATTTAAACGAATTAATAGAACATTTTCAAACCATTGACATAAACCCGGACATTCCACAAATAAATAATCACCAAATAAACAACATGGCTTTACCACAAATCTCAGTTAAAGATATTTTAGACATTATTCCTAAATTTGATGGCGAACCTTCAAAATTATCAACTTTTATTAGTTCTTGTGAATCTGTAATGCAGATGATGACGCCAAATAACGATGCCGGAAGAACCGCATTCACACTTTGTCATATAAGATCTAAATTAGTAGGGAAAGCAGCAATCATGTTAGCAGCCAGACCTTTTAACACTTTGCAAGAATTGAAAGACATATTAATTGCATTATTTGGAGACCAAAGAGATGAAGAATCATTATTAAGAGATCTTGTAATGTTAAAACAAAAATCAAATGAAACCCCTTTACAATTTGCAGACAAATGCATAGATATTAGATGCCTTTTATTAAATAAATTAGAACTTCAACATATTCATCAAAATATAAAAGTAGCTAAAAGAAATTTGTATAACGCCACTACCCTGAAAGCTTACCTAGCAGGACTAAACAGTCATATGAGTCACCTATTACGTTGTAAATCACCCGCAACAATTGAAGACGCAATGCGAATGGCAATAGAAGAAGAAAACATGAATTACCATCGAACTCAGTTACATTCAAATCATTCAACCACTACCAATGCGAAATATTCAAAATTATCAACAAAGACAATTTCAACCACAACAACAACAATTTCAACAAAGACAATTTCAACCACAACAACAACAATTTCAACAAAGACAATTTCAACCACAACAACAATCTCAACCAAGACAATTTCATCCACAACAACAATTTCAACGACAATTCAGACCAAATCAAAATAAAAGACAATTTTCTGGAGTAACTAATACTTCAAGAACTCTAAAATTTCCCAAACCAACACCAATGGAAGTTTCATCAGGAAATACCGCGATGACTTATCCGCAACAACCTAGATATCAACAAGAATTGTATCATCAAGAGGATACCGAACAGTTTAATGAACAATATGAACAATACGAACAATTTCAAGAATTTGAACAAGAAGAATTATATGAAGAACAACATGAAGACAATTTTAATGAACCACCAGAAGAAAATTTTACGACACCAGCCTCAGACAACCCCAATACCTAGAACTTAATAATTCTAATTTTCACAAACTACCCTATATAGAGATTCCTGAAATTAACGCTAAATTAATGATAGACACCGGTTCAACCAGAACCTTAATTAACGAAGAAATTGCACAAACATATTTTCCAGATACAATTGATATAGATCCATTCCAAATTAAAACCCCCCATCAAATTTCAAACCATAATTATTCAATCAATATAGGATTATCAGAGATTTTTAATAGACCAGACATTTTACACAAACATTATATTTTCAATTTTCATAAAGATTATCACGGATTAATTGGAACTGACTTACTTCAGAAATTACACGCAGTAATTGATTTTAAGAATAATAAAATTGTTACACCACATGCCCAAATTCAACTTCACTTACCTGAAATTAAATGCAACAAGATTATTTTAACACGAAGAAAACAAATTAAAGTACCATCTTTAACACAAATTCAGATTAACTTAATAACACATAATTGTGAGAATAAAGAAGGAATGATTGAAAATTATAAATTTAACAACGAGTTAGAAATACCAGCAGGAATATGTAAAATAGAAAATAATTCAACAAATATTCTAATAATAAATCCAACTCAAGAAGATATTATATATACACTTCCAGAACTAAATATTCACTCAGGACCTTTAGAAATTAACAACATTAATTTTAAAGAAAATGAATTAAAAACCGAAATAAATTATAACTCACTTCAAAAACAAAATTTAAAAAACTTACGTTTAGAACATTTAAATAAAGAAGAATATAAAGCAATCAGAAATTTATGTTATGAATACATAGATATTATGTACTGTCCAGGAATACCTTTATCATTTACCAATCAAGTTAAACACTCAATAAGAACAACAGATAATTTACCAATACATACCAGATCTTATAGATATCCACCAATTCACAAAACAGAAATAGAAAATCAAATAGAATCAATGACGAAACAAGGTATAATTAGACACTCAAAATCACCATGGTCATCACCCTTATGGATAGTTCCGAAAAAGATTGACGCAAGCGGAAAAAAGAAATGGAGAATAGTCATAGACTACAGAAAATTAAATGATAAGACTATCGATGAGAAATACCCATTACCCAACATAACAGATATATTTGACAAATTAGGAAAGTGCCAATATTTCACCACTTTAGACCTTGCAAGTGGATTTCATCAAATAGAAATGAATAAAGAAGATATAGAAAAAACAGCGTTCTCGACAGACAAAGGACATTATGAATACCTTAGGATGCCATTTGGACTTAAAAATGCTCCAGCGACCTTTCAAAGAGCAATGGACAACGTATTAACAGGACTTAGAGATATATCAATGGTTTACCTAGACGATGTAATTATTTTCTCGACATCACTTCAAGAACACATTCAAAGTTTAAAGAAAGTATTTGAAAGACTTAGAAAAACAAATTTCAAAGTACAACTTGACAAATCGGAATTTTTACAAACAGAAGTTAAATATTTAGGACATATCATCACTGAAAATGGAATTTCACCTAACCCAGACAAAATTCTAGCAGTTTTAGATTACCCAATTCCAAAGACAACAAAACAGATTAAAGTTTTTTTAGGATTAACAGGATATTACCGAAAATTTATAAACAATTATGCGAAATTAACGAAACCTTTAACATCGTGCCTTAAAAAAGGAGCTGAAATAAAACATTCTCCAGAATTTATTAAATCATTCGAAACTTGTAAACATCTTTTAACAAATAGTCCAATACTTCGATTCCCTGATTTTACCAAACCATTCATATTAACAACGGATGCCTCCAATGAAGCATTAGGAGCAGTTTTATCTCAAGGATCTGTAGGACAAGATAGACCCATATCATACGCATCAAGAACATTAAATGATACCGAAAGAAATTATTCGACGATTGAAAAAGAATTATTATCAATCGTTTGGGCAACAAAATACTTCAGACCATACCTATACGGACGAAAATTCACAATCTACACCGATCATCGACCTTTACAATGGCTAAATAATTTAAAAGAACCAAACAGCAAATTAATGAGATGGAAAATTAAACTCGAAGAATTCGATTATAAAGTAGTATACAAAAAAGGAAAATTAAATACAAATGCTGATGCATTATCTCGCACACCAATTGAAATTCACCCAATAGATAATTTTTCTACAAATGGAAATGTAGACGAAGAAATTAATAAACTACTAGATGACATTATTAGAGAAAGAGAAACATTGAGAACACCCGAATTAAATCAACAACCAAATTTAACACAACCTATGATCGATAATTACGACGAAATTCTAATAGAAGACGAAACTATGAACACCGTTCATTCAACACAAACAGATGAACCGACAGAAACAATAAAAATCAGTGAAGAACCGATTAATAAAGAAAGACGTCAAATAATAATAAAAATATCAGAAAACCCAAAACAATCGAAATCCGAAAAACTAGGTCAAAGAAAAATAACAAAAATCTATATAGACGAGATTTAATAAACATCTTAAAAAATTATACAATGGAAAACGAAACATTTCACATGTTCTCTCCCAGAAAAGAATTATATACAGAACTTTCAAAATTATATTCAGAAATATTCAATAACAATGGACCAAAAATAATATGGCATACGAAACAGAATAAAAATTTGAAAACACAGGAAAAAGTAAAAAGTGTAATAAAAATGTACCATGAAGGCAAAACAAATCACAGAGGTGCAATTGAAACCTACAATAAATTAAAACAGCATTATTATTTTGAAAACATGATAAGAACAATCCAAAATTATATAAATAATTGCGAAATTTGCCAAAAAGCAAAATATGATAGACACCCACCGAAAATACCGTTAAACTTAACACCATGTTCACGAAAACCATTTGAACATTTATTTATGGATGTTGTTCAGATCGAACAAACAATTTATCTAACTATAATAGATTCCTTTTCAAAATTTGGATACGCAAAAAAGATTTTATGTAAAGAAGCAGCCGTTATTGGAAAAGAACTAATCGAATATTTTTCATTATATAAAATACCTGAAAAAATTACCACAGATAATGGTTCAGAATTTAAAAACACATTAGTACGAGACCTTTTAGAAGTTCATGCTGTAAACGTTCATTTTATTACACCGGATCACCCAAATTCTAATGGACCAATAGAAAGACTTCATTCTACATTATTAGAACATATTAGAATATTTCGACTCAAAGAAGAAACAAAATCATTAAATATTGAAGAACTTGTCAAACTAGCATTATTGACGTACAACAATACAATTCACACAAATACAGGAAAATCACCCCAAGAAAAATTATACGGAACTGAAACAAATAATGTGAATGAAATCACAACAAATGAAAATATTATCGACGAATATCAGAAACAAATGAAAATTTTACATGATATAGTAAAAAACACGAATATAAGGCAAAAGGAAAAATACATAAAATACCATAATGACAGAATAAAAAATGTTCAACATTTTAGGCCTAATCAAAAGGTTTACATAAAAGAAAAAATTAAAAGAGGTCATAAAACCGTCGCAAAATATCACGGTCCTTATACAATAATATCTATTGACCCAGATAATATAGCTAAAATACAAATAAAAGAAAACATAATTAAAAAGGTACATTTAACTAATTTAAAATCAACATTTTAGATTGAGGAGCAAAACCGAGATGATTAATCAAATACCAGATCATCCAGGATTAATAACATTTAGAATGGGAACAGCAAGCAATATAATATCAGAATGGGATTTAATACATTCAATCGACATTACATCATTAATCGAAAATTTAAAAATATCTGAAGAACACCAAGAGGAATTTCAACGCCAAATTAAATCAAAAGAAAAATCTTGTCATACCGACACAGACATAACTAAACAATTACTTGATATTTTAAAGCAAGAAACGAAACGTACAAACAACTTAATTAATGAAATTTTACCTTCACACAAAAGAACTAAAAGAGGTTTATTCAACTTTATTGGAACAATTCAAAAAACTCTTACTGGAAACTTAGATGCAGAAGATGACGAAATATACGAAAGTAACTTTAAAAATTTATTTCGTAATCAGGAAAACTTAAAAGCAGATATAACCAATCAAGTTTCAATCACAAAAGAATTAATCGATGAAACTAATAAAAGCATTTCAACATTAATTAAAAATCAAAACACCATTGTAAACGACATATACATTTTAAAAATGTCAATCTCAAAATTATCAGATTGTGCATGGATTCAAATGACAATCAATACCCAATTAGCCTTAATCGAATCAATCAATGAAATCAATGATTATTTAAGTACATTGATAACAGCTCAAAGTTTTGCAAGACATTTAGAAATGCATCCAAGCATTATCAATTCTCTCAAACTACAAAATGAATTGAAAGAAATTCAAGAACATTTGCAAGATACATCCCTTTTATTCGAACCAACATTGGAAAATATTCCTAAATACGAAGAAATAATAAAAGTAAAAACATACCAAAAAGAAACGGTAATATATTTTATAATAAAGATTCCACTAATTGAAAAATCCAAATATGAAAATTATCAACTCTACCCTATTCCAAATAAAAATAATGAATTAATAATACCAGATTCTAAATTCATACTCTTAAACGAAAATTCGTTTATCGAAGAAGATGATCACTGCTTTCACCTCGAAAATTCGGAATATATATGCGAAGCAAAAGTTTTACGAAATCTAAATGAAAAAACGTGTGCAGTACAATTAATAACTTACTCCACAGAAAGAAATTGTTTAACTCAAAAAATTTCTAATTTTGGAAACCAAATAATAAAAGTTGATAATAGCAATTTATGGATCATTATTGCAGAAAAAGAATCCACCATCGAAATTCATTGTTCAACAAAATTGATACAACGAAAATCACTCCTTGGAAATTATTTAATACAATTACCCCATGGATGTAAAGGAAAATTTAATTCAAAAACAATAATACCAAAATTTAAAACAGAATATTCTCCATCGTTAATTACAATGCCTAATATTCATGTTAAACAAAGTGAAATAAATACATTCAATTTAAAAACAATAAATATAACTGGAATTGATATATCGAAATTTTCAACTCTAAAACAACAAATAAACACTTTGGAAAAACACGTTGAATCTCAGCAAATGTTTGAAATCCATAATTACAAAATTAATTGGATGCTAATCGCAATCTCATGCATACTGATTTTGATAATAATATTGTATTTGTTTAAATATTGTATTAAGAATAAACAAAAATTGAAATCCTTTATAATTAAAACAAATCCTATTAACGTTCCATCTGGACCTTATTAGCCGATGTCACTTCTACGGATGGAGGAGTTATCGCACCACCTACACTGGAATTATGCTGAGAGAAGATGTCCAGTATTATAAATACATTTTATCGCACTAAGATAAGGCAATTACGCTGCGACGTTGAGCAGGTACAGTCGGTTTCCACTCCCACCAAAATAAATCCTTTTTAAAAACGTAATCTTCGGTCCGCGAAAGATAACTCGCGTCACTCGAGCGAATTAGCCAAGGAATAAATTAATTTTCAGGACGGCGGATATGCAGAAAATAGTCGTCATGGCAGAACAAGAGGGAAATCTTTTAAAAATGATGCTGCGAAGGGACAACCCCGTCAAGTGCCTGGCTACAGAGTCAATCAAGATTTGGCATGATCGTCTGGCGGACGTACGCGATATTCTAGACAGAAGGCTGATCGAAATACTAGCTCATGAGACAGATAAAGTGTCTTAGGTATTAGAACACCAATAGGCAAAACAATTGTAGGACTTGGGGATTCTCCACTCTTTCTCTACAGTATACACGCCAGAGCAAAATGGCAGGAGAAATGCGGACGGTTGTGGAAGCTGCCCGCTCCACCATTCACGCACGAAACTTGGACTAGATCCTGTGATACGTGACATTCACGATTAACTCAGGAGGCACCAGCACACATCGGGGACAGTGTCAGGCCGAGCTGTAGTTTGGACAACAGGTAGATCCAAAGAAACTACAATCCTTTGGAAAACCTGACTCGGAAAACTCGTAAGGGAATTTTGTTTCGATATGATTAAGACAATCATATCGTTTATATCTGAAGGACACCAACGAAGTCGTCAACTCCGTAGGCGTGATCTTTGATAAGCTGCGACGCCCAGTATTCGAGATGGTCACCCAAGAAGATGTCAGCGCAGAGGAGGAGATCGACTCGGAAGAGCTGCATCCTAGAAGACTAAAAAGACTGGAGGAGCCATCGCCCAAACAGGTATTCCGACTATCTACTAGGATATTTTCGTGGAGGAGGAAACACAAATGCAGCCGTAGCCAAGGAGGTTGAATAGGTGACGCACTAAAGGATCCGAAAGAGCGCAAAGGCATATCAGCAGAAATCGAGTCCTTGAAGCACATGAATCTCTGGAAGCTGATCAAATGCCCTGACTACATCAGACCACTTACCTGTCGCTGGATGGTGAAGGAGAAGTCTCATGACAGATTTAAAGCGAGACTCGTCGCTCGTGGCATCGAGCAAGAACGTGGCTTCGATTATGCCATTCAGCTCTGTAGCTCACCACGCATCCATCAGGCTAATTCTCAATCATGCACTATCCCAAAACCTTATCCTTGTACCATTTGACGTAACGTTTGTGTTTCTATAGGGCGACCTGCAAGAAGACCTCTACATATACCAACCTGAAGGATTCGAAAATGGCATTGATCGAGTCTTAAAGCTTCAGAAGAGCCTGTATGGCCTGAAGCAGATTCTACGGAAATGGAACGAAAAGATAGTCGAACTTATGGAAAAGCTTAGACTGTGGAACATCGACGACCCATGCGTCTATTACAACGGCGGCAAATGTATCCCCATGTCGTTACTCTAACGAAGATTCTAGTCGGTTTTATGCGATCGAAATTATGAGCTCTGGTATTGATTGTTTGGTCTTCGGGCGGCCATTACTTGGGTACTCTCGTTCCTCCTTTTGCCTCTAGTGACCACGGTCGTCCATTTTTCCGGTTCTCGATCAAGCGAACAAGACAGTCAGTGAAAGTAAATAAAAACATCAACGCAAACGTCACACTTGTTGGTACGGTACAATTATTTTGTTGGAGGTTCTTCGGAATCTACGACACAATTTTCTCGGATCCTCAAGACCTTTGGAAAAGTCAAAAAAATCTAAATTGACAACAAATGTATGCGGAATAAGCTGGTGTAATTTTATTTTACGTTTTCGAGGAAAAAATCGCGAATTTTGGCTTCTATTTCGGCCCCTTAATTAAACTATTCAAATATTTTATTTTGTATACACTCGCAAAATAATTTATTTTGTTACGATTTTTACATATTTTCCACATCTTGAACATTCTTTGTTTTGCCTAACTGAGTGTGAATGTTGTCCTCAGTGCAATTGTCCTTTTAAGTGGGATTGTCTTCCACCTTAAAACGATTATGGTCCTACTGCAAACGCTTGCTGTCCTGTTCTGTACTAATGTGTTGTTGTGAGTTACGTGAAGAGATTCGAACAACACTTTGAATTCCTTTCTTCACTTGTTTATTTGTACCCTATATGTACATTTTGGATACTATGTGTGCGTTATCAATAGCTAACAATAATCCTAAATCAAACAAATTGTTGTATATATAAAATGTAAAATTATACGTAAAAACCGGGATATAATAGTGAATTGGGAATTCAAGAGATCAAGATTTCGGTGGTCTCTTTTCGGGGTGGGTTGATAACAGGATTAACTATGGTGCAGGTAATAGGCTTAATAGAGGATTATTTATCGGGCTTAGGTCGAAGTTTAACAATTTTGATTTTTATTGCATCTTAAAAATTTAAATTATAATTACTGGATTTCCGCAACAACTTTACATCATCTATAGAAAATTTATGGCCGGTGGTTATTGTGTGATCTGCCACTGCTGATTTTTCGGAATTGAGATTTTTTGTGTGATATAAATGCTCTCTAAATCTAATTTTTACGTTTCTTTTAGTTTGACCTATATAAACTTTGTTGCATATATTACAATTAACTGCATAAATTCCGGAATTCAGTAGTGGCTCGCGTTTTTCATTCGTGTTACCCAATAATGTTTTAAATTTATTTTGTGAATAAAATGCTGGTGTTAGATTGCATTTCTTAAATAGTTTATTCAGTTGGTTATTGTTTTTGGCTCATAAATTAACGTTACATATTTTTTTATTATTATTTAATTCCGTAGTGTTTTTTTAAACTTGCTAGCAACTGGATATACAGGGTCCTGCAATAGTGCGTCGGGCATTCCTAGCGCCTTTCCCGTGAAAAAAAAAAAAAAACAAAAAAATGTTTCTTACAAAAATTATTGATTTAAAAGTCTTTATGGCGTAAAATTATTTTCAAACATACAGGGTGTCCCAATTTTGCAGTATAACAAATATATTTGTTTTTTTTTAATGGATCACCCTGTATTTATTCAACTTTTCTAATGACATTTTTCAACCTCTACATTGTTGTCCATTTAGTTTTTTATTATGTTACAGTGTTGCCAATTTACAATTTTTTTTATTCAAGTATCATGCATAAGTAAGCTCAACTTTAAAAAATCGTAGCGACCTCCTTTTTTGAAGGTAAGAATAAGTTTAAGCAAATATCTCAGTGTATTAATGAGCAATTTAAATTTAGTAAAACAGGGTGTTCAGAGAAACATGCCAAACTTTGCAAATTTCAAAGCGGTATAACCCCTTTTTTAAATGGAATGCTTCTTCTCTTCAATTTGATGGAGCATATCTTATGTCTAAACCCCACAGTTGTTGAGATATTCAATATTTTTCACGAAAGTATCCATTTAATTACATTTCTATGCACTTTAGTAGGCCATGCTGAGACGAAACAACTGTCAAAATGTAAGTAAAAGTCAATGTGAGATGAATAAATACAGATAATACTTTAAAAATTATTAATACAAAAGAGAAACGATACTACAGTAAATGTTCAAAATGTTTTCATTTTTCATTTAGGCACAAATTAATTCGCCGCTGAAAGGATCTATTCTCTCTTCCTAACTTTTCAGGTGAAGTACTTGCAAAAGCATTAACAATTCGTTACTGCATATTCATTCGGGTTGTTGGTGCTTCCTTATAAACAATTTCTTTTGCATTTCCTCACAAGAAAAAATCAATTTTTGTTAGATCCAGAGATCTAGCAGGTCATCTAGTGGGTCCATTCCTACCAATCCATTGGTTGGGGAAAATACCATCAAGAATTGTCTTCACATCTCGCGAGAAGTGCGCAGGTGCCCCGTCTTGTGAAACCACAGCCTGTTTCTTGAATGTTGAGGTATATGAGCTAATAACCCAGGTAATACATTTCGCATAAAGTGCAAATACATATGCCCATTTAGATGGCCTTCGAAGAAATGTGGACCTACCACATGGTTTCCAATAATTCCTCCCCAGACATTCAATGACCATCGATGCTGATGATCAACTTGTCTCATAACATGCGGATTTTCAGTTGAATTATAATGAAAATTGTACCTGTTGACAGATCCGCTGTTATGGAACGTCGCCTCATCCGTGAATAAAACATACTGGAAAAGCGCAGGATCCTCCTGTATTTTTAGTCTTGCCAAGATACAGAATTCGAAATGAAACAGAAAATCAGTATTACTCAGTTCTTGATGTAACTGAATATGATATGCGTTAAATCGATTTTGTTTTTCAGAATGCGTGGTACTGACCTCTCGCTTATGCTGGTTGCTTCACAGATGTCTTTTTGGCTCAAGTTGGGATGCTCAGTTGCTGTTAAGAGCACTGAAAATTGGTTTTGCTCATTGGTGATAGGTTTTGTTCTTTCTTGTTTTCTGTAATGTACACTTCTCGTTTCAATAAATCTATTGAACAGGTTCATAAAACTTTTCCGACTTTTCTGTCGGGATAACGTGTCGCGTAAATTCTAGCCGCCAATAAACAATTTCTATCAGTCTTCCCTAATACAAAAATTATATCGACTAGTTCGTCTTTTTCGAAATTCATCGTAATTATATGCTGTCTACTTTTACCAACAAACGAAGAATCACTCTACACATTGACAACTTACATTACACTTACATTACATTTTGACAGATGTTTCGTCTCAGCATGGCCTACTAGAGTGCATAGAAATGTAATTAAATGGATACTTTTGTGAAAAATATTGAATATCTCAACAACTATGGGGTTTAGACATAAGATATGCCCCATCAAATTGAATTAATAAAACGTTGCTTATTAACCTCACTGAGATATTTGCTAAAACGTATTCTTACCTTCAAAAAACGAGGTCGCTACGATTTTTTAAAGTTGAGCTTGCTTATGCATGATACTTGAAGAAAAAAATTGTAAATTGGCAACACTGTAACATAATAAAAAACTAAATGGACAACAATGTAGAGGTTGAAAAATGTCATTAGAAAAGTTGAATAAATACAGGGTGATCCATTAAAAAAAACAAATATTTTTGTTATACTGCAAAATTGGGATACCCTGTATGTTTGAAAATAATTTTACGCCATTAAGATTTTCAAATCAATAATTTTTTGTACGAAACATTTTTTTGTTTTTTCACGGGAATGGCGCTAGGAAAGCCCGACACACTGTTGCAGGACCCTGTATAATTGTCTTTTGTATTTATTAATGATTATATATATGGTGTTTTTATTATAATTTAATAGTTCTGAAATATTTAATAAATTACTTTTCTCTATTTATATTTGATAATGGAATATTGAATGCTCTGTGTATCATGCTATTGAAGGTCGATAACTTGTGTTTAAGTGGGCTGTGGGATTGTGCATGTATATAATTAAATGTTTGTATTGGTTTGCAAAAAAATATCAAATTCTAATTTATTATTATTTCTAATGATTAATAAATCTAAGAAAGGAAGTTGGCAATTTATTTCCAGTTCATAAGTAAAGTTTATAGAGTCGTGTATATTATTTAATTTATTTATAAATTCTTTAATATCTAATTCTACGTCTATTACGGCGAAAATATAATCTACATACCTCATCCATATTTTAGGGAAATCATTTAAAGACTTTTTTGCGATGTTTGCGAGGAATGGGGAATGCGGGTTACCCATTGCTGTCCCAAACGTCTAGCTATAATATTTGCCTTTAAATGTGAATGCATTTAGGATCATTACTGTTTTATGTTATGTATAAATCTATTTTTTCTTTCAGAATATCATTTATTATTAGGAGTGTCTCTAGGATTTTTAATGTGTCGTCTATGGGAATGTTTGGGAATAATGATTCCATGTCAAATGAAATTAGTTTGTCGTTTTCTTTTAAATTAAGTCCTCTTAGTTTGTTGGCTGCTTCTATTGAATTTTTAATTGACATGTCGTTATTTATTTTTAAATTTTGAAATTCTCTTACCAACCATTTTACAATTTGATATGTAGGGCTATTTATGTTTGAAATTATTGGTCTAAATTTATTTCCCTGTTTATGAATTTTAGGTGGGCAATACATTCTCGGTAATACAGGATTTGATATTTTTAATTGGTATGCTAGTTTTTTTGTCTATTAAGTAACTCGATTTTTTAAGTCAATTGTTAACTTTCGTAACATAATTTGGTAATGGATTTTTTAGGTAATTCGACGAATGATCCTGATTTTAACAAATCCTTGACATTGTTGAAATAATCTTGTTTGTTAATTATGTTTTTACATATAATTTTACATTTTATATATCTAACAATTTGTTTGATTTAGGATCATACTTAGCTATTGATAATGGACACATAGTGTCCGAAATGTACATATAGCGTACAAATATACAAGTAAAGAAAGGAATTCAAAGTGTTTTATTTTTAATTGTTCTGTACTCTTGATATCATTAACTGTACCAGATGTCCAAATAAGAAAGATCACTGGCTAAATCTCAGGAACTAAGACTCCTAGAACTTTCAAATAAAAAATATGTGAATAAAAGTGACCATGAGAAAATGTTGGAAATAAATTTCAACTCATAGGGGGCGCAATAAACAGTCGGATAATCGCAGTATTATTTACACTGCGATTATTTCAAAAAAGTTCAAATAAAGGCATCATAAAACTACACTTTTCATAAAACAAAAATGTTTTAGACTATTTTGTCTCACTCTTGAAATAAAGTGTGGGGGAAAGTCGAAATTTGTAAAGAGCAAATATCAAATAACAGTTTTTTTAACTGATCTTAATGATTTAATCTCATATTGATTAAAATAATTGACAACCAACACAAAAACAGTAATTCAGTCGCCACTAGGTGGCGCCAAGTTAAAAGAATATAATTTTCCCATTTTTCCTCAAAATTTCAAATGAAATGATATATTTTCTTAGAAAAAATTGAAAGAATGTAAGAAACTTGGTGAAAACCGCATCTCAATAGCTTTATTCTATCACAAGTTATAAATAAAAGAAAATGTTTCAAGAGCAAATCAAAAAAGTCTGTAACATTTTTGTTTTATGAATTTATCATTATTTCAAAAAGTGTAGACTTCAGTTTTTTGTGTACTTTCGTCCTCTTCTCCAGAAAGAGATCAGCCGGAACCAAAGACACCGTCCTATATATTCTTATAATTCGAAGGGCTTCGCTATGTTAATTGCTGCATAAAAAATATTTTTTTGTACATTTTCTAACATGATTCGATTTTTTTAGATCAATGGATAAAAATAGAAAAGAGGGGAACAAAAAAAGAAACTTATATGAACTATTTTTCGAGGTAAGTATCGTTTGATTCTTACACCATTGCAAATCATTTAGGGTTCACAATTATTTAAATAAAAATCATTTAAAGCACACTCAATTAAAACAAAGCAGAATATTATAAAAGTAACGAATAATTAGATTTTTAATACCTGAACATTAAAAATAATTTCTTGGTAACAATTATCAATTTAAGATGAAAATTAGACCTTAATTAAAAGATTACGAAGATTATAAAATTAGCTTTTATTCTTGAATACTCGTGCTTAAAATATACTCTACGATAACATACACAATAAATTTATTTCTTTTTATACCTGTATATGTCATTTACAATGATAAATTATTAAAGTGTAACATTTACGAGCGGAAACGCACGGACATAGATATTTTAAAAATATTACCTCAACAAGGATATATCCCATTTTCGATTTTAAAATTTTTACGATCACAACATTTTTATCTGGACAAGGGGAAACATTAAAAGCAATATATTTTATTCTAGAATCTTTGAGGCTTTTACTTCATAGTACACTTATTAATTTTTTATACCACTTAAAAAAGTTACTAAGTATTTTCTTTATCCCAATTTATTTTATTATTAATATTATCACTTAAATAATTGTAAATTAATTTCAGACAATTGATGATTTTAATGGACTCAAGTTACAATATAAAACGGTCGGACACAACAACATCCCCATTTTTCAGTTGTTAATTTATGGAATAGAGGTTAGTGAACTTTTCATGGATTCATCATACGTGGGCAGTTGGACAAGTGACAAGGGCTTTTCCGATATTAACGATTTGACGAAATTCATCTCTAAGCATGAGTATCGCATCGCTGTGTCTGTTGTAAGTACAAATAAAGTGGATAGTTGTTTCTTTCAGCCACTTTTCCATAGACCAATTATACTTAAGAATTTACTGAAAACTCAATTATGATTTCCCCATCAAGTTCCAGTCAGAAGAGTCTGAATATGTACTACAAACAAATATTTATTTGGCATTGATTTATATTTTACACGTTCATAAACAAGACCGTCTATATATTTGTTTCTGGAAAATAAAAATTAACCAACACAAAATAATATATAAACTAAATTAATATGAAAATGGAAATTTAACAAAATACACTAAATAAATACTATCGCCCGTTTTTTTTTGTTGCCCATTTACAGCTTACAACCTTAATCCCGTTACCACTATCACATAGATTCACTCGACGCTTTTTCTTTTAAATTCCACCCATTTTTATCTTCTTACAATCATACATCCCGTACTCTCATCTCCACAGAACACGCATCTCGTTATTCTTCACCCATTCATATCTTTCTTCGTCTCTCCTCATTCCCACATATAAGCCAAGCTAGCAGACGCACCTCTTCGTTAGTTAGTACACCAAAATAGCGCGACGGGCCTGCATGTACCTGGATCTCATACTCAGGGTTATATCTACTGTTATGGATGTTATCTTATCGCTGCTGCAACTCCACTGATTTATTTTTTTCCCCAAATTCACGTTCCAACTTCTCCCCCGCGCTATTTCCTCCTCATCTACTAGTCACGACTAACCCACTTTATGATTCATTTTCTATCTTTCATTCATCCATCTTATCCCTTTACTATGTCTTTGCAACTCCCTTCTATTCCTTAACTACACCACTTTTACTAACCTTTAATCTCCTAACTCACCCATCTTTTTTTCAAATTTTACAACTCTCTTCGCTGCTGCCCATTACACTGACATTCTTTGGCACTCTTGCAATACTATGTACCTTGGGGTTGTTCTCTCTAATCCTAATATACTCTTTAAGTATTGCAGGTGTATCCTGTCCACTTGCTCATACCCAGTCACTCCCTGTACGTCCGACGCAAACAAAACTATTGCTGTTATTCACGCATCCCATCATGACAACTTAATATTTATATTCCCTTCCAGCATTTCGCATTCTTCCCATTGCCATTCTCGCATTCTTACACACGCACTCGATATGTTTGGATGCGCCTCCAGTTTCTAAGAAAATGTATCCTAAGTACTTAAACTCCCTTACCTGTTCAAGCTTCTCTCCCATCCACACTAGCTCCACTTCCTTTCTTCTTCTCCCCACATTTTTACACACCATCCATTTTGTTTTCTTTACATTTATTTTCAATTTTCTTTTCTTAAAGTACCTATCAAACCTCCCATTCATATCCTTCAATTCAACTAACGTTCTTGCCATCATCACATCATCAGCATTAGAAAGGCTCCATACCTTTTTTCTTCCCACTACTATTACACCTGCCTGTCCCTTTTTTCAAAACCTCTTCCATATCCGCAAAATATAGGTTGAACATTGGTGAGCTTAATGGAAACCCTTGTTTGACACGACGCACTACCCTAAATCTTTCGTATTCATTCTCTCCTACTCTCATCTTACACCATGTGTCATGACACACCTATTTCTTTCAGACACTCAATCAACATCGTTCTCTCAACCGAATCATGCACCGCTTTCAGATCCACGAACATCAAGTAAATCTTAAGTAAGCTTAAACTTCTGGCAGAAGTCTTCGTCCTTTCACCTCGGCTTCCAATCTCTCATTGACCATATTATTTTGTATAGGGTATCCATCAGGGGAATCTCTAGGTAATTAGTCGGGTCGTTCTCCTCGCCTCCTTTGTAAACTGGTATTGTTCATTCTTCTGGGAAGTGTTCCTTACCTCGTCATATTTTATTTAATATATTCAACATTATCTGCTTTCCTTTTTCACAATACCATTTCCATGCTTCTACTTTTATCCCATCTGAGCCAGCTGCTTTCCTGTTCTTCACTATTCTCTGAGCCTTCTCCAATTCGCCCTTCCCAAAATCCTCTGTTTCCTCAAAATGGTTCCTCGTCATTAGCGTACCCCCACAATCTCTTCCGCCTGAAATAATATGTTTGAAAGTAATTTTTCCACCCATTTATGTCTATCTTCTCCCCCTTTACTTTCGGTTTACCCGCATTCTTCCCCTTTATGCACTGCCATTGATCTTTTTCACTCTTGCTTTTTCAAAGTATAGTTTTGCGTCCTTCATTTCTTCTTCAGTTCTGCTCCCTTGCCTTTTTTTCGGGTCTTGACATTCCTCATTAAACCAATCTGTGTTAATTGGCCCGCAAACTGTTCTTCCGTCTAGTAATCGCTAGCTTCACTCCTGCCCTAAGCTGATACACTGTTGTTCTCTCCTAAAAATCTATCTCCTTAACTGTCGCTTTGTAATTTCTTATTGCCCTGCTCGATTAACTCTATTCTTCTCGCGTTCCTACATCTGCTTCCTTTCCGTTACATGACATCCTTACTAGTATTGGAAAGTGATCCGAGTCATAGCAGTCCTCTACTTTGAAATATACTACCTCCGGTCTTATATCTTTCCCTACCAGTACATAGTCGATTACAGAGTTGCCCCGTGGTCCAACATACGTTATTTCTCTTTTCCAGTCAGTCGCCTGCTTTACACCCACTCAATAATTCTAAGCCTTGTTCGTTTGCCCACTCGATCCAATCCTCTCCTTCTTTAGTTCTTTAGGTACTGTCCTCCAAATTCCTAATTTTTACCACCTTGCCCCCTTTGCCTATATGTTGCGTCTCTAAGCTACTTGTTCTAATGTTAAAATCTTCTCCCACAATAACCTGCCCCGGCTTATCTTCATCTTGCTGCATTCGTGATATAAAAACTCTAATATCGTTCTCTTTTTTTTTTTGGTTATACTGTTACTACCTCCATTTGCTTTTTCCAGTGTCTCTTTTCCGTATGATTCTTCCACCTTCTCATATTCTTTTCGATACCCCGCAATAATCCCTCCCTTTGCTCTACCCCTCGCTTTGTCTCGTTTCGCTCCTACGCAGTTCGATAAATCCATCTGGCAATTTTAGTTTGAAATTATCCCATTCTTCTGCCATAACCCACGTCTTTCTTATGCTCACAAAGTCTTTATCTTTTATCCAGTCTTCTAATTCTTTATTCCATTGATTATCTTTTTTTTTTTTCTCAACCCCACAATTTTCCAAAATGACAATGTTATTCCCTGTTTTCCCTTTTTCCTTTCCCTCCTTTTTCTAAACCCCAACATCTTCAAATCCGTGCCGTTCATTAACAGATTTTTTTCTTTATTCCAGTTACACCATTCGAATCCTATGCGTAATTTTTGATATAGCAGATGCACTCGATGTCCATTTATCCTCTCCTCATTTGTCCTCGCATTTATCTTCATTTGTTTCAATCTGTCTTCTTTTGTTAGATCGTCATCTATATATATACCACATTTTTCTGCAATTTTAAAACTAGCTTCTTTCCCATTATTTTATTTTTCTCCTTCATATTTATCATCAAACTGAAAGGCTATGTTTAACTCCTTCGCCAACTTTTGTACTTGTCTTTTTACGTCCACCATTCCTCCAACCCATTAATAATGATATTATTTCTTATTCTTTTTTCCTCTTTAGCTACCTCCGCCTTCTCCAATCTATCTATTCTTCTATGAAATAATGTTTTCTCTTCTTCCCGTTTTTCTTCCTTTCGTCTCAGTTCTGCTTTTGGCTCGCTAATGTTCTTATTATAAATTTCGAACCTCCTCCTAGCCCCCCCCCCTCCTCCCCAAAAAACGGCCGTCCTTTTGTTTGCAAACTGGACCACGGATCGCATTCGCGAATTCCGTCTTTATTTTAATACACGACCGTCTTACTCCACTCGCTATAAACAAAAAAACTAAACGAAAACTCCTCTAAACAATTAGTATTATGAAGGCCTAAAATTATTTTTTGCAAACAAATATTCAGAACTGCATTGTCTTAATTTAAGTAATTATCAATATAGAAAAAATATGAACGGTTGTATTCAATTTACTTCACATGTTAGAAAATGCAACCGTCTATAATTTTTCTATATAGAAAAATTTCACGTAGCTTCATCTTCTCCTTCATACTAAATTATCAATAAATTAATAATGAAGGTGAAAATGTTTTAATTAGAGTTTCAATTAAATTAAATGATTCAATATGGAATTATTTTCGTTTCATTTCTTGTAACCGTATAGACTTACGAAGTAAGTACTCGGGAAAAATACATTTCTATTAAAAAAAATATTTATATTAAAAAAAAATCTGATTGAAAAATGTCGCTTTAAAAATATCACTTTTATGGGAAAATGAAGAATGCTGATGGTTTAGCAAGAAAGGCATCAAGACTATTTTAATTGTTCGAATCTCTTCACGTAAATCGCAACAACACATCGGTTTTTATCTGCAATTGAGATTTTTTGTCAACTGTATTGGCCGAGATTCTTGGCAGCTACACCGGGTCGCGCTGACGTCCTCACTTGGAAATTCCAAATCGGCGAAAGAAATCATGCCTTTTCATATCATCCTTGAAAAAAAAAAAATTAAATCAAAACCTAACTAGTAATATTTTGGTTAGAAACACGTAGCCCAATTTTAAAATATTGATTTTATTTTAAAGTAGAAAATCGTGGATTAACAATTTATTTTTGAAAAAATCGAAAATATGGCAACGTGTTCCTAAGCAAAATTCAATTCTGAACACTATAGTAATAAGCATATCAAAATCGGATGTAAATTATTCTAATTATTTCCTACACCAATTTGAAAAAGCACGTTTCGAGATAAAAGCGTTTAAATGCAAATTTTCTTGTTTCACGTGTAAAAGTGATATTTTCTTTCAATCTGCGATGCCGGCACTATATAGTTGGCTTTCTGCGTTGGTATTTATGTATTCCTTTTGTTTTCTTCCCATCAAACTGGACTTCCGGACTTCTTTTACTGCATCTGTGAGGCGTTTCCCCCACTTGTTAGTCCGTTTGGCGTCAGCAATCAGGTAGAAGTTGTAGCAAATCGGGCCGATTTCCAGATGTAAAAACTGTATTAATTTCATGATACTTATTACCCCATCATTGAAATAACACGCAGCAATATTAGCAGCGAAATCCACCACCGTCTTCCCACAATGAACATTTTTCGGCGCCATTTCTCATAAAGTTGCGTCGAAAGACTTGTTCATGATCATATCGGAACAATTCTGTATAGACCCGCTTGAGAGCGTCGAAGCATTCTTTCTTCATAGCTGGCTTATGATGAAAACTCTTCAGCTCACCGGTGGCTTTCGCCTTCTTTCAAGAGCATTGTTGTCCAAATTTCTCGTTTTATATTCTCAAGTGATGATAAATTTCTTCGAATGGCTAGTCCATAGTACATCGACAGTTTGTTAATGAGTTTGACCGTCAATTTTCCGTTTCCGCCAAGCCCTTTGGTTTATTTCACGAGTGACCGAAGGTATTCCTCGTACGCTTCTGCACATTTTCGATACGCTCCTTTTTTTATACGACCAAGTCTTCATATGAGTTGATTTCAAGAAAACTTTTGAAGAAGAATAATAATAAGAAGAACACCTATGAAAGTCTTTCTATCGCCGTCCTAAGTGCATTTGCAATATTTCCTGCCATGCAAACTTTGGGAACGCTGTAACATCTCTGCTATATTTTCCCAGATGATCCTTATTGATCTCTTGGTGAGTCTCCTTCCATTCCCGGTACTCTGCGGTTCCCTCCTTCTTTTTCCAGACTTCAAAGGATTTTCAGATTTTGGATTTTACGTGCAGGTCGATAACTTTTCCGTGCGCTAGCCGATGAGAGTCTCCCAGAAAGGAAGAAAAGCCTCTCTTCTTCCATGTACCGTCAGGGTGCTCGTCCTTCTCCGACAAATCTTTCTCCTTGACAGCTGTATTCATCATTGACATTTCTCGTACGGAAGATGTGGTGATGGAAATCAGTTTGAGTAGTTTGGTGTTATATGATTTGAAATTTGAACTAGGCAAACACACAAAGGCGCAAAACTTGAATACTCCTTTTAACTCCAAGAATCGGCATACCTAGTACTATACGTATATTGATTTCCTATCCGTTGCCGATTAGAGATCACGAATTTATGTATGGGGGTTCACACTTGGAACAACAAACGTAGAGTTTAAACCCCAATCCTCTAACACTAGTCTCCAGAAATTTTATTTTAGGCACATCTCTTATAAGATTTGTTGTTGATTTTTTGTATTTTTTTTTTGTAGCGTACGCTCTTTTGTTCGGACTCATACTTCACGTATTTCAAACACCCCATGCGTATGCTGCGTGACAGTAAAAAACAATTGTACGACAGCTATGACATCTACGATCGGAAAAAATAATTGTACGACAGTGGTGCCATTTACAATGTATTAAAACCCGACTTGGGCATTAATATACCGGTGACAATACCAGTAATAGTGATAAAACAGTAAATAACCGAGCGAGCTCAGAGAATCTGAATTTTAAGCAAAAAAATTCGACTTTTTAAAAATTACAGTGTAGAATTTTTTGCTTAAAATGTACCTTAGGATGTGTACTTTTTGAGGAAATTAACAACGTGCGATCAAACGATCGCCAGAATTTCAATGATATATTATAGTCCACTCCGCCTTTCGGAAGCCACTCTCAAGAATAGACTTTAGGGGTGGGTCTAGCCACAATGATGGTAGGAAATACAATGGGTCTGAAGTCATGGCGTAAGTGAGCGTGGTATATTAGCTTCTGTCCCAGCCCTAAATTCTTAATCACTGAGATGCAATGGAAAAAATCTATCGTTTAATTCAATTAATATCCGGCGTGGGTATTTCCCTAGAACGTAGTTGTTTCAACAGGTATGTGTTTTTCTTATACAGAGTGGTTTTTTAATCAGTATACATTAGGCGAACTGTATACCTGCAAAAAAACAAGTCAAACGTATTGAGCCGATTAATGTGTGTTGCCTATAACACACTACTAAACGTCAAACGCTAAACTTCAAAATGTGTGAAATATTTGATCGAAAATGTATACAAATGGAGAAAAAGTCGAATTTCAAGCGTGTATTGCAAATCCAGTACTAGATGAGGATAAGATATGTTTTAAATGAATCCAAAGTGGCCGAATACCCCAGTTAGGATAATTCTAAAAATAATTAAACTAAAACATTTTCGCAACGAAATAAATCATGACTAACACTGCATGCGTTACCGTCACCAGCAATTTCTTTTTTTTTTTTTTTTCAAAAATACGTCAATTATTATTATGGAGAAATTACAGGTAAACAATATTAAGATATTTTATTAAGACAATTTGAAAGAAAAGTAACAGTGAAGAACAATAAACTTGAAATAAATAATTAGAATAAGTGCTAGAAATGACCTCCAGAAACTGCAAGTTATTAACTCAATCGATAGTGAAAATTCTTCCACATTGTGCATTTCGATATTGTTATAAACAGAAATAGAAAATTGTTTAATTGTTTTTTTTTTAATTATCCTAGTTGAAGGAATTGATCGTTCTGGTTGCGTATTATAGGCAACTAAACACATACATCAATGCGTTTGACTTGGGTATTTTACATGTATACATAGGGGATATGTATACTGTTAAAAAAACCTCTCTCTATATAAAGGGTGATTCAGTTTGGTGTTCCACCCCCTTCTAAGTTATTTATTTTGATAGAAAACTATAACAAACCATATATATTTGGAAACGGCAGGAAAGTCTCTAATTAATGGTATCATCAAATTTATAATATGATGACAACTGTCGAAGTAGCGATTGTCAATTTATTTAAATGACATCATATCTATTTTTTGTTCACAACTATACGCTTAGCTGACAAAAAAAGAAAATATGTAATTTCTCTTTTTTAGATGAATTTTTGGTTTAGGGTGCAATACAGTTTTGCTGTTTTCTTTATTAAGTATATATGTAACACAGTAATTGAAAGAGAATAATTAATTCATTAATTATTTTCAAATTCTTTTCTCTTCACTATATAGTTTTTGAATTTACGTGAAGTGATAAAAAACTGTTCATTTAAATAAAAATCACTTGGTTTGTTTCACTAAATATTTGATTTATTCCGACTAGTTTCGGCTTTAAGCCATTATATTAAGGAATGTGCAGAAATTACATTTTTACAAAATATATATACATAATCAGGTAGTAAAGGCGTTTAATATCGGGGAAAACCAAAGTTCGTCGTTGTCATTAACTACATGCTTTCCCGCTTTTATTGCTTTATGTATTTCCAAACCTTCTCTAAGATTAAGTAAACGACCCTTATTGCCTGTATAGAAAATTTTGAAATCGTTATTATTAAAAACGTGACCGGCTGTGATACGGTGTTTGGACATACCCGTCGATTGTTTATTATTTAGCACATCTTTCTTGTGTTCTTCTAGACGAATTTTAAAAGATCAACCTGTTTGCCCTATATACAATGCATCACAGTCGCCACACCTTAATTCGTAAATACCCGATTTTTCAATTTTATTTGTTTTGTATTTATTGTTGACTAATAGATTTCTTAAATTGATGGGGTTTGTCAGTATGATATCAAATTGCTTTCTAAAATTGTTTTATTTTTTTATTTTTAATGAGAGATCTGCCACATAATCTATCTTATGCCAGGTAGTTTTTGGCTTTTCAATGGTTGCATAAAAATATTTTAATAATTTATTATGTTTTTTCTTTTTTAATAAATTTTCTATTACTTCTTCTGAGTAACCGTTATTACTTGCTATAGTTTTTATAGTATTTAATTCAATTTTGTAATTATCAGGCGTTAATGGAATATTTAGTAATCTATGTATTAAGGATGGAATGTGTTGTGTTTGATTCTGAAAACGTATTTTTTCTATAAATTTTGTAAACTAATTCTTCATTTGTTGATTTTGATATTGTAAGATCTAAAAAGTTTAAATAGTTGTTACTTTCCAATTCTACTGTAAACTGTATTTTAGGATTAATTGAATTTAAGAAATTAGTAAATATGTCGAGTTGTCTTTTAGTACCCGTCCAAATGCAAAAAACATCATCTACATATCTTGCCCAAAAATGTACTAACTTTGTCTCCTGTTTATTGAACAAAGTTTTTTCGAATACTGATAGGAAAATTTCCGATAAAAGAGGCGACAAAGGAGAACCCATTGGCAGTCCATCGACCTGCGTATAAATGATGTTATTGAATTCGAAATAACTTTGGTCAATACAAATAATTATTAATGATTTCAATTGGTGTTTTAAATCTTGAGGATGGTCAGTGTTATTAATGTTGCTGTCTAAAATAGACTTAAGTTCAATGACCGGAATTAAGGTAAACAAACTTTTGTCATCAAATGATACTAGTTTTGCATTTGGTGGTATTTTTATTTTCTTTAATTTATTGACTAATTCAATTGTGTTTTTTATTGCATAACGGGATTCAAAATTTATGAAGGATGGAATTTCGCTATTTAGGTATTTGCACAACTTATACGTGGGTGCAATGGGAATATAGTGAAAGATATTTATTTTTATGTTAGATATATAAATTTCGAGACACAATGTGCTCAATATCTATAACATTGTTCTCGAAATGTACATCTAACTTAAAAATAAATTGTGAAGTAAGGAATAACAGTCTTTTCTCTTAATTTAAATGAATAAATTTTAAAAATGTATTTCAGAAAAAACCATTCATCTATCCCAACAACACCTCCGTTTACGGCTACTCCGGGTTCTCCGTCGATATACTCGTCGAGCTCTCGAAAACGGCGAGATTCTCTTTCAAGCTCTACAAACCGGACGTGGAGGAGTTCAGCACTGGTTTGGATATGATTCTCGATGAACTCGATCGCGGTTCGGCCGACGTCGCCATGGGTTCGTTCTCATCTTTAACTAAATTCAAAGGAAACATTTCATTCTCGATGGCCTACTATCAAACGGCTGCTGTGGCAATAATAATGAAAAGGCCGGAGATATCAAAGTCGATTTTTAAGTTGGTTGAAATTATTCATATTGATGTTTATTGTTGTGGGGTTTTAATATTGATTTTAACGAGGTGAGTGTTTCTTTTTGTAAATTTTATTAAATTATAAAAGAAAAGTGTAATAGCCTTACTAATAGACGCAGCTTAATTGATTGATGAATCCCGGATTCGCGATTGCCATTGGTTGATCTAAGGATTGTTTGAAAAATAATCTATAAATATGTTGACAATTTTATATATTTTGATGCGATCCAAGAATTAATTCTCAATTTTGAATCAATGCATGGCTATTAGTACGGGCTGAAATATGTTGAACATTTTTAATTCTAATTCAAAAACAATTGGAGAAGTCAGATCCTTACTTCAAACGACGAAAGAATTCATAATTTTCGTTACAATTAAGGAAATAGAATTATATATATATCTAAAATATAACAATAATAATAATAAAAACCGCGTGGGCTCAGTTACAAGAATAGACATATACAAAATAACAGGTGGACCAATACACACAAATATAGGCAAATCTAAAAAAAAACAAGCTACAAAAACTTTTTAAGAGAATGTGGGAAGAAGAAAAAGTACCAAGTATTATCACCTCCACTTCCCATTCAGTGGCGATGATAATGTTTATTTATACGCCTAGAGATAAAACAGAATGCTGTGATTATAGAGGAATAATCCCAATCAGAAGCATTAAAAAAAGAAACTATTGAAAAACTATTGAAAAGAGGATAAGCAAAATAATAGAAAAGAAAATAGCGGATACACCGAGTGGATTAAAACGAAAGAGAAGTATACACGATCACATTTTTTACACTAAAAAAAAAATAATAATTAGCAGGATGCTAGAAATGCAAAAAAACAACACATCGATGTAGAGAAATCTTTTTAAAAGTGGAAAACTCTGAGAAGTAATCGACCAATTAATAAGAGTTACCAACAGTATTTATCGAAAGACAAAAAAAGCAATAATTGCCAAAAATAAAATATCAAAACAGTTTACAACGAAACAAAGTGTGAGAAAAGAAGGAAGACTGAGCCCATTGTTATTCATATCATTATTTGATTTGTGGGGCTTTACCGGCACTTCGACCTAAAAATCTTTTGTGCCTCCCCTTATGTAAAATAATTTAATTTATTACCTCACAGGATACACCTATCCTTTTGAAGTACCCTAAATGGTTTCTAATCTAGCTGAAATATTTTAGTTTGTCAAGAATGGGGAAGTAGTTCCCCAAGAACCTTTGTCTTACACGAGCTAAAGATTCGTATTCTGTTCGATAACTGTTTCCCTTTTCGCAAAACAGAATCTATATGTTTCAGTCATATCAGTGACTATTCCCATGTATTTTTCAGGTACTGGGACATGTCCTATTATAATTCCTGTTAGTAGTTTATGGTCTTTCTTGTTGATTAGCCAAAAATCTCTATTGGTAGTGGAATATGACCACCCTGTGAGGATTTTTTTCTGTCTCAGTTACTCTATACTCCCCCAAATAGCGTTCTTTCCCTCAAGCCTCAATCTCTCTTATTTTCGCCTTTAAGAAATGTTTGGCAAGGGGCAGATGAGTTCAGAGCCTATACGAAGTAGCTCAACCACTTTTTTCGCAAGAGCATCTGCTATTTCATTGCCCTGGCACTCGCTTAATTTGTTGTCTTTTGCCTATATATCGCCGAGTTATGCCACTCCAGAACTAGGCTCGAGTTCTTTGCCGTATTCTGAAGGGCTATATGTGCAGCCTTGCTGTCACTAGCTATATTGAAATTTTATGTCTGGAACATTGTAGGATTACCATGATTTCTGTTTGGAAGATGGAGCAGCCAGTTCCCAGAGACATCTGGATTTCAGCCCTTGGTCCAGTAACTCCCGAACCTGCCTGTGTGGGGACATTTCCTCCGGACCAGGCATCCGTTTCAGGCATCATGATCTTGTATGTATTTTCTTAAAATGTTTATCCCTGGGAAGACCTATTAAATAACGAGCTTTATTTAGGATGCTTTAGTGACATACTGTTGTGTATTCTAAGAATTTCGTCGAAAGCGACTTTTTGCTGGTGATGTGTAGAGGTGTTACATCAAGTATCACCTCCATCGCCACTGTTGGAGTTGTCCTTATTGCCCCCGTAATATGCAAACATGGCTTCAAAGGAGGTGTTATCAAAAGTCCCATCAATGCCAAGGAAGGCACTAATAGCCGTTTCCCTGTCATCTAGGGCTCTCTTCATAACCCCGTGCTGTGACGGTTGATTTTCCTTTATTATATGAATGCTGATTTGCATGCAGAGGCCTCTGGGGAAGTATCATGCCGTTTAAAAGGAATGAAGATAGACTATAAGCTTTAGGCTAATAAAGATTACTTCAGTCCATCACCACTTCTTTGGAATATGTCCTAGGGCATGGCTTCTTCTGAAGATTCTCCTTACGTTTGTTTTAATCAAACCCAGACACTTCTGGATCATGATTTTATCTATACCATCACCTCCCGATGTCTTGTATGGTTTAAAGCTATTCATTGCCCAAACAATTCTCTTCTCGGTAAAGATTATGTTTGAGCAACTTCTAGGTCTATCTAAATAGGTAGACTTAGAGCAAATGCTCGTAGTTTACTTCAGTTTTAAAGTCCGGCCATTTAATTTGACAGTCAGGGACTTCATATGCTTAGCAGCATCTCCAGAGTCTCCTCTGGACTTGTCGTTAATTTTCCCTTATATCCAAGGACCAACAGAGTATTCACTCTTAAGAATCCTCTATAGTCTTGCTGCTGTAGGGAGCTGTTCTATCCATTCACACATTTTCCCAGGATTTTCTTTTTGAGTCCCCCAAAGACTTATTGTATTTTGTGAGGGCCTCGCGGTAACGGTCTCACTTCTTTCGGCTTTCTTTAACTCTTTTCTGGATTTCTTTTTCATGATCTATTGCTAGATCATGTCCTGCTCCAGTCTTTTACCTTTCGGTTTATGACCATGTTGAACGCCACTCGATCGTGATAGTTTAGATGTCATATCACCGAAACTACTATCCGCCGAAGGCTAACCCACGTGTGGACCGGAAGGGCGAATAGACACTCTCTCCTCTCTCTCCTTCGTAGAGGGGTCCACGCAGAGCGTAAGCACAGCTGCATGCTGGTCTCCGCTCTCTTCATGCCCTCTAGTTCTCGAAGACCTAGTAACCTTTTCCGTTGGATACTTGATGCTATCTTTGAAATAGACCACCATGGTCGTCGGACAAAGTACCTCGTTGGCCTCCATTATTTTCAGTGAAGCCCCTTCCCACGCGGCCATAATTACTTTGCATCTTCCTCGCACATTTGTCTCCAGGATTTTCTTTTTGAGTCCCTCAAAGTTCTTTTTGTTTAGGGATATTTCTTCATCCACCCTAGAATTAGTTTCCTCATTCAGCCCTTTGCCCAACAAGTACTTGAATCTCATCTTTTTAGATTCACAGAGACGTTGTTTAGTTTCTTTCGACTTGGTCTCAGGATTGTTAGTACCGGAGTTGCTCGGTTTTGGAGTTGAGGTTTGTGAGACCTCTATCTCCACCTCCGAGCTTGCAGCCGGTTTCCTGTTGGGCGGAGACCTTAAAATAGCCTCTTCACCCTGTTTTGGTAAGTTAGGATGTTCATTGTTTAAAAAAATGTTTGTTATTCGTTTTTTTTTCTGTAATTGTTCTCACAAGTAGCTGTGAGGGAAGGTCACCTGTGGTAGAGCACTGCATTGGCACAAGAAGGCTAAAGTGAAACGACAGGAAGGTCGTCCGGTATTCGGAGTTCGCCATTTGAGACTGAACTATCTTCATTCATGCATCCCTCGGAATGGCTGTCCCACCTTGGTTGGGGATCGGATAGGATACCCAATCTACGCACGATGTCGAAGCCTATCATATCACTTTCGTTGGCCTAACTCGTTTATAGGGGTTACCCTTTATTTATTCGTGAGCTAGTCCGATTTATAGAGCTGCCCTTCATTCACACATTCAACCAGGACATCCATTCATTCACCTTCTCCATCGCTTCAGAAAACAGTTCCGCATCAAGGCCCTGAACCGTGTCACTGTCCTATAGCCACTATCAGGGATATTCATAATATACCTGGACGAAGTTATAAAAGAAATAAACAGGAAAACAGGATCCACAAACATTGGAAAAGAGTAAAGATACCTTAGAAGAGCTTCAAATTAAAAGTATTAAATGCAACTGGCACAGAAAATCGAAAAAACATGCAAAGGAAAAAGTATAGTCCAATCCACACCGCTAACATCCGACTTGAATCATGTAGGTGGCTTTATTAACACATCTAATTCATTTTTACCATGCCACTCCTCCGCCGTTTTCGGTGGTGCAAGTGACAGTATTAGTCGCTAGATATCGCCACCATTCGAACCTCTAAGATTCCAGTAGTATTCTAATTCACGACTGAACCACTCCACTTCACAGAATTTATTTATTTGCCCCTTTTTATTATTTTATAGCTGTGAGTTATTTTTCTTGTTATTTTATTGAAGTTGAAGCTATTCATATATTCTTTAGTGTAAATACAAATAATTATATTTCAAATTTAATTAAAACCTATACAGTTATATATTATTTAATTTTCAGTTTGTTGCTATGGATAATCGAAAAAGCAGCAGAGCGCAATAAAGGAAATAAATTGGGTTTTACTGCATATTTGTGGATCTGTTTTAAGTCGCACACTCTCTCAAGAAAATCCGAATTTCCAAAGACTTCATCGGCGCGCATATTATTATCAACGTGGTGGTTTTATAAATATGTCATCGTGACGTTTCATTTTGTAATTTTAACAGTTACTCTAACATCGCATTACAACACTGGCAAGAGTGTGAACAGGTTAGAAGACTTAATTACGCAAGGAAGTATTAAATATGGAATTGTCAATAACAGCTTCGTTCATAAACTATTTGAAAATTCCGCAAATGAAGAGTCGTTATTAATTAAGTAAGTTAAATATGTTTTTTTATAATTCAGATGTAAATACAGGTTGTTCTGAATTAAGTGGGCACCATTGCTAACTTTATTATCAGTTGGGCTAGAAATTGGATATTTATTCGCTTTCAAGAAAAAAAAAAAACATTTTTCATTTTTTCAGGCGTCAGGTCTAGAACAGGGTAATGTTATTTTTTTCTTGAAAGCGAATAAATATTTTGAATGAATATGAATTGATCATACAATGGACTATACATTTCCAGTTTTTAGAGAACATAAATACATCCAAAATGACGATTCTTGCTTTCAACCGGACGAAATGTGCGCCGTTTTTAATTTTGTGGGAACGTCCGTTGAGTCATTTCTAATGTAAGACGCTATATATTTATATTGTACTCCAATCAACCGTAAACGTACAAATAAAATATAATATTTTGGAATAGAATTGTAATAGTAGCTAATCAAATTAACACTGTCCTCTGCGCTCGTCGCGCTTTTTTTTTTTTCACACAAAAAAAAACACAGATACAAAAAAGGCAACATAAAATCTATTTAAATATTGATTATACAAGTAAAACACTCGGGTTTGTTTTTAAGTTTCACAGATTTATTTTATAAACCACTGCTGCTTCGATACACAGTATTATCATTAAGCAGATGATATGAAGGTTAAATAAATTAATACGGAGGGTATTTATATATTTTTCAGGTATAACAATGAACCACTCACCACTCCTCAGCCTGTAATCACATTTGATGTTTTCTGTTTGTATGTTTTTGTGTGCTCATGTGTGTGTGTTTATAATATGTACTTGTATGTATATTTGTACTTAGTGTGTATGACTGCTTCTACTTATAACTATATTTAATTACCCGTAACTTTATTTATAATTTTTGCTACCTGATAACCCCAACCCCATATAAATACTCTCTGTGTTAATTTATTTAACCTTCAGCTGCCTGTTGATGACACTGTTTATCGAAACAATTGTAGCAATGTTTTCTACAATAAATCTGTGAAAGTTAAAAACAAAACCGTGTATTTTACTTGTATAATGGAGTTTCATCAAGTAACAGCCTCTACCATAGACCATTTAAATATTCTAATACAAATACACCACAATATTTTATCACCATTTGTTTTGTTTTTAACAAAAAAGTTATAGTAGATCATTGAAAATACAAATAACGAAGTTGTTGACATTCTAATATTCGCCATTAATAATGACTAAACGGTACTCGAAATGTACCGGGTGTCCAGATAAGAAAGGTCACCGGCTATATCTCAGGAACTAAGACTCCTAGAGCTTTCAAATAAAAAATATGTTATTTTCATTAACATATTTTTTATTTGAAAGCCATGAGAAAATGTTGGAAATATATTTCAAGTTCGTATCTCTTCCAGTAGGGGTCAATAATTTTAATCAGTATGATAAGTTCTTTCGCATCACATTAAAACCATTAAGATCGGTTAAAAAACAAAAGAGTTATTTGACATTAGCTCTTTATAAATTCTAACCTTCCCCCACACTTTATTTCAAGAGTAAGAAAAAAATGTCTGTAACATTTTTGTTTCACGAACTTATTATGATTTCAAAAAGTATAGTTTTATGATGTCTTTATTAAACATTTTTTTGAGATAATCGCAATATTACTTTTCGACTGTTCATTGCGCCCCCTACCGGAAGAGTTACGAACTTGAAATTTATTTCCAGCATTTTCTCATTTTCTCTTTTATTAATATTTTTTTTATTTGAAAGCTCTAACACTCATAGTTCCTAAGATATAGCCGGTGACCTTTCTTATTCGGACACCCGGTACATTTATCTATAGTAAATAAAAAAGTAAAGTGAGGAACGAATCTTTTTTTTTTTTCATTTTATCAAACACACTTCACATAACTCATGAAGCAAACTAAACATAATTCTAATATTCTGTTTTCAATAAAATTAAATTACTGTAAAAAACAAAATACTGCACTTAATTTAGAACCACCTATAAGGCATTACCCTTCTCCATGAACTTAAATTTCATTAGGGTTTATAGCTTTAAATGCATTGATAAAAAATAAATACAATTAAGCATGTATAGTGAATACCAAATTTGAATAATTGACTATCACGTTCTAACACTATTTCTCATCATTTTATTTTACAATTTATTTATATGAATTTATTTCTAGGAAAATACTGGCTGATATTATTTTCGAAAATTTTGAATCATCGTTCAACACCATCAGTTTCCTTCGAGATGCTACTTTAACAAGAATCATTAAATACATAAAAGACAACAAATTGATTTTCGCGAATTTTAAAGAAGCTGCAAATAAGCTTAAATCCTCCACCAACGATGACCGATTTGCCCTGATTTCTGATGCGAATGATGCTAATTATAACCTTCTCTCCGATTGCAATTTGTACAGTACTAATTACAAATTCGGAAATATATTTTATGGATTCGCATTTGCAAACATTTCTGAGAAGAATTTGTTTGATAACGGGTAAATTCGCTTATATTTTTAAAATCATTGATTACCACTTTATTCTTTATTAGATGTTCTTCCATATTCTTAACCTCTCCCATCACAATCTTACTAAAATGGGTTCCACCCTCATTTTAAAAGGTTGGCCATCAATTGGTACGTTTTTGAATTTCGTCATATGGTAACACTGAGCGAGCTACAGACCTCAAATTTTGACAGTTCAGTCAGTCCCCCATTTATGAAACAAACATGTTTTCGCTTGAGAAGCGTTTTGAAATATTGCGAACAAATTTTCAAAGTGAGTGTTTGTGCGGCCCAAACCATGCAAATTTTGAAAAGAAAAATGGGCCGTAATAAAGCGACCACCGAAGGTGCTATACGAAAATTAGTAAAGAAAGTTCGGGAGACAGGGATGTTGGTGGATAGCAGAAGTGGTTATAGAACTCCAACATTGTGTACAACCGAGAATATTGAGGCTGTGGCCCATAGTGTAGCAGTAAACCCATCGACCTCAACTCGACGACGGTCGCAGTAACTGAACCAACCTGCGGAGAATATTGCACAAAGACCTCGGATTATTCGCCTACAAAGTCCAGATGAGTCATGAATTGAAAGCAAACGACCATCCGCTTCGATATCAGTTCGCTGTGTGGGCCTTAGACCAACTTAATAATAACGACGATTTTGCTCAAAAAATCATCTTTTAGGACGAAGCGCATTTCAACCTCGGTGGATATGTAAAGAAGCAGAACTGCTGGATTTAAAGCTCAGAACACACCACACGTAATCGCACAGAGGCCAACGCATCCATCAAGAGTCACAGGTTGGTGTGGATTTTGGAGTGGTGGCATAATTTTTCTATTATTCTTCGAAAATGATGTTGGAAAAACCGTCACCGTCAATAGCGACCGCTACAGAGCCATGTTGATCAACTGTTTATTGCCTCAAATCAACGCTATGAATGTGAACGACCTTTGGTTTCAGCAAAGTTCGATAACCGTATAATCAACCGTTTTGGAGATGTCAATTAGCCGCCGCGCAGCTGAGATTTGACACCGTTGGACTTTTTTCTTTCGGGTGCCGTTAAAGACCGATGCTATGCGAACAATCTAGAGACAATTCCAGCTTTGATACACAATATTACAACTGCTTTGAGGGAGATAGGAGCCGGGGTGATCGAAAATGTCATCAATAATTATTCCGACCGAATTCTGTGAAGCTAGCAGGGGAAGTCACGAACGAAATCGTTTTCCATTCATAAATGGGAGAGTTTTAGCTTCACAATGTGAAAAAAAAAAACAAATAAAAAATTTCAATGCTAGCTCATTTTATCGCATTTTCAAAATCGTTCTAATTAATGGCCCACCCTTTAGTAAGATTGGGACTCCCTGATCCAATCTTCTATATTTTTGTTAACATTAACCCATTCCATGCACATTCATCTCCAAAATGTATTCATGAATCCTTTCCGCTTATACAGAACACACAGTTACCATATCTTTCTCCCATATGATTTGTCTAACCTCTATCTCCACAGAACCACACCAAGCCCTTGTCAAAGTAATTTTTCGAAAGAGATTCAGATCTCTACTTAAATTTCCCGGAAGTGTCTCAAATACTTACCATCTCTTTACAGTGGGTTATAACTACTGCCGGCAATTTGATACTGCCTTCCTTGCAGCTCTACCTCTCATTCATGCTTCCATATTCACCCCCTCCTCAACCACTTATCCATTATTTGGTCTGATATTCCCGCCTCTTGCATTTTTTTTTTTCGTTATATGTTCCACTTACCTACATTAATACATACATATTGTTACGAAATCGGGTTTAGTCAGACTCGGAAATAAATAATACAATGTCTATTTATTTATTTACAGTATACTTAATACATTTAATAACATCACACTATCACTATTTATTTATAACGAGATGTTGAGCACTCGGACGTTCGTGATAGACTGCCCGCCTGGCCGCCAACGCGCGTTTATATAGCGTGCTTATTTCTCGAATTTTCCAGAACTTTTCATGACGCCAAGTTTACAGTCGCGCACCCGGTGGAAAATTCCAGCGTATTCTTTTCTGTTGCTTCTTTCATTTTCGTTACACTGCCGTCCCATTAAACTATTCCGTCTCGGAATATTTTCCCGATGAAGGTACTTCCAGTCAGCTCCTTTGGTACACATCCCTCTATTGTAGAAGTAACAAGCAAAGTTGTTTTGTAGCAGGTTTTGCCCAGATATTAAAACAGCACATTATGACTTCAATACCAGACCCATAGAAAAATGGTCTTCAAAATATTTCCTACCACTCGCCAATTTAGCTTATTCAGGCCACATCCTATCTTCGACATACCCAGTTTGTTGACTCCGTGGTCTATCAAACAAATCTTTAAATAATATAACACATACCATATGGACTGGTATGATGGTTTTCCATAGGTTGTTTCTTTTGTAACCAAGTAGAACATCTTCTGACTATCCCTCTCTAATTCCAGTGCTTTTCTAACCACAGGATTCTGCTGCCTAAGGTATTCTATACCATCAAACTTCCTCCAATATAATGCAGCTATCCCTTTCGTCATAAGTAAATCCTTTTCTACACAATGAGCCAGGGCATAGTCAGAGAGCACTGTGAACAGATCTCTATTTTCATAATTGGTCACGACATCCGATTTCCTGCCAACTGGTTCATAAAGCTGTCCGGGTTCGCATACTCCTTAGAAATTTCTCACACCTGTCATTCATCTACATCATTAGTTTCATAAGGGCTTAATCGGTTGAAATGAACGACAATCGATTTTCCAGATGGATACTTCTTGATGCGATATATGACATTATTTAAACGTTTTAAAACTTCCTAAGGTCTTTCCCAATTCCGTTGTAGTTTCGGAGCTAGACCTTTCTTCCTTCGTATGGGTTATATAACCATATTAAGTTTCTGACTTGATATCCTCGTTTAGTAGCTTTAATTTCATAACGGTCCTTCATTCTATCGCTCACATACTGAATATTCATTTTCACTTGTTGGTGAGTCTCCTCCAGTTTTCTTCTTAGCTTCGAAACATAATAGTCTCTGGTTAAGTCTTTTCGAGGCTTGCGTTCAAATTTAAAATCTCATGGTAGCCTGACTTCCCATCCAAATAAAATGCTTGTAGAAACCGAAGATCTATTGGCAAGCAAAAATAACTGCAGATGTTGGTCCCGGTCCTTCTGACGATCGGCCAATACTTTAGATAGATACTTTCCTATAGTCCTATTCATTCTGTCCACCATGCCGCCAGAATGTCGACGCTAAATGGCTGTCCTGGTTTTCTGGATACCCAGGAATCTATATAAATTCTGGAATAGGTCACTTTCAAAATTCCTGCGCTGGTCTGAATGTATTTCCAATGGAACTGCAAACAAACATATTAGTTATATATATATATATATATATATATATATATATATATATATTTACTTTCGAAATGGCTCCCCGCATTATACTTTATCATTGGGGTTCGAAGTGCTCTATCTATAGGGAACTTTAGTTTCTGCACATACTTTGCATTTCCAACACCGCTACTTCACATCTTTCTGATATACCGACCAATAAAACCGCTCCCGGACCTTTTCAGCTTTGTCATCCGGAAGCAACTTCTAGAAGTTTTTCCTTGGAATAATTATCAGCCATATGGATGTTCTACCATCAGCGCTCTATAAGTTTTTCAACAAGACCCCATCCATCATCTCAATCGAGTCCCATTGAGACCAATATGATTTCAAAGTTGGTGTCTTACTAGCCATATCTTCTCATTGGCGCGGGTTCCTTCTAATTTCCAGACCTGCAGGAGTCCCAAATCTGGGTCTGTTCCTTGGTCCTCTTTTTATTAAACCAATATTCATCTGTCATTATAGTTCTATTTGTAACTCCAGATTTTTCCTCCAATTACTGACAATGACTACAATCTAGCTGACAGGGCCTCCTAGACAACACAATGTATTCTACCTCCCAGGTGTTCAATGTTGAACATGTTGTAGTCTTTCAATCCATCTAGTTACTTATCCGTTTGGATTTTTAAATTGTAACAACCATTGTAATGCAGCGTGGTCCATCCTCAAAAGGAATTTTCTCCCTTATAAATACTTGTGATAGTGCTCTATGGATTTGGTTATCGCTAACAATTCCCATCGAATCACACAATAGTTACTTTCGGATTTTGAAAGAATTTTGCTGAAGTATCCGATAATTTTTTCGTCTCCCTCTTGCACTGAAACAGCACTCCTCCAATCCAAATGTTGCTGCGTTTGTGTCTAAAACACACTTTACATGACGCCACGCGCACTCGGTGGAAATTTCAGAAAGTTGCTTTTTTTACTTTCGTTACAATATGTTTTCCACACTTGCTTTGCCAACCTTCCGTCTTCTAACTCACATATATTCAAATCTTTGGTTTAGTTGGCGTTCACTTTGTGGTACATCGTCATAAATAATATTAAAACACTAAATTTTATTGTATCACTTTTATTTAACTTTTACAGTAACTATAGTTCGGACTACAAGTTACTCAATTTGATAATGACTAACTTTTAGTCGAAAATATAGTCAGTGTAAAAGTGGTAAAAGTGGTAAAACAAATTTAAGTGTTTTAATATTATCATATATATTCATTTTTTACATCGCCACCCTCCCTAAAGTTTACTAACACTGCATAAAACAATAAAAATATAACAAGCGCGATTCCCTATTAATGTACATATTTTAGAATTTTAAGAAAATATATTTATTGTGTTTTCTATTTAAAATTTTAGAATGATTAATTTACTGAATACTCCAAAGTTCGATGAAATCAGGAATAAGTGGTGGAAAACCAATGAGGAATCCGAAGAATGCCGGGGAAATGAATATAGAGTAAACATAGTTGCTCTTGAAAATATGATCGGGATTTTTTTGATAATTACTGTTTTTACGACTATAGTTACAGTCATTAGATTGACATTTAAGAGAATAGCTGATTTATAAATAATAATTAATTTTATTAATAACAATTTTTGTATTGTCGAATGGCGACCGAGTAGCACGCGTGAGATTTACTGTCAGCACAACTCTATTAATATTCGTATAAAATAATAAATTTAATTAATTGTTCAACCTGAAATTACTAATAACACACTATGTATACAAAAATTGGTGTTGTCGCGTGCACAAATATTAGAGTTCAAAGAAGTTATCACCGACACTTAAAAATAAATCATTCATCAACGCATTCGTTAAAACCATCTCCGATTCGATAAAGAGTATAATCCAAGAGGAAATGAAGGATATTATTGGGTTTTATCAAACCAAGATAAGTGAACTGGAAGATAATATAAAATCATTAAAATCGAACAATCGTGCACTCAAGATTGAATGTAATGCGAAGCAAGACTCCATCGAACAACTCCGCAGAAAAAAATATACGTATATTTGGCATCAAGCAAGAGAAGAATGAGTGTACAGAAGAACTGGTGTTGCGCACACTTGTCGATTAGTTAAAAATGACTGTTTCATCTGACTGCATAGATACAATACATTTTTTGAATTGCTACTATTTATATAGAGTATAACTATAATTATACATATATACAATATATTAATTAATAATTTCTGGTTCAATCGAACTAGTACACATTAATATTAGGTCATTAACTGCAAATTTTAGTTCCTTAAAAGATCTAATCTTGAATGCATCATATGATGTAGGTTTGTCTGAGACATGATTATGTAAAGACATGCAGACTGAAAATATTTATATTGAAGGGACGCATATTCAAATGCAACAATATAACAATTTCCAGTAATATAGAACAACTTGGGGGTTAGGATTACCGTTCATGGCAATAAATATGCTTTTCGCGTTATATATCGACCTCCAAATTTTAATCAAAATACGTTTTTGGATGAATTTGATAAAACATTATCTGAACGTTTACCGTTTAATGATGAAATTATATGTATGGGAGATTTCTATAAAAAATTATATATTAATACAAACTTACTAAGAGGAAGTTTCACGATACGCGGCCATGAAACACGCAGAGAATCGAGGAGAAATTTTACACCGATTTTGTTCCCCTTCTACTAAACCCGATACGTGTGCTTGCATATTCTCCTACATGTATCTTTCTCTTCCAAATAGATCATCTTCTACTATGATTTCAGAAAATTATTTGACACTTTACAACATCGATACACTTGGTTATTTTGAATACTATTTAAAAATAAATTTACTCATGCACAAGATATACCAAATATATACATATATATATTTAAATTCATGTAAGGCTCTTATTTACTGATCATTCATAAAATGGGCACATGAAATGATGTTGCTTATTTGTGTGCTATAATTCTCTCTTGTTGGGATATATTAATTTCTGGATCCTTTAATTTTTTAATAAAGTAATACAATTGTTTAAAATATTGTATCATTTATTTGCCAATTTTTATTTAAAATTTAATATTTTTTTTTTATTTTTCTTATATTTCTAATTTTGTCCTTGTTTCATACGAAAAGTATATGCTCATTTTGGAACACTGTTACTGTTCATATGATTAATTACAATAGGAAAGTAATTAAAATGTAACTTTTGTTTCTATATTAAAATAACAATAATAATAATTTATATTTGAATAAATACAGAAAACATAAACAGGACAAGTTCGCCTTCCTTTAGTGGACGAAACAATGATTCTCGGTCGTCTACCTTGTAGACCCAAATCATTGACGATGCCACTTGAAATTAGGCAAAAGGTGACGCTAACGTCGTATTTAATTTATAATGATAAATACAGAAAATTATATTTGAATTAAATAAAACTCACGAAAGCTCATTCTAAAAATTCTATAAATTACAATGAATTATAATGACAAGCATTAGTAAAAAGCAGTACAATAGATCATATAAATAAGTAAAATAATAAATTTTAATATTTTCTGCGTCGTGATTAGATCACTTCTAATATTTCATATTATTAATATGAATTTCCTAACACGTGTTTCGCTCATTTACGACCATTCTCAGAATTTCACGGAAGACCGAAACACTACTACGTAACTGATTATACAAGGTGACTAGAAAAGGTGTGATAATCTTCAGGTAAAGTGGTTCGTTGATTAATTTCAAGTAGAAAATTTAAATAAAAAATATTGTACGGTTCTTCATTAAAACTCACGAGGCCATTGATATAATAAATATTTGACAAGAAATCGATAATATTTAAATATTTTGATTAAAATTAGTTTTATTTACATCCAGCTAAATATTGAAAATGTTTATTTAATGACAAGTCGATTATTATTGGCAATAATTATACAATAATGTTAAAAACAAATTCTAGTCGCATATTTAGGATATTAATGGCCTCATAAAGCTTATTGAATAATTACCCAATATTTTTTTGTATTTAATCTCATCTAATTTTTTATTTATTTTTTTATTTTAAAAACTTTTTTTTTTCACTTAAAATTGACTAACGGATCACTGAAGATTATCACACCTTTTCTGGCCACCCTGTACAATATGATACATAACAAGTGTTCTAATTACAATACAAAGTATGTTAACATGTCGTTTCATCAAAAGTACAGAGAAAAAGCATTTACTTTAGAATTATTTTTATGGATTTGGTGATTTGATGTTTGGCAAATAAACATTTTGTGAATTAATTTATAATCATAGTCCTCCGGTTCATTGGATTGTCGATTAATTTGTAGTTGGTCATGTTAATTCTCTTAAAATTTACCCAATATTTTTTAATTAGGTAAATTTTAATTTAATATATACCTGGAAGCAAAGAAAAGAGTGTATCTGAAGCTCCCATCTGCCGCAGTTTCTTACTCAAAGGCAACGACTAAAGAAATTAGCGTGGAGCAAATTTTGAAAGAAATTATGCCTCAAATTCAAGCTACCATAACAGAAGTCGTGAGGTCGCAAGTCAGCGCCGTCGATCAAGTGGGTGCTACTGTAGCACCTAAACAAAACCCTCAGCAGGAGACAATTGTATTGCCTCCTGCTGTTGGTGAACTTCTCTTGGCTGCAGCGAAAGCCAACGTCGAAAACAGAAACAGCTTTTAACAAAATACAGTGGCAAACATCCTGGCGGCTGCAGCAGCAGTCTCCACTAAAAGGACAAGTGTCACTCAGCAGGAGACAAATATTTTGTCTCCTGTTGTAGGAAGAGTCCTGGCTACGGCATCAGCCATAGTCACGAAGTCACTTGATATGGATTCTAATTCGAGCCCAAGTGACACGTCCATTAAAAGAGAAGCTGGTGCAGCGTGCCTGTCCTAGTTGGATGTAGAGGAGGTGCAAATGGACGAAAAAGGCCGCCCGAGACGAGTAAGGTAAAGAAAGTCAGATTGGCAGAAGGGTGTGTCAAGGAGAAAAAACCGAATACTGGGCACCTTTCTGTCTGTCTTGCATTAATTTTTTTATTTCATTGTTATTATTTTATTGTATATTTATTTTTAATTTATTGCATTTTAGTCGTGTTAAGTTGTGTATTTAAAAAATAATATTTGTTAGTTTATAGTAGGCTAACGATTAGTAAATAAATAATACAATATTTCTCAAATAATTATTGAAATGGAGATGTATCATAAATAAAAATTAATTTTAATTTCGATGCATATTAATATTATGAACATCTGAATATTAATTTCTTATATAGATATTTAGGAGATTTAGTTAAAATTATTTTGAAAAACTGACAGGCAGTATGCAAGATTCTGCGGTTTTTCATTATTAGCCAATTAAATTTGTTGATTTTGTGACGAATTGGTTGCCTTTTACGTATTCCAAAAATTAACCTCGCACATGAGTTTTGAATTTTCTGAATACGAATCTGCAACACCTCGTCTATACAGGGACCATATACCGACTCGCCAAAGATAGAATTTGATAGCAATAGTGCCTCGCTTATGATTATTTTGCTTTGTTTGCTCAGGATATCATTATTCATGTAAATTGACTTGAGTGCAATATGTGCTCGCCTAGTTATTTTCGTTACATATTCTCTAAAACGGAGCTTGTAATTTATGAGTAAACCTAATTTTTTACGCAGTCTGAAAACGTTATAGGAGTTCCGTCAAGATGAATGTTGAGAGATTGCAATATTGATTGTTTTCTTTGATCGGAACCGAAAACTATAGCCGTTGTTTTATTAGGGTTTATTTTTAGAAAATGCAATGATGAATATTCAGAAATTTACTCAAGATTATGATTTATTTTAAATTCAGCATTTAAGACATCAGCATCATCAAATGAGAGTACAACTGTGTATCATCGGCGTATTAATGGTAATAACAATAATCGATATATGAATTTAGCATACAGATATAAATTAAAAACAAAAGGGACCCCAGGACTGAGCCTTGAGGTACCTTCGATAAAATATTTGTTGCCGAAGATACACTTTGATTGCTTTTAACCGTTTGTTGTCGACTTGTTAGATATGACCCAATAAATTTAGGAATTGTCCCAAGAAGTTTATATTTATTTATGATATTATTTTATTTTGTTATCATTAGTAGCTTGAATAATGTCATCAGTAATGTTTAACAATGCAGTGGAGCAGCCATGAGAAGAAAGAAATCCTGATTGTAATTCAGGTAAAATATTAAACGACTGTAGATGACTTTGAATTTGTTTTTTTTTTTAATATTTTGTCATACACTTTCGATAACACGGGAATAATGCTAATGGGACGTAGATAATTAATTACAGATGGATTATTTATTTTGGGTATTGGAGTTATTATTGTTTGTTTCCATGCATTGGGGACCATATTGTGAAGGTTTAAAATTAATTAAAATAATTGTCACATTGTCTTTAGTAACTATTGACAAACAAAATTTGTTTCTGTATCCATCATTTGCAGTAGAATTATAAAGTTTAAAATTTCTGGATACGGATTAGATTGCTGAGTGTTTTGAGAAAAATAGTTATTTATTTCATCTGCATCAACTAGATGCTGAGGAATCGTGTTAGTGTTCTTACTGTAAATGCTTATCACTCCACAATTACTTTTTGTTGGTCTTATATAAGTTTACTCTATATTACACAAATGCCTTTTCCTTAACCCGAATTTCTGTGGTGGTAACTTTTCTGGGATACTTATAATAATTTAGGTCTGATTGGTTTTACGTCCGATTATATTTATTTAACACCCTATCTCTTATTTTCATCATCTCTTTTATATTATACGTAAACCACGGTTTTGGAGTGAATCTGCATCTAATGGCTTTCTAGGGAGCATGAATATTAATTAATAACTATAATATTATGGTTTAGGAAAGGCAACTTCTCATTTGTATCATAGATCAAATACCATGGGATGGCGTACATATCAGCATTAAAGTCGTAAATAAACTTTTCAAAGTTACGAACATCTACCATGTTCTTATTAATACCAGTTATCGAATTTAGTAGAATTTTAGTTTTAATTAGTCCATAATCTGTAAGCCCCGGTAGCAAAATTACATCAGTGTTTGTTGTATCGAGATTTTCATTCAAAATAATTAAATCTAACAATGTTTCAGTGGTATTATTGTTTTAACAAATCAATGTTAAAATCACCCACCAAAGTCAAGAATTTAATCAGACAAAAGTTTTTCAAAGCAATTCAAAACATATTAAAATTACCATTTGGCGGCTTACATATGATACCCATACAGTATGTTTTTATATTAAACGTAATTACATTCCATAAACACTCAATAAAATGTTCCATGTTTTGGTTTAGAATTTAGTAGTTTCTGATATAGAATGTAACACCGCCACCACGACTTTGCCTGTCAAGCCGTATCAAACTATATCCTGGCATATCTATATAGGTTCAAAATTTTTAGTCAATACTTCATCTCTGATCTGATCAAATTTATTCAAGATAGACCTAATATTAATATGACAAATTTCCAATTTATTTATGAACATTTCATTTCATTTAACAAAAAATATAATTTATTACTTAGTGTATCGTTAGGGCTTAATACTTTTAATTTGTTACTAATTATGTAGACATTGTAGATTGCGGCTATGTCAGTTTATTTAAATCATTGATAGTGTTAATTTAATTTTTTGTTTGTTATTTTTCACCACAATAGAACCATTTAAAGTCCAAACATTTTGTTTCCCGAATTTATCACGACACGTTTTAAGCAAATGCATACTTGTCACCGTCAATTCCTCCCATATTACAACTCCACTTCCCTTTAAATCTTTTTTACTTTCCCCGGACCCCTGTCCAAGGGAAAGTATTGTGATTGTGAAAAGTTTCGAACCGTCAATTTCAACAAATATGCACGTTTTGAGGTCCTCTGAGGCCATTCCATCGAGTGTTTAAAAATGTCTGTGTGTGTATCTGTGTGTTTCCGCGATAGCGCCTAAACGGCTAAATGGATTAAGCCCAAACTTTATATCTTAGCTTTTTATAACAGTGGAATGATCTGAAAAGTTTTAGTTACAATCAAAAATCATTAAGTGAAACTTTACTCTTAGCAATTTTTCATTTTTTAATTCGGATAGAAAAATGTTTCAAATAAAAGTTTTAGATCTTGGAAAATAAATAATTTCTGTTATAAAACTTTTATTGTAGGACCTCCGGTTTTCATTTTATAAGCGGAAGAATTTCGTTTACCTGATGAATTCCCTTAGAGATTTTGATCATTGAAATAATTATTTTAATGACAAATAAAACGTCAAAGTGCCGTCATATTCAGCACATTCGCATTGTTTGAAAAAAATGAAGAAGAGTGTGGAGAATTTAAACCCATTGTCAGGTAAGAAATAACACACTTAATTATAATATTCGGTAACGATGTAGATGAGAATACCCCGATTTTTGAAAAAAAAATTACAGAATCAGGTGTAAACGTGTATGCCATACCCGAAAATGAAGTTCGTTTTATCATGAAACTTACGGTTTTTCCGCAAATCGCATTCAAAGTTGAAATTTTGAGGTTATCCGTGTTCGTAATTTCGGCAAAATAAGCACAAAACGGATGTAATTTGCGTCGATGGTGAAACTTTCTCCAACAATTCGAAATAATTAATAACGATTATAGTAGTATTTTCATCTTTACGGCCAATAACACGATATTAAATTTACTTTAAATTTGACGTCTATTGACGTTTATTTAAAATAATCGATATTTAATTTTAGATTCTTTAATAAATTACAGCCATTTTAAATTTTTATATTGAATATAGATGGCGCTAATTTTATCAGAATTGGAGATTATATTGGGCACCTAGAATAAAATGTTAATGGTTCGAAAATATTTTATGGCGATTTTAGGTTAAATAAAAAAAATGTTATTTCTTTACATAACAATATTATTTACTTTCATAAATGCAGATATCGTAAGTTTTTATTTGGTACTATTAAACCGCATATAATTTTACAATTGAATACTTTGAATCATTATTAAACATTAATTCATTTAAGAAAATCTTTAATGAAATAAATGAATTCTCATTTAAATAAATAAATTCATATATATCAAATGTTTGTCCATGTAGTTTTTTTTATCACGATTTTATAAACTAAGTAATAATTCTAGTCTTGTGATTTGCAATCTGATTACTTTCAATTGAATATTTATTTATATCATCTAACAAACACCTTATTTGGATAAATTAATTATTTTGTCAATACAATTTTTGGTTGAATGATAATTTGATTATTTAGTGTAGGTTATTTATTTCAATGATTATAAAGAAGTGTTTTCTAGTTGGTATAAGTACTGTATAATGTTATCGCGGACAATAATTCTTTGTATAAAATAATATTCAGGTCTATAATTTCATTTTTATAGTAATTTTTATTAAAACAAAATAAATATGTTGTCGACGAAAAAAATCAAACAACGAATATGAAGCGGTGTAAAAATTGTTCTTTTCAAAGAAATATGTAATGGCATGATGGAAGGAGTCCGAGCCTTTATAAGTTTAAACAGCTGTAAATAAAGAAAGTTGATTTGTAATTAACATAGGTTAATATTTTTTTTTTTTTTTAATTACTACTGCAAGTTTTCTTTTACTGTTAATTTTTTTTTCACGCCGAAAATTTTTTAGGTTTAAGGAGGAATATTTTAAATTTTGCGCGCGCAAAATTTAAAATATTCCTCCTTAAACCCAAAAAATTTTCAGGCTCCAGCAAATACTAGGCAGTTTAAGAGGTTTAGATAATTTCCTCCTTTTCAAAATAATATGAGATAGAAGCATGCGCAGTATTTATAAGTTCAATAAGGCAGTAAATAAAGGAAGCCAAGTACTAATTAAAGAAGTAGGTGATTAGTTTTTTTAATTACTACAGGTTTTGTTTTAATGTAATCATTTTATTTTGATACTGAAAATATTTTGGGGCCCAATGGATATAAGGCAGTGTAGGAGATGAAGTAGAAGAAGGTTTTGTTGTCTTTCTTTTAAAATAAAATGGCGTGGAAATACCTTTTGTTTGGAACTTGCAAAAGAAAATTATAGATGCTAGTAGTAAATAAAGAACAATACATTTTAGTTTATTAATAAATAAGTGACACTTCCCAATATTAATATTATAAAATAAAACATTAAGAAAACTGTCGTACACTTCATTTTGCAGTGACAAAAAGATCGACGTTGGAAACTCTAATTATTAATCAATTAATAATTACAAAATCTGAAAAAAAAATGATTATGTTTTACTACAGGATAATCCTAAGAATATAGATTATGATAAATAAATTAGTATTATCATTAACATATTGTAGGTGGAAAATAGTAATCTTGCATCAGATAATAAGTTTCTTAGAATGATAATAAAATAAATTATAATTACATATTTATAGGTATTTATATTTATTTAATTGGATTAAATTTGTTTCCTTACCAAAGAGGATAAGCCAGACGTACTGAATCGAGTAGACTGGAGAACTTGTCTATCCCATTTTTCAGACACTCTCGTCTCCACTGGTATTCTACGAGTACTTCAACAAACCTGTTGTCGGGAATTCTCCTTGTACGGAACCAATCTTTTGCGGGTCTCCAACAAGATTCGATCCGCTGTGTATTGATTCCGCTCCCAGACACAAATGGATGATTGGGATCGCTGTGGTTAATAATTTTATGCTGGTATCCATGCTCTTCGAGCCCATTATATGCTCGCCACATATCCGTTCTAATTTCTGTTCCTTCTGAAACATGTTCTCTAATGATAGGAATGAGTGTCTCCGCATTTCTCAAATTTTCCGGACAAACAACCATCCTTCAGATGTCCATCCTCTATCATACCCAGAACCCAGTGACCTTCAACTTGTCTTCCTCGATTGTATTTTCTCTTTCCAAACTTTGATTCGTCGATTTGTACAATCTTTCCTGGACCACCAATTTTGCCACGGTTTTGTTGACTGATTAAAAAATTATCAATCACAACCTCGCGACAAAAGTTGTACCTTAAGAAACAATTAATATGGTTTAATATTCAACTTGTAAAACTATTTTATATTGTATTACCAATCGCAGGTTGTATGACTAGACAAGCATTCCTCTTCTCCTGGTAGCTTTGCCTCACTCATTCATTTTTCATATGAGTCGTCTTCACAGAACGAAAACATTATGCTATTAAAATATTATTAATTTAAATTTATATGTTATTATCAATTATATTAAATTAATACCTGAACACTTTCTGCAATGAAAGTTTTGCTCCCTCAAACCAAGTTCCTTTTGCAACACTAACATTAAAATTATGTTTGCCTTTGTTGCAACGGAAAACACCTAGTCCAGATTGAGAAGCGTTATAATTCATATGGTTTCTATGTCTTGTGCATTTTTTTTTTTTCGTGGTAATAAGCCATTAGCCTGACACCACCGGAATGCACTTTCATTATCCCCAAAATTCTCCAAAAATGCTCTCTTATTCCACATTTTATTACTGAAAGTGTTAGAAAAAATAATCAATTACATAATTGTTAATGAATAATAAATTCATTTAATTTGCTTTGAATTCTAATGATATTAAAATATAATTGAAAATTAATTTATTGTTATATACTTACTTTGAATTAACAAATACACAGTAACTAGCACTAAAAAGTATTGATTTAAATTTCTCCGATAATAGTAATTACGCTCAAAAACCACTTCAAAATGAAAAATTGTGCAACAAGAGAAAATATCACTGTACACAACAAATAACAACATTTTTATAGTGGGAAAAAATGAAATAAATACAATTATGTATGACGAAGATTTCAATTTGCCGCCGTTTTGTTAATTAGTTCACATGCATGTTTAAATTATTATAATATTACTATTCGTTCCCAACAAAAAAAAAGTAAAATATATATGTATTACAATTCGTGTAATCATAGATACTGGATTAAATTAGCGCCATCTATATTTAATACCAAGATTTAAAATGGCTGTAATTTATTAAAAAAATCTAAAATTAAATATCGATTATTTTAAATAAACGTCAATAGACGTCAAATTTGAAGTAAATTTAATATCGTGTTATTGGCCGTAAAGATGAAAATACTACTATAATCGTTATTAATTATTTCGAATTGTTGGAGAAAGTTTCACCATTGACGCAAATTACATTCGAAATATGCTTATTTTGCCGAAATTATGAACACCGATAACCTCAAAATTGCAACTTTGAATGCGATTTGCGGAAAAACCGTAAGTTTCCTGTTAAAACGAACTTCATTTTCGTGCATAGCATACACGTTTACACCTAATTCTATAAAAAAATTACAAAAATCGGGGTATTCCCATCGACAAAGTAGCCTAATATTCTTCTAAAAACTCGGCTTTAACTTTAAAAGACAACAATCAATTTTTTCTATTAATCATTTTGCTTTCCTATTAAATTTTCAATTAGAAACTTATTTGACCGTAATCACCGGGGAAAGTACCATGATGGACACATCACCATTTTTATTATTATATATTTCATCGCGTTGTTTTGTGCTAAAAAAAAATAAATAAATATGCCTCGAGGTTCTTTGTTGTCCGTTGATGATTTTTTATCTTATGTCCTACGAACAATTCGTTGACATGTGGCGATTTGCGATGGATCCCCATAAATCCTTAAGCAATTTCTTTTTGCGTGTAGTTCCATGGAATCCAAGCGGTCTATTAGTTAACAATTTTCTTCTTCAAGTTCCATAATCCTTGCTTCATATTTTCCCAATGCGGTTTTAATTGCATCGGTAATTTGAGATGTAATAATCGACATTATTTTATCAATAAGTTTATTTTCAAACTCAGCGGACAAGCCGGGTTCCTGAATTTTTTTTCCGTATCTTGTATTCTTTGGCACTTATTAAAAGCTCTAGTGTTGATTTTATAGCCTAGTACAGATCTACTCTAGCAGAGCATTCGAAATATACGTGTGTACAGGTGTAGAGTACAATAAGGCAAATATCAAAAATGTATGTGGTAAAAACCTCTTTATAAATATTTAAATGTTTCTCCATTGCATTAAATATTGAAAAAATAATAAATTTAGACTTAATTTAAAGGATTTATATCAATTATACAAAAAAATGTAAATGTTCATAATATGTAAACAATATCAGGTAATAATGACTGCAAATCATTTTTTTTTATTTGTACTAAATAATAATTATAAATTAGTTACTCATTAATCTACGAAAAGAATTAAATGAATATTGCATGAGCACCAAATTGAAGATTTTATATTCAATTCTATTAAATTATATAAATATATTAAATATTTGAAGAATTCTTTATGTGTAAAAAAATATAATATATATTTTTCGTGCCAACAAAATTTCTCAAAATGTATGTAAATAATAAAAAATTTAGAAAGGAAAATATAAACGGTAAGGTGAAGGATTTCTTGAATCTTCATATGTGCTATTAGTGAAACAAACGAATTTTAGCAACAATTGATCAAAATGCTGATATATTTAATTTTTGATAGCTAATTATTAATATCACAATTATAAACAATAATTACGATCTAACATATTTTATAAAAGATAATTTGAAATCGTTTCAATATAAAAGATCGATCTAAAAAATGCAGTCTATAACGAAAACACCAAATAAATAGGACGAATACGCGTTTATTTGTACAGAAAATAAAAACATCTTAGAGGGGTGACTGAACGCGCCCATTCCGTAACTATCTTCCTCTGACAACGTTGACACCTCATATGTACTCTTCCAAAGCGTTCATGGGTTTAATAAGGGGAACGAATCGTCACATCTCACTAATTGCTTGTGTTAACACCACCAATTCACCGAACAACCCATTTTGGGCGGAGTTTTTCTTAGAACGCAGTAAAAATGTACAGTAGTATTCCTACTAAGTACAAAACACAATCACTGCTAGCATTCAAAAAATCTGTAAAGTTTTTAATGTTTTCACGTGAATCATAGTGATGGTATTTTTAGTTTTACTGATATTGTTATGTTGTTAACTTACTAAGTTTAAACCATAATATTATTCTTAATTTAATTTGAGTTGGGTTGAGTTGAAAGCCGATTTGCTTGTATAAGCTATTTTCTGTACTTCGCCAATAGGTTTTCTACAATATCAATAGTTTGTAAAAGTATTAGAATCTGTAATATTTTTTATTGTAGAAAATACAGAATATTATTATTACAAATAACCGTAATTATGTATTACGGAAATAATTTAACAAATTATAAACTTAAACCTGTACAATAGAGTGTATCAAAAATCCAGATTTTCAGGTGTGCAGTAATCAAAACCGCTATAGGTCTTTCAATTTTTTTTCTATCGTATATAATAAAAAGTTACCGAACCTATAACCAATATAATTGATAAAAAATAATTATTGTGTCGTGAAGTAATATTTAAAAGGATTTCATAAAAATATATTCATTTCATTTTATTTTTTTTTTTATTATATTTTACTTGATTTATTTTCCATTATAATATCCCTATGAACCACATTAAATAGATTGTATACCTTTTCCTCATTTATCTCTTGGTAAAACATCTCTAATAACCGTTTGTTATAATGAAATCACTTGGTTTTGTTTTACTAACATTTTATTATATTAACGACTAGTTTCGGTTAGATGCCAATTTCAACACTGAATAAATAAATGGATTTACACACTATTATACAAATCGTTTTTTATGATTACTCCGTCAGGTAATAAGAGCGCTTAATATAGGGGAATTTACTATGTTTTTGTCATTTACTATGTTTGTTTTCCCGCTTTAATAGTTTTTGTGATTTCTAGCGCCTCCCGATAATTCATTGTTACTCGCTTATTATATGCGAATTTTATTTGTCCGTTGTTTGAGAGATAACAAAACAGGACCCGAAAATAATACTTTGAATAAAAGTGGTGTTTATGAGATTAACTGTGATGACTGTAACAAACCGGACGATCTTTTGACACAATAATGAAAGAACATACAAAAGACATTAACAATAAGAAACAGTCCACTGGATTTTCAAAACATTGAACACCATTTTTTCCTCAAATAACGCAATAATAAAATTCGCAGCTAATAAGGGAGTAGCGATAAATTATCGGGAGGCGTTATAAGTCAAACACAGTAGCTAAAGATGAAATAATTTGTCAATTATTTTCAAATTCTTTTTATTTAAATAACTGGGATCAAGTGAATAAATTCCCCTTTTCTTAATATCTTCTTTATTAAACTGCTTAATAAGAATGCGATTTTGATTCAGTAAATTCGCGGGAGGGACCGTCCCTTTATTTTATTGCGCGACTAATGCTCCCTTCGAGCTCCCAACGAAGACTACACATTCTACCTAATCACGGATAAAGCTTTATACAACCGTCCTAATATCTTATAAAACGAAACATATTGAATGGATCGCCGTCTTAATAAGTGGATTTAATATCAACTATAACGGAAACATTACAATTCATGAATTATTTCTAACAAAAATATAACTCTAGTAACAAATATTTTATTTATGTCCCTTTCCTTAAGTGAGCATGCACACCATATAATGAATAGAAAAAATGTACAAATAACGTCTTGTTAAATTTTAATATACGTATTTTTGACATTCTTTGTCGATCACGGTCCAATCGATTTCCTCAGCCGGATTATCGTTTCTCACCGACCAAACGGAGCCAGTTTTTCCACATCCGATTAAGTGCATCAATGCAGTTGCGACATTTTCGGGTCTACAAATAAATATGATGAATAGAAAATTAGATTATTAATAAATATAAACAGGATAAAATAAAATTGAAATTAATTAATTACACAAAATATGATATTGGCAATAAATATAAAGAAATTAAATAAGATTGATGCGAATAAAAACATGTTCCTTTCCCCCACTTTCTTGGCAAACATTTTATTATATACCGGGCTATTCACGCTATACGAAACGGAGTATTGAGGCCAAAGTACACCACTTTTTAAAATTTTGATTTCAGGGATGTATAGGAGCCTATACGGGCTACTTTCTAAAATTATTTTCATATTATACAGGATGTCTCAAATACCATAAAAATATCAGAGTTGTATTTTTTAAATGAAATACCTTATGTATTATTAAATTTTTAGATTCTACGTGAAGAATAACTATTCGTTTTTTATTAAGGTTTTGTTAGTACCTAACCTATCTGTTTTTTAAATAATAGGAATTTTGTTAAAATCTAACCTAATTTTCAAATGTCAACCATTTGAGAAGTATTTTATGTACACGAAATTTTCCGGTACATTTAGCAATAGATCCTATTTCATTTCTCAATTACAAAAACCTTTAAATTTGTATAGAGTAGCCTAAAAATAAAATTTATTAAATAGGAATATAGGAAATGGTTGATCAAACTTATTATTATTATTTTTTTAATTGAATGCTATATTTTTTTAACATTCTATTAAATGAATATTATAATTATTTATTAAAAGTTTCCTATACCATAAATTTCTAAGTCTAGATGAATTTGCGGAAAATGCAAAAAATTATTTCTAGCTGGCTGTAGATTTACGAAATGTAAAATAGTTTATCTAATCTGTCACTTCAATTTTCAAAACTCGTTTTTTGCTGTCATTGTATTATTTTGAATTTTTATGAATATTTGTATCATTATTATTTGAATGCAGGTACCGTAATACTTATTAAAAATATTTTTCAAAATAGAAGGGTATTGATATATTTGTAATGTTTGAATAATGTTATCAAAAAGGTCTCTTGATAACATTAACCAACTGAAATAATACATATAATTTTGCTAAAGAAGTAATTCTACATCGGCCATTTTGAAGAAAACTCGTTTATTAGGAAATCTTGTCTTTATAAGAATTTTATTATGAATAGAATAGTAATTAGTAATCAAAATAGATTATTTAACATATCTTGTCGCTGTGTATATAGGCGTTCTGATGAGTGGAAAATTATGTCTTTTTCTAATGTTCTTGTGGTTTTAGGCATGGTTATATGTAATAGTTTTGTCTTGTCCTTATTTGTTGTTAACTGTTTGTCTTAAGCCCATTTCTGAACTTATTTAAAATTCTGCTGTAGGTTTCTTATTCCATTATGGGCATTTTTGTGAATCGATATTAATAAGAGATCGTCAGCAAACATGAAGTATTCTGTGTTTATACAGGACTGACCCAAATCGTTGACATACAGAAGAAACAGTTTTGATCCCAAAATACTGCCTTGTGCGTCGCTCCTTGTTGATCCTCCAATTTTTATACTAAACGCTCTATTTTGTAGATAGTTAACAAACCAATCATAAAGCTATCCACGAACTCTGTATCTTTGGATTATTTTTATTTAGTTTATTCGGTTTATCGTATCGAACGCATTTGAGAAGTCAACAAATAAGCACATGACATGCATGTTCTTATCTAATTTCGCACTAACCAGATTTAAAAAGTCCTCTGACAGTTTTATTGTCCCTTTTCCTTCTTGGCAAGCATATTGTTTGTTGTCTATTATGTTGTATTTTTTAGGTAGTTTATCAAAGCTGTATCAATCTGGTTTTCCATGATTTTTGAAATCGCTGGCAATATATATATATATATGCCTATAATTTCCTAAGTTATTATTTTTCCAGATTTGTGGATGGGTCGGATTATTACTTTCTTAAGAGTTTTTGGTATATTCCCGCTTTCTCAAGTCAAATTTATTCTTTTGGATTTGGGCTTACTAACCTCCTTTACCACCTATGCTAAAAACGATCATAAAATAAACCGGCAAGCCACGATGGTATCTAACCGAAGGATATGGTTAGATACTATCGTGGCTTGCCGGTTTATTTTGTGATCGCTTTTAACTATTTCTAAAATATCTTTTCTGTGGTTGACGGTATATATATAGTCTGTGTATGTGACGTTGTCCTATTAAGAGATAGTCGTATGTTACACTTATGTGTGATTTGCTCGTATTGGTTTTTGTCGCCATTGTCACATTCCTTTGTTTTACCTAAGATGTTATTTATTATTTTCCAAGCCTTTTTCATGTCATTTTCTATTTTTTTTTTAATGTTTTCTCATCATACCTTTTGCGCGTTTAATTTTTTCAGTATCAGCATTTCTCTGTTTCCTATATCGTTCTCTTAACTCATCTTTCTCATGGTCTCCTTCTGTAGCTCTTTTCCATTTCCGAAATAATCTATCCCTTTCTTTAATTTGATAAGTTACATAAGTTGTTATCCAGTCTGTTTTTTTTTTGTCTTTTTTATAATTTCCGAGGCTGTTGTTTTCTCTTCATTAAATATATTTTGAATGTCTTTAATCATTTCATCAGCTTATTGTTTTCCATCCCAGTTTCTTCTAGATAATCTGTCTTTAACAATGCTAATATATTTCTTTCTATTAATTGATAGTACTTCGTCTTGCTGAATTTCTTTTTCTCTATAATTTTGCTACCATTTTACTGAACCATTTACCATGTTTCTAGTTATCCCTCGTGTGTATATATGATCTAGGCATTCTATATATAACTGACCATTTCGATTATCTTCTCTTGTGTCTTTATCAATATGTCTATTAAAGCCATGTCCAAATAGCATGTCTTTGTTCTTTTGTGTGTTTGCTTCTTTCGACTCTGACAAAATATTAATATTTATATCCCCTATGATCATTTAACTGTGTGAAAAATTCAAAAGAGCTACTTCGCTCGTAGGGAAGATCAACCGATTCAGCCCTACATGAAGTAGTGAGTGGAATCGAAAGATCAATTGACTCCAATGAGCTCATCCTAGATGTTTTCGTGGATAATTAATAAAACGACCAATATAAAGATAAGGAACGCGCTTAATAAACGTGGAATACCATCTAGATTATGTGACTGGATCAGTGACGCACTAGCCAACAGAACAGTTAAAGTTGACCCAGGTCATCAACAATTAACCTGCGTGATAAACAGAGGCTGTCCACTGGGAGGTGTATTATCTCCATTACTTTGGAACCTAGTACTGGACAGCCTTCTAGAGCAACTGCTCAAAAGGAATTTCTTCGTAACGGCCTACGCCGACGATCTAGCAATCCAAGTAAATGGTAAACATGCGGATATAATTTGCGACAGGATGCAAATTGCCCTCAACACTCAGACAACAGTTCTTTTTGTTGTTTTTGCATGAGTTTTTCTCGGATCAAAAATGTGTTGCATTATGCAATATTTTATTAATATGCACTAATAGTCCGCCCCCTAAATTTTTCTGCCTTAATAACTGAATCTTTTAAATACTCACGTTTTTAATCTTTACTTCTGATAAGATAATTATATCAAATAAATACAAATGATTTCCCCTTTTAGTAAAAAAATATCATAAATTTTATTTATTGAGTTTATATTTAAATGCAATGCTGTCAGGTTCTGTGTGATTCTTTTTTCTTGTATTCATGGTCCAATCTGATTTATTAAGTTACAATGTACATTTTCTTTGATAACTATCTCATATTCATTTTGGTCGTTTTTTTCTCCATTGTATTATTCTTCAGTGTTCTCATCTTTATCGCGATTATTTTCGAACTTTCCTCTTTCCTGCTAGTATTTTTCCTTCTGTGGTCCACGCAAACTTCCATTCTGCTTCTTTTGCTGCATTTCTTGTTTCCCACAATACCCTTTTTGTATTTTTTTGATAGTCTTTCAATTTTTTTTTGTTCAATACACAATAATAATAATAAACTCTCCTTATTTCATACAGATATACTATTCGCATATAACGTATAAAGTAGTGTCAAGAAAACAATAATTTTATGACTTATTCTGTAAGAAATAATTAACTATAGTTTTTAATAATTGTGGAGAATATTTTTAATTTTATTAATATATTTTTAAAATTTTAAACCGGTTGTGCATATAATAAAAATAAATTTGAATTCTACATTAAACAAACAAAATTTAATAAATTAATTTAAAACTAAAACCATTTATAGCATTTTTGTAAACTTTACTAACTTTTGAACAACTGTAGAATTCATGATATCAATTGACATCTGTTTTAAGTCGTCTCGCAATCCAGAAATCTGTTCGAGAATGGGAGTGTTTGTCGTTCCCGGACATATTGTCAGGATCCTGATTTTCGTAGTGTTATAATGGACATCGTGCCCATAACAGCGGCCTAGTTGGACGATTCCGTGTTTGCACGGACTGTAACCAGGCACGGCGGGAAATGCAGTCAGCCCTGCAACTGAAGCGATGTTGATGACTACGGCTTCTTCAGAAATTCTGTTCTGTTGTAAATATTTTTCGAAAGCAAGATGTGTGCTGTATAGAACAGAAACCTGAAATATACAAAAAGATTTAAATCGTGCAGCCAAATTTATGAACTCAAACACAAAAATAAAGACTTCCACTTCGTTGTACATAATTTATTATAACTTAATAAAACACTTTTACAGACGCATTGAAGGAGCTCCAGAAAGACAGTGGCGTAGCAAATTTTTCAATTTTAAACCCCAAAAAGAAATCCCTTATAACTTTCCCAAATCAATTATAAATAAAAAATAATCTATTACGAGCCCAGTAGGCGTACATAATTAATTAATTGAAGGCATCTAAATGATTACTTTGTGAATTCACCATGAAAATGCTAAGGTTATTCATAATATTAATCGAAAATCAAACGCTCGTGGCGACAAAATCAGTAATATAATAAACTTTTAAATTTTATACTCTCGGAAAGAACATTTTAAAACGTTATATCTATCTTATGCATGCGACGTGTATTAGAAAAGCTAGTAAGGATTTTCCGATAGACCTGGTTATGAACAGTATTCGAATGTTTTCTTTTTTCGTGCTGTTTATAAGGTTATGTAAATTTTGCAGGGTAAGTGTTGCCGAATTGATTTGTGATTTTTTTTGAGTGCAGCGCTTTGTCCAAAAGATCAGGGAAGCTGGTTTATGAGAGCGATAATGTCGTTCTGGAAGAGTATGAGGTCGCCGGGAAGTGGCGCCAACGGAAATCTGCCTCTGAGGGAGGCGGGAATGAGACAGCCTCGGAAAGCTGGCAGAAGACCCCTGATAGTTATCGAAGCCGGTGGGGATGCCGGAGGTGAGGTGAGGCTCTCTGTTGGGGGAAGACGGAGAATACGTAGATGGTCTGGAGCGTTTCCTTTTAATTGGAAATGTAGCAGCTTCTTGTTCGAGCTGGGAATTGTCGTTACTTGGAGTTGGGGGGTTGCGGCCTCAGATGTCGAGGCCATGGTGGGGTGGCTGACTGATAACGTAGTTAATGGAGGGCCCGCCTGATGAGAAGAGGGGAGGAGGGCAGGCTGAGATGCAGAAACAGAGTTGGAGGTTTCTGTGGTTTTTCTGTCAAATAGTGCCCTGGCTTCGGCCGCTACTTTATCACGAGCAGCCTGAAGATAGGCCTTGTAGCGGAGGTTTTTCTTCGATGTCGAATTTGATGTTTTGTAATGCCAGTGGCTTCCACCATGGCATTGAAAAATTCCCCACTCGCCTTAGTTCTTGCTTCGATGTTAGCGCTGGAAGTCAAAATTTCTGCTTCCGAGGCACCGAGTTTTCGTTCTCTCTTGCAGTTGAGCTCGAGCGGATGGATTCGGGATTCTTGCAATCGACGCCCATTCTGGGTGTCAAATGATTGCAAACAGAGGCTGCATTTCAGCCAAACCCCTGCTTTACAAGATTTGCTGTTTAGTGTTAGGCTGGATTTATTAGGAAATGTTCGTTCGCAGAGAGTGCAAGAAAAGGGGTGGCTCGAAGCGTTTTGAGGGCGAACGTCCTTCTAGCATTGATAGTCGTCTCAGTGCTGTGGCTGCTATTGGTTGAAGGGACACCCTCAGGTGAGGGCTGGCCACTTAAAATTTTTATTAACGTTTTTTTTTTTATTTATTAAAGAAGAATGGTTGGGTTGATTATTGAATGAACGTTATTAATGACTACTATAAATGGCGACACGAACGTAAGTATCTGCACGAATGACTACGACGAAAATGAGTATGACTAACGACTGTGACAGACGAATTGGCGTTGAACGAATGTGTCGATGTGAATGAGGTCTGGGCGAATTGGCGACAACGAATAAATGACCGAATAGGAATGAGTGTTGACGACCGAATAGATGACGAACGAATAGTAATGAGCGAATATAATGAGCGTTGACGACCGAATAGATGAGTAAGGAAAAGCTCGGGATATATAAATGGTTGGTGGTCATCTCTCCACCCCTCTCTTACCCCTCTGGCAACTACCGAGATAATTTTAAAGAAATGTTCTAAATTTTAAAATCAAATCAAAATAAATGTAACGGCATCAGATGCACAATCCCTAAATGCACCCACCTGTGCGTTGCGTTTGCTGTTAACGCGTTTATCGTATTTTATTGCCTGTGGCAGGCGCAGGTAGCTTAATATAGCTTAAAATTAATACGATGTGGGATGGCACTTCGCATCGTTTGGCATACGTAGCAGAAATATTTATAAGTAATTGTTCCTATAATTAAATAAAAACTCAACAACAATAGAAGGGGGTAATAAAAATCCAAAAGGCAAAAATATGAATTCTCGTGCGCAATTTGAATAAAAAAAGATTAATGATTCTGACAGGGACGTGGCTACTACTTATGGGATATTTCTGCTAATTGAATCCTTGTCAAAATGCTTAATGTGAACATTTCTTGCTGAAATAAGCATCCAATCGCTTAATTCTCAGTCATGTGTGCAAAAATAAGCAATCAACATAAACTTACACTGAAATCACCTTATGGGAGCTTATCCCTATGATGTTGCTAAGCAATATAAACACGTGCAGTAATCGTTATACAGGCATTTTTATCCAGGCCTCATAGGGATTTACATAGGAAAATCTTTTCGTCGTGTTAATGGTTTTTCAATGGTATGGATTTTGATCAAATTAAACACACATTTAATTTAGAGTAATATGTACAAAATTCAGTAGTTTTTAAACTATTTTAAATGCGTTTTATGTTGTTAAAATTGATTTTAAATCATAATAATTTTGAATATTTTTTTAAATAGTAGGCTTAGTTCACTGACATCAATCGTAATTGTCGAAGTGTTCCAATTTATTGTACATTTTTTACTGCAAGAATGTTGACCACGGTGTAGACCAAGAAAAGATTTAAATAGTGATGGATTACACAAAAGAGCTTATTTTGAAAAGATATTAAGGTTTAGTTAATTATTTCAAATTAGTTTTCAATATTCAATAAACATTAATTAATTAACTTAAACTAGGCAATACAATAGCTTAAAAAAAACCATAACATTAAAGTAAATGTTCAAACTGTTGCCCATTAGCAGCTAAACAATGACCTAGCCTATCTTTAAAATGTCTTTTCACATTTTGAAGCTGCCGGAGATTTATTTTAGCAGATTCTTCGAGAATTCTTCCTTTTAATTCTTCTAAATCCTTTGGTCTGCTACGGACATCGTCAAAAACATTGCTTGCCAAATAACCCCAGTAAAAGAAGTCGAGCGGTTTTATTTCGGGACTCCTTGCTGGCCATTTCAGAGGTCCAAATCGCCCAATCCATCCATGCGGAAATTGAGTATTTAAATACTCAGTAATTTGTCGCGTGCTATGTGGAGCAGCATCGTCGTGCTGGAAAATTATTTCACCATTTCCTGGCACTTGTTCAATGGCAGGAAAAATATTTTCCATCAATTATCTTTGATATTTTTCACTATTTAGCGATCCCTCAATAAACACACATTTTCCCTCAAGTCTTCTGTCACAACCCGATTTGCACGTTTTCTTCCTCCACTATGTTCCGCATTAACACAACCAAATTTAACAAAGTTGTTGTAAAATTTTAGAATTGGCCGTCCTGGATACTCCACGGAGAAATGATCACGCACTTGTCTACTTGATGGCCCTTTTATGTATTCCATCACCATTTTAACCTTTTCTTGGGTGGTATAAACCGACATTCATTCAATAAAAGGAGTACAAATAAATTTGACAATTACGATTGATGTCAGTGACCTAAGCCTACTATTTAAAAAAATATTCAAAATTATTATCATTTAAAATCAATTTTAAAAACATAGAACGCATTTAAAATAGTTTAAAAACTACTGAATTTTGTACATATTACTCTAAATTAAATGTGTGTTTAATTTGATCAAAATCCATACCATAGAAAAACCATTAACACGACGAAAAGATTTTCCTATGTAAATCCCTATGAGGCCTAGATAAAAAAATGCAATATATAGAAATGTCACTCACGTTCACAGTTTGGCAATTAAAATAGTAATCCCATCCATTGATAAGATGATTGAAGAGAACACACCTCGAAATTGGGGACGTTGCTAAGCAAAATAAACACCTGCACGTAATAACTCAATATAGCTATAAGTAATCGTTCTATAGAAATGTTACGTTCACGGTCCGGCAATTAAGATTGTTACCGGCACTTATTATAAGCCCCGTCAACACATACACATTTTCAAATGAGTGACCTTCGCGCCAATCCAAAATCATGTTTGTATGGTTGCAGATGAAATCTCACACCATTCACGTTATGGCGCAGCATCTTGTGGTGAAAAGCGGTACTTTCTCTCAGCTCAGCGAAGTGATTTTTACGCGGCCTGTCTGGGAAAAAAAAAGTACTATCCGTACCACCCGATTTCGGCTACCTGCGAAGGACCGCATCGACGAACGAAGGTCAGCACGAGGGCTGCACGTTTAATCCCGGGTTTTCCGTGACGTCACGTTTAGGACCGAAAACCACGCGGATTAAACAATAGAAAGCGCCCAAACAGGAAAAAACCCAGAGTTTTTCGCGGTTTAATGAAAAACCGCGAATCCAACGAACATGAGGAAAACACCAAAATTTAGCTGAGAGAAAGACCTACACACCGATATGCAACACACCATAAGTATGCCCAATATGTTCGAGGAAATGAGTAGTCATGACGTGAAAAGCGATTTTCTCGCTTTATTCAACGAGATTTTCATCTGCACCATACATAAAACAAATGGTAATATCACGCATTGTGTCTGGATGAATTTTCATCAAACTAGTATTCGTAAATCACAACTTTCTTCATCCAGACATAATGATTTATGACACCTGCTCATTGTCAGAATTGTTTTTTTTAATAACAACTAGAAAACAAACATATACAACTATAAGACACATATCAATAGAAGCAATATTCAATTACCAATCTTTTGATATGTGTCACATTATTATCGGACTTACTCATTTGGAAATAAGAACATTTCTACTAATTACTCCACCGTTTCGCAAGAGATCGACGTGTGTGATATATGTACCTACGCGGATTTTGAATTCACACACGTTGATCTACTCCACGATTGAATCAAATTAAAAATAATTTACCTTTTTTTTGCTTATTTTCTTAATCAACGCGAAACGGTGGGTACCTGAGACGGTCGGCGGGGACGAGGGTTAATCCTCGGGTATAAAAGACGTACCCCTCCGACCACACGGGAGAACGAAAAACGACACCAACCTCGCCGCTACACTAAATGAGTAAGTCTGATATTTCTGCTTCTTAATATTTTTTTATATATATTATTTATTATTGTTATTATTTCTTTTTTTTGCACTTTTTTTGTATTTTTTTTGCATTGTTTCTTTGTCAATTTCTTTTTTTTTATATTTATAATTGTTTTTTGTTATGGTATTTTTTTTTGTGTAAATAAATTTATTCATTTTTTTTTGAGCTAGTTTTCTGGGTAAATTAACGAACGGTTAACCAACCCCACCGTTAATAAGATAATAATTCCATCGATAAGATGATTGAAGACAACACACCTCAAAATACCAAGAAGTGTAAATGTTATGTATGGAAAGTGTTTACGGATTTTTGCACCAGCAGAAAATATACTTTAGATGCAAATTGTACGGTGACAGATCTGGCTACCCAACCTCACAAGTAGTAATCCTAAAACCACAAACAAAACGCTCCAGAAAGTGCTAAAACTAATCACGTCACAAAACCAAACACATAATACACAATTAAACAGTGACACATAATCAAAACATATACATACAGAAATAGCTCACACACTAAATCTACCACAAAAAAGGCCCCCAGGTTATCACCCAGAGATGCTATACCAAGCCACATAAACAACCACATCATACAAACAACAGAACACTCAATTCAACTTTAATTTACTACAGTTAACGATTTATCCATAATTACAATGGTTGACATATGAATTAATCAAAAGTACGATTATAATGCTCTAGTCGTTAACACGAATTATGGTTTTGTACTAAAATCGAAAATGGACAGTCACATCACAGAGAGCCGACTGAAAAACCTGCAAGCCGAAGGGATAATCCATGAACCCAATCATGCGGAGCGCACTCTACTCAGCCAGATCCCAGTACCCCCTCCACACAGCGCACAGTACGCGAACCGTCTTATTCCTGCATTATCAAATCTGTCGAGTTAGAGGTAACCGACGAGGTGATTAGTGCGCGACTACATCAGATGGGACTAACATAGATATTGCCACCGCATTATATCAAGAATAGACAACTCAAGGACTAGTTATTTAGGGATAATCACGGGATCTCGTGACACATATAAGAAATTACTTCATAAACATTTTCCATTTCTATGTAGAGTATACAATGTAGAAAATAATAAGCCGCCCATACCTATTCCCACCTCACGTAACAGATTCAATGGCTTTGATCACACCACCCAAAACTGCAAAGAAAACATTTAATGCTCGAAATGCAGTGGAAACCACCCCACCTCGCTATGCAACATCACTTCACCACCCAGATGTAAAGCCTGTGGAGAGAAAGACCATGGGGCCTGGTATTTTAGATGTCCCAATAGACCGAATATTCTGTATAAAATTATGAATGTGTTGGTTACTTTTGGGAATAAAGATATATATATATATATATATATATATATATATATATATATATATATATATATGAATAAAAAATGATAATATTACTTTTTTAAATTACCTTCGTAGTCAGTAATTTTTCAAAGCTAATTTTAAATAATCGAAGTGGAAAATGCAAAGCGATTTATTACATATAATTATGTAATTTAATTTAATAATACTTAATGCCAATCGACTTTTGATTGATTTACACATCAATTACATGTTTTTAATTTTGTATATAAATCTCAATTAAAAATTGTAAACAACATTTAACATATCGATGTTTTTATATTGCTTGTGTATTATATGCAATTAAAGGAATATATTTTACAAACACAAAAACTGATTGTACTCACAAAGTTGATTTGTAAACCCTTAAAATACTTGTTTTCCAATAATGCCCCCGCGTTGTTTATTACAATGTCCAGTTGCTTGAAATAGGCTATTGTTTTCTCGTAAGCCACTAAAATGCAAACAAAGAACAAAAATTTAAACATGAATTGTTGTAATATTCTATGTAAATATAATTTTATTAAACGAAACACTTTTTTACTTTGTTTGTATAACTCGAATTGTTTTATTGCTGACTATAGTTTCGACAACCTTAACGTGTCATTATCAAAACAAAAGTATTTTAAGAATTATAATTTCATGTATTGGGATATTTTTGGGATGAATATTACATAATTGATTTAAATATGGGAGAATATATTAGATCAAGCTGGTCGTTAATTACAGTACATCTTCGCCAAAGGTGTGATTGTTTACAATCACATGTTTAGCGAAGGACGACTAATTAGGTAAATCATGTCGAAAAGAGTGTATATGTTCCTGGAGTCTGATATTAAAATTACGACCTGATTGTCCAATATATACTGCCTTACAATTATTGCATGTTAATTTGTATATCCCCGATTTGTTGTGTATAGCTATAGCTAATTTGTGTTCTTTTAAAATTGATTTTATTTTGTTTTGATAATGGCACGTTAAGGTTATCAAAACTATAGTCAATAATAAAACAATCCTAGTTATACAAACAAAGTAAAAAAGTGTTTCATTTATTAAAATTGTATTACAATATATAACAAAAGTGGAAGCCTCAGCAATTAACAAACTATTTCTGATTGTTTATTATCTACATAATAATAAATGAAACATTTCTTTTTACTTTGCATAACTCGGATTGTTTTATTGCTAACCATATTTTAACAAACAATAGTTTTGTTTTGATACTGACGCGTTAAGGTGGTCGAAACCAAAGTCTACAATTAACAAGTTAAATATAAAAAAATATAAGAAGTCGAATTAAATGTTGGCATTGGTTTAGATCAGCATTTCAAAGAATAACACTTACATTCGATCTGTGATGGATCTGATAAATCGACTTTTAGGAATGCCGTCTTTCCGTCTCCAAAGTCTTTCCTTAGCTGTTGTTGGAAACTGTGTGACTCTCTGTCATTTATATCCACCAACATTATGCCCTGAAAATATATAGATTAATTTTACATTTTGGGAGTAATGAAATATTTCGGGATTAAATATGAGTATTGTAAATTTTGCGATTTAATAAGTAGTGAAAAACTAAATATATATATAATAAATATAGAGGGTATCTCAGCGTTCTTTCGCAGTCGTATGTAGTTCCGTTAGGACCACATTTTAAAATTAGTTTCAAATATAAAGCGTCTTCCATAAATGCATGACAAATCATCGTTATATTTTTCTGATGGAATAACCCATATTTTTTTTTTTAGATTCTACATCAAAAATATAGTTAACTTTCTTAATCATATATATATCGACCATAGGTTGATAGCCTGTTCAAGCAAGCAAGAAAGAAAAAAAGATGCCATTATTTATTGTAAATATATGTAAACCAAATAACTTTGATTAAATGTATTGTAGTAGTATAACTAACAATGATATTATTTAAATAATTAAACGAAAACTGTTATATTTTGATTAGTATAGCGAAAAGTATATTTTTAATAGTTGATTATTTAATTTTTTAATCATTAGAGAACTGTTTCGAGAATTTTAATTAATCGATTTTTTATTGTTTTGAGTAGATTTTCAATTTTTTTGGCTTAATTCGCCGGAACTATGATTTTAACCTATCAGGAACTATAGAAATCGACTGCATGCCAGTAGAACTACCATAAAATTTTGATCTGTTAATAGTTGATCTGCTAAGTTCACATTCACCTTTCAATCCCCATCTGGAATGGAACACCGTCATAAATCGTCTGGTGACAACCATGAAATGTTTTATGGCCTATTGTGGTTAACTATTATCCTGTGATTTTGCCGATTTAGAGCGTTTGAGGTACTCGCGGTAATTAGTTTATTTCCAGGTTCGAACTCATTTTGCACAACAGAAGAATTGAAAATTTAATTTAATTAAAATAATCAGTTTAATGCAGTAACAATTGAGTTATTCTAAATTTAGTGCTTTGATAATGGTAAATTGCGCGGGAGATTGGGACAGGACAAGCACTTCGTGACGGTTTAGTTTAATTTCCATGGCGCAGGGAGAGAATTGTAAGCGAGCGAGAAAATTGGGCGCGGTTTGATAAAGAGATCCCATCGTTTGAACTTTCGGTTTATTCAAAAGCAAAAAATACACACGTTTTATTCACCTTAAAAAAAGTTTCTACTGCTTCATCTCATTTTTTTGTGTATGATTTTTACACTTATCCGAAAAATAAAACAAATTTAATAATGTTAATAACCAGTCATCTCTTCTACTGTGATCCGTTCTGAGCCCTTCAGTTTACTAAAAAACTTGAAAAGCCTAGAATTTGTGCACCCCGTCAATTTCATCATTTAAATGATTTAAAAAAAAGTCGCATTGTAGGTATGAAAGAGGCGGACTTCAGTTTGAGGATCCGAATACTCGAAACTACACTCTCAACATTGATGCGAGAATGGAGAAGATGGTCTGAAGGAAATGACTATCAACGACAGAGAAGTTCATGTGGGCCTAGGATTATACAGGGTGGTCAAGAACGGAATCTAAGACTGCTTCCGATACATAATCGTCCCAACACTGCGGCTAGTTCGAGATGCCTTCGTTACAGTAACAGAGCGTGTGGTTTCCAGGCAAACAGTTAATCGAAGAGTTCTTGCCTTGGGCCTTTTTGCGTTCCGTTCGTTTTGTGTTTTGGGTGCTTCCGATGACCACTGCACAAAGTTCGTCGCTTGGAATGGTGCTAAGCCAGATATGACTGGGATGTGGAGTGGAATTTCATTTGCTTTAGCGATGAGTCTAGATTATGCTTATGAGTCCATGATGGACGTCCATTTCGCGGTGAAAGGAAAAATGTAGAGTTTGCTTTAAAACGTCACACAGACAATACCCCTGGCATCATGGTGTGGGGATCTATGTACCTTGGTGTTTTGGGAGTAAGTAACGGTATATTGTCGAAGTTCTACAACCTGTTGCAATGCCATACATTGAGTCTATTCCAAACGCCATTTTCATAGAACAATGCCAGGCCGCATACGGCCCGTCAAACCAAGGATTTTATACAAAATTCTGGTAAAGAGGTTTTAGATTGGCCTGTAAGATTTAATGATTTATCGCCGTTAGAACATGTATGGGATAGCATTGGAACAACACTTCAACGATTGCCACAGCCACCATTGCGCATCTAAATTCGACATGCCTGGGACCGCTTGCCATAAGGAGCTATTGACCACTTGATTCGGTCTATACCTCGCCGAGTTATAGAGTGTTAAAAAACGGCGGTGGGCCACAAGTAATTGAATTTTTATGAGTATTTTTTGTTCACCCTGAATTAAATTGTAGTCTTTTCTTCCCACATGAAAACTTAACATAAATTCTATACAACAACATTTAGAACATTTACCGATGAGCCACGAATCCTGCGCCACCGCCATCTGACTAAACATCAAATTTTGATATTATCTCAAACAATTATTTATAAAATAGTGTTAACCCATTAATAATCAAACGCCTCAGATATTCTAATAACTTAAAAAACTTAAAAACATTTATTTAAATAAAAATACTTGTCCTTTCTCCTACTTATTTTTTATTTCACTAGATATATTTCGGAAACTATGTTTCCATCTTCAGTAGTTGATGTTTTTATAAACATAAATATGTTGTTATGATATACAACGCAATATTGATAAAATTAAAATATTTAAAAAATCATGTTTACTATAAACCAATCTAAATATAATTATATATAATGTGCTAACATTTATGAATTAATAAGATCTAAAAGGGGGATTATTTAATGAACTAGTATCGAAACTTAAAAGATTATCTATGTGTTTTTTTTTTTTTTCATTTCAATAGACTCCAACATCTTTAATTTTGATTCACGTGAATTTAAGAAGTTTAACATTTTCAATCGAAAAATTATGTCCCGTATTTATTGAATGAAAAGCTACAGCAGATTTTTCAGAATTAAAGTTTTTAATATGGTAATTATGTTAAAACACTTCTAGTGGTTTGACCCACATATAATTTTGTGCAATTGCTACATTTTATTGAATAAATACCAGAATTTTCTAAAGGATTATTTTTAAAAAAGGTGTTGCCTAATAACATTTTTAATTTTGTGTTTGAATATGGTGCAGGTATTAAATTGAATTTTTTAAAAATATTATTTAATTTGAAATTTATACATGGATTATATAAAATTTTTTCATAATTTTTACTTGAATTTCGTTCATAAAGTCGTGTTAAAGTTGTAGTATTTTTGATAAAAAATTTGTTTTTAAATTTATTAATTATTTTTGTTATTATTTTTGATTCAAAATTTAATTTTTTGGCTATATTATATATTAAATTAATTTCTGCTTTTCTATTTTCTTCTGTAATTGGATAAAAAATGGCTCGATAAATCATTGAATTAAATGCTAATTTATGCTTATAATGTGTGTTAGAATCGGAATCAATGTAATTAAAAGTGTGAGTTGGTTTTCTGTATATGTTAAATTCTAATTTTGAATAATTTCTAATAATTAATAGATCTAGAAAGGGTAATTTTCCATTCATTTCAAGTTCGTATGTAAAATTGATATTTTTATTAATATTACTAATTTCGTGAATAAATTGGTCAATTTTAAAATTCTCGTTATTGATAGCGAAAATATCGTCTACATACCTGTACCATATTCTTGTGAAAATAACTATTTTTGATTTTGCTAAATTTTCTAAATTATTCATAAATAAATTTGCCAAAAAGGAGACAAAGGATTTCCCATAGCTGTTTCGAATGTTTGTTTAAAAAAATTGCCATTAAATTCGATGGTGTTACATTCCACAACTAATTTAGTCAAATCTACATAAATTTTGATTTTATTTTCATGGACTAAATTTTCGATTAAAAATGTTTCTAAAAATATTAAAGTTTCATCAATTGGTATGCTCGGAAATAGTGATTGAACGTCAAACCACAATACTTTCCCTTCGACAGGAATCCGGGGAAAGTAAAAAAATATACACTTGTATGGAAATAGAAACAAAAATTACCTTTACTCCATTCTCGAGTAGTATTTTGGTAAAACATTTTCCAATTCCCCCCAAGGCTCCGGTTAATAGCACCCTAATATAATATTACCCTTAACAGAAAACATTGCTCGCGATTGACAGAAAATACTCTTGAAATGCGTTTATTATAAATATATATCGCATTCAATCATAAACTGAAAGCAGAGTTGCTTTCCGCTTCTGATAAATATATTTTGCATTCCCCACTATCAAACCAGATATTTTTTATTTGTTTTCGTACATTAATAGGAAAAACTATAACTCATCCAGTAATCATAATCTGCTATCATTAATTAAATTACTAATTGAACTGTTTAAATCTCATTATTGTTGAACCTTGACCGTTTTATACAAAACAACTATGGGCTTGTGGTTTTTAAAGATACGTTTGCCTTGAATTTCTTTAATATTAGATAATTTAAAAATAGTGTTGTATACATCATGCTACATTCCCCAGAGAATTCGGTGAAATGGGTTCTTGAATGAATATTTAATAGTAAATGAGTAATTATTAATTCTTCTTTAAATCAAGTTTTGAGCGTATCCCGTATATTAGGATTTACACAAATAAACAATGTGACGTTAATTTAATAACCAAAAAATATTTTATTACTAAATAACTTTATGAAGAATTAATTTCTTACATATTTAATTAATACACTTTGATTTACTCAGACTAGTTTCGACCTTAGATCACTCTCAAGGAGATATGTATAAAATTTAGAATTGTATCGATATTTATAGAATTTTTACAACTAATTTCACGTAATAAGGACCGCCGCGATGGGGGAGTGCCAAATTTCTTCGATATTGTTGAGCGTGGTTTTTCCATTTTTATCGCTCTGTTTGTTTCTAATCTAAATTAGTATTATTTAAAAAATGATTAATTTTTATGAAGTGGAAAAAATATTATTTAATATTGCTTTTTTATGTTCACTTAATCTAATTTTATAAGTTCTATATATACAGGAGGGTGCCATTTGGATAGTTTTAACGGGGGAAACCTATTTTCAGACTAGATGGATAAAAATCGATCGGTGTCAGGAGATCTTTGAGAAACGTTTATTGGTAAAAACTGCATTTCAAACTCTTGAATAATTGCCGAGATGCATAGCGTTTCTCAATTTTTTTCATTTTAAAAACCGCTGTAACTTCTTTGTTTATCAAAATAATTTATTGCTCTAAAAACATTCTTAAGGCACTTTTTTAAGGAAAATCCAATGGTATACTCAGATTTTTCTAGATATCGCGGTTTTTGAGAAATAACATAAAGTTATACATTTTTTATATGGATATATATTCTTTCTTCGCTGTTTACAACAATATATTATTATAACTATTAATGTTTGAAATTATAGGAGACATTGCGTTTTCTTTTTTAATTTCAATTAAGTTGGCTGTGGAAAATAAAAAGAAAGGAACAAATATTCTGTCTAGATTGTTTATTGCCATTTCTGTTTGTGGCGTTTATACATAATGTTTAAAAATTTTCAATACTTTGACATGCCAAAATTTTATACTTTGGAGAATTACTACACCGAAGCTGCTAGTGATCTATACTTCAATAGGTATCCTGTACGTCGTCAACCTGATAAGCGAAATTTTAGAAGATTGAAAAATAACTTAATTCAATATGGCACTTTTAAGCAGTCAACATCAAGGAAATATAATTCAGAAATCAATGAAATTGAAGAGCTGAACGTGATAGGAGAGGTAACTTAATAAAAAAATTCAATAGTAGCATTATGACTTTAATTATTTTTCATTTTAATTTTTTTTAAGGTATTAGACCATTCAAACACTTCTTTACAGATCTTAGAAAATTCGACCTATATAAATCATAAAAAAATCATAAAATTTTGAAGATGCGTCAATATAGACCTTACAGAACACGGAAAATTCATCAGCTTAAGAATGGGGTTGCTGTTGCGACTTTGTGCGTGTTTCCAAAAATACGGCAATAAATCGTTTTAGCGGGTTTCGGCGAACGAAGAGAAGACATCGCGCAATTCCATCATCTGGAGGATAGACCACCGCTGCCCAAATATGGAACAATAGACAAGTGGTGTTTTCCGCAATTCCAGCGAGTAACCCTCATGACAAAAAACGAAGGAGAAGAAAAGATCAGACGAACTCGAGACTTTGTATAGTCAACATCGGCGACGATTAATTTATTTTTGTATATTTTTATATGTGGTGTTACATTTATCATTATACATCTTTAAGTTATATTATTCAATGGTTCTTCGAAAGGAAGCAAATAGTAACATTTTTTGATCCTTCGAACCGAATGATTCAAGAGAGTTTTGAATCAAACCATTGAATTAAATTAACAATAGAGCACCAATTTACAAATTTTCGCGCGTGCTTCGAAGTAGCAGCATCGCAGCAGCATCACAAGGAAGCCGTGGGTGCCTCTTGAACATCATCGTCGTCGTCATCAATAAAGTGTCGGTACCTGGGAGTTGCAGCGTCGTGCAGCATCAAGAGGATCTGCAAACGCCCTCAAAATATATCACCAAACATAGACAGAATATCGTCATCGCCAAGCCATCTGTCAGTACCTGGGAGTCGCGCGTCGTGCAGCATCACAAGGATTCGCAGATGCCCTCATGTCTATGACTCAATTATCAAAAGAGAGCGAGAGGGCTCATCGTTCATTAAGCAAACAACGACAGACAATTAAAATAGAGATTTATAAAATTGAAACAGAATGTTACATAAGTACTATAACAAATAATAGACATTTGCTGTTGCATAACAATAACATATTGTATAATGCAACAATTTTTGATTCGAAAATATTTAATGCAAAAACATTTTTTAATTAAATTAAAGTTACGTAATATAAGGCTATCTGTAGACACGTGTTTCGGGGTTTTATTCCTCGTCAGTACAGCTGTGCCTTACATAATTGCAAACTTATTTATTAAATTAATTAATTGAATTAATTTCTTTCAGAAATAGTTTAAATAATGTCTCTAGAAGTAATATAAATAATCAGAAATGCGTGCCCGTTCATAGTTTGTCTATAAACAAATTTATTGCTGGGTCGTATTTCGAACACAAACATTTTAATTTTTATTTTCTATTTATGTTGATTTTTTACGTATATGGCTGCTCGCTCTTCCATGCATATTGTATCCTCTGCAAAATGTTAATTTATCTATGTAATAAGGAATGAAATGTGCTATATTTTATTTTGTATGTGTTTACTATAGTAATTTTATAATATTATTATATAATAATTTGCTATAAAACGTTAAGTGAAGAACGATTGATAAATAAAAAATAAAACTTCAAAACTCATAAAAAAATCAAAAAAAATCACAATTCAAATATAAAAAACAAAATTCAGATAGAAAAACAATAAATAGTATTAGAAATAAATTGCAAAATAATAGCCGGATTGTATGTAAGGCTGATAAAGGTAACACCGTAACAGTAATGAATAAAAATGAGAATGTTCAAAAAACATAGGAAATACTGAAAAGAGACAACTTTTGTATTCTAAGAACTGACCCTTTCAACAAATTTCAAAATTATACCAAAAAAAGTAATTAAAAATTTTAAATATTTAGTTCTGGAAGAAGACAAATTCAAAGTAACTCTAATGAATCCAAAAGCACTGTTCTGTCCTGGAATTTATACATATTTTTTATAAGTTTATGAGGGGGCGTGATTTTTTAGATACTATAAATTAAGTTGTTAAAAAGTTGATCGTTAAGAAGATGTCTGGTGAGTGTTCTTTTGTTTATTTCCATACCCTCCATAATTTTTAATTTCAAGCCTTTTTCTTCCCTGTGTAGGATCTTGAAGTCTTCATTGAAATGATGGTTTTCTTCGATAAGGTGGTTAGCATATGTAGAGTTAGTTTTCTTTTGTTCGAAACTAGTGTTATGCTCTTTTATTCTATTTCCAAACGACCTTCCTGTTTGTCCTACGTAATTTTTGGGGCAGTTTGCAAGTTAGCAAATAAACACCACTCTGTTGTGTTTTATTATTTTTAATAATATTTCCTAACGAATTATTGGTTTTAAAAGCAATATCAATATTATTGTTTTTTTTAACATTTTTGCGACTTTCGCTCTCTCTGCCTGTATATGTAATTATTTTGTATTCACCTAAAGATTTGTCTTTTGTAACGGGACAAATTGAATTAATAATTATAACTAACTAACCATCTTTATTCAAATATGTATATGTATGTACAATAATATACAAAAATTAGAATTATATTCTGTAGATGATGATGAATCGGCTATCGACCGGAGGTCTAATAATAATATTTTCTTTGCTTTTTAATAATAATTTAAAAATTTACTGCTAAGATTGTTACACCGTATTTAACAAATGCCCTGTATAATTTAATTGACAAGATCCTACTTTATTGTTTATTAATTTTTTAAACCAATGCCGTAAAACCGATTTTTTACACTTTTAATTTTTTTTTGGTTGGTATTTCTGAATCGGTTTCATTAAAATTTTAGGGGTATCTAGGAATCATAAAACGTTTCTAAATAATGAATAAAATGTATATCAAGCAATTAAAACAAAAATCATCATGCTGTAACTCTTTTTTGGGACACCTCGTATAATCAAAAATATATTTTTATTATACTTATCTGAAAACACGTTGATTCCATATGCCTCTAGAATGATGGAATCGTCACTTTTTCAGGCGACCGCACAGAAAAAGTTTGTTTGTGCGATCATTCCGTGCACTAACCGATTTCCATAGCAACGATGTATTTTTCACTTCTGTGTTTCACTGACGTTTTATTTTCCGTCTGTGAAATTCGTAAATTTGTTCAAATGTACACAGACTTAGAATATACTGATATTGTATTTTGAAATAAAGTGCTTACCAGATCAAATTCCGAAAAACAGGTATTGCATTTAAATTTCTTTAGAATTAGTGTAATTATTCACTGCCATAGATGTTACTGGTTTGAAAATAAATCAAATAATTTAAATATTTAGTTTTATATTGTTGTTTTCAGATAAGTATAATAAAAAATAGCGTTCATTACACGTCCAGAAATGGATTTTTCCGTGCTTGCATGACGGTCAGCGCGCACGGCAAAATCCTTTTTTCTGGACTCCTAATGAAATATACTATTTTTTTTTTGACACGGGTCCAGGGAAAGTAAAAATGTAAGTTTGGTTGTAAATTTATAAGCATAGTACACATAGATATTATTATATTCTATTATTTATGCAATATTTGAATTTTCTATAACGTCAAACATGAAATGTCATAATGGATATTTTGAAATTTTTCGTTATTTTATTTGTCTGCGTTTCAATCGAGTCCCTCACAATCGACGACTATTGTAAACATGATAAAGAAAACACCCCGTGCATAACGAAATGCAGAACTTCTTCATCGTGCGGCGGCGGCGAACCTTACAAGCCACTTACGGATGAGGAACGGCAGTACGCGTTGGACTACCACAACGAGCGCCGAGAAGAAGTCGCCGCGGGAAAGTTTGAAGACAAGAACTTGAACGCGGCGACGAACATGAAAGTGCTGAGCTACGACAAGGAATGCGAATTCGTCATTTCTTGCATGATAAAAACATGCGTTTTCGAGCACGACAAAATCAGATTGACGGCGGGCGGTGAAGAAATGGGCCAAAATTTATTTATGCTTATGAGTACGCAGGAAAAATCAATGAATGATGGACGGGAGAGAGGAATGAAAGACTGGTTTGATGAAGTGAATCTCATTACGCCTGATATAGGAGCGAAATTGCTGGAAGGTTATTATAAAACTGGTTTAAAAATTGGACATTTCACGGCTATGATTTGGGCAGACACTGCATTTGTCGGTTGTGCGCAGTTGTATTCGCACCGGATAAAAGGGTACCACGTTTATGACTTTCACTGTAATTACATGCCTGGTGGAAATGTAAGATCACAACCTTTATATAAAACAGTAGATGATGGATCGTGTGCCAAGAAAAACGACAAATACCCACATTTGTGTGGGGATATAAGACCAATGTCTGAGGATAAATATGTACCTCCGGATGTAGATATTGGTAATACTTTAGAAATACCCAAAGCTGCATTTTTCTTAACGAATATGCTTCTTATAATGCAATTTATTGGTTATTAAAAATTATAAAAAGCTCTATTTAAATTAAAAATTATATATTTTTTTAAATATATGTGCCTTATTGAGTATTAAATTTCCATTGTAAATTTCATTAAATGGTAACTAATTTTTGAATGACAACTATAACAGGTTAATGGAAAGAATGAATCTGTTATTGATACGTGACATTTGGTTATGCATTTGTTTCCAAATCCAATGACTACATATGGTTTTATATTAATTAAACCGATTTGGATAATTTCTTATTTTAATACCCGACAATAGCTTTTGACTAAGACAGTTAGATATCATCATACTTCTTTCATGAGTAGGACATAAGTACGAAAAACCAGGCTGAAAGACCACTGGTCGATAGCCAATTAACAGATATAAATTATACATTTGAGTTTGTTAATGTTTATTACTTATTTTGTATACTCTCTGTATATATCTGTTAATAAAGTTTATTATTATTATTCTTATTTTATTCATTATTTTTTTATTAGCTAAGCGTGTGGTTATGATGGATATTGGGGTGCAGGAAAGTGCCCCCTATCTGAATTGAACAAAAAAATAGATACGGTGACATTTGAAAAAAAAATTGACTATAGCGATTGTCAGTTGTCAGTGTATTATCAATTTGGTGACACCATTAAATAGAGAATTTCCTGCTGTTTACAAATGTATGGTTTGTTATAGTTTATTGTCAAAATAAATAAAAAAATAGAAGGAGGTGGAACTACAAATTGAAATCACCCTGTATATTAGGTCCAGTCATAAGTAACTTCCGTTTCATTATCAGATGTTGTTTTTGCGCTCATTATATATAAAAAATGGTGGTGTGGCCATCATGGTAATTTCCGCGGTGAATTCGGTTAAATACGTTTTTGAATGAACACTTAATAATAAATGAAGAAAAAAAAATGGCTTGTTGGGTTATGCTAAAGATGGCGAACAAGATGGATGTATGAGTAGATGCTCCTCATAAAAACGCCAAAAAGAATTGTAAAAAGTGCAAAAAAAAACTTCCACAAGTGGAGGATCGTGTGTGAAATGTGACGCAACATTTTATACTAGTTGTGCAACTAAAGTGGTTAAGTATTGTGATCTCCCCTTAGAAGATTACCTGAAAATTTAATATACATAACCTAAATACTTTTCAAATGTTTGACATTTGAAAATTAGGTTAGATTTTAACAAAATTCCAATTATTTCAAAAACTGTTAGGTTTAGGTACTAACAACCTTAAACACGATAGTTATTTTGAACGTAGAATCTAAAAATATAATAATATATAGGGTGTTCCATTTAAAAAAATACAACTTTTATATTTTTATGGTATTTGGGACACCCTGTATAATATGAAATGAAAATTTAAAATTGGGAAGTTAATAACAACTTTAGGTAAAATCAAAATAAATGTAAGAATGAAAATATTTTAGTTTGAAAAATCAAGCTCCATTACATATACAGTCAAAGTTCGAGTAGGTTTAAAGGGCATACAAATTTAATGAACCGTCCACATGTAATAATCTATGTACATATGTCGCTGTGTGCTTTGCATTAATTCTGTGATTTCTAAATTTGCCTCTAAAAATGAGAATAAAAACATAACATCCATTAAGTAATTATTTCGATGATACGACAAAATTCGTCAAATATATTTATGCACATCTCATTATACACTAAAAAATAAAAAACAGCATATTCATTCATTTCAATAAAAAAATAGAACGCGTCAGCGTCGGTTATCGAATACACATACATACACATATGTAAATCAAATAAGAAAACCAAAATACAGTGTTCTACATATTTCTCAACTAGTTCGCTATTAAAATCGAGAGGCATCACCTCCTTGACGATTCGCAACTATCTCTGTCATCGCTTCATTCCTTTTCTAGTAAATGCTAACCTTAAGTTCGAATGATACAAGTGCGTAAATCCCCTAAATCTATGCTCAGCAATTTGTACAGCCAAATGCCAATTTTGCGTATGCGCACAATTCATAAAAAACAAACGATCTGTGAAATTGTGTAATAGAATGTTTTAGGTAATTTTTATTCATTTTGAATTAGTTTTCTTTAATTTAATTTCTGATAAATGAATTAAAGTAATTAATAAATCCTTTAATTTAAAATGTTTATGAATCTAATAATATATTAACTACACAGCACCTTGGATCAATTTGGAACAGATATAATGAAGAGAAAAACAGTCAAAGTTCTTATAATATATATATATATATATGTATGAAATCTATAAATTGAAATCTAAAAAAGGATCGTAATATGATTCAATATTTATACCTATTTAATGATATATAGTGACTATGTAGTAATAATTATTTTTAAACAGTATTTGTAATAATTTGAACTCAATAAGTAATTTTTAAATATAAGTGTGGAAGAATGGTGGTGGTGTCATTAACTGTCTACTATTTATCAGAAAAAATAATATAGTAAAATTACGTAGGGATTATGTAATAAAATTATATACATACAATGCAATATTTATATGTAGTGGCTATATAGTAAAACTATTAATGATTACATTAAATCTACGTTGAAGCTATATTTAAACTATATAGTAAAAATACATAGTTCTACTGTTGTGTTCCCACGTGTTTTCAGCCCCTTTCCTTTTTACTTTCCCCGGACCCCTGTCCAAGGGAAAGTATTGTGATCGTTAAAATTTTCGAACCGCCAATTTCAACAAATATGCACGTTTTGAGGTCCCCTGAGTCACAACAGTGTAATAATCTGAAAAGCTTTTGGTTAGAATCAAAACTCATTAAGTGCAACTTTACTCTTAGCAATTTTCATTTTTTAATTCGGATAGAAAAATGTTTCAAATAAAAGTTTTAGATCTTGGAAAATAAATAATTTCTGTTATAAAACTTTTATTGCAGGACCTCCGGTTTTCTTTTTATAAATTTTTGAAATAATTATTTTAATGACAAATAAAACGTCAAAATGCCGTCATATTCAACACATTCGCAAACGCCTCCACTTAGAAAAAATGAAGAAGAGTGTGGAGTAATTATTTAAACCCATTGTAGGGTAAGAAATAACACACTTAATTATAATATTCTTCTAAATACTCGGTTTTAATTTTGAAAGACAACAATCAATTTTTTCTATTAATCATTTTGCTTTCCTATTAAATTTTCAATCAGAAACTTATGGTACTGGGGAAAGTACCATGATGGACACATCACCATTTTTTCTATCGCGTTCGCCCCAAGAATAAAGTGCGCGTATGACATTCGATACCACGTGCACGTATGCATTCCAAATACACCCTGTTTTATTCAAGACGTGTCTAATTGAAATTAAGTTATGTCTAGGATTAGTTTGATTTGTAGGATTCATTGCTTTTTAGAAAAATCACGTTTTATTAGATTCCTTAAATTACCATTTAAAATTTGTTATTAATGTGTCTGGTGTGTGACCCGACTTATGTGTCGCGTTCACACGTCAAGTATAATTTTTCAATTGTATTTTATTAGTCTAGTTTGTAAGCATAATTCTTTTATTTCAGGCACGCCCTATTTGTAGTTTTATGTGTATTTGGAGAAGGGCGTTCGAATATGATTGGCTAACTTAATACTCCCTCTTCTTTGAAGACGGAGTCTAATATTTTCTTTTAATTCCATTTTCTAAATCCAAAATCAGTCTTTTGTCAAATCTTAAAAACGTAACACGTATATTCGAACTCCAATCTCATTTTAAATATATTAAGTTGTTCAAACTGTTATCAAAATTTCTTATCAAGAATAAATTTGAATTAAGTGTGTTTTTCGACTTATTAATTGAACTCTCCTTGGGTACACGACACTACCATTGTAATTTTATATAGTAACTATGAAGTGAAATTATTTTATAAATAAATATAGTTAATATATGTTGTCACTACATTTCAAAATGATACAGTAATGTTTCCCATTACTCTTAAAAAAACACAATTATCCCTTTAAAGATCCCTCGAAGAAATATAAAAATGTGGTTCCAAGTTACGCATGAAAATTAACCCAATAAAATTTCAACTCTTCATTCCCTGCCATAAAACCACTCCCAATTCACAACACTTGTCCTTTAATAACACTCCAATCTACCCAGTATATTCCTGCAAATACATAAGTATCCTGTTCAACACAAAACTATTCTATAAACCACATATACTTACATAAAAATCCAAAATAAAGGCAAGGGTACAGCACTTTAGGGGACTTACATATATAAATCATACATATATATCCATTTGTCGGCTCTTGTTGGACTATGCTTGTATCCTTTTTAACCAAATCCTTCCCTCCACTAGATACCATATACAAGTAGCCAAAAGGTCAGTACCCAGAACCATCACTAAATTAAGACATCCCAGAAATTTTTTATAATCTATCCATGAATCCACAAAAGTAGTCCCGATAGATCCTATCTTCAAAATTCTCAAAAATTTTGAAATTATCAATCAATTCGGCATCCATCGAAATCCAAACATTATTCCCAAATATGCATATCCAGTAGCAACTCTTCATCAATTCATCAAGACAGTTACATTAATTCTAAATATAATTTTCATTTTAATAACATATAGTAGATTCAAATAGAGCGGAAATACCGTCGATCGATAGCCCAAACAGACTAAAACAAAATAGTAACACTTGTGAATATTTTAAAGAAAATTGTTCAACAGTTTCTTAAATAAATGTGTTAAATGTTACGAGTATTTTTATTTTACCTTCCATTATGAATAATAATCGAAACGCGGTATAAAATGTTAACATAAGAATAACTCCTATGTTAACATTATCTATCTATAGTAATCTATGACTCAAGTATTTTAATGCAATATTTGAAGATTCCTAATGAAGATTACTGTCATTCGGTAATGCCGATTTCTTTAAATGTTTTAAATACACTTTTTTACAACTATACAGATTTATAAAATTCAGCTATTGATATTTTATGTAATTCAGCTATAAAGTTTTCAATTTAGCAAATTTACAGATTTCTGAAATTTATCTACTTTTTAACTGTACACTTTTCTACATTTCAACTTCATTAAATCAATGAAACACATTCCTTAATTCAACAGTTTTCTGTAATTTAACCGATAGATGTCTTTGAAATATAGAAATCTGTTTTTCTTGGAATTCAGTTATACTGATTTGTATAAATTGGCCTTACGATAAATTCTTCTTTTATTTTGTTTGCGTTGAAATAGCAAATAAAAAAATCACTTCGAAAATAATTAATTAAATTTATTTGGCAATTTTCAGGCGAGGTGATTCATTCATGAATTTTGGATAAATACTTTAAATATAAAAAATATTGAATTCTTCATAACGTTTAATGAGACCGATGAAGTATTAAACATGTGCCTGGAGATTCATATTATTCTTTATACATCGAGCGTATAACAAAAATCGACGACGAAGTTGGCATTGGAAATCTAAAGTCATGTCTGAACTAAAATCACACGCGTACGCGTAAACTACTGGTTGTTATGTTTAACCGCGACCAGCATTTCACGCGTGTGATCTTAGTACAGACATGACTCGACACTTTCAACGCCAACTTCGTCGTCGATTTTTGTTATACGCTCGATATTTTGGATGACAATATGTACAGCAAAAAATACAATATAAATAATAAAAATTCCAAAATCAAATGTATCATTTATATCTATTAATTGGCCATCGGCCAATGGTCGTTCCGCCTGTTTTTTCGTGTTTATGTCATTATCGTGAAAGAGGTATGATGATTTGGTAAGTCCTTGTTTTTTTAAAATAAATTCTTTATTTACAACAATATTATGTACATATATTAATACAGTCTAATTTTATTGTAAATCAAAAGTGGTTGTTGCAGTTCTTCTTCCGTTCGTCGTCACCTCGGAATTGTGCTCCTCTGTATGTATTCGTTGTTTATTTCTAAAGTTTTATTTAATTTTGTTGTTTAATATAAGATGTTTTTTTTTTCAGTTTGTAGGCTGTGTGATTTAGTGTTTTTTATGTATTCTTCAAGTTTATTGTATTCGTGTATTGTTTGAGTTGTGAATTTTTCAGGTTTAATGTCAGATTTTATGCTTGTTTATTGTTATATGAATATTTGATTTGATAAGATTGTTTTTTATTTGATATATTAGTAATAAGTTGCTGTGTTTGTTCATCTTTTGTACATTTTGTTCTTGGGTTTGTTTGTATAACTGTTCGGTGTGTCTTCTTTTGTGCAGGTTATGTATTATTTTTAATACTTTATTTTGTAGTTTGTTTATGTTTTTCTTTGTTGTGTCACCCCAAATATTGTTCAAATATAAGTTTCTTGATGTGAATAGAGCTTTATATATTTGTTTTCTGTTGTTTTCTGCGATGTATTTCCTGATTTTTGATATTGCTGTTATTGTTTTTGCTTTATTTTTTATTATCTTATTTTTGTCCGGTTTCACTCGATCGTCCTCTTCCGTTTTCTTCCGCAACAAAATCAAAATAAAACAATTAAAAAAAAACGCGCTCGTCTTATTACGAAACAATACTCGTTTACTCCAACAGTGGTAAGAAAACAAGAAAAAAAAAACTAAAGAGGGAGGAAATAAACGTAACGTACAAAATACGAGAGAACTTAAAATATATATATATATATATATATATATATATTAAAATGTAGGGGAAGGGGAAGTAAATCTAAAAAAATATTGTGTGAAATAAAAGCATTTTCTTAAAAACTAATCAATTATTTTTTGTTTACTTTACATTACAATATTTTTATACATAAAAAAACGCCCTTTTTTAAATTTAATCATTATTGTATTCACTTTCTTTTCAAGTGCTTACAATTGGTAAATTCATCATGAATGCATATATTATTAATCCTTAATCGACCAAAGATTCAAAACAGTAATAATTTTATTCGCTAATTTTATGTAACACAAAATCTAAAATTTTAATAATAACTAGTGCTCAAAAAGAACTATATTCTCAAAGAAAAAAAAAATGAAAAAATGTAACCCGTCGCTTTCTATAAAGACAGGAATAATTTTTCAGCCTACTTGGATTATTACGCGAGTTACAATTATATATAAGGATAATAATCCTTTATTGACGGTGGCCATTAAAAACAAAATATAATAAATTATTAGTAGCTCTCGAAATTTGAAGAAATAAAATTGATATTAACATTTTCATTACACATTGTTTCGACTATTGTAAATCTCAAGAGAATATAAAATAAAATATGATGTGTTCATCCCATTTCAGATTATCTGGTATTGTTAAAATAGTTTACTTGATTGATTTATTAGGTTATTGTTCCTTTTATTTGTATGTTTAATTTTACTTTGTGATTATTATTAAAAATCATATATTCTGTTTTTGGCCCGTTTAAGGTTAGTAAGATTTTATAGTACCATTTTTCTAATTTTTGTAAATCAAGATTTATAACTAACTAACCATCTTTATTCAAATGTGTATGTGTATTTTGCCAACCTTTTATTTTTTTGCGTGCAATTTTATAACCATCATATGATCTTTGCTTGTTACGTATTTGTTTTGTTTTTTTTTTTTTTACATCATTTTTCATCTTGGTTTACTGGTACATTCAACGTATGCCTTTGCCATGAAATCATATATACCCCGATGTGGTAAATGAAATAAATTAAATATTTGAATTCTTACGTAACTTATGTTATTCAATGCGGTATTTTTGTTAATCGTTGTTTTCTTTTCTTTAGATTTATCTTCAATTTTTTACTATTATAATTATTGTTATTATTATTTTATTCTCTAATTTATATACGTGCAATTTATATTACTACAGTGTAAACATTTGTAAATAATGGTGAATTCCGTAAATAAAGATATTATTATTATTATTATTATTATTATTATTATTATTATTATTATTATTATTATATGTATGTACAATAATATACAAAAATTAAAATTATATTCTGTAGATGATGAATCGGCTATCGACCGGAGGTCTTTCAGCCCAAGATTTATATTTGTCCGTTATTTCTCATATGTGTTTTCTGTGTAAACTATATAGGTATCATCTGCATAGATGAATGAGTTTCCCTTCAGATCCAGTTCGAATATGTCGTTGCTATATGTTATGAATAGTATCGGGGGTAGGTTATCGCCTTGTGGTATGCCATATTCGGCTTCTGCTGGCTTACTTTCTGTTTTATTTATTTGAGTTTCATGTGGCTTTTTTGATAAGTATGTTGTTATTAATTTTTGTTCTTTATTCCTATAGAGTCGAGTTTTTCTGGGACTTGTTCTTTTGAGATAGCTTCGAACGCCTTTTTCATATCGATGAATAAAGCTATAACTATTTTTTTTTTTTTATAGATTTGTTTTAATAAAATTAATTAAATCGTTTGCGGCCCATGTTTTTCGGCAGTTTTTTTGGAATGCATATTGATTTTTGTGGATTATATTGTGTGTAGTTAGATGGTCGATGATTTGTATTTGTATAGCCTTTTCCAATATTTGTTTTAGTGTTGATAGTTGCGATATTGGTCTGCAACTGTTTTGTCCCCTTGTTTATGTATTGGCTTTACAATGTTTTTATTTTTTTAAGATATTCTGGGTTACTTTCATCTTCAATCACGTTGTTGATTACATTAGTCAAGATTGGAATTAGTATATTTTTATTTTCCTTAATGATTTTATTTGTGATTTTATTAATTCCGGCGGCTATTATCCTTTAGTTGTGTTATTATTTTGTCTAATTCTGGGCGTTTTATATGTTTTAATTGCATGTTCTCTACTTTTGTTCTAGTAATTGTCGTTTCCGGTTTTATCTTAGAATGTTTTATTTGTTGTTCGGCAAGGATTTTACCTAGATTTGTGAAATCTTCGTTTAGATCATTCACTATCTCTTGGCTGTTGTTCGTTAGAGTATCGTCTTCTTTGCGTATAGTCTCTATGTAGTGATCATTTTTGTTCTTACTTCTAATATGCTCGTGAGTCACCTTCCACAAGCCACTGGGATTGTTTTTATTCATTTCAAATTCATTTTTGTAGTAGTGTTTTAGATTGTTTTATTAGTTTCGCTATTTTAGCCTTTTGCTTGCAGTATGCATCCTTTTTTATTGTATTGGTGGGGTGCCTTATATATTTTTTGCAGCAATTTATTTCTGTAATTTATTTCTTTTATTATTTTATCGGTGATCCATGGGTTTTATTATTTTCTTTTTATCTTACATACAGTTTCATTGTTTCCTATAATTTTTTGTATTTTATTGATAAGTGTTAAAAATTCTGTATTGAGTTTGATTGCATATTTTTTAGATCCTTTGTTATTTGTAAATAATCTATTTTCTTTGTTTTAAAATCGTACTAAATTGTTTTTTTTTTGTTTTTTTTTCTTCTTTTGCACTTATTATTATCGCGTAGTGATCAGATATACTTGTATTTTCTATTTTTTATTTCATCTATTAGTTATTTTTTATTTGTAATGACGTGGTCTACTATTGAATTGTTTCCGTTTATATTTATTCGTGTGTATGTTTTTTATACGTTATTTATTATTTTATAGTTGTTTTCCTTGAGTATTTTTCTGTAGTTTTTAGTCGGGTTGTTTTGTTCCAATAGGTTTATGTTTATATCACCTATTATTATCTGTGTGGTTTTTTATTTATAACATTATTTATTAATTCTTCTTTTAGTTCTCTAAATGTGATTTCAGACGGTTTGTATATTAGCCACATTATTAGCTTATCTTTTTTTTAATTTCATTGTTAACATCTGAATTTTTTACAGTTTCTTTGTTTAATATTTTGTAATTTGTATCTTTTTTGATAAACATTGCTATGCCTCCTCCTTTTGTGTCACGTGAGTTATATTCTGCATTGTAGTTATGTAGTGTGTATAGGTGTTCATTCTGCAGGATGTCTCAGCGTGCGCGCCGAGCAGAGTAGCTTTAGGGCTAAATGTTTTTTTTTTTTTTTCAAAGTCGGCTTTCGCAAGCGTATGTAGGTCTATTAAGACCACATTTTAAAATTAGTTTCAAATATACAGGGTGTTCCATAAAAGCATGGCGTATCATGGTTAAATTGTTTCTAATGGAATACCCCATATTTAATTTTTTTCATATTCTACATCAAAATTAAGGTTACCTTTCATAATATGTTCACATGCCTACAATTTCCTATGAGATAGGGCTATTAGATGTAGGGTGTGCCATTTAAAATAAGCACGAAATTCGACCAAATATTTCCAAATATATTTAAATATTTCAAAAATTGTTAGGTTTGAGGTTAGATTTTGAAAAAAAGCTAAAGCTACTCGACGCGCATGCTGAAACACCTTGTATATGCTTCTCTAACATCTTGTGAGTCTAGATCTATGTTTAAGATATTTATTACTTCTGTGGCTATTTCCTCGGTTATTTCACTTTTATGTTGTTTTTTTACACCTACTATAATTATGTTATTTTTACTTATTTCTTTTTCCATTTTTTTCCACTTGCAGTTTTAATAATTGAACGCGTTCTTCTAGCTTTTCATTAAGCTGTTTACTGTTTTCTAGTGATTTTTTAAGGTATGAGTTTACTTCTCTCGTCTTTTCAAATTTTTATTCATGAAGTTTACAGATTCCTTGATTTCCGTTATACTTTTGAGTCATGTATCATTTGCAACTTCATATTCGGTATCGACGACTTCCTTTTCTTATTCTTTTTTGCATTCTTTTGTGGCATTTTATTGGAAGTGTTGGGGGTTTTTATTTAAATTTATGGTTTGTGTTTTTTTTTGTCGATTGATTTTTATTCATTCATAGAACGGTTCTGTTCTATTTATGAATCGCGCTAAAGTCGAGCACGCGTGTGTGAACGAACTTTGTCACCTCAATTTATCGCTTGGTTGTTTTTTTATCAATCGTTTGGTGTTTTTTTCACAGTTTTTAAGTGGGTTAATTAGTTAGTTATTTAAATTTGTTGCTTTCGAGGATAAAGGAGCTGGATAAAGTCTAACGTAATTTTACCTAGGGAGGGACCTATTTTTAAGGAAATTGCCGAGAAGGTTAATAAGGTGTGGCGGGATTTTTAGGGACTAACATTTGTACAGCAAACCTCCATAACAGACAGAATCAAACGCTTTTTTATGTCTAAAAATAAAATGGCAGATCGTCTGCCGTCCAGGCTTGCTGTGACGGTGTAGGGGTAGATTAGGGTTTGATTGTGGATCTGTGCTCAAGGAATTCAAACGGGTAGGAAGGGATAATGTCTGTTACTAAAGAAACGAGTTTATTTTTAATTATGGATTCAAATAGTTTTCCCAGGACAAGGAGTAGGGTGATAGGTCGAAAGTTGTTAGGATCTAATGGGTTATTGCCAGGTTTGGGGATACAAGTGATAATACCCTTCTTACATTCACTCGGGAAAATGTGGTTGAATATTTGGATAAAATATTTGTGGATACTGTTTGGAAGGGATTTCAGGACCAGTCTGGGAATGTTGTCGTAACCGGGGTAGTGTTTTTTTCTTTTATGAGGTTTTCAAAATATTTGTCCTCCTTTATGTCATCATTAGGGATGTAGGAATTTTGGTTAGATGTAAAGGAGATATTAGTGAAGGAGGTGAAATTTTGGAAATGGGTAGCAAATATTTTTGTAATCTCCTTGTCATCGAATACCGTTTTCTTTCTTTTAGGGTATGTGATCCTCTGGATAAAGTCAGTCTTTCTATATTGGCTAAGTTTGTTTTATTTCCTGCCAGTATTATCTACCATGCAGACTGTTTATGTGTTTAATATTGGAATATGAGATTATAGATATCTTTGTTGATTTTATTAAATCATTTTGAGAATTGTATCTTCCGTTAGTCTTATATCTCTATACAGTTGTCTTTTATATTTGATCAGTCGGATATCTGTAAAGTTTTTGTGATGATTAAGGAGTGAATTTGGATGTATTTTGATAATGTATCTGTGAAATTTGATATGGTGTTGGGAGCGATATTTGGGTTTGAGGAGATAAATGCTGACTTTTCTTCGGACACTTTTGCAACGTCACAGTTCTTAAAATGCATTATTGTTTTAGGAGGAGGTGAGAGTGGCGCATCGATATTGAGGGAAAATTGTATGGGTAAGTGGTCCGAGTATAATGTATTATGTGTATTACTGATACAGAAAAGGATATCAGAGGTAGTGGATTGGTAAGGAGACATGACATGTGGGTTTTATGAAGATACGGACAATGTTAGAGTTTTAGATAAAGGAAAAAAGCTGTCTAGATTTAATCTTATTAACATTGAAATCTCTGATTACGAAAAGATGATCATAAATTGAAGCTTTTGTGAGAATAAAAGTCGCAATGAGGAAAGTGGAAAGGGTATATGCTAGGAAGATATAAAGTGAGAAGAGAAAACTCGATTATGCAGTGCAGACATTCATTCAAACACTTACTAATTTTTGGAGGATTTGCCTTCAACAGTTGTAATTCCTGCCTGACCGCGATAATAGAGTAGAGGAAGGGCCAATTATGGAATTTTAATGGTTTGTTGGTTTTAGTTTCTACTAACACAGCGTCAATTGGGTTATTTGAAAGGTAGTTGGATAATCGGTAGGCTTTTCTGGAGAGGATGTTGACGTTACCATATAAAAAATTAAAGGTCCCCATTCTTGTTTGATATATGGGCGAAACTGTTTTGGATTCCGAATTGAGGGGCTACTGAAGAGATGACATTTGGGGATTAGAGGTTAAACATGACGATAAACATCATTTTGCCTGAAAAGTTAACATGTGTTTTTATATTATAAGATGCAGTGATGCGATTTTTTAAGTTTTTAATGAGTGCGTCCCTTCAGTTATCATTGAGTTATTGATCATTGTCGTGAAATTGTCGATTATGTAGTCATCCGTTGTGATTGGCTGATGTATTATTAATTTTTTGTCAGGTCTTCGTCGATGTCCACAGCATTCTTGTTTTTCTTTTTGACATACAATTTTGACATTTAGTATGCCTTCAATGAGTCTCAGTTGTCTTTTGGTGCATTTTCTTGACCACGCTCCCCACATCCATTGCACTTGGCTGGGAGTGTGGATTCACAAGCTGTAGTAGGGTGTTGTCCGCATTTAATACAACTGATGTCTTCCTTGCAGTTTGCGGTGGTATGATCAAACTTGTTATATCTGCTGTAAGGGAGAGGCAATGTAGTTAATGTTTTGTTCTCAACTTCATTGTAGAATTTACATAAAAAGCAAAAATGGTTCGTGTAACAGTTTAAAGAAAGAATCTAACGATGGCGTAATTCCACTGATCATGCGTGTGAGAACGTTATCAACTTTTATAATTATGCGATGGCGATAGCAATGTGTTATCCACAATACGTCCAAAAGCGCACTGATTATCTGTCTTGAATTTCCTGCTCCGCTGCTTTGATAAAACAGATGTCAACATCTCCTTGAAGTTCTTCATCTACTTCTGTGTTTCCTTGAGCAATGTGTTGTTGTTTAGGTGGTCTAATGTGGTGCAAGGGCTCGCGTTTATCGCTTAAAATTTATCTCTGGCGGTAGAGGTACTCTCCGTAAGGTTTGCTGCGGAGGAACTTTTTCGTGCTGTTGTTGTTCTGGAGTACTTGTATATTCGGATCGGAGAAGATACGATACATAGTCCCGCAGATATTGCGCGGTTCGCTCCGAGTGCTCAGGATGTTTGTCGGTCCATAGACCTTTAATTGGTGCCATATATCCTCTTCTCCTTGGCTTGCTTGCTGTTATAGTAGCACTCCAGAAGGCTATCTCTTAGCTCGTCTGTCTACAGAGAACGTGTTTATAAATTGCGAGGGTCGTCATCCTGTTGGGGCATATCTTCCACCCCGCCATCTTGCCCTTGATTTCTATCCGAATGATGTTGATTTTCAGGTGTCTCACAATCGTAATTAGAGCTGATTCGGGGGTTATCAGCCCTTGGCCGATATCAATTCCTGCCCGGGTGCACCTGAGCTGCCGGTCCAATTTTGCACCGTTAACATCGGAAGGATGGTGTCGCTGCTCACCAGTTGTGTGACTCTCCTACCCAATTATTATTATTTATTAATTTCTCAGTTTATACTCTCGATTCTTTATTTTAAGAATCAACGGTATTTTTACAATTTAATCTTAATTATTGTAAAAATCTGCTCACTGTAGATAGTGTTGCAAGAATTGTGGCTTTTTGTATTGTGTTGTGTATTTGAGCGGGCAAATTTAATAGTTTTAATTTTTTTGGAATGTTTTTGGTGTAATACTGGTTACAGAAATTATGAAAGGTACAATAATAACCTTCTCTTGTTTCCATATATGTTTAATTTCAAGTGCAAGTGGTTTGTATTTATCAAATTTTTCTTTATATTTTTTCGAAATATTGTTATCACTTGGTACTGTAATTTCTATGATATATGTAAATTTGGAAGCTTTCTCAATTAATGTAATATCTGGTCGGTTAGCCGTTATTGCCAAATCTGTCAGTAGTATAGTGTCCCAATATAATTTATGTGTATCTGTTTATAAAATTTGCGATGGATTAAATTTATAATTGGCGTCTAAATTTTGAGAAATATTATAGTTATTTTTAATTGTTTAGGGTATAATTTTAGCAACCGTGTTGTGTCTTTATTTGTTGTCCGTATTCGCTAAAAGAATGCATCCGCTTGTGATGTGGTTTCCGGGAACAGGTGGCATTTTCGACAGGAATCATTTTCTACTGTTTGTTTTATGATATACTTTTCATAATTAAGTGTATTTATAACTTGGTCCTGTATAGCTAGAGTAAAACCTTCTTATTCTGGGAATAACTGTCCATTCGCCAACCATTTGTAGGTAGATATTTTAACAATTTCGATGCCCATTTTTCAGATAACTTTTGATTTGTATGATATTCTTGATCTAAATTTCTTTACTCGGAGATAATGGTGTATAATTATTATCAACAGAAGAAATAGCTGCGTGTAGGTGACTGTCAGTTTTTGAATGAAAATATTCCCTTATTTTTTTTATTTGTGTGTTGTGGAGCTGTGTAATGTCTTTTAAACCTCTTCCTCCCAAACTTCGTGGTAAATATAATGTTTCAGTACAGACATTTGGATTTTTTGATAGAGTTGTCCTTGTTAATCTATTCAAACCTTCTAAATCCGTTTTCGACCATTTAATTATACAAAAAGAGAAGGTTAAAATAGGAATCGCATATGTATTAATAGCTTTACATATATTTTTTGAATTTAGTTTTGACTTCAAAATTTGTTTTAAACGATTAACATATTGCATTTGAAAAATGTGCTTTATATTTCTATGGCCTATTTTTGTATTTTGTTGAAATCCTTGATGTTTAAATAAATCATCTTTACCCATATTCCCATTTATTTCATTATTTTATATATCTTCTGAATTCCTTTCTTTCCATTTTCCTTTTTCAATGTGGAGCATTTTGTATTTTGTATATTTCAGTACATTTAAGGAGAGATTTCATTTGTTGTGTGGTAGGAGCATCATAAAGTTTAATATCATCCATATATAATAAATGATTAATTTTGTATTTTATAATAATTGCGTGCTTAAAATTTATCAAAGGGAGAATTTACGGTGTTGACTTTGGGAGACAAGCACCCCGATTTGAAGTAAAATATTAAATATATTGGCCTACTCTTCACGGATCGTCCTTGATTACCTAGCAGCTCGTAGGCAGATACATCACAGTCAGAAAAATAAAAGATAGGTTAAACTTACCCCACAGAATACACAATGTTCTGGATAGCAGCCTGGGCACAGCTCACTTGTATATATATATATGTATATATTAGAAATGATTGAATTGTTTGTTAAATAACATACATACGTTCAAAAAAATATGTCACTTGATGTTTATTAAAAAATTATAATAAAAGAAAAACACAACTAAACCATCAAGATATATATATATACAAAGTACTAACTATCACGTTACGCGACGCGACTACTGATTTCACGGATTGACATGACGACACTGGTAAAATTAATTTCACACGCTTTCTTCACTTACACCCGAATTGATCTTTTTACCATTTCAATCATCAGTTTTGTTTACTAGCAACATCCCTTTCCGTTCCCATCTTCGGGAGGGATGTCAGAGCTGGGGGGTGCTTAAGGGTCCTGTTTTTGATTGGTCCACAGACTGGGATTGACGTGCGCAATCCCTCGCGCAACCTCGACGCAAGGGATCAACCTACTGTAATTTAATTAATTTAATGCGCGTGTTTTTCGCTAATGCAAATTCCAAGAAGCCGGGTGACAAACAAACTCCATTAATCCATAGGACGGTAGTTATGTGTTAATGTCATATGAGACACATATGGACGCCTAGACGATACGTCAGCGATCCCCGTACATTCACACAGCTCAATATATATTTTTGTTATTAATCAGCGCTTATAATTTAATTAGTCAGTAGTAATCGATAATATAAAACATGTAAAACGTAGTTTTAAATTAATTACGATTGTATTTTGTTAAGTGTATCAATAAACCGTTTAAAAAAAAGTCGTGCGTCTCCGCGAGTAACAAAATTGGCGCAGTCGGTAAGATATTCGTGGTTCCTTTTCACGACGAGTTCACGGCATCGAGACCGCAGTTTCTGAAAATCGAATCTTCGTTTCAACGACTAACACGAATCCAAAAGAATCAGCGTGGAGACGTCCTTCGAAAAAAATCGATCACGTACATACGGAACGACACACATTGCAAGCTCATCATAATTCCAGAGGTTGACTGAAATTCTCAAGGTATTGTGCCATCCTCTGTATCCAATTACACATTCACTTGATAGTTGATATTAGGTTAATGAACGGTCCCATTAATAATTTAATTGAGGAAATTAATAATTTACGTTTAGAAGATATGGCTAATAACAATGAAGTAAATTTACAATTGCTTAAATTGAACGTGGATACCATTCCGCAATACGACGGTAACACCGAGATGACGGAAATTTTCATAACTAGGTGTGATTCTGTATTAAATGAATACAGACCGTTTAATAATCAACAAATTAATAATTATCTTTTAAAAGCAATCATAGGTAAACTAAAGGACCGTGCGTTAATTGCTATCGGTTCACGTACCGATCTCGGTACGTGGAACGAAATAAAAAATAATCTTCGACAAAGATTCGGTGACTTAAGAAACTACGATTGCCTTGTCCAAACAACAAAGATATTTAACTAATAGACAAGTTTTCGGTACACCAAGAAATGTTTTTAAACTCCAAGGTAATAACCAACAATTTAATCAACCGGCACCAATGTCTACCACTACCCGGTTTTCCGCACCAAGATTTTCTTCAGATCAGTATCCGCAACCCATGTCGATCACCACGAGAAATACAAACATTTCCCAAAACAGGTTCAATCGACCAAACCGAAATAATTCCGTAAATAACGGACAACTTAACGTCATTTCCGAGGAACTTTACAATATTAATGACCATGAGAAAGAAATGCCTCAGCAATTACCCCAAGAATTTTACAACGATGAAGTCGAATATCGAAACGATGACGAATGCGAAGAAACCCCAAATTTTCAAATTCCGAGCCTAAATACGAACCCGAGGTAATCGAAATTAATAATGAATTAGGGAAAAATCCCCTAGCATACATTAAAATAAAAATCCCGCCAACATGTAGCATATTGGTAGAAAACCAGACGATATACAACAAGAAAGAACTTGAAGACAGAGAGCCATACATCTTGCCTCTACTTAAACTGGACATGATCAACCATCACAAAACCAGTTATACAAGCCTTCATTTGGAAAAAATTAACCTGGGAGACATACATGACCTTAGTAAACAAATCAACAATCTCCAAGCCAACCCACAGGAACAGAGAACGAAAACAACGGAATTCGTTCCATGGATCATACTAATCATCATCGGTACCATGACCACCTCGTTCGCACTCTACAAAGGATACATTTTCCTAAATCAAAGAAGAAGAAGGACACAATCCACAAACAACACCGAAGAGGTGAAGATCTCGCCTACTCGATCTTCCCATTTAAGAGGGGAGGAGTTATGTGTTAATGTCATATGAGACACATATGGACGCCTAGACGATACGTCAGCGATCCCCGTACATTCACACAGCTCAATATATATTTTTGTTATTAATCAGCGCTTATAATTTAATTAGTCAGTAGTAATCGATAATATAAAAACATGTAAAACGTAGTTGTAAATTAATTACGATTGTATCTTGCTAAGTGTATCAATAAACCGTTTAAAAAAAAGTCGTGCGTCTCCGCGAGTAACAAAATTCGGTACCTGGCGGTGTGCATTTCGGAAACAAAAGCTGTCATGCTTTTGTTTTGGTCACGAAATGCCGTAATGGTAAATTTTTCGCGGATTAAGGCAGCTTCATGGAAATTTTGCGTTTTATGACGCTAAATGTATTTGCCGCGTAAGACAATAAAACTTGAGGGATAGATCCCGAAACACGTGTCTGCAGATAACCTTATATTATGTAACGTTCCTTTTGTTGTTTTTACATTAATTTTTTCTCGAATCAAAATTTGTTGCATTATGCAATATTTTATTGATGTGCAACAGCAGGTGTACATTATGTAATTCAATGTCAGGCGTGGGTATTTGCCCGGGAAGTAGTTGTTTTAATGTGCATTTGCTTAACGTACTTACGTAGGTAAGTCAATAGTCACAGAGCTAAATGTGAAAATAATTTATTAATTATTTTCAAATCATTTTTATTTAATATATTTAAATAACTGTGACCAAGTGAATGAATACTGTTTTCTATTTATAATAAAACTTAAACCTAAACCCTAATAAATGAACGAAGGTAAACTAATCCTATATTAACAAATAATATTTACAATACCGAAACATCAATATGTGTAGACGAACTTAGTTCGTTTTATAATAATAATGAAGGTAAAATATGAATAAAGGAGGGGTCCGTTGTTATCGCGAGATAAAAATGGAAATGAAAAGATCGCCGAAATAATCAATGTCGCAGCGTTTCCGGTGAAACGCCGCACAGTGGGACAGATCGATCGAAAAAGTGATCATCGAAATTTTTCATGTCGCCAAAAGCGGTACATATTCATACGGAGTTAATATCATAATAATAATAAACGTTAATCATTTGAATTTCATAATCATTTTATGGGTTATGTAATTATTATATAGGGTGTTCTATTACAAGCTTCTCGCAAGATATATCAGTTATTATCAGAAGTAGGAAAAAATGTCTGCACCAAAAGTATATAGTTTGAAAAAAATAATAATATAAAATTATTTTGAATTATACAGGGTGTTATATTATCAATATATTATTATTGTTATAAATCTTGTTAATTTTAAATGTCATGCTTATATAAATTTTAGTTATACATATTATCACAGTTACTTAAATAGATATGATTTTCATTATTGTAGGCTGCAATTTTAAACATATATGCAAAAATAATTTGTTCGAGAATTAAGAAATTATTTTTTCACATTTGAAATTAAGATAATAATTTTTACTCAAGAAATAGTAGTATCCTGTGGATAATTTATATACACATAATATGCAGAGAAAACTAATATTAATTTTTCATATATTATTTGGAAAATGTGAAGTAGAAGATTAATGAAATAAATATTCCCAGAAGAATAAAACAAAAAGAATATATTTGATATAACAAAAACAGAATAATTAAATCCTAACAAGGTCTGATTTTTCATATTAATTCATCATCACTGTCTTCACAATCTGACGCAATCTGTCTGAATCGAATGCATTGGGATTTAAACAATTCACAATCGAGACAAATTTCTTTGCTGTCATTATTTTTCAATTGGCTTCTGGGTTGTTCTTGTAATGTTTTTATAGCTACACTTGATTTACCCTCCTTTTTCAGATTGAAAGATGCTGCATACAGCAACGCACTACTCTCTTCTTTGCGCAGTTCTATGATTAGAAAATATATAGCGACATGATTAACCAAAAAAATATTTAATATTATACATTTTGTATCTCGGATAATTTGACAAATACCATACCAGTAATTCTTCGTTTTTTTTGTGCAGTACTCAAAGAATCAAAATTATTGATCATTCGCTATCCAGAATGATGCTGTGTACAAATCTGTACTTAACCAATTTTTATGTGCGTATTCAAATCGATATATCTTGCGTGTGCAGGCGAGCCTAAATAGCTCCATTTTCATCATAATTGCTGTATGGATTTTAAGAAACATATTCTTCAGTGAGCAAGATGCCTAGGTAACTACATTCATATGCATATAAGACCGTATTTCTACTTTTTAAGGAAGCATGAAATAAAAATCCCTTTAATTTTTTTCTCAAATAGCGTCGAAATTTGATTCTACGCTACTGAACGTGTTAGTTTATTCATGATTTCGTCCCACTGTACCCCTGGTAACATATTAAATGCTAAATTTGTTGTATTTAGGGTATTTGATATGGGATTAAGTGCTAGACAGAACTATAAAGGACTTAACGTATATACTTGGAATATTCCACAATTATTTTTTTGTTGGATCCGTTTTAATAATTTTGCATAACAAATTTAAGGAAATTACATATTTTTAGATTTATCTAGTAATTTTTTAAGACATTAATAAGCCAATCATGAGGAACAGAGTCGTATGCCTTTTTATAGTCTATGTAACATGTCAGTAAATTTCTTTGCTGTTTTTCTGTATGCTTAATTATAACACTGTCTATTACTAATTGTTATTTACATCCAACTGTCTTATCGTGTGGGATCTCAGTAGTCGCAATGAGCCCAGTATCACAGCCTTTTGCATGCTACCGACTAAAGTGCCGCGGCAGGCTGGGATTAACATTAAGTTGCTAAAAATGAGCCGCCTACAGCACCGACGATTAAGACCACTAGCTTGACACTGTGGCTTGCGTATAAACTGCTCATTTCGTACGAGTGGTCATGATATTTAGTCCGTTTTTCCTTCTCTCTCAAAACGATGTCTGTTTCGTGTATGCGGAAGGTAGATCTACAGATTTATCAGAATCAGAAAACATTTTAGCCCTTTTGTATATGATTGTGTCGCCCTCTTCACAATATTCATGATATGCAATAACGTAAAAACACACTTAATTGCTGAATGTTTTTTTTTTTTATAATTCACTTGACGAATGTGTCCGTTCTCGACGGTGTCTTGCTCAAAATTGGAACTTATTATAAATTATATGATATAATTCAATCAATTGGAAATTTCAATAATTTTTATAAACGACAAATTCTATTAAATATTTTTTACAGCTGTTTTTTATCAATTCTAGTGAATATTGGTTAACAGAATCACGATTTTTGTTTTTGTAGAAACCATTAATCATCTGCCTGATAATTCCACAATGTGGGCGAAACATTTGTAGCAGTGTTTCTACAATAAAAAAAAAACAGTGAAACTAAAATCCTATTGTTTTTTATTTAATGAAAATTTGTTTAGAATCAAATGTTGATTAACTTTCATTTGAAACAACTTTTCGTAATTTTCAAAATTAACGTTCTCTACTAATAGACAATACTAACTATATTCAACATTAGTCCATTTTTTTTTTATTTCAACAGAAATAAAAAAATGTTACAAAAAGTTCGTTCAGAATTTAATTCCGACCGACATTTATTTGAAACAATTTTCAAAAAATAAAAAAACTAATACACAAAATAGGAGCTTTAACAAATAATATATGCAATGAGAGAATTAATATTTCGAGTTATATAATTTCAGTCGTCCAAGAGCATGGGATGATGCTATCTACCTATATAAAATAAAACAAATAAAAACCTTTAGTAAAACACTCTAAATTTAGTATTTAACGACATTTCCCCCTCACACTACCCAGTGGAAAGTGTCCCGTTCTTCTTCCACTCCTAATCTAATTACGGCAAATGACATTTCCCGACTTCTCCCAACTAGCGCGCGCCAGGTGAAAACGCGCCCCGGACTTTTCAGCACAAAATGGGTTTATCGGATGACGCGAGGGCTTTCAGCGTGGGAGAATAAAGTCAGGTGTATATTCGAACGTAAAAGGGAATCCGAAATGAGGGATGATAACGCGCACCGACCCCCAGCAGTTCACTTCTTTTCTCCGATTTTTCCTCGCCGTAACAAATTGAGTTTCGACGCTCGCGTTTGGAACAATGTACAGGTGGTGATAAAATCATAAATTCTTCCGGCAGCGAAATAGAAAAAGAAAGAAAAGCCCACCCAGTGCAGAAAAAATTACAGTGTTTTATTTAAGCTAAGATTAAGTAGTTGCATTTAAAGTGCACTTAAAGCGCTTAAATCGCTGTGGAATTTTATTCGAAAAAGGATCATCCAGAATTCCTGGAGTACTTCGCAGTGTTTATGCGGAGTACTCTAATCCTAAAGACATAGTTAATGCGTTTGCGGACACATTTTCAAGCGTATTTTCTTCTTCAACTTCTCCCCTTTACAACAAATTCACTAACTACTCTATTCCGCAAAATATGTTTTTGATAACTGAATCGCTTGTAATTCAAGGGCTCAATAAATTAAAAAAATAATTCTAGTTGTGGTAATGACCAAATTCCTGTTTTTTTTTGTATTACGTGATTGTAAATATATCTTTGTAAAATCTTTATTGGTTATATTTAATCTATCAATTCGCAAATGTATGTTTCTTGATATTTGGAAACGCGCACGCATTATTCCTATAGCAAAGAAAGGTGATCAGAGCGTGTTAACCAACTACAGACGAATCACAATACTGTCAAATTTTGCTAAAGTTTTTGAGCATGCTTTATATAAGGATATTTTTTCAAGCGTCAAATCTTTTATATCACTATCACTGGCTTTATGCCAGGTCGGTCAACCATGACAAATCTTTTTACCATTACACAGTACATTAGTGATACAATTGAAAACAGAGGTCATGCTGATGTGATCTATACATATTTTTCACGTGCCTTTGATAGTATAGATTATCACCTATTATTAAACAAGCTTTCTAACTTTGGTTTTAGTATCCATACTAATACATATCTAATCATATGAGTTTGTATCAACATCAGATGTACCTCAAGGATCGAATCTGGGTCCCTTGTTATCTACAATCTTTATTAATGATTTAATTATGAATATTGATTATCACGTCTTGGTTTATGCTGATGACCTGAAGATTTATGGTTAAATTAATAGCTATGATAATTTATTCCATATGCAATCAAACCTAGAGCGTATAAATCAACGGTGCACCCAGAATAGGCTTACCTTAAATAAGAAAAAAATGTATTTTTATTATACTTATCTGAAAACACGTTGATTCCATATGCCTCTGGAATGATGGAATCGTCACTTTTTCAGGCGACCGCACAGAAAAAGTTTGTTTGTGCGATCATTCCGTGCACTAACCGATTTCCATAGCAACGATGTATTTTTCACTTCTGTGTTTCACTGACGTTTTATTTTCCGTCTGTGAAATTCGTAAATTTGTTCAAATGTACACAGACTTAGAATATACTGATATTGTATTTTGAAATAAAGTGCTTACCAGATCAAATTCCGAAAAACAGGTATTGCATTTAAATTTCTTTAGAATTAGTGTAATTATTCACTGCCATAGATGTTACTGGTTTGAAAATAAATCAAATAATTTAAATATTTAGTTTTATATTGTTGTTTTCAGATAAGTATAATAAAAAATAGCGTTCATTACACGTCCAGAAATGGATTTTTCCGTGCTTGCATGACTTCTCGGTCAGCGCGCACGGAAAAATCCTTTTTTCTGGACCCCTAATGAAATATACTATTATGTTAGCTGTTGTCGTGTGATAAGGTTTTCTTATTCTTATAATATAGACGGTTTTCCTTTTCAGAAACATGAAGAGGTGAAAGACCTTGGTGTTCTATTTTATAAAAAAAGTAAGACATTTGTCCGTCATATAAACAATACATGTAAGTCTGCTTCTAAAACAATAGGTTTTATTATTGTTTATTGTTTATTAACGGTAAGTCCATTTAAATACATATTACTTAATACTAACTATACATTATGAGATGAAGCAAATATTTCAGTAATATGGAAGTAATAAAATCGTTATATATTGCATTGGTCAGAAGTAAGTTGTAATATGCTTCTGTTGTCTGGCATCCACATTATATAAACTTGTCCTTATGTATCAAAAATGTACAAAGGCGCTTCTTGAAAATCATGTCATTTAAAATTGATGGTATTTATCCCTCGCAGGGTACTGATCGCGCAGCATTGCTAGCTAGGTTTGACCTCGAATCTCTAACAACTAGAAGAGAAATGTATAGTGCCAAAACAATGTACAAAATCATTCACATTATTGATTGTCTTGAAATCTTGAGTAATATTCATTTTTATGTACCAAGAATAAACTCACATCATAATTATACATTTTATAATCCGTTAGCCAAATCTAATACATTATACAAATCTGCACTATTTCATATGAGTAGGAATGCGAATGTTCAATATGGCGATATTTTTATGTAAACTTGTTTTCAACTTGTAACATTGCGTTATTTTCTGAAGTTAAGCTTGTACAATTACTTTATAATTTTTTGTATTCTCTCTTTTTTTGTTTGTATTTCTATCAGGTTAAGTTATACGTTACATTTTTTATATATAGCCTTCACTAGACATTCAAATCAGAAATATTTGTTCTATAAAAGTAAATTTATCTATTTTAAATAATAAGAAAAACAAATAATTTTCCAATGCCAAGAAATTAACATTGAAAATTCTTTTTGTTTTATTCATATATTCCTTCAATTTAAATAAACAAGATAATGATTTAAATCTTATTTTATTACATTTTTATATGTTCAAAAAATATTAATTTCATATTTATTTACAAATATACCTTACAAATATTTTTCGAAGAAAAAAAACCTTCGGTTGTTATAAAATATAATGCATAGTTGTGGACCTCTATTATTTCTTTTGTTTATTAATGATATTGGAATGCGCGTTAAACATAGTAAATACCTGCTTTATGCTGACGACTTAAACATTTTTAATAATATAATGTCTTTATCAAATCAAGAGCGACTTCAGGAAGATTTAAATGGTATTGTTGACTGGTGTAAAGATAATCAACTGGAGTTAAACCTGAAGAAGTGTGTATATGTACCATTTTATCGAGGTCGATTTAATATTTGTAAATACTTTATAGATGGGAATGAAGTAGCGCAGAATTCTGTAGTGAAGGACCTGAGGGTTATATTTACATCCAAATTATGTTTAAATCGTCATACAACGCACATATGCAATAAAGCACTTAGGATCATGGGTTTCATTACAAGATTTTTTAAGGATTTTATAATTGCAACTATTAAAAAATTGTACTTATCCCTTGTCCGACCACATTTGGAGTATGCATCGTGCGTTTGGTCTCCCTTCACTGCTGTCGCCACTAAAGAATTAGAACGTGTGCAAGGTAAATTTTTGAAGTACATTCACTACAAAATAGGAGGCTGAAGGATTAATTTTAGTCACAGTGATATGTTGGTCCAAATGAATGATTAATAAGTCATTTAATTTAGTTCTGTATCGTACCTTGAAATGTGTGCCATAATGAATTATTATTTGTTACTGTACTGATCTTAAACCGTGATAAATAGTGTATTTAATTGTATTTAACTAGTATGAGCAGTTAAATATTTAAATATTATTCTACGGTATTGCTTCATGTTTAGCTATTTTAGTGTGAATACCGGACTTTTAGTTAGTTATCTGTTTTGTTTTAATTTATTCATTTATTCGTCATTGTAAATTGTATTGATTTTTAATGTATTGCGACTGCATTTCTTTAAATTTTATCAAATATTGTCATTACTTGTACACGCTGTCTTATTTCTGTATTTATACATTATTGTTTGAATTATTTAACCCAACAACTCGTAAAACCACTTGGGATAATAATTGATTAATTTATTTTTTAATTTGTATTTTTAGTTATTGTTTATTTATATGTAATAGCCTATTTACTACTTATAGTAAAAAATTGTTACAATTTTTGTAAAATGGTGAATTTTCCATTAATAAATAAATTATTATTATTATTTATTCAATATTATTAGAAAAAAAATCCTGTTGCACTCTTTATTCTCGATAATGTATTTATTCTCAAATATACGGACAGAACGCAGCAGTGTACTAAGCAGTGCGAACTGCGAGGATGTCAAATAAGGTTTTCGGCTATCCTCGTAAGAAACGACTTGGACACGAATTTAAATACGATTTTATTGGCTATGAATTCACCAAGGAAAGTACCGAGATGGACACATCACGATTTTTTCTTATTGAAAACTTGATTACATAATCATTGATTTTCTTTCTATAAATAATTTTTGTAGTTACAAGTTACGATCACGAAATTTATTTTTCAGTGCGCTTAACGTAGTTATTTTATAGTTTGAAAATTGCATACTTGTTATAATAAACATTACATATATCATACAAATAATGATTATTTATTAATTTCTTTGTCTATGATTTACGTGCTATAGCCAGTAATTATTTTAATGGAATATTAATGCCGCCTGTTTAATTATTTAACGCGCGTACAGACAGACATGAGTCGATAAGTACGATTAGATAATTCCGTGTGATTAAAATTATACAATGTCATTTGACCTACAAAAACAAATACAAATCACACACGCACGCACGTATTGAAAAATCTTAAACGTCAATATTCGATAATAAATCAAGGACAGATATCGGTATAATCTAAAAAATGTAGCTTTGTTTTACACTCTTGTTTCACTAACGACAAAAATACCCTTAATAGCCATTTTTCTTAAGGTTACAAATTTGTAAATGTAAATGTTAATTATTTTTAAGTAGAGATTAATGCATAATAGTATAGGAACTTAGATATGTGTCCACAGCGATGGTTTTTTCCTACGAAAATTGTAGGGACTGAAAATTATGTAACATAGAAATATTATTAGAATATAGTGCTTGATTAAGCGATTTTCCAGTTTTGCTAAACGTTAGGTAAGACCTAGGTAGCTGTCTATAGTACAGGTGGCTCACAAGAAAGTAATAAAGATAAGATTTAAGAAAAAAAAATCATTGTGCATGTAAAACAAAAATATCGATTGAAGATAATTTACTTTAAAAAGGGTAACTTTATTAAATTTGTTTGCAAAGAAGAGCAGATTATGCGAGAAAATCATACAAAAATATGCGTCTTGTTGTTAAACGAAGAATGCAATGTGAGGCAATTTTAAAGGGAGATTCACCTTTTGAGTACGAAAAGAAGGCTGTTCGCTGACATTTTTTATCAGGGTACGTTCAAGATATTTGCATGCGGCTTTTCATATCAAATTTATTCATCTTTTCTCTTTACAAAATTATTTTTTAAATTCGGGTCTGATTATCCCCGGAGAAGATGTCCAGGTCCAAAGTTGGCAGCTCAAATTGGAATTGGTTTGCGCGCAGTAAACTAACTCTAGTCCTAGTTGTCTAAAACAAAAAAAGAGAAAAGGGCCCCAAAAGTATGTTAAATTGTCCAGGAATTGACCCTCGGTTGATCCATTTAGACCAATAATTAGCAAAAATAGCGACCATCGTACGAAAAGTGTCACTTTTTCACTTTTTTCACCTTTGGCGGGCCTTAAAAATATTAATAACTGTCAGACATACTTCGTTGAGGATCAAGTCCAAGAGAATTTTATGGTCCATAAAATGCGCTGATCGAGAGTTAAATCGGTTAATTCATTGTCGAGATATTCTACTGCGCGAGTAGAAAAACAGAAAATAACCATTTTTATGCAATGTACGGCTAATCGGCGATGCCAGCACCATACAACAATTTTTCTTCCTCCTCGTAGAAGGCGTTCTGCTGGAGGCGAGCCTGTCTCGCTTCTCCATCGCCGCTTGTACCGCTGGAGTGAGCCTACACTCGATATGTTCGATCCTCTTCGCGTCAGCGTTTTTTCGTGAACTGGTTTTCAGAAGCGATGAGTATCCCTTATTGAACAATCCGACGGCAAAAAATGTTGCGACTTCGATGATTTTCATCCCGGCGTGCAAATGTTTGGGCGCCAACCTCCAAATGCAGCCATTCAAACTGTGATTGCAATTTTGAGTATAGCCTCCTAAGCACTGGATCAGTAGATCATCCGAAGAAAAAGCTTCGTAAATTGGTTTGATGACATTCTGAACTTCTTTGGACATCGGTGGTTCGCGGTCGAATTCATCCTAAGTCCTTGTCGCCGTTGCGACTTGCCATTTGTACCAGCTCTTCTCTCCCTCCGGACAGTTTTGGTGTTGTGGAAAAATATTGTTGCGGTGATAGCTTCTCGCGTACGAGTCAAAGCAACCGTGTCTGACTCTGACTAAACTGTACTAAGAAAGTGCACCTTACTTGGAGAACAATAGTAGTCTATTTATCGAAAGTCGATAACTGTTTTCGACCTACAGCGCCATCTAGTGAGTCTTTGATGAGTGGACATGGGTGCGGAAGTAAGTAGTTATGACCAAAAACGTAAAATACGCAAGCGAACTGACGGGCGCAAAAACGCAGTTTTTGAGCTAAAACGAGCTAAAACATTGTTTTGCTTAATTCATGATTTCACACATTTCCAACTCGAATTTCAAAAAACGGCTTCAGAACCTCATAGTCAACACTTCAAAGTGTCCGATTCTGCAAAAAAATGATTTTTTGAAAAATTAAAAGTATAGGGTGCCATTTAATAAGAAAATGAATTACGTCTGTTGAAAAGTCACATATTTAAAATAATTTTTCGAGAACCATGTATAAAAATATTTCTCATTTAAAGTTATTATTGAATATAATTATATTACCGTAGTATGTATACAAATATTCATTGCCCCATCTCAAAACACAAAAAATAATGATTTTTTTAGTATACCAGCGCAACTCTTAATATTTTTTTCTGCAGTAATAGCTAGTTAAAACTACTGAATATGTTATATTGATTTAAAGGTAATTTAAATGTGAATCGAAAAAATATATATTATATCGGGTGTTCCATTTAAAATCATTAAGTTGATATGAATTCCAGGATAATGGGACACCCTGTATTTATGAAAATAATTTTATATTATGCGCCTTCAGAAGTCATGCAAGTTTTATTAATAAATTAATGCTGAATTTTTAACGACAAAGGAGATATCAAAGACGGACACTTCAGTGACTCATCCTGTATATAAATTAACTTTATATATTCTATATTCTTATTTTCTGGTCCTTTAATTCTCCTATAATGGGTGTTGGGTAATAAAGTAATTATTATTATTATTAAAACCTAAGAAGCCTAAAATTTATTCACCCTCTGTTAAAACCTGAAGGTTTGTTTATTCATACGGTAGGCCATTACATCAATAGAAAATAAATACAATAAAAATAAACAATAGTTCCCAGATATATGGCAAATAGAAATAATATACAAAAGTAAAAATCAGATTCACAATATGAATAATAATTAAAACTAGTAATATTTTTTTTGTAAATTTCAAACATACATATATCTCTAATGCTGAGGAAATTGAGAAGATCTGTATGGAACATCCAATATGTGACTTTATTTTCTGCGGTGATTACAACATTCCAAATGCGGTATGGGATAGTGGTGATAATTTATTAGGTGTTGACAATAAAAGTTATCCGGCTAGTGTTTTAGTAAATGCCATCAGCTATTACCATCTTCACTAAATGAACAATATTCCTAATAGTAGGGGTGTTTTTTTAGACTATTTTTTTTCTAATATATGTGAGTTAAAAATTAAAAATGTTAGTGATATTTTGTGCAATCCAAGTGTTCACCATATACCGTATATACTGGATATTCCACAGGCCGCAGCAGAATTTACCAAGGGAAATTCGGAATGAATTTATGACTTTAAAAGAGCGAATTATAGTGCCATTAATAACTTCTTAGGTAACATTAATTGAGACCAAGTACTTGGCCAATGTATAAATGAAAATGTTTATAATCTTAATAACATTTTGTGTGAAGTTTTCGAAATGTTTGTGCCTATTGTTTATTTAAAATCGTCCAATTATCCCAACTGGTTCAATAGTGAGTTAATTAAGTTAACAAAATTGAAAAAGGAGGCGCATTTAAAGTACAAAGGATACGGCTGACAACCACATTACGAGTTATTTAAGAACCTCAAGAAACAGTGTAAAGACCTGAGTGATATGTTATAGAAAAATTATATTCACCGCGTAGAAACTGAAATAAATAGTAATTCTAAGCAATTCTGGGAACACGTCGACGTGTATCGCAAAACAACGGGGTATCCTAAAGTAAAGCATTTGAATAATGAGTTAAGTTATACTTTACAACACAGTGTGGAGTTGTTTGCTGATAATTTTGCTAAAGTTTACAGTAATTCATTGCCTATTTATCATGGTATTGTATCTTTTGATCTGTTTAATCTCAGTGTATCTATTGAGGAAATATTTAATGCCATATCCTCATTGCCTGAATCATGTTAAGCTGACCCTGATGGTATCCCTGCTTATTTTGTAAAACAATGCGTGTATACTCTAACTAAGCCTATTCATACCATGTTTACAAGTTCCCTTTTGTCGGGGTTATATCCTGAATGTTGAAAGGACAGCTTTATTGTCCCTATATTTAAGAATGGTGCACGGGAAAATATTGTTAACTACAGGGGATCATTAACGAACATCATGGATTTCTAAAAGGCAAATCCACAGCTACCAATCTAATGGTGTACCAAGCCCATTTGTCAAATGCTTTGGAGAGTGGATCACAGGTTGATTCAATATATACTAATTTCTCCAAGTCATCTGACCGAGTGCAGCATAGGATACTAATACATAAATTAGAATCAATGGGTTTTGGTGCTAACATTGTTAATTGGATGAGTAGTTACTTACAAAACAGAACACAGCGGGTACGCGTCAAGTAAAATAATTAAATACTTATATCATTATATTTTGTTAAATTAACATTTCTATGTATTTATTTCACGCATTCATATCATTTTTTTAATTCAATAGCATTCAATCATTTCACAATCGTCGAGCAACTATTTTCTTTATATTTTGCATTCACCTTTAAATATCGATTGTCATTTGAATATCCTTTTAGGTTAGGAAGTAAGTATTTTATTAAATGTCAGAAAACGATTATGAATTGCATTTGTTTTAATTATAGCCTACTTAAATTATAGATTATAAGCGAAACTTATAATTTTGTACTTTGAATTGAAATTGTTTAAAAAACGATAACAGGTGGGGGTATAGTTTATTATACAAAAATTAAAGAACAGCCAATTTTCTATCGAAATAAGTATAAAAAATATAGAGGGTTCCATTTAAGTAAAAAAAGAAAAAAAAATCATTACCTAATAAACCTTATGTCAAAAAATTTTAAGGGTAGAATCTAAAATCGACATAAAAATATAGCATTCTATTTAAAAAATCATATTTTTGATACGTCACGTAATTATTGAACACCCTGTTTATATGAAACTAATTTTAAAATGTAGCTACAAATTATGTCAGTAATATTTTTTTGTAAATTTCTAAATAACTGTGATATTGGACTTCATCGGTATCTTGCGCCATCCTGTACATATACATCCTTACGCTACATACCACTTTTCAGTACATTTTTACAATTGCGTTTGAAAAATCGCAAACTCACCCCGAAAGACATCAATTAATTTACAATACATATTAATATTATTAATTAAAAAAATTCTGCGGCTGGTATATGCATAATTTGTTGCGCGATACTCGCTGGCAAGCAATCGTTGGTAATGCGCGTTGGAACGTATAATGAAATAGATGCGAGTATCACCGAATAATTAATTATACAATTTAATATGCGGTACGCGAAACACAAAGAGGAGTAAATTCTTCGTTTATATAATGGGAGAAGCCCAAGATATTTAAGTATCATATCATAATCATGATAAAGTACATGACGAAAACAAATCAATTTTATGCTGCACATTTTCTAGCCGATCTGCATGGCACTTGTAATGCGGTGACCCTATGATAGAGCAGAAGTCTAAAATAGACCTTACAAAAGATACATAGACGGATATAAAAGTTCTGATTGAATTAAAATGTAAAGTAAACCGACATATAAAGCCAAACATCTGCAACGCCTTAGCAGATATAATGTTGATATGATTATTAAATTGAAGTTTAACATCAAACAATCATTAATTGAGACAACACATTCAGGAGGATAAGATTATTTAATGAATATTCAAAAGATAATATTAAATCTCTTTTACGCGAAAAACGCATGGCCTTACATTTACTTATATTTAAGTATAGATTATTATCATTACACCAAATCATAATCTGATTTGAATCATTTTGAAGAGTATTGCAGTCATAAATTGACTTTATATTCCGAAATACCTTCATATCATCTGCATACAGAAGAATTTTATAAACAATATTTTTAACAATATCATTGACAAATATAAGAAAAAGTAACTGTTCTAAGTCGAAGCCTTGTAGCACACCAGAGGTTGCATTAATTATAATATCAGAGGTGATGTTATTAACTCTAATCAGCATTTCCCTGTCTGGTATGATTAACTCTGTCGACGGCCTTGGAGACGTAGGTATAGATCGAATCCACCACCGAGCCTTTTTCCTGAGCTTCTGATATAAATTTGGAATATAAAAGAGATTCGATTTTGTTGATCCTGATGGAAAGAATCCATGTTGTTGATCAATTTCTGAGAGTGTAAAGTGCATCATTATATATTTATAGACATTTTTTAAAACATTGTCAGAATACATAATTGAATGACAATAAGGCGATAATTTTGTACTTCATTTTTGAAACCTGACTTAAAAACAGGAACCATATAGCAACGTTTCAATACACTAGGAAACTTACCATCTTGAAGAGATTTGAGGAACAGTAAGGTTAAAGAAGGAATAAGACATTGCTACATGCTTTAATTACTGCCGGAGGAATTCCATCAGGATCAGAAGAAATGTTTATGTTGATGTCGGAACTTGATTCTACGATATCAGATTCAGCAAGATGAATATAATTGAAAATTATATTTGAGTCCACGGTAAAAATAGGGCCCACACTGGAATTATCAGAGTGAGACTCTTGAAAAAATGGCAAATACATTTATTTATTCATTTATTTACATACAGACACTAAATGAGTAAGCATTCTTATAAAGTAAATATGAATATTACAAAAAAATAAATATACACATATATAATACAAAAACATAAGTAATTAGGTAAAACACATGAACAATACATTTAAATAAATAAACAATACATTTAAATAAATATAAGTTTAAACAATATCCTTTAATTTTCATTCATCTTCTTAGGTGAGCCATCTATTAAATTATCTAAACACATCTCTGAATTAAATAGTAATTCAGACTTAAAAACGAATTCCACATTTCACAGATTCCTCAATATTTCCAAGGATACAATAGATTAAATCGGTCGTTATTTCGTTATCAGAATTAACGAGTATACAAAATGCTTTATAGATAATAACGGTCATTCTACCTTTGACCAACATCTCCTAGACAGCAATAATTCCTTTTATGATAATTTTATGGTCATTTATTCATGTAATAAAGCTTTGAGCCTCAATTTTCTTCAACAGATTGAAATAAATAAATTAAAATCTAAATGTATTATCCGTAATGATGAACTAGACGTTTCATAAGGGGTCATCGTCCTGCTCAAAAGTGCTCTAAAACTCATTAATTTTCTGCTGATAATATCACTATATTAACAAAACAATTTTAGCAGTGTCTACAATGAATAAATTGTAAAGCTTAAAAACAGTTGTTTTATTTACAAATTGTGAGTTATGTTTTACTTGAATTAATAATAATTATTTTAAGGGAAAACCAATGTTATGCATAATTGATCATTGTATTATCCGTTTAATAAATCATCGCAGGACAAAGCGATCCGCCGGAACTCAATTTTCGCGATACACTGAATATTCACCGAGACCAATTTTTCTCGTGACAAATCAACCGTAAACTTTCCAGTACAAACTTTTCCAATTACTTATTTGCGCCCCATGCTGACGGATTGCGTGATGAATTTGAATAAATCGACTAATAACGAGGTTAAATTGAGTCGTTTGCTCACACTCGTGAAAATATTACTTTTTGAAAAAGAACGTTATTCTCTTTAGCATAAGCAGAATGACAATTATATAAAGTACGTTTACAATTACCAGGAATTTAAATGAATGTTTTCCTTAAATTCATTTAAATTGCTGGTGATTAATTTTTATAAAAAAAAATCTGAAATTGTTTGATTAGTCTCATAAACAAATACTAATACAAAGCTATTTTTTATTTAACAGGGAAACCCTATATATAATTACATATTTAGAATTCTTTCTTTATAAAAATGCGGATTCGTTGTGAAATTATAAACGCACAAATGTTTGATTTTCTTTAATATTAATAAACAATTAGATATATAAAGGATTTAACATGCTAGAGAAGTTCTTTCTTACAATAATAATAATAATAATATTTTTAATTATTATTTTTTAATGCTCCATCACCTCCTTCACACCTCTATATGACAAGTTTAACAACACACGCAAAGGCAATATTAGCAATATTACCCCCACGTGTAGCCGTTAAAATTGCCATACTTCCTTAGTTTCTTTATTTATTTTAGTCATATTTAATACACGTTACAACTATTGTAGGGAGATATTATACGGATTTACTTTACTTAATTGCCACCAAGTCTAAGACTTTTATGTGGCATTCGCCTTTAACTATTTTATTTCTAGTTAGTATATCTTTTTAGCATTTTAATTAATTACATTGTTGTTTTCAATCACATTTTTGTTCGCGTTTTAAAAACATTTCATCTTTTTTCATTTATTAAATTTGTTGGCGAGCGATTAAAAAGTAAACCTCTTTTCGCCTAAGTCCGTATTTATTATTATGTGCTCCGATGATGAAATGTCCTGCTGTTTGTTGTTGTCGTAAAACGTCCTTATCTTGGTCTGTACCTGTTGCTCTTTTCAATGCTCTGAAGAGTATATCTCTTTCTATGATTTCTTCCGTCAGCTTGATTGTCATCCATTTTGTTTTTTTTTTCTGTTTTTCTTGTTCTTCTCTCTTTATTCTCCAATGCTGCTGTCTTTTCTTCAGTATATATGTTTTCAAAATATCATCAGGATTTTGCTTATGATGCCAATCTATCTTTTTCAGTTTTTCTTTATGCATGATCGCAAACCCATTTAAATAGTGTATGTGCCCCACATCTTGTCGTGCAGTGCAGTTCGAGCGTTCGTAGCGTACGGGCGTTATCGGAACTAATCAACGGCTTAGTGAGTAAAGTGTTTTTTGAATTAAATGAATGCGAACCGGAAGTCCCGGACCTATTATGGATTTTCTTTATGAAAATTATTTAACTCCAAGGGATTTACAAGCCTTTGGTAATGTCATGGAGGACGAAGATTTGGAGATGGACACCACTGTGGTTTCAAGAATCAACGAGGAAACTAAACCCCAATCATTATCTCCCATGGAAAAAGAGCTGTTAGCCACTATGAAGGATCTCAAAGAAATCATTTCCAAATAGAAGAAGGACCATCAGAGAATTGATGGAGAAAATTCGGAATAAGGAAGGTGCACCGAAACAAAATAGGAAGTTAGTCAATTCCAAAGAGACTCCAGCTAAAAGGTCGAACAAAAATCAGGATCTTACTCCAGGAACCCCAGGCAAGAGTACTACTTTTGATATCAATGCATTTCCGCTTGGGAGAAAAATGATAAAAGCCAGAAACAACTGGTGGCGGAAAATAAAGAAGGGATCCCGGAGGAAAGCACGGCAAAAAAAACAAATCCTGCGCCCATTACCTTAGTAGACGTTGATAAGATCAAAGCCTTCCAAGTGGTAATGAAAGAATTCAATTTCCCCATAAAATGTTCAAACTCCATAGATGGAATTAAAATTTTCACTAAAAACCCGGAGGAATTTAGATTTGCAATTGATACTCTAGATACGATGAAGGCGGCAAGATTCCATTTCCTGTTAGAAGAGGAAGAAGAGCTGAAAGTGGTGATTATGGATATTCCCCTGTGCTAAACGGAGGAAGAAATTAAAGAAAATCTAGAGGAACTAAAATTTTCTCCGAGTTCGGTAAAAAGAATGCATAATGATACTCGTGCCTTCTCAATGGTGCTGGTAAGTCTTCCAAAAGGCCCCGAATCTAAGAAAATAAACAGAAGTCATGTTCTATCATATAATCCGAGTATGTGCCTTTTGTGCGGGAACCTTTAATTGCATCAAGAAAGATCAGAATAAGCACCTTAAATGCAACAACTGTGGAGAAGATCACCCATCATTTTCAATAGATTGCAGAGAACACTCCATAAATATTAAGAAAAGAAAAGAAGAAAGAGTCGTAAAAATGGCTGAAGAAAACAAAATAAAGAAAGGAGTCTCGTATGCTAGTGTCGCCAAAACAAACAACTTCCAAGATAAGCACAACTTCGAAGAACTGGAGACCTTAATTACAGGAATAGTTATCAAAACATTAGCGGCAACATTCAACCACAATAATATAAAATCGCCAATGATAATCCCAACCTGGAATGCCAATGGAATTAGGAATAAAACAATGGAAATTAAAGCATTGACAAGGAAGTAGATGCTTCAATTATACTTGTTTCGGAAACTCATCTAAAGCCAGGAATAAATGGTCATATCCATGGTTTTAGATGTGTAATAAAAGACAGAAGTGGCAGTCACGGAGGTGGAGTGGCAATTTTCTTCGGAAACAAAATTACGGCTAGGAAGGTGAATTATGAGACGTCAGAGATAGAAGCGCTGGGCATCGAATTCTATGTCAACAATAGAATTCTGAATGTGGTTTCAGCATACAAACCACCTTTAGCAAAAAGATCCCTCTTTTAATATTAACTGAGAAGGACGATACTCTGATAGGAGGTGATCTAAACGCAAAGAGCCCTGCGTGGAATAGTAGGGTTAAGAATTCAGCGGGAAATCTACTGAGGAGGGTAATGATGAGAAATAAGGAAATCCGCGTTTGGGGTCCTGAAGACGCCACAAACATTAATGTCACAAGAAACAGGCTAGGCGACGTCATTGACATTTGTATCAGTAAAAGTAGACTTATACCCAATGAAATAAAGACAATACATACCTTTGATTCAGACGACTTCCCAATTCTGACACGTTGGGGAACAATTGAGGAAGGGCCGAAAACTATACACAAAAGAACCAACTGAAAAAAAAAATAGGAAAAAAGTAAATCCGTTTTCGAAGCCAATAACTCCCATTCAAGCAACATCGAGGAAGAGACTACAGAGTTGACCGGGTAAATCTAAGTATTGATTGAAGGCTATTCTTCCACAATTTCCAGTAATGTCCAGAACAACTTAGGCAAATTAGTCTTGAGGAAAAGAGCTTAATTAAAAAGAAAAATGAAGCAAGAATTAAAGCAAAGAAATTCGGGAGAGCAGAATACAGGAGGCTAAGCAACAAGCTACAGAGAGAAGTTAAAGTTATGCTCGAAGAAAGGAGAAATAGCATTTAGAAGGAAAGAATTGAACAAGCAAACGAAGAACAGGGATTGATTTGGAATTTTTTACAATCTACAAAGAAAAGGTCTAATCCAAATGCTCCTCTGGTTATAGGAGACCGTTTCATTTATGATGAATACGAAAGAACTGAAATCCTGGCGGAACATTTCACTGCTCAATTTGATAATACGGATAAATCCGATGCTGCCACAGAGAGGAGAGTGGAGAAAAATACCATCAAAATAAGAATATCAACTATAGTGAACCCCATCCAACTAAAAGAAGATAGGATTAAAAAGGTTATTGATAGACGCTCAAACAAAAAAGCTCCCAGTCCGGATGGGATTCCCAATCGCGCACTAAAGGAACTGGATGCAAGCGGTATAAGGAGAATCACTATACTTTTTAATTAAATTATCAGCGCAGGTCAATATCCGAAGATTTGGAAGAAGGCTGACGTTATCACCATTCCAAAGGGCTCAAAAATGCCGTTGAACCCGGACAACTTTAGACCGATTAGTCTCATCTTCGGATTGAGTAATACCTAGAGACAGTCGTTAAAGAAGAAATAGTATCTCATATAGAGGAAAAAGGAATCCTGTCAGAGCACCAGTTAGGATTTAGAAGTAAGCTTTCTGCAGTTCAACAGGCTAATAACTTGATCGAACAAGCAAGAAGATTAAACAAGGCGAGGCGATCGATAATGATTACCCTGTTGGATGCAGCAAAGGCTTACGATAGAGTCTGGAGAAAAGCGCTAATCCTTAAGATGTCTTTAATAGAATTTCCCATGTAGTAATAATCTACATGGAAAATTCAATTAAGTTTAATTAATAGGTAGTTGGCTAACAGACAGAGCCTTCAGAATCAAAATCAACAACTCAGGATCGTCATGGAGAACAGCAAAAGAAGGACCCCTACAAGGCTCCCCGATCTCACCATTCCTATACAACCTATACGTATATGACATTCCCAAATTCAATAAAGACAAATTCAACTTCATTTGCCAGTTCGCGGACGACACTGCCCTGATTTCATGGGGATTGAACTTCGAATCCACGGCAGAGAGGGTAAGAAGTGCAACTAACAAAATTATTAAATTCGCGAAGAAATGAAAAATTCGCCTTAATACAAAGAAGACTGAAATCATCTTACTAGGCAAGAAACGCGCAATCTACAGGAAAATTAGAATAGGAGACGAATATGTCGAAACTAAGCCCAGTGTCACATACTTAACTTTGTTAAACATGTTAAAAGAAGAAGTGTATTGGCCAGGGAACGAACTTGTCGCATGCATAGCATATTAAATAGTGAAAAGTTAAGTATTAAGAACAGAACTAGAATTTTTAAGTCGATACTTTTACCAACTACCTTTTATGGTGAGGAAATAGCAATCAAAGGAAATGAAGAAGCCAGAAAGAGGATGACAAATATACATTCTGCCCTACTGAGAAAAAAAAAAGAAAAGATCCCTGATGATAAACAGGCTAAGAGAAGATACCACCAAGGATGTTGCTATAATGGCACTGGGATTGTAAATCATTCTCCATGAGAATTCATCCCGCACTCTAATCAAAGAGTGGGGAAAGATTAAACATCATAAATAATAATAATAATACTTTATTTGTGCTCTTAACGGTAGTTTTACACAGGTCAGGATACATGATCAGAATACATTAAAGAAAAACATCACATAAAACTACCAAAGTAATTCATATACAATAAAATAGTAAGAAAGACTATAGTAATAAGATTTAAAAAAATGATATAATTTAAAAAATAAAATTCAAAAAATAATAATAAAAATACACAAATATTTTTTCATTGATCACTTGGTGAAACATGATTAAATGTATATATAAGAATATTACTTTAAATAAAATTCAGTTGGTTTGTTTCACAAATTATTTAATTTATTCTAATTAGTTGGCTAGAAACCGAAACTAGTCCGAATAAATCAAATAATTTGTGAAACATATCAAGTGAATTTTATTTAAAATAATTTTCTTACATATATATTTAAACAGAACAATATATTATTAAATTATTTTTCGTTTGAAGAGTATGATAAACATTAGCGATTTTTCGTTTCTTATTGGTACATTTTATACGGCATTCATCATTTTCAATTCTTTATAAAAAAATAAACGAACTCTTCGACTTCTCTCTTCACGTTCTGTTCACGAATGGAGTGGAATGCTCGCGGGAAGCGAGATTATTAATTAACCCTAGCGTTTCCGTATCGATTATGCATTTTTCACAGTTTGTTTAACCCCGCGCGTCATGCGTTCCACAATTCACGGATAGCGTTCGTCCGCGTCATTCGTCATCGAGTGAATACGCGGCGAGTTTTTATTGACCAAAACCAAATCAACACCCGCTCTAGGCAATGATTAAGCGGCGCAAACTGAAATGTATGGTATGAATAAATAAATTTCACGGTATGAATTGTTTTCTCTTTTTTTTTTTTTGAAGTGAGATTGTTTTAATTGCAGTTGGGATGTGAATTATTTTGTGGATACAGTTAGTTAATCATTGTATGAATGGGAGGATTTATTTTATTGTTTTATGGTTAATAATTTTGTTATACTGACAAAATGCTTTGCGTTGTGTAAAAATAGGATTGAAATAAAAAATTAAAGTTATACAAAGTGATTCAGTTTTTTATTAAAACTTAAAATAATGTGTAATGAAGTAGAAGCCTCCATTATTAATTATATAATTTTTTATAACCAACTGACTCGTGTTTCCCGTGTTGAGAGAATAACTAGGAGTGTTTTAAATTCCACGCGCCAAAACTTTTAACTCTAATTGGCTAAGAGTGCGACCTTTTTACATTATGCTATTTACGCTATTTTTCGACGCAACCGTTGATAACGTCAACTTAAAATGTCACGGAGTATAAAATTTGTCTGTTTCTATTATTTTTCCGTGTCGGGTTTGTTTAGTGTTTATTTAGTGTATCTTTAGTGTTGTTCTGTTGTGTTGACAAACACAATCGCCTCCAAGAAATCGTAAGCAATTGGATTTGATTATTGCTATTTGAGGGTAAAAAAAAACTGCCGATTAGCACGAGGAAATAAAAGCTATGGTATTTGAAGAACGGTTTTCTAATTTATTAACTATGTTATATGCTATCATTGTAATGAATAATGCATTACACCATAGTCGTAATTTAGAAATAATCCACTAAAATCTTCAAAGAAAAAAGATATTCAGATTTGGCTAGGATTAAAAATATCTAATTTGGTAAAGATATGGGCCGGTAGGAACTTGCAAGTAGAATTAGTTTGCACAAAGATAAATACAATTAGTTTTACGTAACTATTTGAAGCACTACAAAATGTAACAAGTCGACATTGGAAAAATTGTGTTGAGCATGTCATCAAAAAGAAATTAAAAATGTCCAAATTGAGTGGAATAATAGATAATTTAATAGGACCATTCTTCATTTATCTTCATGATGAAAGTGACTCATCTGAAAGCATTAATGAGTCGATAACATAGCATAAACAAAAAATACCAAGTATTTTATGATACACGTGTTAAAGTAGAATTTTATTTTATGAGTGAAAATGAGTGATTTTAACTCACAAGTATTTATTTTTTGCAATAAATAAAATAACAAATTAGAATTTTTTTTGAAATTATTAATATGTAGTCCATAATTTAGTTATTTGTTCAATAATTGTAAATATTATATAAAAATAAATATTTATTATTCATTTTTAAATATTACTTACTTTATATATTCCATTTTATTTAAACAGTTATTCTAAAATTATTTCAAATTGCCGTCAAAAGTATCTGACAATTTTTCTGGTGACTTTTTATAGTGTAAATCGGGCTTACGCACTTACTCCTCCTAGTTATTAAATAAAGTATAGAAATCCGTGTAAGATGAGAAGGCGGATGCTCTGGTAAAAGGGAGGTTCATATAGATCCTACATTGGGCCAGAACCTATAATATCAATTTCCGAAATGGATTTTTTTCGAAATGGATGTTCTTAATTTATTTTGTGACGATATTGATGATGCAGTTGGCATAAATACAAAAATCGAACATGCTGTACTGGAACTAGCAGAACCGATTGAACTAGTAATAATCGAAAGGGGAATTCCTGTACGAAAGGAGGATAAAAGTCATTTTAGAATATCTCGAATATCTGTAGAGGTAATACCTTACTGGATTAAGATAGAAGTGCGTGTTTGTGAAATTTCCAGAGCACATTCTGTTTTTTTTTTTTTTTGGCGGGCTGGATGCAGTCATCATTTATCCTCGCCTCACACGATGTTTGCACTATTATTCTTCTTTAAAAATTATGTGTGCAATAAACATAAATGATGACTGCGCATTCAGTCAGCGAGAAAACAGAACGTTTTCTGGAGAACGAGCTTCCCAAATTTTCCAATGTCATCTTTAGACTATGGCATGTGTACATTTTCTTTAGTATTCTGTAGTACCAAACCAAATATATCAGATGCAGTATATAACATTACAATGGTCTTCATTTATATATTTTTGGATTTTCAGGTTTTAATTAATAAAATTGGAAATATTCTTCCGCCTACAAGAATATCTCTAATTAGTATTACCAAAAAAGTTCCATTTACTATATTAGCCAAACCAGAAACTTTTTTGGCATGCAGTGACCGTTTCGGAATGGCAAAGAACATCATATTTTCTAAATCATCAAAAATTAAATTTAAAAATTATAATATATATATATATATATATATATATATATATATATATATTAAATGGCTGTATATGTTAGCCTTCTTATTCTAAATGTTTTTTTGATTACATAGGTTTGCTCAATAAGAAAACAATAGCCTAAAAAATATTTGAATAACATAGGAAAATTTACATTGAGTACATTCTAGCATGTTCGGTGTTACATAAAACTTTCTGTATTTATTAAAAAAACCTGTTTGAAATGCTGTTAACTATTAATAACTATTAATAGGTATCGGTCACATTCCATAATCATACAAGCAGTATGTGATCGCAACAAGCTATTTATTAATATTAGTGTGGGATACCCAGGAAAGATGCACGATGCACGTATATTTATAAGGAGCAACTTATATCGTGGAATAATTAATGAAGATGATCCCTTAATTAATCGAGAGTTCCACATAATTAGGGATTGTGCATACCCTTTATTGCAAGAAGTATTAACACCATGCCGCAATACTAGCCATCTAACAAATAGCCATATAAGATATAATACTAGATTTAGTAGCATGCGATCAACCATTGGACGTGCATTTGGAAAATGGAGGAGGCTCAAATACTTAGATATGAGTGATCTAAGCTTAGCACTTAAAGTGATAACATCGGCTTGTGTACTTCAATTTTTTTAATAAAACAAGGAGATGTGGAAGATGATGAAATATGTATGAATTAAAACCATATCATTGTATAATATATTTGAAAAAATAAATTTTTCAATTAATCTATTCCTTTCTTTTTGTACATCTAATAATTGTTTTAATATTTCATTATTAGAAATGATGGATTTATTTAAATCATGAATTGCTTTAACCCTTTCTTTTTCTATGCGCAATTGCTCACTGCGGTAACTCATCAAATTTTTTCTTACCTTTTTTTGCTCTCCGGTACATTCTCCTTCTCTTCATCATCATTATCCATATCATCATCTGAATAAATGATACGGGTTCCTTTGGATTTTGTTGCGGACGTGGATGTATTAGGTAGGATAGGGGAAGTTAATATTTTGGATATAGATGGACCGGGAAGTGGATTGTTTTGAAGGGTGTTTGAAAATATTAATGACAAAGAGGATGGAATTGCTGGGGATAGATTCTGTTATTTTAATTGGGCAAGTAGGTTTCAATGGGAGATACTTTCACATTAATAGTGCAATCTTTAGCAAAAATCTCGCACATTGGTTAGTAATACTTCCATTCGATGTGCGCTGCTCCCGACTTCCTCTTTACATTTTGATTTTCTTTTATCCTTTAGAAGGTTTGCCTTAAATTTCGGATATTTTTATCCAATCCATCCTCATTAATACAGTATTTCTTTAATTTAAAGCTGGGTTTTACTTCTTTCCATAACTCTCGCTTTTAATCTTCGGATTCATAAATCTATCCGCAAGCTTCCTATATTCCTCCAATAATAATTAAATGGTCGTTCCAGACAAATTATACATTTCTTTAAAGCTTATTCATAAATTTTAGATATGTTTTTATGTTGCTTTGTTAATATTTAATTTGAAATTTTAAGTTAGAGGGATTTACCAGTACTTGGTAAATTCATTATTGTTTAAAAAATGTTAAGTATATACATGTTAGTTTACATTACAATCTTTGTCGGATTTATTTTTTTCAAATTTTCTTATAAAATTCGAGTTATACATTTTATTTTAGATAAAATATATCAAAGAAAGCTCCCAAAATTTGTTCTAATTCGTTTTGTGAATATAAATTCATTTTCAGAATTAAAACCTAAAAATTAATAAGCAAGTAAAATCGATTTGAATTAAGTTTCATAATTAAATTATTTAAATATGACAAGTTTTTTGTCTATTTTTTTTTTTTTCGAACATATGTCACAAGAGGTTACTAATACATAATACACTTTTTTTTTTTCGCGAATCCCGATAATTAAGTCTTCTATGACATAAGAAGGGTTTGGACGCTTATAAGTACTAAAACCATAATAATTAGTAATTCCCTGTTGTATCAAATGAATCTGATACACCAGTTATTTCCAATGGATCAGTCTCATTTTGTGGTTGGTTCTCCTAGGATTTGATGCGATTAAACACTTTCGCTGCATACTTATGATCTAAAATTATAATAAAAATATTGTTTTTCGTTTACATTTTTACCACTATTCATTTAATTAAATGGTCACTATCAAATTCTAAAATCGTTCTCTAATTTTGTTGCGACGTAGTATGTTTAGATATTAATAAAATCTCTACTTACGAACAGCTTGAATAAGTCGCTTAAAAAATTGTCACTTTTTGTTTCATACATGTATAATAAGAAATACTTACAAATTAAATACATATGTTTAATACTATACATTGCCAAAAATCTAATATACATTTTATCATCATGTATTTTTGTTTGTTTAGACCTACCACTTAAAATTATTTGGTGTTCTTCTTCATCTTTAATAATTATTGTCACGGATTCACAACCCATTTCAATTGTAACACTATTTTCCATGATTGGAGAAAAAATATTAAAATTATAAATTTAAATTAATAAACACGTTTTCGAGGTTAAGGACGCCAACGAAAATATGGCGGTTTTGTTTACAGTTGCAAGGCTTGAAATATGAATGAATTATGTTTTTTGTTTTAAATTTCTTTTTTAAGTTCTAATTTGTTTGATTGTTTACTAATTCCTTGTTCTATCATCAATTTAGCAATTTTGTTTTTTGTTAACAATATATCATTATCTATTTTGATGTTGTTACATGTAATATTATATTAATGTTAAATCCTGTGTACCACAGAGGTCACATTGTGGTCCCATTTTATTCTTACTATTTTTGAATGAACTTGCATCATACATACAGAACTTCAATGTATTATTGTTTGCGGATGATGTAAAATTTTTTCTTACAATATCACGCAGTAACGATAATTTACTTATTCAAGATGATCTCTCCAACCTTAGTAGAAGGTGTAACATTAAGAATTGAATGCACAAACATTTATTAATATTAAGGAATAATTTACCTTAACATTAATAAATGTTTGTGCATTCAATTCTTTAAGGGTAAATTGTTTATTCGGTGAATGGTGAGAATTTGTCTGTAGTTAACCACATTCGCGGTTTTGGTGTTACTTTTGATAATCAACTTACTTTTATAAACATACAGATAACGTATGTCGAAAAACATTGCAGGTATTTGGTTTTATAAATAGATTTGGTGGAGATTTCTCCGTTGAGACTAGAAAGCTATTATATTGTTCTCTAGTTAGATCGCAATTAGAATATGCATTATGCATTTGGTCGCCATTCTATGCCAATTCAATTGACCAAATAGAACGTGTTCAAAACAGATTTTTAATATGTACGTTTTTTTGTAGTATATTTCATAACTATGCAATATAGCCGTAGCCTTATGCTTGATATGTTAAATTTAAAATCATTACAGAAGCGTGGTGTTATGTTAGATTTATGTATTTTTTTTTAAATTAATTGTCAATTCAGATATAAATTGGTCTGATTGCTTGAGCGGTTAAATTTTAATGTAGGCCATACAACTCGAAATAGTTTAGTTTTTCTAGAATTTATTTACCGTAGTAACTATGGTAGACATGAACCGTTTAATAGAATGATTAGACAGTTTAATCTGATTAGCGCTAAAAATTGTAATATTTCTTTATATGGAATATCGTTTGGTTTGTTCAAAACGAAATTATATTGTACAAATTTAATTTTTTCTCCTTAAATTTTATACATAGTGTTTCAAAGAAATGTATTTTCTCTTCAATTGTATTAAAATAAATAATTTTGGAATTGATACCTAAATCCTCAATAACCGAATTATTATTAATATGAGGGCTATATTTTAAGCCTTTTTTTAACAAATTTAATTCATTTGATGTTAATACCAAACCACTTAATTTTTTGACTCTAGGGTAAAATTTAATGTCACAATACTCACCCTTATTTTCTAATTAATTAGGAAGGCTCGAAAGCGGGGTAAACCAATAGCATGAATTTCTATACATATTTAGTTGTTACAAATGCTTGTACATTCCTCCCTGAATTTGACCAATGGTCGAAACTAGTCGGAGAAAATATAAATAAGTGAAGCTAATCAAATGTTTTAATATTTATTAAATTATCCTGAATTAAATTGGTTTAGCTTACGAAATTTGAATATATCCTCTTTGATTCTCTTGTAATGGAACTTAAAACAACTTACTAACAGAGTATAGGATGTATTTAAATCATTTCTACCATTCAGAAACAAACAACCTATAAAGACATTTCTAAACTATTTACAAGTTATTTTTAAACCATCTATAAAATCACACTGCATAGCTTTTGATAACGATGTTTTCAAGACAGTCAATTAGTATTGAATCTGTATCCTTGCACAGTTTAACTTAGATATTTATTATCTTTCTAGTGTTTGAGTAAATTCTTGAAAATAGGCTAATAATAATAAGTTTATTCACGTAACTCAGAAATGATAAATGATAAAGGGGTGACAAAAAATAAATTTATTTATTTTTTTTTTAATTTAGTTTGGATGATTTAACCAAATTTATCTATATACAAAAACAAAATTTATTATGGTTTAATAAGATAATATATCTCATCATCTGAGTTAATATGACTATCATCATTTGATGGTAGGTGTCAAATATAACATAACATACATATTGTAGATCGATTTTTGGACATAATAAATGTAGGGGAAGTATTTATGCGGACAAAATTGAAATGGGATATAAAGGATGAAAATTGTTTTGCTTTTTTTGTGATGTTTAGGTTAAAGTCGCGAATTATAATTACGTGATCGTATAAAGAAACTTTGGTTACGATTGTATCTTCGATTGGATGACATGTGGTGAATATAAATTAGGAAAAAAGGAAAGTGAAAAGTGGTAGCTCGACAGTATAATGCAGACAATCGTTCGTGACGTTATTTAATTATGTGGATTTGCTTTTCCAAATTTAATACCAGGTCTTGCAGAGACTATCGAACCACCATATTTGATTAGATTGGGAGTAGAGGAAGGAATTTGTTAATATCAATGGGATTATTGGATACGTAGTTAAACAGAAGATGTTTTTTTAAGAATGGATGCTAATTTTCTTTTCTTTTCAAGCTCTTTTAGATATCACAATACAGGTGTCATCGGCATATATATATATATATATATATACAGTGTTCAATCTATATCCTTTGCATATATATTAAATAGTGTAAATTACGCGGTTTGCGCGATTTGCTATCAAAATAAAATAATATTAAGTAAAGAGTATCTTACAGTATAAAAACAGACTGAGATGTAACGCGGTTTCGACCGAATAACGTGATTGTTGCTTGTTAGTTGAGAACAGACCCTCTTATTGTACGAAAATAAAACATAATCCTTCGCCCGAGGATTATCTCAAATTGAGCCTAATTACGCACGTTCTACTCGGCGTCCTCTGTAACTCTAGAAAAATTTAAAAATAGTTTATAGCGCTTCAGCCGTATACACAAATGCCAATAAAAAAATCAATGAAGTCTCATCTTTATGGTAAACCAAATCCTGTTTTGAGGGTGTTGCTTAGGGTGTTGTTATTTTTTGTTGGTTGTGTACAGTTTGTGAGATAATTTCTCATTAACAGTAGTTCCTTGTACTTAGCATTTCAAGTTGTTTTTTGTAGGAGTGTTTCTTCGCATTTTGTATCGAAGGCTTTTTTTAAGTCAATTAATATTAATAATACCAAGCTTTGTTTGTCATTCTTTACTTGAAGAAGCTACAGCGTAGCGAAACAATTGTGGTGAAATTAAATACAAAATTGTTGAAAATCAAAAATATTTTATTTACTCATTTATTAAAGTAATTTCTAAGCACAAAATAATAAATTAATTCAACAATTAATCCCATCCCTCTAACAAAAAAAAAACAACGAAAAATAATCACAAACTTTGAAATTTATTCATTCATGAGATATATTACAGTTTGCAACCGTTTAATCATCGCGATGTGAATTCAGTTCTGGCCATTAAATACTCGCCGCGGGCCCATGCGAAGGTATGAACGATATCCGTGAAACGCGGGACGCATGACGCACGAGGGGTCAGTCAAACAAACTGTTAAAATGCATAATCGATAGTCGGAACCGCTGGGGTTGATTAATAATTTCACTTTCCGCTCGCGGGATGTAAAGAATGAGAATGGAATGTAAAGGGAGAAATAATGGGGTTTGCGCGCTATTGTCTTTTTTTTCGTTTATCGCAGTGCAAAATTGTTGAGATTTGCTATCTGAGTTGTGAAATGGGTCGACTAGAATTTCGCTTGTAACTTCATTATAGAGAGTCATATGCTAAAATGTATAAGAAAAAAGCCGTTTGCAATATACATAATGATAAATTAATCAATCACAATCTATCTTGAAATACTTTTTGTTATATAACTGTTTATTGTAGGACCTTTAGTTTTCAAGTTATAAACGGAAGAATTTCGTCCGACTTAGAAATAAACAATTTTTTTATCTGCAAGAAAAACGTCACAATGCTGTCATAATAATAATAATAATATATTTTTATTTTAATACAAAACAAAAAAATACATACATGAATACTTAATACTAAACCATATGAGATACAATATTATTTTAAATTTGTATTTAAATTACAGTCTATAAATTCTTGAATTGTGTATGGTTCAATGCTTAATAAGATTTTTTTATAGATTGTTTATATATTTGAATTATATTCGTTTTTTAAATGTATTGGAAATTTATTAAATAATTGCACACAACTATAATTTACTCCGGTTTCCGTCAGCTGGTAACGGTGTATTTCAAAATCCACTTTATGTTTCAGTGAGCATCATGTAAATAATTTTGCTTAGGTTACCTAGTATTCAATTTTAGTTTGTGTTGCTACACCCTTTTTTATGCCCAAGGTATTATCGCAACGTCGTTTCACTCAAATAAAAAAAATCTAAATAATCAATAATATATATATATATATCACCACAAATTCTTGCTTATAGAAAAAGCGGGTGGCAACCGACGCCAGCTGCAATTGAGGGTTTGTCGTAGGTTTGAAATTATTTATAATTAATGGGCGCCACTTGGTTTAAATTATACCACCTACATTAACCAAGAAACTACAATCTTTCCATTCGCAAAGACCAAATAAAGTTTGAATTTTAGAAATGGTACATTTTGAATTTAACTCATAAATGAACTCCAAATATTTTGAATTATTGATAAGGTATTATGAAGAACAACAATCAAATAAATATATTTAAACAATATATATATATATATATATATTTGTTAATTTAAATGTTTTTTTGCCATATATATATATATATATAAATTTAATTATATATAAATGTATATATATATATATATCTTTATTCAGACTATATAGATAATTTTAACAATATAACAATATAAATAATAACAATACATGTAGGTGTTAGTCTGTCTGGGCTATCGACCAGAGGTCTTTCTGCCCTGTCGTAAATTTATGATGAAATTAAAGAAAAATGAAAATGAATTGATGAATGGTGATTGTAGGATGTTATTATTTAGGAAGGATATTAGGGTTGCGGGGAATACAGAATTTTGTAAGAAGGGGTAGATTAAAATTATTGGCAATTTTTTTACTTAAGGCTAATATACGCTGGGATATGGGTGGGATTTGGGTAGATTCATAAAGGTATTCGTTGGAGGGATTGTGAAGTGGGCTGCTGCGATGCCTGAGTTTGGTAAGGATTCTTAGGGAGGATCTTTCGGCGACTTGGAGGTTAAATTTAATTATTCATCTAAACCCAAAACAAATATTCTGTTACATAACTTTTTGTTGCCTTAAAATATAAAAATATAGCTATATCTTTCGGTTCACAAACCAGAATAAATTATTTAATCATTAAACAGTCTTTATTTATATTAAGAGGAATATAACAGGGGTATAGATTTTTTAATTGATATAACTTTTTAAGGCATTGTACTAAAGATTTGAAATTTTGGCGGCTTAAATTAAATGTAATTATCTGTCCGACTAGTTTTGATTTTCTTTTTAATTTAATAGTTTGGGAGATACGACTAAAAAGTGTCAATTATTAAATTTGAAAAAATAAATAAATAAAAACATAGTCGGTCAGATGGTCTTTGTTATCACTCCTTATGTGGAGCTTTTGATAATACCTTGCAGGTCATATTGACAAGAAGTCAACAACAATAACTCTCAGCTCAAACTTTAACTTATACTTGTATTAAAACTTTACACAATTATTACATTTTTTCACGATTAACGAAAAGGCAAAGACATCTGATCGGCCCGAAGGCCGAATCAGTTCTGGTTTTAAAAACAATTACAAACTTAAAACAAACACAGTGATTATAACGAGAGGAGGAGACGTGTACAAAATAAATCCTTTTGTCCTTTTGTATGAAAATATTTACACAGCCATTAGTCAGTTGAAAACATTTCTCGGATATCAAAAATCTAATTACTTCTCTTCAAAATATTTACTTTTCAATATTGTTCAAAACAAGAATTACTGATAGATAATTTTATCTGATAAATATAATAATATCGAATAATACAATGAAATTCTAAGAAATGTTTACAACATATCCTCCTCCTTATTTTTATTATACTAAGAAAATTTTATAAATCTTGTTATATATTAAAGGAACAAAATTTAATAATCGTTCATCATTAAAAATAATACAAAATATGTAAATTAAGTCTGAATAATATCTTAAAAACACAATTCTGGCGGGTCTGTAAAATAATCTTTCATGTCGTCTGAGAATCACTGCTTTTTCAAAATTTCGCCAATCACATTTAAACACGGGTAATTTTCTTTTAAATTTTACTTATTGTTTAATTTTAGGCGGCACTCTCACATTTATATTTCCATAATTAAACTGTGTAACTTCACAAACACAAAACGTTGATGGTGATGCAGCAATGAAGAAAGAAAAAGTAAACAGTCATACGATATTGTATATTTATTATTTTATTGTTTAATTATGTAATATTTCGCTATATTGTATTATATTGTAAAGTATGACTTATTTAATTGTATTGTGTAACGAAAACCTGGTGTAATCAGAAAAAGCGCTATGATCACTTATATCCAAAAGGAAGGCAACCATGCAGAATATTATTTCAAAAATTATAGAATAATTTAATTAGTTTTAGAAGATTTTAGGGAGATGTAGCGGGTAACTATAAAAAACAAATTGTGAAAATTAAGAAGTATGTATCGTGCAGGCAATGAGAAAGAGACACTGAAACCGAAAAATCAATTTTTTTTCGCATTAAAAAATAGAAATATAGTCATAACAAATTAAATTTACCAGCATATTTTTATGAACGACAACAATAAACAAATAAAATTTTGCATTTGGTTTTTCATTATTTAAAAAAAAAACATTCTTAAAAATATAAAACAAAATAGTCATAATATATTCGAAGTTAGCATAAAATGTTGCTCTGAGAAAGTTTTCACTAAATTTTTCTATTTTTAATAATAACGGAGTTACAGGCACCCTCGAAAAATGACTCGACATCACCTTTCTGTTATAACCCAGAAACGGTTAAAGATAGATAATTTTTTTCTTCGCCATTGCGGCGAATGCGGTTTTTCAATATCACTTAAAATACAAAAGTTTTCCATATATGGCACCACCAACAGGGTGTCCCATTTTTTATGGTTTCTTCAAGTAAAGTCGGGATCAATTTTAATGCTAACCTAATTTGTCTATCTTCAATTGTTTTCCAGTAAATTGTTTCCAATTTAGAAACATTAAAATAACGCCTTTATTTGAAAAGATATTTACTTCATATAAAAAGGCATTTTTTTATTAGAATACTCTGATGTTCTTAGATTTCGTCTTAAGTTTCAAATGTCTGTGATAAATTAAAAAATTGTATTTTTTCAAATGCCAATTACAGTTGGCTGTGACTTCAAATACTTGTATTCAACCATATTTGTCTGCTCCTTACAAACGTGGTCCTTCACCCAACCTTTACAAGAGCAAGACAAAGTCTGTAATATTTTTGTTTCGTGAACTCATGACGATTTCAAAAAGTGTAGTTTTATGATGACTTTATTAGAACTTAGAGATAATAGCAATATTCAATTTTCGACTGTTCATTACAACCCCTGACGCGAGAGTCACTAACTTGAAAATTAATTCCAGCATTTTCTCATGACAAATTTTGCCAACATTTTTTTGTATTTGAAAGCTCTAGGACATATAGATCCTGAGATATAGCTGATAACCTTTCTTATTTGGACACCAGGGACATAAAATTCTGTCTTCTATTCCAAAAATGTGTTACATTTTGACGAAGTTTAATTTGGATTTGGATAAATGGCTGCGTTTTTTTTTTATATTTTTAATATAAAACAATTACTAAATTTTAATCTGTTTTAATTAACTTCTATTTCTAATTATAGTAAATATAAAATGTGTGTGTAATTTTTAAAATGATTTATTTAATTAAGTAATAATAAAAACGTAGACAAATCTGCTTTAGCTGACCATCACTTAAAAACCGGATATTATTTCGTTACAGATGATATGAAATTATTAAAACAATCGTCACACTTTCAATTAAATATGTTGGAGGCAATATAAATGTATAAAAATAAAGACAATTTACTTAATTTTGATTTAAGCCCATTAGAAAATCCACTTTTAAACCTTCTGTAAAAACCGAAAAATTTTAATCTTCTGACCTGATCTAATCCCCCCCTTAATGTTTACCGAACGAACTAGCGACAAAAATGTAATTACAATTAGGTTTTACCGTTTTTACCCAATATTGTTCAGGTATATATAATTACGCATTTAGTTTGTAATTTCATTAGTTATTGATAATGAGTGCTTGGCAGTCGAAATGTACATCTAACGTATATAAAAAATAAAAGTGAAGTAAGGAATAAAAAGTGTTTTAATTGTGATTAACTAACTTCACATAACTCAAATTTAAACAATTAATTCTTATTACATTATAATCAAAAATATTAATTCAATAAAAGGAAATTTAAATATCAACTTTAAAATAACGAAGTCAGATAATTTTCCATGTAAGGAAATTAACATTGAAAATCCTTTTTGTTTTGTTCATACATTTCTTGCATTTTATATAAACAAGATAATGATTAAAATCTTGTTTTATTATATGTTCAAAAAATATTAATTTCATATTTATTTACAAATATCCTTTTTAAATACTTGACGTAGAAAAAATCTTCGATTATTATAAAATATAATATATAGTCAACGCTATTACAAAAAATCCCGCGTGCACACTTTATTCTCAATATTGTATTTATTCTCAAAATATACGAGCAGCAGAGAACTGTACAGTGGAAGCGTGTGCAATACGGTTTTCGGCTATCCTCGCAACGACTTTTTTGGTTGGTACTGAATATTATTATGATTTTTTTCCAAATCTCGTTTAATGAAATTTTTTTTTTGTTGAAAAAAAAAAACTGTACTTAGGTAGGCTTGATGCTTGTACTAATCTGGAAATCCCTGTAATTAGAGATCTAGTTCGTCTTGTCTGGCGAGCAAATTGTCACTTTATCAACAGTTGCCTTAGTGTATACTTCGCTAGTGTTTTTCTTTTTGGTACTTTTTTGTTTACAACGAAGTAGAGGATATTAGCGGGTACGGGGCCAGGAAGTGCTCCCGAGGTCATCCTGCGGTTTTGAGATAAGGGGACCGGAAGTTGATAAGATAAGGACTTCCGGTGTAGATAAGGGGGGGCCAGATGCAGATTGTGGTTTCCGGCGGATGTAGATAAGATAAGGTGATAAGAAATAACGGTTTCCTGTGCAACAGGATGTTGATAAGGCGTTTCCTGTGTAACAGGATGTAGATAAGACATTTGATTTCTAGGAATTTTGATAAGATAAGGCGTAACGGATTTTGTATGGATAAGTGTGATGCAAAATTCAGTGTTGCCAACCCAAATATTGAGTTTGTGCACTTTTGACAGGAAGTCCCATATAAGCTAATGAGTTAGAGTGAGATTCGGAAGTGAATGAAAGAGTGAGATGCAAAATTCAGTGTTGCCAACCCAAATGTTGAATGATGTCATCGTATTCCAGAAATAGATAAGAAAACTCTAAGCAAGTTTAGACCTGTCTAATTGTCGAGTGAAATGGCGGGAAATTTAAAAAATAATTACCAGAAATTAAATAATTATGTTAAATATGTGTGACGAATGAGCGGTGTTGATAAGGATAGCGGAAATGTTTGTGAGATAACGAAAAGCGCTAATCATAATAAATATTTATTTTCTATAACCTTTACATAAAGTACAAATTGTATAAATGATAATAAATATAATAACAAAAATTATCGCGCAAAATGGAATCCAAAATTGATGCGTAAATTGATCCAATTCATCCAGCGTAGCCGTGGAATTAAACGCCTGATTCCGAGGTGTTATAATCATTTTATTTCCCTAATATAAATACACATGCGACAGCGATACTTTGGTGCGGGTGGTCCGTCAATTTGATTTTCCCCCAAATTGTAATGTTTGAAACACGGCAGCCTCTCTTCAGCACCTTGCTGATATTCCAACGGTAAAGAATCCCAAATTTTCAAAAGTTCAATACCCTCTAGCTGATTTAGTAGATAAGTTGGTAATAATTTCACTTGATTTGGGTTTAGACGTTTTTCAAAAAATGCCTCTACTGCTTTATCAACTTTAGTCTGCATCTTATGACGCTTAATAAGAAACTGATTTTAATTATATGTTTTTAAGTTTAATATATAAAAGGAATTTCTGGTGGGGGTTAATAAAAGAGATAATTTAATAATTATAATTTATTTTCATTACCTCAAAATCCAAACACATTTTATTAAAATACATATGTAAGCATTCCATCATTAAATAAGCATTTTGAACATTTTTGTATGAAGATATTAGTGTCAATACATTCATATACAAATCGCCAGACATATTTAAACATGCTGATAAAATTGAATTATAAAACGAATAAAATTCCAACGCTTTCAATTCATTCAACTTGTAATTAACAATTTTTTTCGAGTCTATTAAATTTGCAAATGTTTCTTCCGAAATAATTATACGTAAATTGCGCTGCTCGATCCAAATGGTCATAAAGTTGCGATAATCATTCTTAGTAATCTTGTGATCCCCGATGATGGTTGGACTCTGCAGATTTATGATGTTCAATTCCGAAATTTGTATCCATTCTTCCTCGGTTAAAAATATGCACGAATGGGCACCCCATATTTTTACAATCGGAATAAATCCCAATGCGGGGCTAATGCCTATGCTCACATTCTTCGTCGCAGATTTGTTGAGAACATAAGTTGATTGTCCCAAAAGTATTATTTCTTTTTGTACGGCCAAATCAAATTTGACAATCTCCTTTTCAAGAGGATCTTCATAGACAGCTTCTTGCTTCGCCATTGTAGACAGTTTGACTTGTTTTTAGAGTACTGAGGTATTCGCGGCAGTAACGCTCCTTTTATTAATTTACCCCCACTACCCACTAATAAAATCTACTCCCACCCAAAAAACCTCAACAAGTTGAGACTTGTCGCTAAGTAAAAATTAATTTATTTAATAATGATTTAATTCGAAATAATATATCTGTAGGAGAATAATAAATATTAAAGAGATCGGCGCTGTTTTTACGTATACTAACGACAGAATGCAAAAATTCATTAAATGTGTCAACGGAAGGGAAGGTACCTCACGCTGATTATCAACTAGCTCAGGTTGATTTAAAGACGAAGCAACTAACCTTTAAAACACAATGGGTTTTTAAATAATTTATTTACAAAAAAAATTTGCAAAAAAAAAAAAACAAAAAAAACCGAGAGAGCAGTCACACAGTGTACATGTAGGAAACGGGTAGACCTGAGGTGGCGTCGACGTCTGGATGGAGGCGGCGTTCAGGCAGCAGTTCGGCGTCCTGTGATCGGCGTCGGAATTCGACGTCGGAGTCCGTGGGTTATTGCGTCGGGGTTGGATCCAGAGGCAGGAACAAACACTACCCTCGTAGTGTTCACGTCGAAGCGGTTGTACTGGCAACCTAGGTGCTTGGCGTCGGTGTTGACTGCAGGAACGACGGCGGAACGGCTAACGTCGGCGTCGGGCTGAGTTTCCTGGAGTCGGCAGGTTCCTGGATTGGACTGGATCCGGCAGCAGCATAGGACACTACACTAGTAGCGTCGGTGTGGCGTCGAGACGGTTACACCAGTAACCGTGAAGCTCGGCGTTGGTGGACTTCAGGAAGCACTGGTCCTGGAGTCGACTTCTTCTGGCAGGAACGACGTCTGGAACATCTGGCGTCTGCGTCGGTCAGAGTTTCCTGTCTCAGAGAGAAGGTTAAATTTCGAGGAACAAAAGTTCCTCATGAATCCACATGCTGCCCCCTGTACAGCACCAGAGTGGACTGAAGATCCGGGTGGATGCATCCCGTATTTAAGCATCGAAAATCGTCCGGAGTAGGGATGATTTTCGAGGACCACGTGGCCGTTGGCAAAGAATTCACTGGAAAATAACTATTGTAAACAAAATAATTATTTCCAGCGAACTCTTAAATCCAACCGTTAAAATGCAATTTGAAAGAATTATGTTAATCTGTAATCTCTCTTCTTTCAAATTGCAACGGCGGCCTGTGTCCTCTCCCTGGGCGTCTTAATCTGCTGCTCGGGCCCTAATTGCTGCACGATAATCCGGAGGGCCGGGCGGTGATCTTCCAACCTCGGGTCAGGTAAATGTTGACCCGATGGTTAATCCGCGGCGGCCGGCAGGTAGAGTGCTGGCCAAAACTCATTTTATAAAAGAAAAAATTAAAATTAAAAATTTTAATTTTGTTGACGACGATTAAAATTAATCGCCGGTAACAAATGCATAAGTGTTTACCTCATCGAAAAAATACAAAATAATAAAAAAAAACTTTTTTTTTAATTCTTTATTTTTATAATACATTTGACTTATCTATCCAACTATTTTGTGATTTATCTAAACCTAACCACTTAACAAATACTTTATTTCCCTTTCTCCTCAACACTTTTTCCACTAGGTAAACGTCCGTATGTTTGGCTTTCTGTAATTCTTGAGCATAGAAAGCACCTTTAATTGGATGTCCAGTACCATCTTCCAAAAGGTATACGGTAGGTTGTGAAATTTTTACGCTTTTTATTTTAAATAATTCAGTACTCCAATTCGGCGTGTATCCCTTATGAAATAAGGCTTTTTGCTTACTAATACGCACGATATCGCCCACATTAAAAATCCTCCTTCCTGCTAATTTGATATGAGAGTAAACGGTGTTTAATAAATACTCCTCCTTATCTTTAGTGACGTCACAAGGTCGCATTCCTGTAGTACTATGCTTCCGCTTATTGTAATCACCTGTAATTTCGCTTAAAACATCAATCCAGCGATACGTCCCACGTAAACTGAATGTTCGATATAATTTATCTTTTAAAGTCCGTATAACACGTTCTGCCATTGACGCTTTAATAACACTATAGGTTGAATAATGGTTTATTTCATATTTATCTGTTATTTTTTTAAAATGTGTATTATAAAACTCTTTTCCTTGATCAGTTTGTAAATTTTTCGGCACGTGACCATCCTTTACCAACACTTGTTTAAATGCATCAGCCACACTTAGACCAGATTTATCTTTTAATGGCACAGTCCACAAATATTTTGAAAAACAATCAATCACCACCAAAATGAATTTAAATCCTTTATTTTCTCTTGAATAGAGACCAAATTCAGCTAAATCAGCTTGCCACAAGTCGTCCAACCCTTTAATAATTGTTCGTCTTCGAGGAAAGTTTTTTCTTACCGGTTTATGCAACTCATTTACTAAATCACTTTTAATTTTACTCATCTTTGATTTCTCTAGGATCTCGGACAAGTAAATTAAATTCCGGTTGAGATGGTTTCTGCGGAGATGATATACTTGATAAAATCATAGACAATTTTGATCTATCCACATTCAATGATGGGTTATTCTTGACTAATGAATCAAGAAATGCACCCACATAGTTTAATACACGTTTAAACATTTCAAATTTACTATGAATAACATCAAATTTAAATTGAGTATTATTTGTAATAAGACTTTCAGTTTGTTCTCGAACGTTTTTTTGCAACTGAGTAATGTCATCTTTATGATCAGAATAAATAGCATTAACTAGTTGGACAAATTCTTCCCGAAACTTTTCAATTTTCGTATTAAAAGAATCTTTTTGATTGCCGATTGATTTTTTAATTTCTTTGAATGTTGTGTCTGCTTGAATGATTAACCCACTTTGAAACACATTATTGCCATCTTGAATTTCTCTAATTTCTTCCCGAAACTTTTCATCATTTGCTTTAATAAAATTAAATAATTTAATACTTTCATCACTCATCAATGATTGAGTCTCGTGAATAATCTCACTTTTTAATTTATCGGTATATTTTTTTGTCACACCATCACTATCGTCTACAGGCTCCGACAAGTTTTTTAATTGTTTATTATTAATGTTGAAATGTCCTTCTTGTGTTAAAGTAAATCCATTTCCGGGGGGACCCCGAGCACCAGCTAAAGATTTGTTGGAATGACGTCCAAACTTATCAACGGACATTGTGCGAATGATGTGAAATGATGAAATTAATAGATTATATTAGCCTCCCTGAGCTCTTCCTCGATCGACGCAATTTCATTAGCATGTGAATTATTTCCGGCTCGTTGTGAAGCATGCAATAGCCAAAGTCTTTCAATCAATTCATTGGGATCATTCCAATAGGTATATCTATGCTTTTTATTTTAAACAATTAAGTTTGAATCGAAACCATGACCACCTTTAGACTTTTGTGCGCTTGATTCAGACTTTGATCGCTTTTTTTGTGAAGTTGGTAGTAACGGTTTTATAATATTTCTATACTTGTGTGACCGAGTCCCTTGAAGTTGTTGTTCCGGGTCGAAACGTCGATGTAATGAGTTTGTTCTTTTAAGAATGTCTACATAATTTTTTCGATCATCTTCTGTGTATGCATAAGGATCTTTTCTAAACAATAATTCATACAAACCAGAAGTACCTTTGTATCTAAGACCGTCAATTATTAAATCATTTTCATTTAAATCAATTACTGTGTTACCAATTTTTAATTTAGCATCATCATTATTAAATTTAATACCATGAATGGGATCAAAATCATCTCCACCTTCAATTAATAATTTTTCAATATATTGCCTCGGTAGTGGTGCAAACTGCTCCAAATATTCGTTAAGTACGGTTGGATCAGGCGGAGAAATTATTGATAGATTTTCGGTGGGTTCGTGTGTAAAAACATCTCCATCATCTATGAATTCCAACCTCTTGGGTTTAAAGGGTGATGAATGAGCAAACTGAATTCCCTCCTTTTTGATTCTCTTATTTTCTTGCTTAATTTCTTGATTTTCTTGTTTAATTTCTTCATTGGTCTTAATAATTTCTTTGTTGGATTTAACAATTGATTGCAGTGGTTCCGTGATTGGTTGATATATTTTTTTCAATCTCTCATCATCTTCATTACGATTTAATTTTAGCGCCAACACTTTCCTTCTAATAACTCTTTGGGCATTAATTATTTTTCTTTTAACGTCACTCATCTTATAACTCCTTATTATTTAATCAGCCTCTTTTTTCTAAATGAGCCTCTTTTTCTAATCAGGCTCTTTTTCCAATCAGCCTCTTTTTTTTCTCTTTTTTCCTCTTTTTGTGCTCTTTTTCTAAATGAGCCTCTTTTAATCAGACACTTATTGTAATCAGCCTCTCTTTGATCTATCACTAGCGGTATCTATTGTTGAAATGGGGGGATGTCTATCTAGTTTATGATTATATACTGATCGAGACCTTTCCGATACCTGCCCTTATCAGAATCTTTATCTATCGTAATGAATCCGTGTTTATCTTTCCAGCACTCAGAACATAAAGATTTAAACTTCTCAAAAGTCATATCAGCGCTCACGTGATCAACGTAGACGTGTTTAAGGTTAAGATCATCTTGTTTGAATAAAATAATAAAATTTGTATTGTCACGTATTAAATGCTTAGGAATGCGAGTATATGTTTGACAGAGATAGAAGGAATCTATATTATTATGTCTACCCATACTAAAATATTCTCGAATTGTATCCTGTTTGTCACAAGCTACATCATCAAAAATAAAAATAGAGTTTTCTTTTGCCTCGCCAGGACTTATAATTTCGGCATTCTCTCTATAAGGAAAGTAGTCCACCTCTGGAATACCGTTAATAAGTTTTTCCAGGTATTGATATTTTGGCTGATAGAGTGACTTTGAGTAAATATAAATGTTTTCAAATTTTAACCCATTTTTGTCTAATAAAAGTGATAATATTAAGTTCGATTTACCACAGTTTGATGGTCCACAAATTACTGCTCTGATTGAATTAGGTAAAAGGTTACTATGTTTATTCACATTATTTTTTAGCCCATCGCCGACAATATTATCCAAATTAATGACTGGAATTGATTCTTTCTGTTTGACCACCCTCATCGTACTGTAATTAATTTCAAGTTGTTGCATTATATATACTGGTGTAACATTTATCAACTCTCAAATGATTGTATACTGCGGAAGAGGAATCATCAATTCAGTAATCAATAAGCTACCATTCGAGGCACATATACCTGGGTATCAATATTGCGGACCTGGTACAAGCTTGGAAAAACGTTTAAAAAGAGGTGACCCCGGTATTAATCCTCTGGATTCAGCTTGCAAAGAGCACGACATTACTTACTCGCAAAATAAGGGCTTGAGTGAAAGACACAAAGCTGACCAAAAGTTGGAGTGGGCTGCTTGGAATCGAGTTACATCCAAAGACGCTAAACTTGGCGAAAAAGCCGCTGCGTGGGCGGTTACCAACGCGATGAAAATGAAGAGAAAGATGGGAATGGGTGTTACACCGCTAAGGAGCGGAGTTGTAATGAAAGCTCGCAAGGCTATAAACAAATTTAAACGAAAAATTGATAAACCTGGAGGCGTAAAAGAAAGCAGCAAACTTGCATTAACTGCTGCAAAGATCGCTATTAAGGAGGCAGGCGGGAAAAAGAAGATCCGAACTCCTAGAATCATACCTATTCCGAAACAAGGTGGCATCCTACCCCTGATTCCTATATTTGCGGGTCTTAGTGCTCTCGGTTCTCTAGCAGGAGGCGCTGCTGGTATTGCTAAAGCCGTAAAGGACGCTAAAGATGCTCAAACAAAACTAGAAGAGGCGCGTCGACACAATAGAAAAATGGAGACCATCGCTTTGGGTAAACAGGGGAAAGGCCTGTATTTAAAACCGTATCGTAAAGGTATGTGGCTATATCTCAAAAAGTCAAAAAACTGTTAAAGTCGCTACCCAACCGCGCCCTAACCACAAGAGATTTGTTGAACGCGACCAAAAATCTTAAACATTTCCGAGGAGTATTTATGCGTGATTCATTGCCAAATAAGCCGTGGAATAGAGAAGCAGGAATAGTTAATCTAGATTCTCGAGATGGATTTGGAACACATTGGGTAGCTTATAAGAAAACAGGCAATTTTGTTAAATACTTTGATAGTTTCGGAAATCTTCCGCCACCTATAGAAATAATTAAATATTTTAAAAGTTGTAAAATTAGATATAATCACGATCAATATCAGAACTATAATACGTACAACTGCGGACACTTGTGTTTGGAATTTTTATATAAATAAAGAAGAATTATCTGAAAATTGTTAGTCATGTCTCAGACCTTCACCTTGCAAGGTACAAGTAGTGTGCTCTCGACAAGCTATTATCCACCCATTGAACTAGACACTAATCGACAGTATTGTTTGGGATTAATTGGGTTGCATACATATAATTCAATTCCAAATATTGAAAAGGGGATTAATGATAAATTTATTTGTGGTGGAAAAATAATAAACATTCCCACCGGATCATATGAGGTTACTGACATTGAAAAAATTCTACAGAAACAGCTGTTGGGCGATAGTGTGAATCCAAACGAGGAAGTTGATAAACTCTTATCGCTCAAACCTAATAATAATACTTTACAGTGCGAATTAAAAAGTAAATTCGATATTGATTTCTCTGTGAATAAAGGAACCGTTGGTAAATTACTCGGATTTTCTGGAAACAAAATTCTCAAGGCGGGAATCTTACACACATCTGATTTACCTGTACAAATAATTAAAGTTGATTCAATAAGAATTGAGTGTAACATTACATCCGGGGCATATTACGACGGTAAATTATCACACACATTATTTGAATTTAGTCCCTCGGTTGATCCTGGCTTTGCAATTAATATAGAACCAAAAAATATTTTATATCTGCCGGTAAACACCAGAGATAGAATCGATAATATAACACTGAGAATTATTGATCAAGAAGGTGATTTGGTAAATTTTAGAGGGGAGAATATCTTGGTTAGACTTGAATTAAAAACATGGGCATAGTTTTCAACAAAAAGGATAAGATAACTCGAAACACCTTCACTTTAAATTCATCACTCAACCAGATAACACGTATTAATTTCGCTAGATTAACTTCTCTCGGTTATAAAATAAAACATCATGGAAAACATTTTTGAAAAGGTGCAATTTGATGATCGAATCAGTAAATATCAACACCATACATATCAACCCAGAACAACACATTTTGAAAATAATGATGAAATTCGAATTACTATCCAAAATCAAGACATTTACACCTGCCCCGGAAACAGCTATATTTACTTGAGCGGTGAAGTTGAGCACAAGCTTACTCAAGGTAAAAAAATTGAGTTGGTGACAAATGCATTCGCTTTTTTGTTTGAAGAAATTAGATTTGAACTGAATGGTGTAGAAATTGATCGTACCCGAGACTTGGGGATAACAAGTACTCTAAAAGGATACCTATCCTATGATGATTTCCAGGATATGAAAGAATTGGGAATAGCTGGATGGGCTAAAACTGGACACATTAAAACATATTTTACAAATAAGAAATTTTATGCTTTGATTCCACTAAAATGTTTATTGGGATTTGCAGAAGATTATCAAAAGCTAATTATAAATGTTAAACAAGAATTGATTTTACTTAGATCATCGACAGATGTAAATTGTTTTACGTGATGTTTCACAAATTAAAATTAAACTACATAAAATTGAATGGCGAGTACCACATGTACAACTAAATGATGAATTAAAACTTCAAATGATTGAGCAAGTGAAAAGTGATCCAAATATTTTTATCCCCTTCCGAAAATGGGAATTACGTGAGCTGCCAGCATTAAAAAAATCTCGAGATGATATTTGGGCTGTAAAAACTTCAAGCAGTTTGGAAAAACCACGATATGTGATTGTAGCCTTCCAAAACAACAAAAGAGGTGTGGCCAGCGCTGATGCATCAACATTTGATTACAGCAACATTAAAAATATTAGAGTTTATCTCAATTCTGAATCTTTTCCATACGATAATCTACATTTGGATTTTAATCAAGATGATTATTTAACTGCTTACAACATGTACTGTCAGTTTCAACAGAGCTATTACAATCAACCAAGTAGACCACTATGATCATTTATTGAATTTAAAAATTGTACAATTTTTGTGTTTGATGTGTCTAAGCAAAATGAAAGTGTAAAGTCATCAGCTGTGGACCTGCGCATTGAGATGGAAGCAAATGATGTATTTAAAGAAAACACCCGTGCATACTGTCTCATTTTGAGTGATTCAGTTGTAGAGTACACACCCATTTCCGGGATTGTTAAAAAAATTATTTAGAATGCGTCTTTGCTTTGATTTGATTCCTGTTATATATACATATACGCTTGATGAGGATGATGATGATTTAAACTGGATGCGAGAAGCTGCGAATCGACTTCGTTTCAAGAGACGTATTCAAGAAGTTGGAAAAATTGTGGAACCAATTCTCTTAAAGAGGATTATATCACCACCACCATTAAAAACACTTTTCATAGATATACAAGGATTCAACACCCCTGACTTTACTCCAAAGGAGCTTGCTGCCACCTATGATGGACAAAACTTACTTGTATATCTGTTTAAATCACCCACACCGTTTAGGGATCTAAGCGATGCGTCTAAAAAACAAGTTCGTTGGTTGGAAAACAATTACCACGGAATTCCATACAACAGCGATGGGAGTGATTTGAGTGAATTGCCAAGATTGTTTAAAAAATTACCCGCAGATATTGTTTACGTAAAAGGTAGTCAAAAATGTACTTACCTATCAAAATTTTATGATAATGTTGTAAATTTAGAATTTGATGATGAATGTCCGAAATTTAAAAAATCTTTATATTGCTGTCAATCCCATAGAAATAGGTTTAGTGTATGTAGCATTGTTAATGTAGAAAAAATATTTAAATATGTAAAGGAAAATAGGTTATGTGAGAAATAATAAATACCTTTTAATTATAATAATGTGTTTTATTTAATTTTTATTTGTATGCCGGGAATATGTAACACCCCAACAACTACCAATATTATCCACACTATAAAAAATACAAATGCCGCAGATAAAATAAAACATGTAAAATGCATCTGTAAAAAAATATTTTCCATTATAAAAACATAATAAATTATTAAGAATATATTTACCGCTCTAATGCAAATAATTACAAATAATACAATTATTCTTGTCATGTGGAATGACTGACTGACACTAATTTAATCAATAAAATTTTATAAATAATATAGATCACTCGGGAGTGTTCGGACATGTTCGAATAAATAAAATAATATAAAATAAATTAATTTTGAGGATATGGAGCTGCCATAATATCTTTGTGTCCCCAGGCTAGAGTGTCGATTCCGTTATCGCAAATGTGACGCTTATCGTCGAACGGTGATAGAGTCAATTTATTTTGTGTGTTTGAATAGATCGTGTGCTTGATTGATCTAAAAAGGTTCTGGTTTTTAATGATAGTGGCCGACTCGTTTAAACACTTTAAGTAATCTGAACCGGTTAAATCATTCGCTACAACATTTTTGTTAACCCCTTTAGCCTTTTTAGACCACTTCCCCTCCACATTATTCGCATACATTTTTGCTCTCAACCCAACAAATTCTCGCATAATCATTCCACCATTCTCATCCTTCATCAAACCTAATACGGCCTTGTTTTGTAGTGGGATGTCATACTGATTATGTGGATCAAAGTTACTAGTGTCAAATTTATTTAAATTTTGTTTCATGTCATGAAAAACGTCATCAGTCTCAATTTTTAAAGTTAAGCTGTCTGTGTCCATGTAACATAATGTCACACTATCACCATATTTGGATTTTAAATAGTCGTAGTAAAAATCATACATTAATAATTTACTTAAATCTAATACGGAAAAACCAACGTAAATCGGTTTATTATAAACAACCCGCAAACGATCTAATTGAATCGCGACTAAGTTTTCGGTAAAAACGGAACAACACTTGAAATTTAACTTTGCTATTAAACTCTCAGCACCGCGACGTTTTCCAATATCATTCCAATGATTCACCAGTTTAACATCTACACGCTTATCTACATTTTCCATCGTCTTGCCAAAAACGGAATTATTCATCAACTTGAAAAAATCTTTTTCAAATTCGTTTTTGGCTTGTTGACGCATACTGGTATTTAAATCAATATACCTCTTTAGCCAAGCAGATTGTTTGAATGAAATTACGCGGTGAATTTTAATTAATTTTAACCCGTTACTTAATGCTTGTTTAAGGTTACGGTAATGAATAATATATTTGGTTTTATTATTTAAATTTGGTATTAATTTTTTCTCGTTAAATTTTGAAGTGGGAGGAACAATGTTTTCTACTAAAAAAGGTAGATCATTGTGTAGATTATGGATATTTTCAGGGTATTCGATGTCCACCTCTAAAAAATATCCAATTGGTGAATCATCACAGATACTAGTAACATTAAAATTTTCAATTTCGGACGCGCTTAACCATTTAAAGTCCCCATATGGTAAGGATTGAGACATTGCCCACCCATACAAATTATTAGCGTCCCAGTACGTCAAGTAAGTTGATGGTTTCGTTTTGTCAAAGTCTGGCATGTACTTGTTATTTGCTTTAGCATGTCGGAGTGAGCATTGACTTATACCGCCTCTTATACCTTTACGGATAAAGTGGTGCATGTCAATGTCTGTCAGTAATTCTAATTTAATGTCAGTCAATTTCAGCATGGCATCCCACGACAATCCGGGGGCCGTATAATAATGAGCCGGATCCAAATTATATGCTTTTAAACAAATGTCGCGAAAAATTTCAAAAATATCGGTTAAAAGTAATACGTCTGTTTTTAAATATAAGTCTGAATACTCTCGTAAATTTTGGCAATTAAATTGATTCCATACACTACACGCATGTTCATATTCAGTACTTGAAATATGTGTATTAGTAAGGGAATTGAAAAATGATTCCTTTGCCGGTAATTTTCTTTCTATTAATTTTGAAAAATTATCCATATACTGGTATGGAAAGACACCTTTCTTTGTTACTAAATCAAAGTATTCATCATCGGGGAAATGTTTGCGAACAGTATTTAATTGATCCACGTTTAAATTTCTAGCTAGTTTTTCTAAACTTGATGCCATAAATCTAAATGAGTCTAAAAATCTTAATTTAAAATAAATATCGCGATCAATTCTGCGCTTATCTGTATATTGATCTACTTTTATTGATTTTGAAAATGAAATGTATTTTTCTTTATTCTCTTTAATAAATAAATGTGAATCATAACCGCTTAAATTGTGGAAAAATATTGGCAAAAATTTCGGGATTTTATAATTTAAATTGCATCTGGAGTGGGCGGCTCCTACAAATTTCCCAGTTAAATGACAGTGATCGGCTACCTTATCACAAACCTGAATTTTATTTTCGCAAATATGACACTCTGCAGCAGAATCAAATAAATACTGCTCACCCGGACTTAATTTGGACATTGGAACTATTGGCTTCAAATAATTTTCATAAATCGATTTAGCGTCAGCGCTTAATTTTTCCATGAAAACCTTAGGGCAGTCCAAACCAGTATATGTCACAAACTTGTCTAAATTTGAATTGAAACTACATTTAATATAATACGCGAAACTATACGGAGTATGAACATGTTTAGAGTACGTATATGAACTGTTTGAATCCGGCTGACATGTTTGAATCGGGATGAGAAGGGATTCGAAATCTGCATAAACTGCGAAAGGTACCCGCATTTTACATGAAAAATTACTAAAACTCAATATATTACCGGGCACCAAATCGCCATTTTTACTTTTTATTAAATCGCTGGTGGGCATGATTGTATAGACTTTATTACAGTCGTGCTGAGAATGATTATGCAAGGCGACTTCTGTGGAGAAGAAAGTCAAACACCCGTCACACAAATATTTCTTAGATTTATGGATGGATACTTGGGATGCTATTAGCCTGGATAAATGCTTTATCCAGACATAATGACCCTTTTCCCCATCTTCAACGTAAAGCAGGTTAACATGTCGTGCTTGTTTACATTTTGAGAAATAAATCGGCCCTACCACCTCGTGCACACGTTTATCCGCGTCAAACTCTAGCCCATACACATTAATACTGATATTGTTCAACATTTCAAATTTGGGGATTTCTTTTAATTTTAATGGCAGCTCCATACCTGTTAAATTCAACACGGTGTTGTAATGCGGGTAAGAAGAAGTACGATGTGGATGTTGTCCATGGCCAGCTGGATGTAGTGCTGACGTCACTGCCCACGCAAAACAAGCCTCGTCGTCATTCTTAATGTTGATGCAGGCTTGCTTCCTCTTAATTGCTGGGGGTAGGTCCAAATATGATGAGCCTCGGATGGGGGTGTACTTGTTTATATTAACTTCCAGATGATCTACCTTCAATAGGGCCCATCCGCTGTCTCGCTCCTGTAAGCGAAATTATCACTTATTTTCTGATTTTGTAATAGTTTTTATAAGACTTACCTGGAATTCTTCACTTTTTGTTTGGACCACACTACACAACTTCTTGTACACTTCCACCAAGTCGTCGGTTGGGGTTACTACCACGAAACGGGTGTTGAAGGATTTCAGCTCTGGCTGCACATCATCTCCGGGTTTGGTGTATAGTCCAAATAACTCGATGCTCACTTTTTGAGGGGAGTGCATATGTCGATTGACCAACCGTACAAACCTCTCTTGACAATCCTCCAAGAATTTCGGGATATCGAGGGTATTATTAGATCGGATGGCATAGCTTGAAATACGGTTTCGGAAAGCAGTGGTAATTCTTTTAATCCCTTCTTCGTCGTACTGGGTGACATTGTTAAGATGCTTCTGGGATCTTAGATGTCCTGCAAGAAGTTGAGGAGTTCCAAACACCTCTTGACACACGTCGCACCGAATCTTCTTCATAGGGGGTGCTCCAGCTGGGGGATCATCGGCAACCCGCTTAACACCGCTGGAAGGCTCTTGGGTGTGGTCCTTCTTGACATGTTTTGCCAAGTTGCGATTAAGAGAAAACGTAGATTTGCAGAACGCGCACGAGAACATGTTGCTTTGAATTACAAATTTCAACTGGAGAATAATTTAATTCAGCAACTTTTTATGATTAGCACTTTTCGTTATCTCACAAACATTTCCGCTATCCTTATCAACACCGCTCATTCGTCACACATATTTAACATAATTATTTAATTTCTGGTAATTATTTTTTAAATTTCCCGCCATTTCACTCGACAATTAGACAGGTCTAAACTTGCTTAGAGTTTTCTTATCTATTTCTGGAATACGATGACATCATTCAACATTTGGGTTGGCAACACTGAATTTTGCATCTCACTCTTTCATTCACTTCCGAATCTCACTCTAACTCATTAGCTTATATGGGACTTCCTGTCAAAAGTGCACAAACTCAATATTTGGGTTGGCAACACTGAATTTTGCATCACACTTATCCATACAAAATCCGCTACGCCTTATCTTATCAAAATTCCTAGAAATCAAATGTCTTATCTACATCCTGTTACACAGGAAACGCCTTATCAACATCCTGTTGCACAGGAAACCGTTATTTCTTATCACCTTATCTTATCTACATCCGCCGGAAACCACAATCTGCATCTGGCCCCCCCTTATCTACACCGGAAGTCCTTATCTTATCAACTTCCGGTCCCCTTATCTCAAAACCGCAGGATGACCTCGGGAGCACTTCCTGGCCCCGTACCCGCTAATACGATACTCTTACGGACTTTGATTTTTAATATTGAATTTGGGATTTTTTTGTATATAACGACCTTGATTTGTGATATGTGATTTTTAATATTATGAACTTCTTACGACGTCTTCGCTAACTGTACGGATTTTGATTTGTGAATTGTGTGATAACTACAGCTCTGTTTTTTTTACGGTGACTTCGGTCCTACTACGGCTTCTGATTAGAAATTTGTATGATATTGCAGTGACTTGGGTGATATTAAAGTGTTTAAGTAAATAGTTCTGTGATACTACGGAGTTGGACGTTTGAGATACTAGGATATACTACAGACTTTATATATTAGTCAGAAAAAAATGTGGCGCCCTTGAGACCTAAACCAACACCAAAACCAACTTATTGATGAGCAAATTAATGCAGTCAATATTACAAAGAACATTTCAGTAAAAAACAAGGTAAGTTTTTCCTACAAAAACGCCTGTTTTCAGCACTATTTCAGACTGACATACACAATGCATTCTTCTAAATTCTAATTAAATTACAGTTATAGAAAAAATAATGTTTATATTAAATGCACTTCATATACAAAATTATTATTTCATATTTTCTATATTTCAGAATATATTTTTAAAAAATTGAAAATGCAGTAATTATGTGGAGGGGGAAATTTCTGCTAATGAAGATAAAATTAAATTTAATTAAAAGCTATTCAAAAACTTAATTCTTAAATGTAGATTAATTATATGTTTTATCTTATTACTTTTTAGAATTTAAAATACGCACGAAAATCTATGCGAAAATATTTGCTTTTTGATCAAGTTGTAGACAAATAAATTTAGATATCACAAAAAACATTTAATATAATTACTTTTACTTCAGTTATAGAATTACCTACTTGCCGTCCTCTTCGACGGAACAATGGAGTAAAACGTCAAAAATTTACGTCTGAATCTATTAAACAACAAAAGGCTCCTATACTAGCAACTATCAATAATATTTTAGAGGAGAGAGAGATCTTATCATGCAATCCAACAACGTTGTGGATATCACTAAAATGTAATGGTTTCAAGTTCACTCTTATCGATAAAAGGAAACATCTAATGGAGAAAGAAGAAGTAAGGAAATGGCGGTATGAATATTTACAGAAGAGTCATTATAAGACATTTTGAAGAAATTAATAAGAAAGTAAATTTCTCTTTAACTTCTTTTGTAGTTCTTATCAATAACAAACGGAAGAAGCGAACGTAATAACAAATTTTCAACACAGAGAGCTTATCAGTTAGCTTAACCACAAACAAATCGAATAATTTTCCTAATTTTATATTCGGAACCGTCATTAAATTACCTTTAAAATGATTTCACATAACCCCCTATTTTGAACAATTAAATTATTAATGTAAACTTATAATAAAATATTACATTTCATGTGCACTCATACCCATTTTTATTTCTGTTATCACAGCAAGATTAGTGTCAGACCTCCTCCTCGATTGCATTTATTTCATTTAGCTAAATAACATATTTGTTAATAATTTGCTAAAAATTATTGTTCCATTGCGCATGCGTCAAATACTTGAGTTTTTGTTCATATTACCAAGAACAATTTTCATTTTGGTCATTACAGTTCAAGACGTCGTGGTGTAAAGACGTGCTCTGAAGAGTTCTCGCCTAAAATTGTCTAACGTTTGTGAGCTCTGCACTCAAGATTTTCTAAGTAAAAGAAATTTACGTAGACACCAACAAAATAACGTGTGTATAAAGGACGGTCGTGCAGACCATTTTAAGAAATCAAATAAAATAATCAATTAAAACGCAGATGTAGAGGCAATTTCTGAAACAAAACGAAGATATACAGCGGGAATGTTAAATGGCGCTAATGTGTATGAAGATAGAGATGAAATTTTGAGTTGGAGGAGTTACTGTGATTACCTTAAAGACAATGGAAAATATTAATAAATGTACCTAATTATTTTGTAAGATCAGAAAGTGAAATTTTATTGGAGAAGAAATGGAAGATGACGAAATAGATGTAGTGTATAACGGAACCATTGAGAGACTAACGTATTTCATCCACGATTATCTAATCTGAGTGAGTAACATTTTTATTTTCTTATTCTGAATTATACAAACCCATTGATGAATTTAAATCTGGCAGAATCTCAATATACTGCGCATACTCCGTAGACTCTATACTCTTATATGAGTCTTATACAAAAATAAATCAGTCAGTGGCTGTCTCTCGTAGTGTTCGGATGTGTTTCTTATCAGTGTGTAAAGTGACGACTCTTGTAGTTATCGGATGTGTTTGTGAAGTGCATCTATTTTGAAATTACTCTGGATGAACACATTCCATCAGAGGCACCATTCTTCAGCTTCTGGTCATTGATGAATAATTCAGACTTTCTTGAACCTCATTCTTAAGATACATACTTATTAAAAATCCCTGGAACGGAAATCAATCGCCATTTTTGGATTGACAAGGTAATTTTCCAAGTCTCGGGTTCGATCGACTTCTACACCATTCAGTTCAAATCTGATTTCTTCAAACAAAAAAGCGAATGCATTTGTCACCAACTCAAACTTTTTACCTTGAGTAAGCTTGTGCTCAATTTCACCGCTCAAGTAAATATAGCTGTTTCCGGGGCAGGTGTAAATGTCTTGATTTTGGATAATAATTCGAATTTCATCATTATTTTCAAAATGTGTTGTTCTGGGTTGATATGTATGGTGTTGATATTTACTGATTCGATCATCAAATTGCACCTTTTCAAAAATGTTTTCGATGATGTTTTAGTTTATAACCGAGAGAAGTTAATCTAGCGAAATTAATACGTGTTATCTGGTTGAGTGATGAATTTAAAGTGAAGGCGTTTCGAGTTATCTTATCCTTTTTGTTGAAAATTATCCCTATGTTTTTAACTCGAGTCTAACCAAGATATTCTCCCCTCTAAAATTTACCAAATCACCTTCTTGATCAATAATTCTAAGAGTAATATTATCAATTCTATCACGGGTATTAAGTGGTAGATAAAATATATTTTTGGTTCTATATTAATTGCAAAGCCTGGATCAACTGCAGGACTAAATTCAAACAAAGTATGTGATAAGATTTCGTCGTAAAATGCTCCGGTCGTTATGTTACACTCTACTCGCACACTATCAACTTTAATTATTTGCACTGGTAAATCTGATGTGTGCAAGATTCCCGCCTCGAGAATTTTGTTTCCAGAAAATCCTAATAATTTACCGATCGTTCCTTTATTAGGTGAGAAATCTATATCCTTTTTACTTTTAATTTCACACTGTAGCCTGTTATTATTAGGTTTAAGCGATAAGAGTTTATCAACTTGCTCTTTTTTCTTATCACCAAACAGCTGTTTTTGTAAATAAGTTTCAATATCTGTAACCTCGTATGAACCCGTAGGTATTGTAATGGTTCAGACCCCTACCTTGTACAAATTTATAATTTGTACAAAATATACGTTGTGTTCAAATCGTAGTAACCCTTTAATTAATTGGCCAGGTTCGTTATTTGTGTTAATATGCATTATTTCCACTTACCGTGTCTTCTTATTATCATTATTAAATTACTCAGGAATGATCATGTGTGAAATTGAATAAAACGAACAAATGAAGCAAACAATGCGGAATTTATTTCATATTGACAGAAGAACATAAATTGACATATTAAACAAATTTAAACTATTCAAACAATTTTCACGCATTGTGTACTACAAAAAAAAAAGTGGGTTGGTGCTCTGATTGTGTATGGGAAAAACCCACCAAAAAAAAACCCATCAGAGAAATAATCAACATTAACAAAAGAGAATGAGAGCATATAGTATCGAGGTTTTACCTGTTTATGAAGTTGTGATCAACGACCCCGTTTTATTTTAGTTCCCGCTCCGCGTAACTAACACCCTTCGAAGACGGACACTTTTACTTTATCCCGAAGCGCGTAATTAGTTTAAGGAATCCGATATCTCCGGTAAGCTCCCGCGCTCTTCGAAGACGGATCCTGTTTATTTTATTCCGAACCGCGTAATTTGTTTAAGGAATCCGATATCTCCGGTAAGCTCTCGCGCTCTTCGAAGACGGACCCTGTTTATTTTATCCCGAACCGCGTAATTTGTTTAAGGAATCCGATATCTCCGGTAAGCTCTCGCGCTCTTCGAAGACAGACCCTGTTTATTTTATCCCGAACCGCGTAATTTGTTTAAGGAATCCGATATCTCCGGTAAGCTCTCGCGCTCTTCGAAGACGGACCCTGTTTATTTTATCCCGAACCGACAATTTGTTTAAAGAATCCGATATCTCCGGTAAGCTCTCGCGCTCTTCGAAGACGGACCTTGATTGTTTTATACCGAACCGACAATTTGTTTAAAGAATCCGATTTCTCCGGTAAGCTCTCGCGCTCTTCGAAGACGGACCTTGATTGTTTTATACCGAACCGACAATTTGTTTAAAGAATCCGATTTCTCCGGTAAGCTCTCGCGCTCTTCGAAGACGGACCTTGTTTGTTTTATACCGAACCGACAATTTGTTTAAAGAATCCGATATCTCCGGTAAGCTCTCGCGCTCTTCGAAGACGGACCTTGATTGTTTAATACCGAACCGACAATTTGTTTAAAGAATCCGATTTCTCCGGTAAGCTCTCGCGCTCTTCGAAGACGGACCTTGTTTGTTTTATACCGAACCGACAATTTGTTTAAAGAATCCGATTTCTCCGGTAAGCTCTCGCGCTCTTCGAAGACGGACCTTGTTTGTTTTATCCCGAACCGCGTATTTGTTTAAAGAATCCGATATCTCCGGTAAGCACTCGCGCTCTTCGAAGACGGACCTTGTTTGTTTTATACCGAACCGACAATTTGTTTAAGGAATCCGATATCTCCGGTAAGCTCTCGCGCTCTTCGAAGACGGACCTTGTTTATTTTATCCCGCACCGCGTAATTTGTTTAAGGAATCCGATATCTCCGGTAAGCTCTCGCGCTCTTCGAAGACGGACCTTGTTTATTTTATCCCGAACCGCGTAATTTGTTTAAGGAATCCGATATCTCCGGTAAGCTCTCGCGCTCTTCGAAGACGGACCCTGTTTATTTTATCCCGCACCGCGTAATTTGTTTAAGGAATGCGATATCTCCGGTAAGCTGTCGCGCTCTTCGAAGACGGACCCTGTTGATTTTATCCCGCACCGCGTAATTATTTTAATTTACGGAATTCGACCGGTCACTTATTATTTCACGCACCCCCGATTCAAAATCACGATTACAAAACTCTCTTATTTTTCGAACGTGGTCTCTTCGCGGTCTGTTCCCCGACTATCCCCCTTTTGCATCAACTTTATCCTTTTATATCTTCGCCGCAGCTTTCCTTTTTTTTATTATCGTTTATCTTGTCTCATTCCTTCGTTCTTCGCGTTCATCTCTCCCTTTCCCGAACCCGCCGCGCTTGCTCTTCTTGCCCGCATTCCACCGTTCCTCGCGCTTATCTCCCCCTTTTCCTGACTTCTCGCTTTTGGTTTTCTTAACGCATTCCTTTATTCTCCGCGCTCTTCTTCCCCTTCTCCTAACTCGACGCGCTTTACTTTTCGTGCCGCATTCCATCGTTCTTCGCGCTTATCTCCCCCTTTCCCTGACTCGTCGCGTTTATTTTTCTGATCGCGTTCCTTCATTCTCCGCGCCCGTCTTCCCCCTTTCCTAACTCGACGCGCCTCGCTTTTCGCCCCGCATTCCATCGATCTTCGCGCTTATCTCCCCCTTTTCCTGATTTTAGGTAGACTAAACAAACTACTTCACTCTGCATTTCTTTCTTTCGGATTCATTAGATTAAATTAAATATTAATAATTTCAAGAAAATAATTGAAAAAAAAAATAATTTCTGTACATGGTACCCTTTGACCCATTACAGTATATTATCTGTTTTATCATCGTAAATAAATTTATTATTGACACCCTCTTCAATATTTGGTATTGAATTATATGTATGCAACCCAATTAATCCCAAACAGTACTGTCGATTTGGATCAAGTTCTATAGGGGGATAATAGTTTATTGAGAGTACACTGCTTGTACCTTGCAAGGTGAAGGTCTGAGACATGACTAAAATAATTTGAAGTAATCTGATTTATTTATACAAAAATTCTATACACAAGTATCCACAGTTGTACATATTAAAGGTCTGATACTGATCATGATTATATTTAATTTTACAATTCTTAAAATATTTAATCACTTCTTGCGGTGGTGACAAATTTCCAAAACTATCAAAATAAGTAACAAAATTCCCCCTTTTCTTATAGGCTACCCAATGTGTTCCCAATCCATTTCGAGAATCCAGATTAATTATACCGGTTTCTCTATTCCACGGCTTATTTGGTAATGAATCACGCATAAATACTCCTCGGAAATTCATTACATTTTTGGTCGCGTTCAATAAATCCAATGTGGTTGGGGCGCGATTGGGTAGCGACTTTAACAGTTTTTTGACTTTTTGAGGTAAAGCCCCATTCCTTTACGATACGGTTTTAAATACAGGTATTTCCCCTTTTTACCCAAAGCGATGGTCTCCATTTTTCTATTGTGTCGACGCGCCTCTTCTAGTTTTGTTTGAGCATCTTTAGCGTCTTTTACGGCTTTAGCAATACCTGCAGCGCCCCCTGCTAGCGAACCGAGAGCACTAAGACCCACAAATATAGGAATCAGGGGTAGGATGCCACCTTGTTTCGGAATAGGTATGATTCTAGGAGTTCGGATCTTCTTTTTCCCGCCTGCCTCCTTAATAGCGATCTTTGCAGCAGTTAATGCAAGTTTGCTGCTTTCTTTTACGCCTCCAGGTTTATCAATTTTTCGTTTAAATTTTTTTATGGCCTTGCGAGCTTTCATTACAACTCCGCTCCTTAGCGGTGTAACACCCATTCCCATCTTTCTCTTCATTTTCATCGCGTTGGTAACCGCCCACGCAGCGGCTTTTTCGCCAAGTTTAGCGTCTTTGGATGTAACTCGATTCCAGGCAGCCCACTCCAACTTTTGGTCAGCTTTGTGTCTTTCACTCAAGTTCTTGTTTTGGGAATAAGCAATGTCGTGCTCTTTACAAGCCACATCCAAAGGATTAATTCCAGGATCACTTCTTTTTAAACGTTTTTCCAACTTTGTTGTTGTAGCTTATTGATTACTGAATTGATGATTCCTCTTCCGCGGTATACAATCATTTGAGAGTTGATAAATGTTACATCAGTATATATAATGCAGCAACTTGAAATCAATTACAGTACGATGAAGGTGGTCAAACAGAAAGAATCAATTCCAATCATTAATTTGGATAATATTGTCGGCGATGGGCTAAAAAATAATGTGAAAAAACATAGTAACCTTTTACCTAATTCAATCAGAGCAGTAATTTGTGGGCCATCAAACTGTGGTAAATCGAACTTAATGTTATCAATCTTATTAGACAAAAATGGGTTAAAATTTGAAAACATTTATATTTACTCAAAGTCACTCTATCAGCCAAAATATCAATACCTGGAAGAACTTATTAACGGTATTCCAGAGGTAGACTACTTTCCTTATAGAGAGAATGCCGAATATAAGTCCTGACGAGGCAAATGAAAACTATTTTTATTTTTGATGATGTAGCTTGTGACAAACAGGATAAAATTCCAGAATATTTTAGTATGGGTTGACATAATAATATAGATTTCTTCTATTTCTGTCAAACATATACTCGCATTCCTAAGCATTTAATACGTGACAATACAAATTTTATTATTTTATTCAAACAAGATGATCTTAACCTTAAACACGTCTACGTTTTCAAAAGTCATATCAGCGCTCACGAGATCAGCTCTGATATGACTTTTGAAAAGTTTAAATCTTTATGTTCAGAGTGCTGGAAAGATAAACACGGATTCATTACGATAGATAAAGATTCTGTTAAGGGCAGGTATCGGAAAGGTCTCGATCAGTATATAATCATAAACTAGATAGACATCCCCCCCATTTCAACAATAGATACCGCTAGTGATAGATCAAAGAGAGGCTGATTACAATAAGTGTCTGATTAAAAAAAGAGGCTCATTTAGAAAAAGAGAAAAAAAGGGGGTGATTGTAAAAAGAGGCTCATTTAAAAAAAGAGAAAAAAAAGGGTGGTTGGAAAAAGAGCCTGATTATGAAAAGAGGCTCATTTAGAAAAAGAGCACAAAAAGAGAAAAAAGAGGCTGATTGGAAAAAGAGCCTGATTAGAAAAAGAGGCTCATTTAGAAAAAAGAGAAAAAGGAGGCTGATTAAACAATAAGGAGTTATAAGATGAGTGATTTTAAAAGAAAAATAATTAATGCTCAAAGAGTTATTAGAAGGAAAGTCTTGGCGCTAAAATTAAATCGTAATGAAGATGATGAGAGATTGAAAAAAATATATCAACCAATCACGGAACCTTTACAATCAATTGTTAAATCCAACAAAGAAATTATTAAGTCCAATGAAGAAATTAAACAAGAAAATCAAGAAATTAAGCAAAGCAAGAAAATAAGAGAATCAAAGAGGAGGGAATTCAGTTTGCTCATTCATCACCCTTTAAACCCAAGAGGTTGGAATTCATAGATGATGGAGATGTTTTTACACACGAACCCTCCGAAAATCTATCAATAATTTCTCCACCTGATCCAACCGTTCTTAACGAATATTTGGAACAATTTGCACCACGGCCGAGGCAATATATTGAAAAATTATTGATTTAAGGTGGTGATGATTTTGATCCTATTCATGGCATTAAATTTAATAATGATGGTGCTAAATTAAAAATTGGTAACACAGTAATTGATTTAGATGAAAATGATTTAATAATTGATGGTCTTGGATACAAAGGAACTTCTGGTTTTTATCAATTATTGTTTAGAAAAGATCCTTATGCATACACAGAAGATGATCGAAAAAACTATGTAGACATACTTAAAAGAACAAACATTACATCGACGTTTCGACCCGGAACAACAAATTCAAAGGACTCGGTCACACAAGTATAGAAATATTATAAAACCGTTACTATCAACTTCACAAAAAAGGCGATCAAAGTCTGAATCAAGCGCACAAAAGTCTAAAGGTGGTCGTGGTTTCGATTCAAACTTAATTGTTGAAAATAAAAATCATAGATATACCTATTGGAATGATCCCAATGAATTGATTGAAAGACTTTGGCTATTGCATGCTTCACAACGAGCTGGAAATAATTCGCATGCCAATGAAATTGCATCGATCGAGGAAGAGCTTAGGGAGGCTAATATAATCTATTAATTTCATCATTTCTCATTATTTTCATAATGTCTGTCGACAAGTTCGGACGTCATTCTAACAAGACGCTAACTGCAGGTCGTGGCCCTCCAGGTTTGGGATTTTTTTTAACACAGGATGGACATTTCAATATTGATAATAAACAATTAAAATATGTGTTGGAGCCTGTAGACGATAGTGATGGTGTCACAAAAAATATACCGATAAATTAAAAAGTGAGATTATTCACGAGACTCGATCCTTGATGAGTGATCAAAGTATCAAATTATCTAATTTTATTAAAACAAATGATGAAAAGCTTCGAGAAGAAATTAAAGAGATTCAAGATGACAATAAAGTGATTCAAAATGGACTAATCATTCAATTAGACACAACATTTAAAGAAATTAAAAAATCAATCAGTAAATCAAAAAGATTCTTTTAATACAAAAATTGATGCGTTTCGGGAAGAATTTGTGCAACTGTGTAATGGTATTTATACCGATCATAATGAAGACATTACTCGTTTGCATAATTTTATTAAAACAAATGATGAAAAGCTTCGAGAACAAATTAAAGAGATTCAAGATGACAATAAAGTGATTCAAAATGGACTAATCATTCAATTAGACGCAACATTTAAAGAAATTAAAAAATCAATCAGTAATCAAAAAGATTCTTTTAATACGAAAATTGGTAAGTTTCGGGAAGAATTTGTCCAACTAGTTAATGCTATTTATTCTGATCATAAAGATGACATTACTCATTTGCAAAAAAACATTCGAGAACAAACTGAAAGTCTTATTACAAATAATACTCAATTTAAATTTGATGATATTCATAGTAAATTTGAAATGTTTAAACTTGTATTAAACTATGTGAGTGCATTTCTTGATTCATTAGTCAAGAATAACCCATCATTGAATGTGGATAGATCAAAATTGTCTATGATTTTATCAAGTATATCATCTCCGCAGAAACCATCTCAACCGGAATTTAATTTACTTGTCCGAGATGCTAGAGAAATCAAAGATGAGTAAAATTAAAAGTGATTTAGTAAATGAGTTGCATAAACCCGCTAGAAAAAACTTTCCTCGAAGACGAACAATTATTAAAGGACTGGACGACTTGTGGCAAGCTGATTTAGCTGAATTTGGTCTCTATTCAAGAGAAACTAAAGGATTTAAATTCATTTTGGTGGTGATTGATTGTTTTTCAAAATATTTGTGGACTGTGCCATTAAAAGATAAATCTGGTGTAAGTGTGGCTGATGCATTTAAACAAGTGTTGGTAAAGGATGGTCGCGTGCCGAAAAATTTACAAACTGATCAAGGAAAAGAGTTTTATAATACGCATTTAAAAAAAAAATAACAGACAAATATGAAATAAATCATTATTCAACCTATAGTGTTATTAAAGCGTCAATGGCAGAACGTGTTATACGGACTTTAAAAGATAAATTATATCGAACATTCAGTTTACGAGGGACGTATCGCTGGATTGATGTTTTAAGCGAAATTACGGCTGATTACAATAAGCGGAAGCATGGTACTACAGGAATGCGACCTTGTGACGTCACTAAAGATAAGGAGGAGTATTTATTAAACACCGGTTACTCTCATATCAAATTAGCAGGAAGGAGGATTTTTAATGTGGGCGATATCATGCGTATTAGTAAGCAAAAAGCCTTATTTGATAAGGGATACACACCGAATTGGAGTACTGAATTATTTAAAATAAAAAGCGTAAAAATTTCACAACCTACTGTTTACATGTTGGAAGATGGTACTGGACATCCAATTAAAGGTGCTTTCTATTCTCAAAAATTACAGAAAGCCAAACATACGGACGTTTACCTAGTGGAAAAAGTGTTGAGGAGAAAGGGAAATAAAGTATTTGTTAAGTGGTTAGGTTTAGACAAATCACAAAATAGTTGGATAGATAAGTCAAATGTATTATAAAAATAAAGAATTAAAAAAAGATTTTTTTATTACTTATCATTATAATCTTATAAACATTTAAAAACCATACATCATATTAATATGTTTGATGATGAGAAAAATCGTTAGTTTATCATTGTCCTTCCACCCATCAAGATGTTTTTCAAGCTATTATCCTTCTTAATAATTATTAAGACAAGTTTTGAATCAGATGTTGCTAAATACTTGCATCAGTTTGGATTTTTGGAAGATACATATTTTTTAACACAAAACGAAGATGCTAATTTAGCTAATTTATTAAGTGGTGCCATTGAAACATTTCAAAAATATTATAACCTACCTGTTGATGGGGAATTAAATGTGGACACAATGACCTTAATAAATCGTTCGAGATGTGGTTTAAAAGACTTAAATGAATATACAATTGGCCCTGATTGGCAAAAATGGGACTTTACAAATATTAAATGGAATTTTCCTAGGGCATCAAACATAGATATTTATATACCTAATAAAGCGTTTGAAATTTGGACAAAACATTCAAAATTAAAATTTTCTAGATCTAGACGTAATCCTAATATTATTATTACTTATCAATTTTATAATCACTCGTTTTATCAATGCTATAATAAATCACATTGTCCTTACTCACTAGACGAGAAAGGAAAAGTATTGTCTCACGCATTTATGCCAACCCTTTCAGATAAACAAGTTGAAATACATTTAGACAAACATGAAAATTGGTGTTATTACAATTGCTCATTATCTGAAATTAGTTTATTGCAAGTGCTTTTACATGAAATCGGACATGCTCTAGGTATTAAACATTCATTCAATGAAGATGCTATTATGTATGCATATTATACACCCACACAAAATCCATCAATAATTGACTTGTCAAGTAATGATATTTTAACAATTCAAAGTTTATATGGAGAAAAGGTAGATTGTGGAACTGGTTGTGATGGGAAAACAGAAGAGTCTTTGATTCCAACGGAAACGACGGAAACCACAGAGCCGATTACTCCTAAACTGTGTTTATTAAATGGTCTTGATACATATTTAATTGTAGACAATACTTTATTTATTTTTTATAATGAATGGGTTTCGTATAAAAAATTAAATGATGACGAAATTAGTCCACCCTTATTAATCTCAGAATGGTTACTCTTTTTACCCAAAAACTTTACGAAAATTAATGCAATTTATCAAAGACTCGACGGAAATATTGCAATATTTTTAAGCAAACAAATCTACGTTGTTAACCCTGAGAGTTTATCATTATCTTATGTGCAAAACTATTCAGACATTGGAATTGTTGGAAATTGTGATATTCAGGGAGTTGTAAATTCGTACAGAGGGCAAACTTATATTTTTTGCAACAATAATAGATTTAACAAATTAAATGAATGTTCAAACCAGATAACCAAAATCGGATTAATTTCTAATGATTTCCCCGGAATTCCACCTAATATTAGTGGAGTATTCAGATATATAAACGGTATTTTGTATTTTTTCAATGAGGTAAACACTTATGCATTTAATTAATTTTTGCATTCTGTCGTTAGTATACGTAAAAACAGTGCCGATCTCTTTAATATTTATTGTTCTCCTACAGATATATTATTTCGAATTAAATCATTATTAAATAAATTAATTTTTACTTAGCGAAAAGTCTCAACTTGTTGAGGATTTTGGATGGGAGTAGATTTTATTAGTGGGTAGTGGGGGTAAATTAATAAAAGGAGCGTAACTGCCGCGAATACCTCAGTACTCTAAAAACAAGTCAAACTGTCTACAATGGCGAAGCTGTCTATGAAGATCCTCTTGAAAAGGAGATTGTCAAATTTGATTTGGCCGTACAAAAAGAAATAATACTTTTGGGACAATCAACTTATGTTCTCAACAAATCTGCGACGAAGAATGTGAGCATCGGCATTAGCCCCGCATTGGGATTTATTCCGATTGTAAAAATATGGGGTGCCCATTCGTGCATCTTTTTAACCGAGGAAGAATGGATACAAATTTCGGAATTGAACATCATAAATCTGCAGAGTCCAACCATCATCGGAGATCAGTAGATGATTATAGCCGGTACGGGCTCATTTCATTCCCTTCCCGGAAGTGACCTTGACCTTGACTTGACCTTCCCGGAAGTGACCTTGACCTTCCCGGAAGTGACCTTGACTTGACCTTGACTTGACCTTGACTTGACCTTGACTTGACCTTGGCTTGACCTTGACTTGACCTTGACTTGACCTTACCTTGACTTGACCTTGACGCTTCCAGTTTCCGCTTCCGGTGGGCGTGGCCATGGTGACGTCACACGGTGGCCATCTTGGGACAGACAAGTCTCAAGGCTCATGTGACCCCCATACCTACATTTCATTCCCAAGGTGTGTGGTAGGCAACCCGTTGAACCTTTTTTTAATTCTCTAATCGCATGAGAAATGTAAGTGGTGGGGGTGAGAGAGTGGTGTATGTGCGTTGAAGATACATTGATACAACACAACGAATAATGCGCATCAGTGTTTGAACACATCTAAAAGTTTCATTCCCAGATAGCTGCTTTATTATGAATTACACCACGTTGATATTATCATCTGGATTTGTGCTATTTATAATAATAGTTGTATGTATTTTAATAGGGGGATTAAAGGTTCCTATAATGAATATAAAATTTAAATAAAAAAATATTTAAATAAAAACTGTTTATTTTTTATTATTATTTACATAATTAAACAATTTTTCTACATTAACAATGCTACATACACTTAACCTATTTCTATGTGATTGACAGCAATATAAAGATTTATTTAATTTAGGACAATCCTCATCTAATTCTAAATTTATAACATTATCATAAGAGTTTTTAAGGTAAGCAAACTTTTGTGAACCTTTAACGTAAACAATATCCGCAGATAGTTTTTTAAATAGTTTCGGCAATTCACTTAAATCATTTCCATCGCTGTTTTATGGTATTCCATGGTAATTATTTTCTAACCAACGAATTTGTTTCTTGCAATCGTTATCAAGTTTTCGAAATGGTGTAGGCGGTTTGAATAAATATACAAGCACATTTTTTCCATCATAGGTGGCAGCAAGCTCCTTTGGAGTAAAGTCGGGGGTGTTAAATCCTTGCATATCTATAAAAAGTGTTTTTAATGGTGGAGTTGGTGGCAGTGGTGTTACAATTCTCTTTAAGAGAATTGGTTCCACAATTTTTCCAACTTCTTGAATACGTCTCTTGAAACGAAGTCGATTCGCAGCTTCTCGCATCCAGTTTAAGTCATCATCATCCTCATCTAACGTGTAGGTAAATGTCACCGGGATCAAATCAAAACATACTCGAGACATGTTAAATTATTTTTTAACCAATCCGGAAATTGGTTTGTACTCAACAACAGAGTCACTCAGTATGAGACAGTATGCTCGGGTATTGTCTTTAAATGAAGTTGAGGCTTTCATCTCAATGCGCAGGTCCACTGCTGAAGATTTTATACTTTCGTTTTGTTTAGACACATCAAACACAAAGATTGTTGAGTTTTTAAATTCAATGAAAGATAATAGTGGCCGACTTGGCTGATTGTAATAACTCTGTTGAAATTGACAGTACATGTTGTATGCAGTCAAGTAATCATTCTTTTCAAAATCCAGATTTAGGTTTTCATACGGAAAAGATTGAGAGTTTAGATAAACTCGTATGTTTTTAATATTGCTGTGATCAAAAATTGATGCGTCAGCATTAGCCGTATTCTTTTTATTGTTTTGGAAGGCTACAATCACATATCGGGGTTTTTCCAAGTTACTTGATGTCTTTACAGCCCAAATATCATCCTTAGACTTTTTTAGAGTCGGTAGTTCATGCAGTTCCCATTTTCTAAACGGGATTAATATATTTGGATCGTTTTTAATTTTATCCAACATGTGTAGTTTTAATTCATCGTTTAGTTGGACATGTGGTACTCTCCATTCAATTTTATTTATATTAAATTTAATTTGTGATACAATAGGATTACCATCATCGCATTTAAAACAATTTATATCACTCGATGCACGTAATAAAATCAATTCCTGTTTAACATTAATAATAAGCTTTTGGTAATCCTCTGCAAATCCCATTAAACATCTTAAAGGTATAAGAGCATAAAAATGTTTATCAGGAAAATAAGTCTTAATATGTCCAGTTTTAGCCCATCCAGCCATCCCCAATTCCTTCGAGTCGTTGAAATCATCGTTGGAAATCAATCCTTTTAAAGTACTTGCGATCCCCAAATCACGGGTTCGATCAATTTCAATACCGTTTAACTCATATCTAATCTCCTCAAACAGGAAAGCGAACGCATTTGTCACCAATTCAAATTTTTTACCTGCCGATAAATTGTAGTCTACTTTACCGCTCAAGCAAATATAACTGTTTCCAGGGTAGGTGTAAATGTCTTGATTTTGAATTGTTAATCGAATTTCATCATTATTTTCAAAGTGAGTTGTTCTCGGCTGATAAGTGTGATACTCAAATTTACTAATGCGATCGTCAAATCGTACTTGTTCAAACACGTCTTCCATTGTTTTTAATTTTATAACCAAGAGATGCCAATCTTGCGAGATTAATACGTGTTACTCCTTGAAGAGATGAATTAACAGTGATGAGCTTTTGATTTGTTTGATTCTTTTTATCGAAAACTATCCCCATGTTTTTAATTCGAGTCTAACTAAAATATTTTCTCCTCTGAAATTAATCAATTTACCTTCTTGATCAATAATTCTAAGAGTAATGTTATCAATTCTATCACGGGTATTAAGTGGTAGATATAATATATTTTTTGGTTCTATATTAATTGCAAAGCCTGGATCAACTGCAGGACTAAATTCAAACAAAGTATGTGATAAGATTTCGTCGTAAAATGCTCCAGTCGTTATGTTACACTCCACTCGCACACTATCAACTTTAATAATCTGCACTGGTAAATCAGATGCGTGCAAAATTCCAGCCTTGAGAATTTTGTTTCCAGAAAATCCTAATAATTTCCCAATCGTTTCTTTATTAGGTGAGAAATCTATATCCTTTTTACTTTTAATTTCACACTGTAGCGTGTTATTATTAGGTTTAAGCGATAAGAGTTTATCAACTTCCTCTTTTTTCTTATCACCAAACAGCTGTTTTTGCAAATAAGTTTCAATATCTGTAACCTCGTATGAACCCGTAGGTATATTAACTGTTTTATCACCGTAAATAAATTTATTATTGACACCCTCTTCAATATTTGGTATTGAATTATAGGTATGAAGCCCAATTAATCCCAAACAGTACTGTCGATTTGGATCAAGTTCTATAGGGGGATAATAGTTTGTTGAGAGTACACTGCTTGTACCTTGTAAGGTGAAGGTCTGAGACATGACTAAAAGAATTTGAAGTAATCTGATTTATTTATACAAAAATTCTATACACAAGTGTCCACAGTTGTACGTATTAAAAGTCTGATACTGATCATGATTATATTTAATTTTACAATTCCTAAAATATTTAATCACTTCTTGTGGCGGTGACAAATTTCCAAAACTATCAAAGTAAGTAACAATATTTCCAGATTTCTTATAAGCTACCCAATGAGTCCCGCATCCATCCTTTGAATCCAGATTAATGATGCCAGTTTCTCGATGTTGTGGTTTCCGTGGTAACGAATCACGCATAAACACTCCTCGGAAATTCTTTACATTTTTGGTTGCGTTCAATAAATCCAATGTGGTTAGGGCGCGGTTGGGTAGCGACTTTAACAGTTTTTTGACTTTTTGAGAAACAGTCCCATTCCTTTACGATACGGTTTTAAATAGAGGCCTTTCCCCTGTTTACCCAAGGCGATGGTCTCCATTGTTTTATTGTGACGACGCGCCTCTTCTAGTTTTGTTTGAGCATCTTTGGCGTCCTTTACGGCTTTAGCAATACCTGCAGCGCCCCCTGCTAGCGAACCGAGAGCACTAAGACCCGCAAATATAGGAATCAGGGGTAGGATGCCACCTTGTTTCGGAATAGGTATGATTCTAGGAGTTCGGATCTTCTTTTTTCCGCCTGCTTCCTTAATAGCAACTTTTGCAGCAGTTAATGCAACTTTGCTGCTTTCTTTTACACCTCCGGGTTTATCAATTTTTCGTTTAAATTTCTTAATCGCCTTGCGGACTTTCATCACAATACCACTCCTTAGAGGTGTCTTAATGCCCATCCCCATTTTTCTTTTCATCTTCATTGCGTTGGTAACCGCCCACGCAGCGGCTTTTTCACCAAGTTTAGCGTCTTTGGATGTCACTCGATTCCATGCAGCCCACTCCAACTTTTGGTCAGCTTTGTGTCTTTCCCTCAAGTCATTGTTTTGGGAGTAAGCAATGTCGTGCTCTTTACAAGCCACATCCAAAGGATTAATGCCCGGATCACCTCTTTTTAAACGTTTTTCCAACTTTGTTCCAGGTCCACAGTACTGATAGCCGGGTATATGTGCTTCAAATGGTAGGTTATTGATTGCAGAGTTGATGATTCCTCTACCACGATACTTGATCATTTGAGAGTCAAAGCTCAGTGCACAGGTATATATATACCTATGACTACTGTGGTTGTAACAGTACAATGAAGGTCGTCAAACAGAAACAATCTCTGCCCGTTTTTAATTATGATGAATTTGTCGGTAATGGTTTAAAAAATATTGTAAAAAAACATGGGAGCCTTTTACCAAATTCAATCAGAGCTCTAATTTGCGGCCCGTCAAACTGTGGCAAATCGAATTTAATGCTATCGCTTTTACTAAATAGAAACGGATTAAAATTTGAAAACATTTACGTTTATTCAAAGTCGCTATACCAACCCAAATATAAATATTTGGAAGAACTTATAAATGGGATTCAAGAGGTGGATTACTTTCCGTTTTCAGAGAATGCTGAAATTATAAGTCCTGGAGAGGCAAAAGCAAATTCAATTTTTATATTTGATGATGTTGCTTGTGACAAGCAGGATAAGATTCGAGAATATTTTAGTATGGGCAGACATAATAATATAGATTCGTTTTATCTCTGTCAAACATATACTCGTATTCCTAAGCATTTAATACGCGATAATGCAAATTTAATTATATTATTCAAACAGGATGATCTTAATTTAAAACATGTATACACTGATCACGTAAGCGCTGATATGACTTTTGAAAAGTTTAAATCTTTATGTTCAGAGTGCTGGAAAGAAAAATATGGGTTCATTACAATAGATAAAGATTCTGATGCGGGTGGATACCGTAAAGGTATCGATCAATATATAATCATAAACTAGATAGCCATCCATCATTACAACAACAGATACCACTAGTGATAGATCGGAGGTTCATTCAGAATAGAGGCTGATTTAAAAAAAGAGGCTGATTAGAAAAAGAGGCTGATTTAAAAAAAGAGGCTGATTAGAAAAAAGAGGCTGATTAAAAAAAAAGAGGCTGATTTAAAAAAAGAGGCTGATTAGAAAAAAGAGGCTGATTAGAAAAGAGGCTGATTAAAAAAAAAAAGAGGCTGATTTAAAAAAAGAGGCTGATTAGAAAAAAGAGGCTGATTAAAAAAAAAGAGGCTGATTAGAAAAGAGGCTGATTAAAAAAAAAAGAGGCTGATTAGAAAAAGAGGCTGATTAAAAAAAGAGGCTGATTAAAAAAAAAGAGGCTGATTAAAAAAAAAAGAGGCTGATTAGAAAAAGAGGCTGATTGAAAAAAGAGGCTGATTAAAAAAAGAGGCTGATTAAAAAAAGAGATCAAGATGAGTGACATTCAAAAGAAATTAATACAAGTACAAAAGGATATCAGAAGAAAAGTGTTGGCTCTTAAATTAAATCGTAATGAAGATGATGAGAGACTGAAAAAAATATATCAACCAATTATCGATCCTTTACAAACCTTAGTAAAATCCAACGAAGAAATAATTAAGACTAATGAAGAAATTAAACAAGAAAATCGAGAAATTAAGCAAGAAAATAGGGGAATTAAAAAGGAGGGCATTCAATTTGCTCATTCATCACCCTTTAAACCTAAGAGATTGAACTTTTTAGATGATGGTGATGTCTTTACACACGAACCTTCCGAAAATCTATCATTAATTTCCCCACCTGATCCAACCGTACTTAATGAATATTTGGAACAGTTTGCACCACTACCGAGACAATATATTGAAAAATTATTGATTGAAGGTGGTGATGATTTTGATCCCATTCATGGTATTAAATTTAATAATGATGATGCTAAATTAAAAATTGGTAACACTGTAATCGATTTGGATGAAAATGATTTATTAATTGATGGTCTTAGATACAAAGGTACTTCTGGTTTGTATGAATTATTGTTTAGAAAAGATCCTTATGCATACACTGAAGATGATAGAAAAAATTATGTAGACATACTTAAAAGAACAAACTCATTACATCGACGTTTCGACCCGGAACAACAACTTCAAGGGACTCGGTCACACAAGTATAGAAATATTATAAAACCGTTACTACCAACTTCACAAAAAAAGCGATCAAAATCTGAATCAAGCGCACAAAAGTCTAAAGGTGGTCATGGTTTCGATTCAAACTTAATTGTTGAAAATAAAAATCATAGATATACCTATTGGAATGATCCTAATGAGTTGATTGAAAGACTATGGTTACTACATGCCTCACAGCGTGCTGGGAATAATTCTCACGCCAATGAAATTGCGTCGATCGAGGAAGAGCTCAGGGAGGCTAATATAATATATTAATTCTTAATTTTAAATTAATCGCATGATGAGTGTTGACAAGTTCGGACGTCATTCCAACAAATCTTTAGCTGGTGCTCGTGGTCCCCCCGGAAATGGATTTACTTTAACACAAGAAGGACATTTCAACATTAATAATAAACAATTAAAAAACGTGTCGGAGCCTGTAGACGATAGTGATGGTGCCACAAAAAAATATACTGATAAATTAAAAAGTGAGATTATTCACGAGACTCGATCATTGATGAGTGATCAAAATATCAAATTATCTAATTTTATTAAAACAAATGATGAAAAACTTCGAGAACAAACTGAAAGTCTTAATACCAAAATTGATAAGTTTCGGGAAGAATTTGTGCAACTAGTTAATGCTATTTATTCTGATCATAATGAAGACATTACGCGGTTGCAAGAAAACGTTCGAGAACAAACTGAAAATCTTATTACAAATAATACTCAATTTAAATTTGATACTATTCATGGTACATTTGAAATGTTTAAACTTGTATTAAATTATGTGAGTGCATTTCTTGATTCTTTAGTTAAGAATAACCCATCATTGAATGTGGATAGATCAAAATTGTCTATGATTTTATCAAGTATATCATCTACACCAGAATTTAATTTACTTGTCCGAGATCCTAGGGAAATCAAAGATGAGTAAAATTAAAAGTGATGTAGTAAATGAGTTGCATAAACCGGCAAGAAAAAAATTCCCACGACGTCGTACAATTATTAAAGGACTGGACGATTTATGGCAAGCTGATTTAGCCGAATTTGGTCTCTATTCAAGAGAAAATAAAGGATTTAAATTCATATTGGTGGTGATTGATTGTTTTTCTAAATATTTATGGACAGTACCATTAAAAGATAAATCTGGTAAAAATGTGGCTGATGCGTTTAAAACTATTTTAATAAAAGACGATCGAACACCGAAAAATTTACAAACCGACCTAGGAAAAGAATTTTATAACATACATTTTAACAAAGTAATGCAAAAATATGGAATTAATCATTATTCCACATATACAATTATAAAAGCCTGCATGGCCGAGCGTGTGATAAGAACTTTAAAAGAACATCTTTATCGTACGTTCAGTTTGCGTGGGATGTATCGTTGGATGGATATTTTGGATGGGATTACAGCTGTTTACAATAAGCGGAAGCATAGTACAACTGGAATGCGACCTTGCGAAGTCACTAAAGATACAGAAGACCGGTTGTTAAAAACAGTTTATTCACATATCAAAATAGCCGGAAAGAGGATTTTTAATGTGGGCGATATTGTCCGTATTAGTAAACAAAAAGCATTATTTGATAAAGGATACACACCAAATTGGACAACTGAATTATTTAAAATCGCTCATGTGAAAATTTCAAATCCCACCGTTTACCTGTTGGAAGATAGTTCGGGGAATTCAATCAAGGGGACATTTTATGCTGAGGAACTTTTGAAAGCTAAACATTCTGATGTTTATCTAGTGGAAAAAGTGTTAAAGAAAAAGGGAAATAAAGTGTACGTCAAGTGGTTAGGTTTAGACAAATCGCAAAATAGTTGGATAGATAAGTCAAACGTATTATAACTGCATGAAAATAAAATGATATCTATACTACATGAATGTAAATGTTTGTATTATTAAAAAAACATTATTCAATAACTATTTTGTTTTAAAATACAGACAAGTTTGAACAAGTCTAACCTTGTTTGAACATGCTCCATAATTGATCTGAAGAGATTTGTATAAAAGCACGTATTTTTCAATAAAATATTAGTCGTCCAGAATCACTCAACGGTGGCTGCTACAAATCAAGAAAGTAATCGTCTAGAATCACTCAACGATGTCTGCCACAAATCAAGAAAATACTTTCAATGATCCCATTGATGAACAAATTTCAAAATTCGATGATGAGTTAATTAAGGAGACAACACTTTTGGGACAATCAACATATCCACTGAACAAATCTACAACAAAGACCGTGAGCATTGGAATTAGTCCCTCTGCAGGATTTATTCCACTCGTAAAAATATGGGGTGCTCATTCTTGCATCTTCTTCACAGAGGAAGAATGGTTGGAATTTTCAGAAATAAACCTTATCAACATGCAGAGTCCTATCATCATTGGGGATCACAAGATTACCAAGAACGAATACAAAAATATCATGGCGATTTGGATTGAACAGCGGCGATTGAGTGTTGTGATTTCGGAAGAAACATTTGCAAATTTAATAGACTTGAAAAAAATTGTTAATTACAAGTTGAATGAATTGAAAGCGTTGGAATTTTATTCGTATTATAATTCAATTTTATCAGCATGTTTAAATATGTCTGGCGATTTGTATATGAATGTATTGACACTAATATCTTCATACAAAAATGTTCAAAATGCTTATTTAATGATGGAATGCTTACATATGTATTTTAATAAAATTTGTATTGATTTTGAAATTAAGAAACTTACTCAATAAAATATTTTAAAAAACTCTACTGTTATTATTTAGTATTACTCACATCTCCCATAATGGTTAAAAAGTAATTTTAGTGATTAAAACTAATCCGTTGCAATGTTTGATGAATTGTTTCATAAATAAATTGTTGGTCCTTAAAAGGACCGTTTTTTTAAATGATGATGTCTACCAATCGTCATCCTCATCATCATTCGTTGACGTTGCAGGGGCCGTTGGTTCCTCATCGTCCGAAATTTCAATCTCCGTGTCTGCATTGAAGATCCCTTCATCGTCCGAAATTTCAATCTCCATCAAAATTTCAAGATCTCTTATGTAGGGATCTTCGGATATGTATGGTTCCATCCCTAAGTTTCCATTCCTCCAATCTAACCATCTTCGCCTTTGACTCATCCACTCTTCCCTCCACTCTTCCCATCTTCGTATTAGCCTCCTCCTCCTCCTCTCTGCCACTCTTCGCTCCCTTGTCCTCCTCTCCAACCTATACAATTCCCAGTTCTGGTTGGGTGGAGTTCTTGATGTTGAGGCGAGCGGAGTTGATGTGGAGGTTGATGGAGTAGGTTGAGTACTCTGGTTGGGTGGAGTTCTTGATGTTGAGGCGAGCGGAGTTGATGTGGAAGTTGAAGACGCACTCGGGTCGGAATTATTTAAATAAATCCTCAGCACGTTTTCACGGTCGATCCGTCTCCGACAGATCGCACACTTAATAATAATTTGTATGGGTGGGCAATGTCACAGATGTTACCGTATGCTGACTTTAAATGGTTAAGCGCGGCTGAAATTGAAAATTTAAATGTTTTAAATGTTCCTGATGATTCATCAACAGGATACTTTTTGGAAGTGGATGTTGAGTATCCTGAAAACCTTCACAATCTACACAATGATCTACCTTTTCTAGCAGAAAATTTGGTACCACCAACTTCAAAATTCACAAACACAAAATTAATTCCAAATTTAAATAATAAAACCAAATATATCATTCACTATCGTAATCTGAAACAGGCTCTACGTAATGGTTTAAAGTTAACTAAAATTCACCGTGTAATTTCTTTCAAACAATCTAACTGGCTAAAGAGGTATATTGATTTAAACACTAACATGCGTCAGCAGGCGAAAAATGATTTTGAAAAAGATTTTTATAAATTAATGAACAATTCCGTTTTTGGCAAGACGATGGAAAATGTAGATAAGCGTGTAGATATTAGACTGGTGAATCATTGGGAAGATATCGGGAATCGTCGTGGAGCGCGAAGTTTAATTGCAAAATTAAATTTTAAATGTTCGTCCGTTTTTACTGAAAATTTAGTGGCAATTCAATTAGATCGATTAAAAGCGGTTTATAATAAACCCATTTATGTGGGATTTTCAGTTTTAGATATTAGTAAACTTTTAATGTACGATTTTTATTACGATCATTTAAAGTCCAAATACGGTGAGAAAGTGACATTATGCTACATGGATACTGACAGTCTGACACTTAAATTCGATATCGATGACGTGTTTTCCGACATGAAGGTTGACTTACATAAATTTGACACTAGTAATTTTCACCCTAATAATCTGTATGGTATCCCACTACAAAACAAGGCCGTATTGGGATTGATGAAGGACGAGAATGGAGGTAAAATTATGTGGGAATTTGTGGGGTTGAGGGCTAAAATGTATGCAAATAATGTTGAGGGTGATTGGTCCAAAAAGGTAAAGGGGGTTAAGAAAAATGTAATCGCCAATGAGATCGATGGCAATGATTTTATAGAATGCTTGTTAAATTCAAATCTAGTCACTAGAAAACAAAATTTATTTAGGTCAATTAAACATACAATTTATTCAAGTACTCAAAATAAATTGGCTCTATCACCTTTTGATGATAAAAGACACATTTGTGATAACGGTGTTGAGACTCTAGCCTGGGGACACAAAGACATTATGGCAGCTCCATATCCTCAAAATTAATTTATTTTAAATATTTTATTTAAATATGTATAATTTATTAGACAATCTGCTTTACAGTGTTAGAAGGATAAAAAATAAAACTCATTTATTCAATTATAATTTGCGTCCTTTTATTTACTTAAACATATTTTCTATATCCATTTAACCTCTTCCTATGTTATTAATTGTGCAACATTTTTTATGACATTGTTTTCATCAAAATATATTCGGATTACTTCAAAAATTAATATTGTTATAAAAAATAAAATTGCGATACAATTAACTACACACATTGTGGTACACATTCTGCTGGATGAAGTTCTCACTATCTGGGAATGAATGCATAATAAAGCAGCTATCTGGGAATGAAATTTAATTCATGTTCAAACACTGATGACACTTATATTTTGGTGGGGGTGGTCCATCGATGTGGGTCCTTCCCGTATTGTAGTGTTCAAAACAGGGTAATCTTTCCTTGAGTCCCTCAAGCTCAGCGGTAAATTTGACCAGATGTTTAAAAGCTCCAGACCTTCCACCCTCTTCAAGTAATTTTCGGGTAAATATTTTAAGTGCTCGGAGGTTAATTTACCTTCGTGGTATGCTTCTATGGCACTGCTAATGCGAACCATTAAAGGCTCTCGTTCCGTATTTGTGAACTGCATTATTCATTGTTGTATCTTCAACTAACATACACCCTCTACTTACCCCCTTCACTTACATTTCTCATGCGATTAGAGAATTAAAAAAAAGGTTCAACGGGTTGCCTACCACACACCTTGGGAATGAAATATAGGTATGGGGGACTTGTCTGTCCCAAGATGGCCACCGTGTGACGTCACCATGGCCACGCCCACCGGAAGCGGAAACTGTAAGCGTCAAGGTCAAGTCAAGGTCAAGTCAAGGTCAAGTCAAGGTCAAGGTCACTTCCGGGAAGGTCAAGTCAAGGTCAAGGTCACTTCCGGGAAGGTCAAGTCAAGATCAAGGTCACTTCCGGGAAGGTCAAGGTCACTTCCGGGAAGGTCAAGGTCACTTCCGGGAAGGTCAAGTCAAGGTCACTTCCGGGAAGGTCAAGGTCACTTCCGGAAAGGTCAAGGTCACTTCCGGGAAGGTCAAGTCAAGGTCAAGGTCACTTCCGGGAAGGGAATGAAATGAGCCCGTACCGGCTATAATCATCTACTGAGATCATAAGATTACTAAGAATGATTATCGCAACTTTATGACCATTTGGATCGAGCAGCGCAATTTACGTATAATTATTTCGGAAGAAACATTTGCAAATTTAATAGACTTGAAAAAATTGTTAATTACAAGTTGAATGAATTGAAAGCGTTGGAATTTTATTCGTATTATAAATCAATTTTATCAGCATGTTTAAATATGTCTGGTGATTTGTATATGAATGTATTGACACTAATATCTTCATACAAAAATGTTCAAAATGCTTATTAAATGATGGAATGCTTACATATGTAACTTAAGTTACTTGTTGGGTGATTTGTGTTTTTAAAAAGGACACAAATCTTTATTGGGTACAAATTATAAATCAACGTCGTGTTTTAATGCAGATTGGTTTTATTATAATTAAACAAACTATTTATACAAAGATAAAATACATGGTCAGCATAAATGGCGTTAGTCATCTTATTCCATTATTAATTCGCATTAAATAAATATAATACACAAATACGTAATTCATAATTAACAAAGACGCTATAATATAGATAAATACATAACAATACATAATTTGTATTTTAATAAAATGTGTTTGGATTTTGAGGTAATGAAAATAAATTATAATTATTAAATTATCTCTTTTTATTAACCCCCACCAGAAATTCCTTTTACATATAAAACTTAAAAAGATATAATTAAAATCAGTTTCTTATTAAGCGTCATAAGATGCAGACTAAAGTTGATAAAGCAGTAGAGGTATTTTTTGAAAAACGTCTAAACCCAAATCAAGTGAAATTATTACCAACTTATCTACTAAATCAGCTAGAGGGTATTGAACTTTTGAAAATTTGGGATTCTTTACCGTTGGAATATCAGCAAGGTGCTGAAGAGAGGCTGCCGTGTTTCAAACATTACAATTTGGGGGAAAATCAAATTGACGGACCACCCACACCAAAGTATCGCTGTCGCATGTGTATTTATATTAGGGAAATAAAATGATTATAATACCTCGGAATCAGGTGTTTAATTCCACGGCTACGCTGGATGAATTGCATCAATTTACGCATCAATTTTGGATTCCATTTTGCGTGATAATTTTTGTTATTATATTTATTATCATTTATACAATTTGTACTTTATGTAAAAGTTATAGAAAATAAATATTTATTATGATTAGTGCTTTTCGTTATCTCACAAAAATTTCCGCTATCCTTATCAACACCGCTCATTCGTCACACGCATTTCACATAATTATTTAATTTCTGGTAATTATTTTTTAAATTAGACAGGTCTAAACTTGCTTAGAGTTTTCTTATCTATTTCTGGAATACGATGACATCATTCAACATTTGGGTTGGCAACACTGAATTTTGCATCACACTTATCCACACAAAATCCGTTACGCCTTATCTTATCAAAATTCCTAGAAATCAAATGTCTTATCTACATCCTGTTGCACAGGAAACCGTTATTTCTTATCACCTTATCTTATCTACATCCGCCGGAAACCACAATCTGCATCCGGCCCCCCTTATCTACACCGGAAGTCCTTATCTTATTAACTTCCGGTCCCCTTATCTCAAAACCGCAGGATGACCTCGGGAGCACTTCCGGTCCCCGTACCCGCTAATATCCTCTACTATCTGTATTAGTTCATTGACCGTGTCCGCACCTGTGATCAGATCATCTACATAGAAATCATTAAGGCACCTATGACTGCCTATAGGGTATTTGCTCGATTCTCGAAGAGCTAGTTCTCGAAGTGAACGTATGGCAAGGTATGCAGCGCTCGCAGTGCCATATGTTACAGTTGATAATTCATATGAAATCAACTTATCAGCTGGACTATTTCTCCACCATACATGTTGATGAATCCTGTCCTCGGGCCTCACTTTCACCTATCGGTACATTTTTACATCATCCGCAGTAATGACGTATTGCCAGCATCGCATTCGGGCCATTATTGTAAAAAGGTCGCTCTGAACAGGTGGACCGACCATCAGAATTTCGTCAAGAGAAATTCCTCTTGACGTTGGGGCTTCGCGCACGATTCAGTCATCAGATTCGGTTTTGATCCACTATCCAATAATGCGCGCACCTCTTGCTCCTTTCCGAATTTATCTTTTATTAATACCTTGCATGTTGATAGTGAAACTTGCGAGGGCGTGTATGTAAAATTCACGGCCACGGGACTTTCGCTATTTTCGCTGATTACATTGTTGGTGCTAGATGTTTTTTCGGGTTGTATGTGGAGTAGCGTATGATGTTTCTTATCACATTTCCTGCAGTGTGATGATTTGCACAGTGCGACGGAGTGATTTTTTCCCAAGCAGTTGTAGCACATTTTCTTCTCCTTTGCTGCAGTTATCCGATCAGCTACACTAAGTGCTTGAAACCGTTCACATTTGTAAATGTCGTGTTCCTCGTTACACATTACACATTTCCTTTCTGCTGTTTTCATATGTAGCACCTTTGATTTATTTGGCGCGCTTTTTTTCACCCGTGGTAAGCACTTTATCACTCACTGCTTCTAGTTGTTTACATTTTTCTGTTAAAAAAGTCTCTAATTGTTCATATGTGGGTGGATTATTGCAGGTTTTCCTTTCCCACTCTTTACGTAAATTTGTATCCAAGCGTTCCGCGATGTGTTCAATTAATAAATCGTTGTAAGTATGAACAGGCCTCTTAATTGATTTTAATGCGGCTAGATTCACTGCTATTGTCTCAATAAATTGTCGCAAACTTGCATAACTATCCCTTTTGATCGGTTGCAGATGTAACAGCGCCTTCACGTGATTTTTTACTATCAGTCTCTCGTTTTTATAGCGAGTTTTCAAGCGATCCCATGCCAACTCGTATCCGATTTCTGAAAGCTTCAGACATTTGATTGTTTGCGCTGCTTCTCCCTTCAGTGCACTCTGTAAATAATGAAACTTCTGTATATCTGTTAAAGTTCCATTTATGTGAATTAGTGAAGTAAACATCTCGCAGAATGTGGGCCAGTCTTCGTATTTTCCGGTGAAAGTTGGAATTTCAATCGCGGGTAGCTTCACGTTCGCCGATAAAGTTGAGGTTTATTGTGGTATGCAGTCTTCTCTGGCACATTTTGCTTTTGTTTCCGCAATCACTAGCACTTTCATGCACTTACGACGAAATTCAGTTTCTTCAGTTGTAATGTCGATATTCTCATCTGCGAGTTCATCACTTATTCTTGAGAATTCACTTAACATCGGTCTGATGTTTTGTAAATAAACCTCCATTCCTGAAACTTGTGTTTTCGTCGGTTCCCCGGGAACGTTTTCCAACCACTCTTCGAATTCCACGACTGATTTTTGGAATCTCTCCTTTTGCCGTTGGAGTTTCTTGATTATTGCGTTCACCATGATTTATTTCTGTCTGCAGTTGTCCGGTTTCGCGAAGGTAAAATTGATTTTCGGTTTGTAAGCGAACGTTACACACACACACGAAAGTTCGAAAATCACACAAGTGCAACACGAAACTGGTGTAAAATACAGAAACACACGAGAGTTTTGGTTCGAACGCGATTGTGTTTGAACAGCCACAAAGTAAGTTGTTAGACAACAAAGGTAATTAAGTCTAAACGTGAAACTGTAGCTCAATTTGTTTGTTTGAATTAATGATTAGTATAATCCACAAATTTTTAGATTCTTTATCGAAGGACAGTGTGAATAATTGATCAATTATGTGACTTTAAGTATTTATCTATCCGGTTCGAAGTTGACCATGTTTACGCGGTTTACGCGATTTTTATTTTCAAAATTACTTAGACACGATAATTTATTAAGAAAACAAACACCGTGCATTAAAAATATTTAATTAAAATAATGAAAAGAGAAATACAAAATATTAAGAAAATTAAAGATTACTTAACAAAAATATGTAAAAAAAAAACGTTTAAATTACAAGTTTAAATGAACAAATATGAATGAATAATGTGCAAGGAATAGAAAGTTGAAAAATCAAAGATAGAATTTAGTTTCACGTAGAGAACTTAAAGAAGGGAACTTACTTGTGTGTTGTTCAGAAGAAGACTGACTGAATGATATAAAATGTTTTAGAAAGAGGGCAGAGAGTTGAAGAATAGAAGACAGTTAAACAAGGAAAATGACATCAACATCTATCCCTGGTGCTTTTCCCATTTTTTGTGATTTTATTGCCTCCTCAACTTTTTCTTCTGCTATGTCGTCTTGTGTTGATTCTGTGTCTTCAATTAATGTTTGATGTTTTTCTTGATTTGGCTCATAATCTTGATTTAATAGTCCTTCGAAGTATGTCCTCCACCTTTCCATTGCTTCTTCTGCATTCATTATTAATTTTCTCGTTTCGTCTTTTATCCTGATATATTCATCTTGATTGTCTTTTCTTATATTCTTTAATGTCTTGTTGAATATCTTCTGATTTTGTTTCTCTCTCTTCCATATTGTTTCCGAACTCTTCCCATGTTCTTTGTTTTTTGGTCTCTATCATTTTCTTGGTTTTTGTTCTTTCTTTCTTAAAATCTTCATAGCTATTTTGTGTTCAGGTATTTCTGTCATTTTTCTTTATTTATTTTCATTTGTATTTTATTTATTGTATTTGTAATTCAATGTCCGGCGTGGGTATTTTCCCGGGAAGAAGTTGTTTTATTGTACATTTGTTTAACGTACTTACGTAATGTAAGTCAAAAGTCACAGAGCTAAATATGAAAATAATTTATTAATTATTTTCAAATCATTCTTATTTAATATATTTAAATAACTGTGACCAATTGAATAAATACTCTTTTCTATTTATATTTATTTATATGTGTACAATGTTCTGTATTCCTATTACCGATTCCTGTAAGGTTCTAGTATTTTGTTTAATGCAGTTTGGAACCTTACGGCGAGTTTCCTCTTTTCTTCTGATTGTTTCGATTTGCCGGCTCTCACGTGATCTAACCTCGCCACCTTCTTAGCTTTAATTTATAAAAACTATTTTGTCTTTCGCTGATTTCTTTTCACTCAATCCTTCACTGTGTTTATTTTCACCACTATTCACTATTTCTTATTTTATTTTAAAATATTTTTGAGTTTTTATTTAATTGTAAAAATATATTGTATTCTTCCTCGAAACATCACACAAGGCCGTTAAAATATTAAATCTGAAATTGGTATTATTTTCTAAATATTTTTTGACAAAATCAATAGAACTTACAATCAATTACACATTTGTAAAATTTAAATAACATATGTGATAAATAAATTGAAAACTTTAACAAATTAATAACTTCTTCAGAAGCATTTTTTTAAATTAAAAATAGATCTGACAGTTATGTATTTTCATATGTAATCTTATTAAATTTGACGTCACTTTGACATATACTTGTCATAATTTTTGTGTAGGTTTGTGTAAGTTCATTATACTTTTTGAAGATGTATACATTCAAGAAGTATTGTTGTATTACCATTGCAGAATGGCAATACAACTGGTGACAAAGATGAGTACCCAAGAAAATATGCAAATCGGCATTACCCTCACATAGCAAGAATTTTAAGATAATGGTTGAACGAACATTTTCCAAATCGATGGATTGGGCGCAATGGACCTATGCTATGCCAGCAAGGTCGCCGTGTTATCGGTGTTTTTATTCAAAACGCAATAACTTCCTTATTATTAATAATATTTCAATAAAATAAACTAAAGTCGCCCGTTAGCAGCATGCTTCGCTCGCGACCGACACGAAGTGAAATAAATCTTCCTATTGTTAATATTTGATAAAACCTCTTATATTTTCGTATTCTGTGCTTATATATATTATTTATGTAATAATAAATTAGTTATTAAGATGTTTATACTTTAATCATTTGCATTAGCTAGAATCGAAAAGTAAACCGTTAAATAACCGTGGAGTGATTTGTGCGTAGCCAATTTTTTATTGTATTATATTCATTTGTTAATTTCCCCTTTGTTTATTTAAATAATGTTTAAAGTATTGGCTATACGCAAAAACAAGTGATCGTAGTGTTTAAGCTCCGCCTTATCGAAATTTTCCGTGAACGAAACACTGGTCGTTGATTGGATCAAAGTGTTTCGCAGCGCCACCGCTCGAAAGTATAAATAGCCATCGTTTTTGGTTCGATAAGAACCCCCCCGAAATACGCGATAAAATACGCAAAAAAAATCGCACTCGGCGATTATGGCAGCAAACTCGCTGCCCTGCCACCAAAAACCACCTTAACCGCCTCCATAGCGAAATTAAGGAAGAAGTCCGCAACTTCAAAAACGCACAATGGATGCGTCTCACCGAAGATGCTTCTCAACACCGCCCCCATCTATGGAAAATCACTAAGCGATTTTAAAAAACGCGAACAACAGCCCCGGTTATTCACGGCCGCAACGGACTTGCCTACCTTTCGGAAGACAAGGCCGAGGCGTTCGCGGAAAGCCTAGAGCGACAGTTCGCCCCGAATCCGCTTACAACAAGCGATGAACTCCTCGACGAAGTTGAAGAAGCCATGGAGAGTCTTGAACGCCCAATCCCACTTTCCCCTAAACTCACATCTCCACGCGAGATTAATGAGTTCATAAAAGAGGCGCCGAACAAAAAGGCGCGCGGCCACGATAATTTAAGCTACACTTGCAAAAAACCTGCCCCAGAAAGCAATAGTTTTCTTGTGCAATATCTTTAACGCCTGCTTAAAAACAGGCTATTTACCGGTCGCATGGAAACATGCGACAGTCATTCTAATTACCAAGCCGTTTAAAGATCTGAAATATCCTCAGAATCATTGGCCGATATCTCTCCTCTGCACACTCGGAAAACTATTCGAAAAAATAATTCACGCCCGCCTTAGCGATTGGACAGACGACCATCGCATTATCCCCAATCATCAATACGGCTTTATCAAATGAAAATGATGAGAAATGATGAAATTAATAGATTATATGATTATATAATATGATTATAGTCTTTCAATCAATTCATTGGGATCATTCCAATAGGTATATCTATGATTTTTATTTTCAACAATTAAGTTTGAATCGAAACCACGACCACCTTTAGACTTTTGTGCGCTTGATTCAGACTTTGATCGCCTTTTTTGTGAAGTTGATAGTAACGGTTTTATAATATTTCTATACTTGTGTGACCGAGTCCTTTGAATTTGTTGTTCCGGGTCGAAACGTCGATGTAATGTTTGTTCTTTTAAGTATGTCTACATAGTTTTTTCGAACATCTTCTGTGTATGCATAAGGATCTTTTCTAAACAATAATTGATAAAAACCAGAAGTTCCTTTGTATCCAAGACCATCAATTATTAAATCATTTTCATCTAAATCAATTACTGTGTTACCAATTTTTAATTTAGCACCATCATTATTAAATTTAATGCCATGAATAGGATCAAAATCATCACCACCTTAAATCAATAATTTTTCAATATATTGCCTCGGCCGTGGTGCAAATTGTTCCAAATATTCGTTAAGAACGGTTGGATCAGGTGGAGAAATTATTGATAGATTTTCGGAGGGTTCGTGTGTAAAAACATCTCCATCATCTATGAATTCCAACCTCTTGGGTTTAAAGGGTGATGAATGAGCAAACTGAATTCCCTCCTCTTTGATTCTCTTATTTTCTTGCTTTGCTTAATTTCTTGATTTTCTTGTTTAATTTCTTCATTGGACTTAATAATTTCTTTGTTGGATTTAACAATTGATTGTAAAGGTTCCGTGATTGGTTGATATATTTTTTTCAATCTCTCATCATCTTCATTACGATTTAATTTTAGCGCCAAGACTTTCCTTCTAATAACTCTTTGAGCATTAATTATTTTTCTTTTAAAATCACTCATCTTATAACTCCTTATTGTTTAATCAGCCTCCTTTTTCTCTTTTTTCTAAATGAGCCTCTTTTTCTAATCAGGCTCTTTTTCCAATCAGCCTCTTTTTTCTCTTTTTGTGCTCTTTTTCTAAATGAGCCTCTTTTCATAATCAGGCTCTTTTTCCAACCACCCTTTTTTTTTCTCTTTTTTTAAATGAGCCTCTTTTTACAATCACCCCCTTTTTTTCTCTTTTTCTAAATGAGCCTCTTTTTTTAATCAGACACTTATTGTAATCAGCCTCTCTTTGATCTATCACTAGCGGTATCTATTGTTGAAATGGGGGGGATGTCTATCTAGTTTATGATTATATACTGATCGAGACCTTTCCGATACCTGCCCTTAACAGAATCTTTATCTATCGTAATGAATCCGTGTTTATCTTTCCAGCACTCTGAACATAAAGATTTAAACTTTTCAAAAGTCATATCAGAGCTGATCTCGTGAGCGCTGATATGACTTTTGAAAACGTAGACGTGTTTAAGGTTAAGATCATCTTGTTTGAATAAAATAATAAAATTTGTATTGTCACGTATTAAATGCTTAGGAATGCGAGTATATGTTTGACAGAAATAGAAGAAATCTATATTATTATGTCAACCCATACTAAAATATTCTGGAATTTTATCCTGTTTGTCACAAGCTACATCATCAAAAATAAAAATAGTTTTCATTTGCCTCGTCAGGACTTATATTCGGCATTCTCTCTATAAGGAAAGTAGTCTACCTCTGGAATACCGTTAATAAGTTCTTCCAGGTATTGATATTTTGGCTGATAGAGTGACTTTGAGTAAATATAAATGTTTTCAAATTTTAACCCATTTTTGTCTAATAAGATTGATAACATTAAGTTCGATTTACCACAGTTTGATGGCCCACAAATTACTGCTCTGATTGAATTAGGTAAAAGGTTACTATGTTTTTTCACATTATTTTTTAGCCCATCGCCGACAATATTATCCAAATTAATGATTGGAATTGATTCTTTCTGTTTGACCACCTTCATCGTACTGTAATTGATTTCAAGTTGCTGCATTATATATACTGATGTAACATTTATCAACTCTCAAATGATTGTATACCGCGGAAGAGGAATCATCAATTCAGTAATCAAAAAGCTACAACAACAAAGTTGGAAAAACGTTTAAAAAGAAGTGATCCTGGAATTAATCCTTTGGATGTGGCTTGTAAAGAGCACGACATTGCTTATTCCCAAAACAAGAACTTGAGTGAAAGACACAAAGCTGACCAAAAGTTGGAGTGGGCTGCCTGGAATCGAGTTACATCCAAAGACGCTAAACTTGGCGAAAAAGCCGCTGCGTGGGCGGTTACCAACGCGATGAAAATGAAGAGAAAGATGGGAATGGGTGTTACACCGCTAAGGAGCGGAGTTGTAATGAAAGCTCGCAAGGCCATAAAAAAATTTAAACGAAAAATTGATAAACCTGGAGGCGTAAAAGAAAGCAGCAAACTTGCATTAACTGCTGCAAAGATCGCTATTAAGGAGGCAGGCGGGAAAAAGAAGATCCGAACTCCTAGAATCATACCTATTCCGAAACAAGGTGGCATCCTACCCCTGATTCCTATATTTGTGGGTCTTAGTGCTCTCGGTTCGCTAGCAGGGGGCGCTGCAGGTATTGCTAAAGCCGTAAAAGACGCTAAAGATGCTCAAACAAAACTAGAAGAGGCGCGTCGACACAATAGAAAAATGGAGACCATCGCTTTGGGTAAAAAGGGGAAATACCTGTATTTAAAACCGTATCGTAAAGGAATGGGGCTTTACCTCAAAAAGTCAAAAAACTGTTAAAGTCGCTACCCAATCGCGCCCCAACCACATTGGATTTATTGAACGCGACCAAAAATGTAATGAATTTCCGAGGAGTATTTATGCGTGATTCATTACCAAATAAGCCGTGGAATAGAGAAACCGGTATAATTAATCTGGATTCTCGAAATGGATTGGGAACACATTGGGTAGCCTATAAGAAAAGGGGGAATTTTGTTACTTATTTTGATAGTTTTGGAAATTTGTCACCACCGCAAGAAGTGATTAAATATTTTAAGAATTGTAAAATTAAATATAATCATGATCAGTATCAGACCTTTAATATGTACAACTGTGGATACTTGTGTATAGAATTTTTGTATAAATAAATCAGATTACTTCAAATTATTTTAGTCATGTCTCAGACCTTCACCTTGCAAGGTACAAGCAGTGTACTCTCAATAAACTATTATCCCCCTATAGAACTTGATCCAAATCGACAGTACTGTTTGGGATTAATTGGGTTGCATACATATAATTCAATACCAAATATTGAAGAGGGTGTCAATAATAAATTTATTTACGATGATAAAACAGATAATATACTGTAATGGGTCAAAGGGTACCATGTACAGAAATTATTTTTTTTTTCAATTATTTTCTTGAAATTATTAATATTTAATTTAATCTAATGAATCCGAAAGAAAGAAATGCAGAGTGAAGTAGTTTGTTTAGTCTACCTAAAATCAGGAAAAGGGGGAGATAAGCGCGAAGATCGATGGAATGCGGGGCGAAAAGCGAGGCGCGTCGAGTTAGGAAAGGGGGAAGACGGGCGCGGAGAATGAAGGAACGCGATCAGAAAAATAAACGCGACGAGTCAGGGAAAGGGGGAGATAAGCGCGAAGAACGATGGAATGCGGCACGAAAAGTAAAGCGCGTCGAGTTAGGAAAAGGGGAAGAAGAGCGCGGAGAATAAAGGAATGCGTTAAGAAAACCAAAAGCGAGAAGTCAGGAAAAGGGGGAGATAAGCGCGAGGAACGGTGGAATGCGGGCAAGAAGAGCAAGCGCGGCGGGTTCGGGAAAGGGAGAGATGAACGCGAAGAACGAAGGAATGAGACAAGATAAACGATAATAAAAAAAAGGAAAGCTGCGGCGAAGATATAAAAGGATAAAGTTGATGCAAAAGGGGGATAGTCGGGGAACAGACCGCGAAGAGACCACGTTCGAAAAATAAGAGAGTTTTGTAATCGTGATTTTGAATCGGGGGTGCGTGAAATAATAAGTGACCGGTCGAATTCCGTAAATTAAAATAATTACGCGGTGCGGGATAAAATCAACAGGGTCCGTCTTCGAAGAGCGCGACAGCTTACCGGAGATATCGGATTCCTTAAACAAATTACGCGGTGCGGGATAAAATAAACAGGGTCCGTCTTCGAAGAGCGCGAGAGCTTACCGGAGATATCGGATTCCTTAAACAAATTACGCGGTTCGGGATAAAATAAACAAGGTCCGTCTTCGAAGAGCGCGAGAGCTTACCGGAGATATCGGATTCCTTAAACAAATTACGCGGTGCGGGATAAAATAAACAAGGTCCGTCTTCGAAGAGCGCGAGAGCTTACCGGAGATATCGGATTCCTTAAACAAATTGTCGGTTCGGTATAAAACAAACAAGGTCCGTCTTCGAAGAGCGCGAGAGCTTACCGGAGAAATCGGATTCTTTAAACAAATTGTCGGTTCGGTATTAAACAATCAAGGTCCGTCTTCGAAGAGCGCGAGAGCTTACCGGAGATATCGGATTCTTTAAACAAATTGTCGGTTCGGTATAAAACAAACAAGGTCCGTCTTCGAAGAGCGCGAGAGCTTACCGGAGAAATCGGATTCTTTAAACAAATTGTCGGTTCGGTATAAAACAATCAAGGTCCGTCTTCGAAGAGCGCGAGAGCTTACCGGAGAAATCGGATTCTTTAAACAAATTGTCGGTTCGGTATAAAACAATCAAGGTCCGTCTTCGAAGAGCGCGAGAGCTTACCGGAGATATCGGATTCTTTAAACAAATTGTCGGTTCGGGATAAAATAAACAGGGTCCGTCTTCGAAGAGCGCGAGAGCTTACCGGAGATATCGGATTCCTTAAACAAATTACGCGGTTCGGGATAAAATAAACAGGGTCCGTCTTCGAAGAGCGCGAGAGCTTACCGGAGATATCGGATTCCTTAAACAAATTACGCGGTTCGGGATAAAATAAACAGGGTCCGTCTTCGAAGAGCGCGAGAGCTTACCGGAGATATCGGATTCCTTAAACAAATTACGCGGTTCGGAATAAAATAAACAGGATCCGTCTTCGAAGAGCGCGGGAGCTTACCGGAGATATCGGATTCCTTAAACTAATTACGCGCTTCGGGATAAAGTAAAAGTGTCCGTCTTCGAAGGGTGTTAGTTACGCGGAGCGGGAACTAAAATAAAACGGGGTCGTTGATCACAACTTCATAAACAGGTAAAACCTCGATACTATATGCTCTCATTCTCTTTTGTTAATGTTGATTATTTCTCTGATGGGTTTTTTTTTGGTGGGTTTTTCCCATACACAATCAGAGCACCAACCCACTTTTTTTTTTGTAGTACACAATGCGTGAAAATTGTTTGAATAGTTTAAATTTGTTTAATATGTCAATTTATGTTCTTCTGTCAATATGAAATAAATTCCGCATTGTTTGCTTCATTTGTTCGTTTTATTCAATTTCACACATGATCATTCCTGAGTAATTTAATAATGATAATAAGAAGACACGGTAAGTGGAAATAATGCATATTAACACAAATAACGAACCTGGCCAATTAATTAAAGGGTTACTACGATTTGAACACAACGTATATTTTGTACAAATTATAAATTTGTACAAGGTAGGGGTCTGAACCATTACAATACCTACGGGTTCATACGAGGTTACAGATATTGAAACTTATTTACAAAAACAGCTGTTTGGTGATAAGAAAAAAGAGCAAGTTGATAAACTCTTATCGCTTAAACCTAATAATAACAGGCTACAGTGTGAAATTAAAAGTAAAAAGGATATAGATTTCTCACCTAATAAAGGAACGATCGGTAAATTATTAGGATTTTCTGGAAACAAAATTCTCGAGGCGGGAATCTTGCACACATCAGATTTACCAGTGCAAATAATTAAAGTTGATAGTGTGCGAGTAGAGTGTAACATAACGACCGGAGCATTTTACGACGAAATCTTATCACATACTTTGTTTGAATTTAGTCCTGCAGTTGATCCAGGCTTTGCAATTAATATAGAACCAAAAATATATTTTATCTACCACTTAATACCCGTGATAGAATTGATAATATTACTCTTAGAATTATTGATCAAGAAGGTGATTTGGTAAATTTTAGAGGGGAGAATATCTTGGTTAGACTCGAGTTAAAAACATAGGGATAATTTTCAACAAAAAGGATAAGATAACTCGAAACGCCTTCACTTTAAATTCATCACTCAACCAGATAACACGTATTAATTTCGCTAGATTAACTTCTCTCGGTTATAAACTAAAACATCATCGAAAACATTTTTGAAAAGGTGCAATTTGATGATCGAATCAGTAAATATCAACACCATACATATCAACCCAGAACAACACATTTTGAAAATAATGATGAAATTCGAATTATTATCCAAAATCAAGACATTTACACCTGCCCCGGAAACAGCTATATTTACTTGAGCGGTGAAATTGAGCACAAGCTTACTCAAGGTAAAAAGTTTGAGTTGGTGACAAATGCATTCGCTTTTTTGTTTGAAGAAATCAGATTTGAACTGAATGGTGTAGAAGTCGATCGAACCCGAGACTTGGAAAATTACCTTGTCAATCCAAAAATGGCGATTGATTTCCGTTCCAGGGATTTTTAATAAGTATGTATCTTAAGAATGAGGTTCAAGAAAGTCTGAATTATTCATCAATGACCAGAAGCTGAAGAATGGTGCCTCTGATGGAATGTGTTCATCCAGAGTAATTTCAAAATAGATGCACTTCACAAACACATCCGATAACTACAAGAGTCGTCACTTTACACACTGATAAGAAACACATCCGAACACTACGAGAGACAGCCACTGACTGATTTATTTTTGTATAAGACTCATATAAGAGTATAGAGTCTACGGAGTATGCGCAGTATATTGAGATTCTGCCAGATTTAAATTCATCAATGGGTTTGTATAATTCAGAATAAGAAAATAAAAATGTTACTCACTCAGATTAGATAATCGTGGATGAAATACGTTAGTCTCTCAATGGTTCCGTTATACACTACATCTATTTCGTCATCTTCCATTTCTTCTCCAATAAAATTTCACTTTCTGATCTTACAAAATAATTAGGTACATTTATTAATATTTTCCATTGTCTTTAAGGTAATCACAGTAACTCCTCCAACTCAAAATTTCATCTCTATCTTCATACACATTAGCGCCATTTAACATTCCCGCTGTATATCTTCGTTTTGTTTCAGAAATTGCCTCTACATCTGCGTTTTAATTGATTATTTTATTTGATTTCTTAAAATGGTCTGCACGACCGTCCTTTATACACACGTTATTTTGTTGGTGTCTACGTAAATTTCTTTTACTTAGAAAATCTTGAGTGCAGAGCTCACAAACGTTAGACAATTTTAGGCGAGAACTCTTCAGAGCACGTCTTTACACCACGACGTCTTGAACTGTAATGACCAAAATGAAAATTGTTCTTGGTAATATGAACAAAAACTCAAGTATTTGACGCATGCGCAATGGAACAATAATTTTTAGCAAATTATTAACAAATATGTTATTTAGCTAAATGAAATAAATGCAATCGAGGAGGAGGTCTGACACTAATCTTGCTGTGATAACAGAAATAAAAATGGGTATGAGTGCACATGAAATGTAATATTTTATTATAAGTTTACATTAATAATTTAATTGTTCAAAATAGGGGGTTATGTGAAATCATTTTAAAGGTAATTTAATGACGGTTCCGAATATAAAATTAGGAAAATTATTCGATTTGTTTGTGGTTAAGCTAACTGATAAGCTCTCTGTGTTGAAAATTTGTTATTACGTTCGCTTCTTCCGTTTGTTATTGATAAGAACTACAAAAGAAGTTAAAGAGAAATTTACTTTCTTATTAATTTCTTCAAAATGTCTTATAATGTAAGTAGGTCATTTGGATTAAATATATTTTATGATAATACAATTTCTTATTGATTGTAATGCACCTAGAAATTCGTTTTATAAATTAGTATTTGTGTGTATTTATCTACCACCTTTTCCGGTTGAAATGATAAGGAAAAATATTTTGTGATTAGATGAAGTGAACCTTAATCTTATTGATTGAACAAATTGTTTTAGTTATTTTTCCTAATATATAATCATACAGAATAAAAGTCAAACTTGAAAAATGTAAAATGTAATTAGAGTGCTTTATATATATATATATATAAATCTTTGAGTGTTGAGAAAGTTCCGCTCTCAATAAATTAAAAAAAGAAAAAAAAAAGACAGGTTTAGACAATGACTAATGAGTTTAATATAAGACACTAATATAAAAAAGGTACAGAGTTGACAGAGCATAATTTCTTTAGTACTTAAATTGATTATTTTCATATCGTAATTTTAAATTCAGCGTATGTTAAATGTACATCAGTAATTTAAACTCAATTATCCCCATTATCTAGTAATGTTGATTAAAAGTTTTATCAACAAACGCACATTCTCTGTCCGCTACGCATCTTCCCTATCTGCACCACGCAAAATGACTGCGGGTGTACCACAAGGTTCCGTGTTGTCCCCCTTGCTTTATAATATATTCGTTTACGACCTTCCGGTCACGACGAATGTATTATTAACGCAATTCGCGGACGACACCGCCTTCCTGTACAGAGGTAAATATTTACCTTTTATGACGGCCAAACTCCAAACAGCCCTCGATAATTTCGAGGAATGGGCCAACGAATGGCAACTCTCTGTTAATCCAGAGAAAAGCCAAGCCATCCTGTTCACCAAAAGCAGAAAAAACCCCGAAAAAGATCTCTGCTTAAGAGATATCCCTATACCATGGGTAAGACAAGTGAAATACCTTGGCTTACAAATGGACGGCGGACTTACGTGGTGCTCACACGTAACTTCCGCCATTAACAAAGCCCATGCTGCATTCGCGCAGTTAAAACCCCTGCTTCTCAATCGTAGCAAACTCTCACTATCTTGTAAGATGCTCCTCTACAAGGCAATGATACGATCAAAAATGACGTATGGTTGTCCTGCTTGGAGGAGCCTCTCCAACACGCAATTGCGCAGGCTGGAAATCATACAGAGTAGGATGATTAGGCGAATCGTCCGTGCTCGATGGTTTGTCAGCAATGCACAATTACGTTCCGAAACTAAAACGCCCAGTGTGCAAGAGCACATCCGTCAGCTGGCGAAAGCCTATTTCTCCAAGTTCGAAATAACGAGACTCCACGATCCCGTTGAACTCTCCACACGGAGAGGCACTAAACGTCCCCACGAGGTTGATTAACCTCAAAGTCTCTCGGTCCCTCGGGACAAACAACCTCTAGCCATTCATTTTACACTCGCCATGATTACAAATAAGTAATCAAACCCCGGCTATCAAGCCAAAACTCCCACAGCCGAAACCCTTCACTTTCGTATAGCTATAATAGGTTCACTATGCAACCTTTTAGTTTATGAGGTGTTTTTAGTGAGTAAAAGTCTGACATACCCTATCATAATCCTGTCAATTAAGTTCTGGTGGGATTATGGAAGGGATGCTATGAGCATTTTTTTAAAATTCCTCACTCCCCCCCCCCCCACAAAAAAAAATCGATAAGAACCCAACGCGAAAAAACGAATTAAATCTGTGTTTGCCCTATTAAACATGAGAGCCACCCAACGAAAATCAAACATAGGCTTAGGGCTGAATTATAACCAGGAAAAAAAAAGTTCGATAAGAGTTACTCGCCGACGCTGAATCCGCGCCGGTCGGCTCAGCGATATCATCATCAGTAGATCTCCGACGCCGAACCCCCACTTATCAGAGCTTCCATATTAAAGACGGGTTAGCAACTCCCACCACCGTTTTTCACACGATCGGCTGTGGTCGTGAAAGAAAGAGAGAAACGGTGTGAAATGCACGATTAGAGGACGTAAGCTAATTCTTCACGCATCGTTTTAGAATCAACGGAGAACCGTGTGAATGTATGAATCCTCCCAATGTAAATAAACATTCACTCGGTTTTAATGATGATTTGCATTTTTGTCCATTTATTCAGCAAATTGTTCCATCGGCAGAGCGAAACCGGTGAAACGTTCCGTTTGATTTTCGATATTTTCATATCAGGAAAATTTTTACTTTAAAAAAATCCAAATATCATGAAAAAATTCTACTTTATATACTTCTTGATGTTTTATAAGCTAAAAATATTAAATATACAGGGTGTACCATTTTCCCGATTATTTTTAAATTACTTTTACATTGAAATCGCATTGTTAGAATTTTAGATTAATCGTTTTTATAAAAAAATATTTTCTTAACATTTTCCAGTTTTCTAAAAAAATCCTGTAATCTTTTGTTTATTAAATAAATTAAATAAAACACTCTAAACTTTGTATAACAATAAAATTAATTTATTGTGACAATAGTTTCAACAATTTATACTAGTCATTATCGATAATGACAAGTTGAATACATTGTCACAATAAATTAATTTTAGTGTTACACAAACAAAATTTAAAGTTTTTTATTTAATTGATAAACAATGTTATTGAAATTATAAGAAATATTATAAAAAATAGTAAATATTGAAAAATCAATACATGAAAATATTCTCTGTTCTATACTACCTATGAGGTCGAGAATTAAGTGCGTTTTTTATAGTGGTATCACCAAGAGGCCTAATCCATTATGTATCATCCGTTGGTGGTAGGTATAAATCAAAATCGAGCTAAACGCAATTTTAGACAAAAACTTATTCAGAATCGTCATCATCCGAATAATCTTTGCAGTGCAAGTGGAATTTCTGTTTTCCGCTTGAATGAGAAAAAATTGTGTACAATTTTTTTGATTTAAAAGAAGACAAAGACTGTTCATCAATTGGCATTGAAGTTGATGTCTCACCTCTTGACTTTAAATTATAATTAATCTTACATATAGCGCCAACACTTTTGGTAGAAAGTGCTGTCCGCTTATTTGTTGTCACGTTAGTTAGAACTGAAAATACTCTTTCGGCATCGGAATTAGAGTTTGGCAATGATCTTATAGCTGATAATAATGCTTTTAATGACGGATATTTAACATCATTATTCAGTGACACAGACAAAATTAATTTCCACATTTGATCAAAATTACACGCCGCACTGTGTTGCCGAATGACGCATACTCGGACACGAGTACGCGCGGGGGGTATTTTTCAACTTTCAATATTAGCGAAACTACGAACACCATCATGTTCTCCATACTTCAGAACCCAGAAATACGAAATCTCAATACAATAACGTTAATAGTTATTGAGTAATTAATTCATAAACGTGGGCAAATTTTAGAAGTTAAATTCGAACGAAAATCGATACATTAATAAAAAAAACATATCTTTGAAACGGCTTAAAAAATATGTTTGCATTTTTTTTCTGTTTAAACTGAAACATGTGCGCTTCAAATTATGAAAGAACCACTCTAATATATTGAATAGTTTATGAATTAAAACATATCAAAATTATCTAATTTTAAAACATGAATTTAAATTTACCGAATCTCGCAAAAGCACAGTTCAAATAGGTCCGATGTCTGGATCAGACTAAAACATAGCCAGACGTTTCCTCTTTTGGCGAAAGAAAGAATTTTTCAATTATCGAACCGATCTTTTGAGATTTTATTTTTTTGTGTTGCGAGTCGCCGCAAAAGAGTTCCGAATACGCGTCGTTATGCTAGTGGAGCGCGGAGCCTGGTATTAACTTCGCGCACCTAATTTTAAGGCGACTCGCAACACAAAAAATAATATCTTAAAAGATCGGTTCGATAATTTAAAAATTCTTTCTTTCCTAGAAAGAGGAAACGTCTGGCTATGTTCTAGTGTGATCCAGACATCGGACCTATTTGAACTGTGCTTTTGCGAGAGTCGCTAAATTTAAATTCATGTTTTAAAATTAGATAATTTTGATATATATATATATATATATCGTTAACTATTCAACGTATTCTCTTTGATCACTTGAAATGAATAATGAATAAAAAATTATTAAAATTATTTAATTTTAAAACATGAATTTAAATTTAGCGAATCTCTCAAAAGCATGGTTCAAATAGTTCCGAAATCCAGTTCACACCAGAACATTGCCACAAGTTTTCTCTTTTTAGGGAAGAAAGAATTTTTCAATTATCAAACCGATCTTTTGAGATATTAATTTTTTTGTGTTGCGAGTCGCCTTAAATGTATCGATTTTCGTTCGAATTTAATTTCTAAAATTTTCCCATGTTTATGAATTAATTACTCAATAACTATTACCGTTATTGTATTGAGATTTCGTATTTCTGGGTTATGAAGTATGGAAAACATGATGGTGTACTTAGTTTCGTTAATATTGAAAGTTGAAAAATACCCCGAGCGTACTCGTGTCCGATAATGCGTCATTCCGCAACACAGTGCGCCGCTAGGCTTTGTTTCTCATCAAATGTAAAATCTCCATACAAAGATGTCCATTCATTCTTCAAACTAATTTCATCAAATCCGCCTATAGTCTGAGCAATGAATAGTACACCTTTAAAAGTATTTTCTCTCTCATTGTTCTTTAAAGAATTTTCGCAGTTAAAGGCACTTAATTTCTTTAAATAGTTATCATTAATAGGCAAACGATCTCGGATTTCGTTTGCCGCAGTAATATAAAATTTTAAACAAGTTTGCCTAACTGTTTCAATTACTTCAATGTTTCCAGTTATTTGTAACTCATTGAGATAAGAATTGCACTCGAGGCCACAATCGATTTCATTCAACTTCTTTTGATTATTCGATGATGCGAAATCTATATATGAACCTGCAGTAATGAACTGCAAAATCGGTTCTTTCAAAAAATGTTTCTCAATAATACCACAGATTTTTGAGAAATTAAATGGATTCTGGTAAAACATACTTCAAGAAAAGAAAATATGCTTTTATGTATAGTTTTTCCATTAAAGATAGTAAGCAAATGCAATAAAGCAGATTATTGCATTTTTCAGTAACCACAACCTCTTGTAAATAAGAATATAAAATATTCCAATTTGCAAGAATTGATTTTACAGTCTCGAGTCGCGACAGCCAGCGAGTCTCACAAAATTTTGCAATTTTGTGTGTTGAAATATTATAACATTCCTGTAGTTCTTGAAAAATTGCATTTTGTTTTGGCGAATTGTAAACGAATGTTGGAATTTTTCGAAGCAACTTTTCATATTCAACAGGTAAAGTATTGCAAGCAGAGCGTGCAATCAAAGCTGTTGAATGACACGGACAAGGTATGTTATTAATTTTCCTTCGCAAAATTCATATAACTTTGTTTTAAACGAAGCATACTTTCCTAACATAACGGAAGCATTGTCACATGATAAGGCAACAATGTTCTGGAAAGGTATTTGATGTTTATAGATCTCGCCTTTAAAACTATCAAATAAATGTTGAGCGTCACAATTGGTTGCATCGATGTTGACCAATTCGACCAACTCAGTTCGTGTATTTAAAGTTGATGGCTCCACATATTTCACTAAAAAGGTCATCCACTTTGTATTTGATCTATCTGAAGTTTCGTCAATAAATACAGAAAATTTATTGTTTCGAATTGTCTCAAGTACTCGATTGGTAACGCTCTTCGATACAACATTTGAAATTACCTTTCCAGTTTTTGTTTTCCCTAGTGACATTTTTTCCAATACGTTACAGTCATTTTTGCTCATGTTTTGAAAAAAGTTAAGAATTTTTCCCGCTGATTGAAATGAAATATTTAATTCTGCAATTAAAGCAGCATACTGTACTTCTGCTTCCATTTTACGTCTGTCAAATGGAACTGAAGTATCTATTTCAATATAGCTTTCGTCAATTATAATTTTATTAGCATTTTCGACGAGCATCTTTGATGAACTGTGCCGCTTTACTTGTGACTATCCACAAAGATAATTCTCATTGCAAATATTGCATCTGAATTTATGTGGATCGCTCGGAATTTCTTCCAACCAAGTCTTAAATTCTTCATTTTCAAGCCATTTCTTAATAAACACACTTCTATAACGTTTGGATTGGATCCTTTGGGTATCTTTAAAAGATAAGTGTTTCGCCGAATTTGCATTTCGTGAAACATTTGAACGAAAACATTTCATTTGAAAATTACAAAAAATGCAAGAAAATAAAGTTTTATCACCTGGCACTTCACGAATCCACACTTTATATTTGGGATTTTTTCAGCCACGACTTAAGAAAAGTAATATTAGAAGTATTCTCACTTACACCGCTAGATTCCATTGTTAAAAACACTGAATGACAGTAAAAAAATGTTAAAAAGCACGAAATAATAATCACGTAAACTACGCTTTTTGGATAATTTTTAATTGATTTTTTTTCTGACTGTCTATATTATTTATAGACAAAAAAAATAGAAGAGGCCTATTGGTCACCTCTGTGGCGGGGGTAATCACTCTTGATCGCCATTGGCTGATTTACTGCTTAACTCTGATTGGATATGTAGTCACTTGTTGTAAATCGTGAGTGTTTTAGCTACAAAAAAGTAAATCGAAAATAAAATTGAACATAATTTTAGACATATTTTAAAATAAAATAAAATACTTAATATTATTAAGTATAACATTAACAACTAAATAATAAAAAATTGCGTACTTGCATTTTGATTTTAAATATCTCAAAAATGGTAAGCCCTATTTTCATTTTGAAATGGCATACACAAATATAGGGTGTTCCATTTAAGTAAAAATAGAAAAAAAAACCTTTTGCAAATTGCTTTACCCTGTACACAAAAAAATTCTAACAGAGAAACGACTATACATATTATTATTAAGTACTTTTCCAATTATATAGCGTTATCAGAAAATCTATTTCGTTTTTAATGTTTGAAATATAAGGTGTTAAACATTTTTCGACTTCAACTTTCATTTGTTTGTAACTTTTAAAATAAAAAAAATCGACCTAATAAATTTAATTGAAAAAAAAAAAAAAAAACGTAGAATCGAAAATCATAAAAATATATCATTCCGTTAAAAAAAAATCATATGATTATTGAACACTCTGTATATATGGAACGAATTTTAAAATGTGACGATCAACAGTGGCTAGAAATTATATAAGTACCTTTTATTGTCGTATTTTTTTTTTTCTTTCGAAAAACAGATATTGGACTTTATGGCAATATTGCGCCACCCTGTTTTAAATTTACTAGACTTTGCTGTTAATTTGAGACACACTGAATAATATTTTTAAACTGTTTCTACATGAGAATATTTTCATTTCTGTGACTTTATTCTATCTTCAAGTATAGTATTTGAAAATGCTGTCTACAAAAATGATGATTTTCATAATCATTGACAAATCTCAAAAAGTGTTACACGAAATTTGTAAAAATTAACACGTAGAATCTAAATTTTCAATAAAAAATATAAGGTTCCACTTCAAATAACAAAGCTTTTACGTACTTCCCGTATAATCGGAAGTAGTAAAATCTTGAAAGTATATTAATTTAGAAGAGAATATTGGTTTACATAAACAGTGAAAATTGCATTAGAATCAATCAATATAAAATCCAAATACTTTTAGGGCGAGACACCCTGTAGATGAACAGTAATGAACTGCAAAATTGGTTCGTTCAAAAAAGGTTTCAATATATTTTTCACGGATTTTTTTATAGTGTAGATTAATATTAATAGAAAACTTTAAAATTATTTTACCTGTCATTGATAAAATTTTTGAAATGAATAACTTTTTAAATTTCCCGGGCCAATTCAAGGCAACGTTTCGCCGGTTGGCAGAAGAAATTTCTGAATAAATGGAAAAATATACAAATCAACCATACAAACGAAAAAGTGTATTGTTTATTTACATTGGGAGAACGCACTCATTTATGCGGTCTTCAGCAATTCAGCTGATTTTAAAACGATGCATGAAAACTTAACAAACGTCCTCTAAACAAACACGGCAGACCGCTGCTCCGACTTCGGCCGATCGTGTGAAAAACGGTGGTGGGAGTAGCTAACCCGTCTTTAATATGGAAGCTCTGCCACTGATCGGCGTAGTGATATTTAATTCACCCCCTGCCGTTGCGTACCACCGTACCGACGACAAACCAGACGGCGAAGATCAAGCCGCCGTATCTGTGATAAGCCAGACGACGTAGACCGCCGCCAAGCCGCCGTATCTGTGACAAGCCCGTCGAGGAAGACCGCCGCCGAACCGCCATACCTCTAGGAAACCCGACGACGAAGTCCGTCACCGAGCCGCCGTGCCGCCGTGTTGGCGACAAGTCAGAAGTTAAAAAGTGTAACAAGTTAATAAACAGTGTTGTGTTTCCGTGCTTCCGCGTTCGCGAAGTAAAGACAATTAAAAATAGGGAATTAGGTTATGTGTGTAAAAAGTGTTTGTTATTAATATCAATAAATTACAAGTTAAGTTAAGTTAAGTTGATTGGGCGAGTTACGTGAAGATCAAATGTAATTGATACAAAAGCACTAATAACCTTTCTTCACAATTTTATTTTTAATTCCATATGTACATTTTGGACAAGGTTATTAGTGCTTTTTTATCAATTACAAGTTAAGTGTAAACAAAGCCAATCTTTCATTTTCTGTTGTGCCCCTGAACCAATCTATAAGTGGAAGCAGAACGCTGCCCCCGCAGCGGAGAACCCGCGCCCCGTCAGAGTACAGAGTCACCTGGAGGACCTCGCCGAGGGATAGGAATTCCGGTGAGTACAATTTGACATTCTTACAGCGGACAGTGCTCACCGTACATTCCTGAGCTAGCTAAGCCATTTGTCACGACCGTAACACGTTTTCATGGGTGCATTCTCTCACCGTGCTCGAATTGCTGCATGGGGAGGGTATACTGGTCGAGGAAGCTCTTCAAGTTCTCCTCGCCGCCCACCCGGTGACAGCCGGATATGAATCTACTTATTTTTTTCGTTTGGTGATTTTTAAAAGAAAAGTTTATGCAACACCTCCAGTGGACAATGTAGACATCATTAAATAGAATACGTGTTGCAGTGGAATTAATTACTAAAGATGTTACTCCGAGTAATTCATTCCATTCCATGACGGATCCAGATCTGCTTAGAAACAGATGGTTTTTAATTCGACATTTACTTTACTCTTTCATTTTTGATGTATACTTCAAATATGATATTTTTCCAGTTTTTTTTAAATTTATGATTATCATTAAATTAGACACTTGTTTGATCCACTGTTGCCAAATTTACATTTCTTTAAATTGGCTCGTGAGGAGTCATAAACGACAATACAATATTTTGTTACTTAAATTTTCTGCTTGAAATTAATCAATGAACCATTTTACCTGAAGATTATTACACCTTTTCTGACAACCTTGTATATACACAAGTGAGCTGTGCCCGAACTGCTAACCAGAACCAGATGTATTCTATGAGTAAGTTTAACCTGTACTCATAGGTTAAACTTATTTTTTTTAATAAAAGTGATACCTCTGCCTACGAGCTGCTATGTAATAAAGGACGATCAGACTGTGAAGAGTAGGCTAATATTTCAATATAATATTTTACTTCAAGTCGGGGTGATTGACTAAAATTCCAGAATGCTGGACTGGCTTGTCTATAACTATGCCGTAGGAGAGTTCACCTGAACAGTTTTTCATATTTGGCATGGGGACGAAGATAGGAAGGTCCTAAGAAACAAGGGTGGCCGAATCAATTATAGGATTGCAGACTATGCTTTGAGATTCCGCAATCTCAACCGAGTACAGAGAAGAAACCTGAGGCAGCCGAAACTGTGGAGTTTTCAACTCTCCACTGCTGAAGGAGGCCGCCAGGATAAAAAAGCAGGAGGCTATGGTATTATCACAGCAGCCAGCAAGTATCTCGATAACGGCACCAGAAACCTCGTTATTATTAAAAAACTTTCGATAACCCTCATGATCAGTTTATAAAAGTAACAATTCTAGCAAATAATCCATTCATGTATGTTCAACAAGCATACACCAAGGGACGATCAACCGATTCTGTTCTACATAATGTAGTGAGCAAGATTGAAAGATCAAAAAAGAATTCACCCTAGGCATTTCTGGGGATATTGAGGGTGCGTTTGATAAAAACGACCAATTATATGATATAAACACGCTCATCGAACGCGGACTACCATCTAGGATTTGTGACTGGATTGGCAATGCACCGATTACTGATTACCTGCGTGATAAATAGAGGCTGTTCACAGGGTGGTTTATTATCTACACTCCAATGGAACATGGTACTGGCTAATCTACTTCAACAGTTGCTTAAGAGGAACTTTTTCATAACGGCGTATGCAGATGACTTGGGTACCCTAGTAAGCGGTAAGCAGGTCCAAAAGGTGATAGGATGTAAACTGCGCTCAAAATATTATCTAGGTGGTGTGAGGAGCACTCCCTTTCGGTTAATCTAGCCAAAACGTAGATGGTCCTTTTCACTGGGAAGAGAAAGGTGAATCCCAAAACACCAATGTAATTGAATTAGATGTTACAATTTAGTGAGGATGTGAAAAATCTGGGTGTCACAGTCGACAAGAAACTAAATTGGAAAAAACACATCGAAATCAAAGTTAATAAAGCACTCAGGGCCTTTCGGCAATGTTGGCGTGTAGCGGGGAAGATATGCGGTCCAAACCCACGGACAACGATGTGGCTATATGCAGCTGTTATAATACCCATGCTTACTTATGGCGCAGTGGTTTGGTGGCCTAAGACTGAAATAGGCTCCACTAACTAAGCTGTTGTCACAGTTGCAAAGAACCGTCTGCCTTTATGTTACAGGCGCCATGCATACAATTCCAACAATGGCGATGAAAGTGGTGCTGTGGCTTCCACCACTGGGAGGACATAGCCTGTTTTGGGGAGACCAAGAGAGGAGGGGATATCAGAAGAGGAGGGGATATCACCTCTGAAAGAATGTCTACAGAGACGTACCCCAACTAGAAACTGGCACCAATACTAGTGCACCCACTTATGTGACGAGCACACCCTATGAAATTATCACCGAAACCACAAAATACATGAGGGAATATGTTATAAGAATTTATACAGATGGATCCCTGAAGAAAGAAGGTTCGGGCCTCGGAATTTACTCGAGAAGCCTACATATTAAAAAAAATACCCATGGGTATAGACAGAAACATCGAGCAATTGAAGCTGATGGGCATTACATACGCTGCAGAAATTATTACACAACAAAAAATGTCTGCTAATCCTCACCGCCAATAGACATGCTATTCAGTCTCTAAGTAGAAACTACACCTACTTAGAGACTGTTAAAGAGTGTCATAAAAATCTCAGGCAGGTTTCGATTCATTACAGAGTCGAGATCTCCTGGTTGAAAATAGACAGTACTGACACATTGGTACCGGGAAGGCCGATGCACTAGCTGGAGTTGCGGCTAGTATGATTATTAAGTTCCCTATATGAGCTATTACATCTCTACACTCTAAAGAAATTCCGATATAGATAGGATGCTGTAACAAGCTGCTGACTTTCCAAGGAAACCCTTCGGTATCCAAATGAAAGATCAGCCAATCAAAACCTGCAGCTGTCCAGAGAGAATTTAAAACGTGTTCCAGCGATTCTAACTGGATACTGCGGATTCAGAGCACACCTCCACAGATTGGGGATTCTAGAATCACCAGTCTGTAGAGGGTGCTGCTTAGAAGACGAAATCGCGGAGCATATCCTTAGAAATTACCTAGCGCTAAAGTGTGGTAGAAAAACCATACTGGGCGAAGAATGGTCACAAATGACGAAAATCAGGGATTTACCTGTCTCGGTACTGCTAGCCTATCTTGATAAGGTAGGCTGCTCGTGCTGATAGGTGGTCTCAGATACCCTATAGGAAGGAAGCATTAGGGGCATAACGAGGCCTATGTGTGCATGCACGCACCTCCCACCTCTCACAAAACCATAAAAACCATCCTGGCATACCACCCATGCAATAGCCAAAAGTACGTGTTGCCAGGTTACTACTAAATGCAAACGGTATACCCAAAGTTGCGCGAATACAGACGAATGGAGAAGAAAATACGCGACTTCAGAATAAGTTGATTTTGTTACCTTCTCAATAAACCTAAAACGTTCATATTTTGTTTGTATGTTTAGTCAACGTTATTGTACGATTGGTCAATCCATTAATGAGTTTAATTATTAATTCTAATTCATGAAACTCATATTTAAGGAGTATTTGTTTGTATTATTCACTTTATTATTATTAAGCTCAAATATTCATTTGGTATGCAACGTATCATTCGCAATAGATATCTCTTAATTACCTATAGTATGTATCTCTCCCCCACCAAAAAGATATACCCAGAACGAGTGAAATCCCCGGGGAACAAACTCACTAACTCACTCACTAACGGTGAGTCCCTACGTTCCATAAACGTTTTACACGCAACAACACATATCAAGGAATCCTTGATATTGACACAATATCGAAACTAGTTGGAAAATAAAAATAAAAAACATTTTGTGAAACCAAGCAAGTGTATTTATTTTTTTCATTTCATAAATTTAAAAAAAAGTTTCACCAAGAGTTAAGTGAGAAAGTCCCTTAAAGTTGCCAAATATAACTTTTCAGCAGTATCATGCTCGCCCATCATCAATCAATTTGTTGCCCGGCCTCTGAGGTCACGAAATTAGCTCCGGGTGAGCATGTCTGGGATATGATTAGCCGAAGACTTCTTTATTTGCAGCATGTCCATCAAGCTCTAAAAACACTTCGAAATGCGTTTCGAATGAAATAACATAGGAGGATATCAATCACCTAATTGCAATTGTAAAGAAATATGTATATCGAAAATAAAGATCTGAGGTCAATTCACATTATAATAAAAATTATGGAAATAATTTAATGAAGGCTTCAGTTATCCCTCAACTACTTTTATTTAAGTTTTTTTTTTATTTTTTGAACAATAATTCATAACATAACTAAAAGGTAAATGCAAGTAATAAAAAATCCCGTATGAATCACCCAATAATTTGTTTGTTACGTTGTTTTTATCTAAAGGCATTTTGCGTTATTACAAGATATTATAAGTAATACGTATCTGATATATTACGTTTATAATGGTATAATAAATTTTATAGCCCTATATCGCACTAATGGCAATTGGAAAACGATTTCAATTTGTATTTAATATACAACGGGTTACTGTCGAATGTGTGATGTTATGGCGAGGTTGTCATCGATTGGACTCTTCTCTGGTAAGTGTAAAAATTTATAATTAAATGCTAAAATTCTCTATTTTTGAGAAGCTGATCATAATTCGTTTTCGGTCACCATTCCTTAAAGTTGCGCTTTAGTAGAAAGAGATAGTTATATATTAAAATGGAAATATATGTATATATATATATATATATATATATATTTAAGTTCTTTCATTTGCTGTTAATTTATTATTATAAATTGAATTAATTGTTCACTTATACATAATCTGTAAATCGCTTACTCTGTTAATTATTATCTTATACTTATTCGATACTTTATTTTAAAATAAATTGTATTTTCCATTGTAATAATTTAGATATGTATTAGAGCTGAAACGTGTAACGTCGTTATAAAATAAATTATTAAAAAAGAAACAATCGTGGAACAGTAAAATTAATTGGGGTAGTCGGTAGTATCCCAAAAAGTGACACTTTGTTCATCTTTTCCTTTCGGGGATTAATTCGCGATTTATTCACGGTGGACATCAACCTTCAGAGGGGCCCTCTAAATATTGAGCAGCCCAGACAATTTTTCGTCCTGAAAGACATCGTTCACCTGATTCCAGAGATCTTTGAGCGGACATCAAGTAATTTATTGACTTATTATTTTTACTCTAAGTTTCACAAGTTTATTTGTTTATTGAGTTAAAATTATAATTTAGTTTTAATAAGTTTTGATTCGTATTATCACAGTAACAATCAAAATTTATGTCCACTAAAAAATTATATATACAGGGTGTCCCCGAATGGTCTATACAACGCTCTACCACATATTCTCTGAAACAAAATAAGACAATTTAACTAAACTTATCTCTTTCCAAAAGTGGTTCCTAAGCCATCTACGAGGTCTCAAAGATATTATTTTTTACTTTCCCCGGACCCCTGTCCAAGGGAAAGTATTGTGATCGTGAAAATTTTCGAATCGCCAATTTCAACAAATATGCACGTTTTGAGGTCCCCTGAGTCCATTCCATCGAGTTTTGAAAAATGTCTGTGTGTGTGTCTGTGTGTCTGTGTGTTTCCGCGATAGCGCCTAAACAGCTAAATGGATTAAGCCCAAACTTTATATCTAAGCTTTATATAACAGTGGAATGATCTGAAAAGCTTTTGGTTAGAATCAAAACTCATTAAGTGCAACTTTACTCTTAACAATTTTTTAATTCGGATAGAAAAATGTTTCAAATAAAAGTTTTAGATCTTGGAAAATAAATAATTTCTGTTATAAAACTTTTATTGTAGGACCTCCGGTTTTCATTTTATAAGCATTTATCTGATAAATTCCCTTAGAGATTTTAATTATTGAAATAATTATTTTAATGACAAATAAAACGTCAAAGTGCCGTCAAATTCAACTTATCATTCACAAACGCCTCCAGTTTGCAAAAATGAAGAAGAGTGTGGAGGAATGATTTGAACCTATTGTAAGGTAAGAAATAACACACTTAATTACAATATTCTTCTAAATACTCGGCTTTTACTTTAAAAGATAACAATCAATTTTTTCTATTAATCATTTTGCTTCCCTATTAAATTTTCTATCAGAAACTTATTTGACCGTATTCACCGGGGAAAGTGCCTTGATGGACACATCACCATTTTTTTTTTCATTATTTTTCAAATATTTTTATTTTGGACTTAGGTAAGAAAACCAAATTTGGCACATTTAATTTTCTGCAAGATCATTCAATTTTACGTATTTTTTGTCATAAAATTTTGCTATTTTCCCCACAAAAAAAATATTTTGTATTTTACATTATAATAATTTAGATACGTATTACAGTTAGAACGCGTAACGTCGTTGTTACAAAATAAATTGTTGTTAAAAAAAAACAAATTTTGGAAAAGTGAAGTTATATGAAATTGAAGAAATTTCAGTGTAAAATACTGAGATATAATTTAAAATAATTAAATATAAGTGAAAAAGAAACACGTCTTATATTTAATTAATTTAAATTATTTCTCAGTGTTGTACATTAAAATTTCTTCAATTCCATAGATAATAAACGTAAAATTATTGAAAAAAAAAATAAATGTATTAAAATATAGGGAAATATTTCAGGAAATTTTGTTTAATTCGATTACGAAACAGTTAACTAATATTGAAAGTAAATTTCAGAATTAAATCTACCGAAGATCTAAAGTAAAAAAATAAGATATTGGATTTTGGGCCTGACGAACCAATAAAACCGGATTTTTACACCAATAATAACGAATATGAGTATGATGAATTATTTTATACTACTCCTAAACCACAATATACTGATAATTCATTAAATGCCTGTTTTTAATGATAAAGTTGATGATCATAATAATGATGAAGCTAGTATTTTAACACATTTAATACCAAAGGAAATCGCTGCAAATGATAAAGAGAAGAACATATTTAGTTAAAAGATGTTGCAGAAAAGTAATAGAAAAAAATATTTATTCACTTCGTCACAGTTATTCAAATAAATTAAAAAAAAGAATTTTAAAATAATTAATTAATAAATTATTTTCCCTTTAGCTGCTGTGACATTATCACTTATGTTACACAAGTACTTTAACAAATGTCTAATAATAGACATTTGCTGTTAGATAACAATAATATAATGTATAATGCAATAATTTTTGAATCGAAAATATTTAATGCAAAAAACAAAAATAAAATAAAAGTTACGTATAAGGCATAGCTGTATTGGCGATTCAAAAATGGTTGCATTATACAATATGTTATTGTTATGCAACAGCATGCTCTTTCGATTGCAATTTGTTTCATTCGATAATCTTGAAAAATAAAAAAAAAATAAAAATATACGATTTTCAAAAACAAAACTATTTTTTTTCTGGCGAACCCTTTGAGGTACAAACGATAACAAAAGTGGTACAAACGGGTACAAACGATGCTCTTTCGATTGGAATTTGTTTCATTTGAAAATCTTGAAAAATAAAAAAACTTTAAAAAATATACGATTTCCAAAAACAAAACTATTTTTTTCTGGCGAACCCTTTGAGGTACAAACGAAAATAAAAGTGGTACAAACGGGTACAAACGATGCTCTTTCGATTGCAATTTGTTTCATTCGAATATCTTGAAAAATAAAAAACTTTAAAAAATGTGCGATTTCCAAAAATAAAACTATTTTTTCTAGCGAACCCTTTGAGGTACAAACGAAAATAAAAGTGGTACAAACGGGTACAAACGATACTCTATCGATTGGTATTTTTAGATTTAAAAATATTAAAGTTGAGCGCTGGCGAAAAATTCACCCCTTTGTAACTTTTTAACCCTTTAGGTACAAACGAAAAAAGGGGTGTTTTTCTTAGGTACAAACGAGGTACAAACGAATGGCGTTATCAGTTTTTATTTTTTTAAAAGTTGGGCGCCAGGTTCACACCGGTAGAAACAAGTACTGACCTAGGGAGGAAACTTTGCTGTTACGCCAAAGAACGTGTCGATCAAAGATATTGTGGCAAATGTGGAAGCAGCAATTAGGGACATTATCGAGGAATCGGCAGAGGAAATACGTCATCTTGACCGCCGACAAAGGAAATGCTACAGAGGTTGTGATGATGTCCCTTAGATGTGGATTCTCCTGGACTAGATTAATTACCGCAAACTACCAAAGGATCCAACCTACCGTATCTTGAGAACTACAAACGATCTAATTAGACGTTCTTCAATCCCAGAGGAAGACTAAAGACGCCATATATGCAACGAAGCGAATCACCCCAGGATATTATGAATGCGGTTGAAATACCATTATTCGCAAAACCCTGTCAAATGAAGTCGTAGCGTAATCTGATAAATTAAGAAAAGTATACATTATTTTCTTGAAAATCTTGAAATTAAAGCATTTTACGGAAAAGTGTGCCGAATCATAATCGTCATGGTTTTGAAGGGGAAATATGATTTTGACAAAATAGCCCCCCTAGCCCCACAGGGACAATTTTAAATGGGAACCTCTATTTCTTATTCAGATTCTGAAAGAGCTTTAAAAAATATGTAGGGTTTATAACGAGACGTTTATTAATTTCCAATGGCGCTGTAATCGTGAAAAAATGATTTATTGTAAAAATTTTGCAAATTAATATTGTCTTAATAACTGTACAAAAAATAACATTTGGTGTTTCGAAATCTTATGATGTCCTAAAGAGAAAAAAAAAATCAGTTCGTCTCGGCTTACTGTCAGTGAAAGATTTTTGTATCTGTGTGGTTTCCGTGATAATTGTTAACGAAATTCGCAATGGTTCGGATGAGGTAGTGGACATACTGCTGATTCTTGGAGAAGCTCGGAAAAATTACGCTGCAGCAGCCCGGCTTTATGTCCGAACGATATCCTGATCGCGATCATCCAACACCGGCGACAATTCGCAACATCGAGGAAAGGGCACGAGAAGATCACCTGATACGGCATCGCGAAAAGGTTGATAGGATGGATGGTGACAATGCCGATCCAAGAACTGTGGCTGTTTTGGGACTGGTCCACATGGATCCACACATCAGTCTGCGCAGCATCGAACAAGAACTGGCAATTTCAAATGAATTACCATGTGGTTTCAGCAGGATGGAGCACCGGCGTATTATACCAATCAAGGTCGTGCTCATCTCAACGACGTTTTCCCGGAACGCTGGATTGGTCGTGGAGGGCCAGTGAATTGGCCGGCCTGGTCTCCGGATTTGACGTCCTTGGATTTTTTTCTTGTAGGAATATCTGAAGGTCATCGTTTTCCGCGATCGGCCAACCACACGCAACGACATGAAAAAGAGGATACGCCGTGCCTGTAGAGGAATCAGTACTGCAATTTTGCTTAAAACGGTGATGAACTTCGAGAAGAGAGTCACAATATGCGGCAACAGCAATAGACAACACTTCGAGCAGTTACTGTAGGTTGTAGTCGAGAAGAAATCGGTCTATTCACAAAGTGATGTGCAAAGTCCCGTCGCAATTTTTGGCAATATTGCAGAAAATAGCGCTATTAAAACACTTAATTTACAATGAAATTAATTAACAAATAGTAAAAATAACATGAGAATCCTTGATAAAATCGAATCATTCATAATTAGTTTTTTATATCCTGTTTTCGTACCCCCAGTGTTTGGGACTGATATTTTCATTTTTTTATCATCATTTCCCATTTAAAATTTCCTGGCCTCCCCCTGCGAGGCTAGGGGGACATTTTGTCAAAATCCGATTTCCCCCCAAAACCATGAAGATAATGATTCGGCATACTTTTCCGTAAAATGCTTTTATTTCAAGATATTCTGTATTACGGGAGCTTAAATGATAGTCCATAGTGGTCAACTTAAATGTGTTTATTCTTAAACATTCAAATTAATACTGCTTCTACAATCCAATAAACTCAACAAAAAACATCCGTTCCTCGAGAACAATATAAAAAACTACTACCTAGTATTAATATGAATAGATGGATGAATCCCATTTTTGATAAAGTATCTTAATTTAACATACTTCATCAAAAACATTTTCAACAATGATGCGCTAGTAATCGGGTGTTGTCAATGCAAAATCAAAACTGTAAATTTCAACCGATGCATAACAAAGTACATTTAAATACAAGTTTTATAATTTATATTTAAAAGACTAAAAAGCGCAGTTATTTGAAGTGAAAGCCAACTATGATTTAAATTTACAAAAGGACCACCTTATCTTATATCTCAGAATTATTAAGCTTAAGACAAAATATAATAACATCAACGTATTCTACTAACAAGGTGCCTTAGGAGTGTTTTCACTGCCAGTACTCAATTAAATAAATATCTTAATGCTAAATTGGCAAAAATGACTTTTGACGTATAACTCGAAAACAATTGAAGGTAGAAAAAATTTGATTAGGTAAATGGTGTCAGCACTAAAATCGAGCCCTGGAAGCATATATTGTTTTTTTTTATGTTTAATATTAAAAGTACTTTACTTGAAGAAACCATCAAAAACAGGACACCCTGTACAGTAAAATTCAATTTATTTTTTTCTGTTAGCTCAATTTCTTAAAATTAAACAAACATATAATAATCCTGTATATGTTTCATATTTTTTATGAATTTCTATATTATTTTAATAATATTTGATAAGACAGTTGGTTTACATTTTTATTAAATATTGCGCACATTAATAAAAGTTATTGCTTTTAAAAATCTGTTCATGTAATACTGCTTCATTTTTCTTTTAAATTTTAGTTTACTTTCCACGAGGAATAAAGCTACGACTATAATTATGGCATCTTTCGGATTGATTCTGTTCGTATGTTTCCTAATTCAATATTCCTCACAAAAATCGAGACTCTGTAAGTATATTTAAAGTTCCCACTGTTGTATAATTGTACACAACGGTATACTAAAGCTCAATGCCTACTAAATATACAGATCGAAATGTCGGAGTGAGGATTCCCAGATGCATACATATGCCAGGCCTTGGAGCACATACTCGTCTCCTACACTGTTCTAATACAAATGGGTTGAAGTGTAAAATATATTTTAGATTCAGAGTTGTAATGATACATATTTATTTTATAGAAAAAATTATATTAAAATGAATAAATATTAAATTAAATTACCTATAGAATTTGTTAAAATTCCAAATAAGGCATATATTTCGAGCGAGAGATGTTTCCGCCACGACGGTCTGCGAGCGAGAATTCACGCGCATTTGGAGTCCCTAGACTCCGAGATTTCAAATACCATTCATCCGACATTCCGGCCTGTATCTTTAGTAGGCACTGTGTAGCTTCATTTTTTGTAATAAGTGTAACATATATTGAATTAAATTATTTTATATGTATTGAACGGTGTTTAATTCCAGTGGTGATCGTAGAAGAACCGCTGATTAACTCATCTTACAGCATTCTACCCATCATCACGATTCCTCAACCAAAAGACGATATAATCCTGGAAATCATCACAATGCAACCCACACAGGAATTTGTGAATACTCGTAAGATCAATGTTAATTTTGTTTGAATTTGGACCTAATGTACTTGGAAAGCGAAATATAATTAAAATCACTTGTTTGTTATTTAACTATATTACAAAAAAATAGTTAAATAAAATACTCCTATTGAAGGTAATTAATTATATTGTTTATTTTTCATTCAGAATTGTTATAAAATTACATTTTTCAAATTTACTTTTATGTATTGAAGCTTTCGTGACAAAACGGCGAAAACAGATGTTTTTACTTTACATAGAAATTACTTTTGTTTGAATGTCCATTTCCTTTAATAATATGTATATTAATCATAATAAATAAACCTAATTGCCCATCACTAGTTAGTTATTCATATTTCTATATTGGAACCGGTGAAACACAGAATTTACAATCGAGCACCTGACGCTAGTCTTGTTGAATTCGATAATTGCATTCGGGGTCTGAACATTAAAAAATAAAGCCAACTAAAAATTATATTGAATTATTCAATTATAGTCAACATATCGCAACTTTTTCGTTTGCTTAAAATTAGTCACATGTCCATTCAATAAATTCATCTTTTATATATAATTTTACTCTAATTTCTCGATTGTTTTTTAAAGTATATATATAATCAACCTTAATTTCGAATTTAAAAAAATAAACAATGCAGTGTACAAAATAAAAAAATCCCATAATAACAAACACAAAGTTTACAAAAAAACACAAATAAAAAGAAAAGCTTCTCCTTCCTAAATTATAACGTAATTGGTTTGATTCTAAATTATATTATAGTTACACCGGCCTGCTTCTAACAATATTCTTGCATACTTGACACCCGTTCCTCTTTCATCCATTATTCACACCTTCCCAACTGACTTTCTTACGTTTTTTTTTATTTAATGTTGCCATTCATCCTTTTGCTCTCCATAATACACACATTTCATATACTCTTCTCCCATCCAACTCTTCATTCCTCTCTCCACATTTCCACATCTGAATCTTGCTAGCAACACTTCATCCTACCTCTTATACTTCCCACTGAGGAATCTAGGCAGCCGATCGTGGCTCTAGACTTTCATTTTACCCACTACCATTCCGCCGTCTGGCCTTTTCACAATACTTCCTCTATCATAGAGGTTGAATAATAGTGGGCTCAATGGACAACCTTACGTCACTCGTGCATTCACTCGAAATCACCCAGATACATTTTCCCCCATTCCGACAAGACACCAAGATTCCATGTACACATCCACTATCCATTCAATTATTTGCTCAGATATACCTTTCCCTTTCAAACACTCAATCGACAACCGTCTTCGACTCACTGAATCATACACCGCTTTCAAATAAATAAATTTTGCGCTAACTCTCTCTCTCTCTCTAAAATCAGATTCAGTGTAACTACCTGGTCTATTATCGACCGTCCGACTGTTGACCGAAGTGCACTTCTGTCAACATTTTCCCAATTTCTACCTGCTCCTCTGTCCAATTTTTCACTATTGTCATCTCGCTAATTTATACACACTGTCCAATAAAATTATACCACTCAAGTTTTCCCCGTTTTATATATCGGAATTAACGTTTACATCAAAAATGATTATTTCAAGTAAACGTTCGAATTGATAACCATCCGTTTCTAAGCAGATTCGGAACAGTCGTGAAATTGAACTAATTACTCGGAGACACATCTCTTCAGTAATTCATTCTACTGCAACGCGTATTCCTTTCATGACGTCTACATTGTCCACTGGAGGTGTTGCATAAAACTTTTCTATTAAAAATCTCCAAACGAAAAAATCAAGTGGATTCATATCCGGCGACTTTGCTGTCCATAGTATGGGTCCATTACGCCGAATCCATCTATTTGGAAAATGTTCATCATACCTTTCTTTAATTAATGGTTTTAATATTTAGACATTGGTAGTTCATATTGTATGAAATAAATATGAATAAATTATTAAAAATCAACCAATAAAACACAGATTTGTTTGAATAACTTTAAATTCTCAACTAGTTTCGGGTTATCAGCCCATTTTCAAGAGAATTTGTGTTTTATTGGTTGATTTTTAATAATTTATTCATATTTATTTCATACCTTTCTTTATTAGCTGTTCTTCGATTTTCTATATCCTTTTACATAACCTTCTTCATCCACGGTAACTGTGTTTCTATCTCCCACTCTTAAATTTCAATCTCCTCCAATAATCCACTTCTCAATGTCGACGCGCGTTATAGTCGCAGTTGACTTATATATCGCATTATTTCCTGCCCTCTTTGTTGATTGTAAATTGTCAGAAACCCCCATTTTGTACCCTCTATAGTATATACTCGTCCCATTACCCTATCACCCATTCAAATATTTCACTAAAATAATCCTCCTCCTTTCCTTTTATTGTTATTCTAATACTTTCTATAATTCCACCCCTAGCTCTGCCTTTTCCATTATCCCTTATCGCCTCCGCACACTTCCATACGAAGAGCACACTGCTTGTTTTCTTTCTCTCTCACACACTGACAGTTTTTTTAAAGTATTTTACTGATGAATAAAATCAATGATTTATTTTAGTTTTACTCTTATGTTCATTGTCACTTAAACGCCGCTGTTGTGATCAGTTTTATCCTGCGAAAATGATGCCGCGAACATATCGCCTTATCACATTCTAAATATTTCCACTCTTGCCATATATCTATTTACTTGCGTTTATATAACATTTATAAACAATTATATTTTTTCTATATAACAACTTTTAATTTAAGTAGTATATAAATTAATATTTTTTCTTCCGTTATTTTTCAGTGTGCAGAAAGCCCAGGCCTAATTTAATAATGGATTTTACAACATGGAAGACATCTTCTGAGACCGTGAAGAAAATTTCAAGATTCGCTCACATCCCAACGATCACAACGAGTTTCGGTGGTGATGGGGATTTCACTGAATGGCTGCATTTGTCGGATGTCCATAATAACATTTTCTTGCAAATTAAACAACCCGCCGATTTGGTGCCGCACATAGTGAGGGCGATTGTCGAGTTTAACAGGTTTACAAATGCGGCCATTGTTTACGACGACACATTCGGTAAGTATTGTTATTATAATTTTATTATAATTATTAATAGTTGAAGATTCTACTTTGTTATCGATTATAATTAAATGTTAATAAATGAAACACTTTTTTACTTTGTTGTTTAACTCGAATTGCGTTATTATAGACTATAGTTTCGACAACATTAGCGTGTCATTATTATATCAAAGGTAGATTAAAAATTACAATTACATGTATATATTCAGGCTGTTTCAAATTCAAGTCTCACCATGGGGATCTCGCTTAATATAAGAGATAGAAGGAAGGTTTAAATTTGGCACTTTTGCAAAATTTTATGCTGATTAATATCCCGTTGAGAAAACTGGGCTGTTTTCGAGAAAAATGAAAAAAACTGAAAAATGTGATTTTATTTTTTATATTTATATCTTCGTTTTTTGAAAAATATTTCAATGCAATGAAGACACCCTTAAAGCACTTTTTATGGTCTAATCGATGTCGTACTTAATTTACCAATAGCATGCTTCATTTCTTCTGGACCATCATGAAATATTGCTTCAAATAACGAAGATATAAGTAAAAAAGAAAATCGCATTTTTCATTTTTTTTTTTTTTTCATTTTTCTTCAAAAGAAAGAAACATAGCCCAGTTTTTTCAACGGGATATTAATCAAGATTAAATTCTGCAAAAGTGCTAAATTTAAACCTACTCTTTATCTACTCTTATATTAAGCGAGATCGCCATGGTGAGACTCCAATTTGAAACACCCTGTATATTACAGTATTGCTTTAAATGGGAGAATGTATTAGATCAAGCTGGTTATTAATTAAGGTAATGTCCGGATCAGCGCGCGTTTTTTGAATTTTCAGTGATTCAAGGAGGTTCATTTTACGACGGCAAAAGTGTGATTATTTTCGATAACATGTTTAGCAAAGTATGATTTATCGCGTAAATTATGTTGAAAAGATCGTATGTGTTCCTGGAGTCTTATATTAAAATTACGATCAGATTGTCAAATATATACTGTAACGCCTTTTATTTTTATTTTTGTATGTGCTTCTCCCGATATACCCTTGCCTCTCTTGCATCTCCACTTCCCTCCATTTCTCTTTCATCCGTGCCTGCACATTAACCCCAATCTCCAACCACTCATTCACAATTCTCTCCGACACTCCTACCCTTTCATACATCCTTCTTCGTTCGATCCTCCAATCACACAGCCCTATTCCCAGACACGTTCTCCATACCACTTTCACCAATCTCTCATTATCCAATTCACACAACTTCATTTCATACTTCACAACTCTCTCCATTGCCTCCACATGTACACTCACTCTATTTGTTTCCTGCAACAGAATGTACCCAGAGGTTGATCTTTCCACGCCAAGAATCTGCTTCAGGAACCACCACTGCTCTCTCTCAATGCATTCGTACTCTCTTATTCCCCACCATACACCATACAGACAAAATTGGCTTCACACACGTATCCCACAGCTTACACGCCAATTGGAAGTTGCCAGAAAACCACCTTTCCTTGTACCCATTTAGCGTGCTCCCCGTATCCACCTGTGCATTTAAATATGAAGCCCAAATACTTAAATTCATTCACCCTTACAATCACATCTCCCTTCCATTCCAATTCCCTCCTCTATTCTTAAAACGCATCCATTTAGATTTCGTTGCATTCACTTGTAGTCCTCTTTTGTCCATATACCTCTCTACTCTTCGCATCATCTCTTTTATTCCTCCACATTCTATCGCCACAAGCACCATGTCATCCGTATACGCCAGCATCCATACCTTCCTTTTTCCAATCACAACCCCACCTGCTTGCCCTTTTCTCAAAACCTCTTCCAATGCCCTGCCACACTCCCGTCCAAATTCTAAATCTTTCTAACACATTCACTCCTACTTTCGCACTTACCCACGTTTCCTCGTACACCGTTACCGAACTTACTCCTTTCCTTCTCAAACACTATTAATCTATCCCTCGGTACAGTATCATACGCTGCTTTCAAATCCAGGAAAACAGCGTACACACTGCCTTTTTCTTCCAATACTCTCTCCACCATCCTTGCCAGAGTAAAGATTTGATCCCTTGTTCCTCTCCCTTTTCTAAAACCCCCTTGCATCTCTGGTAGCAATCTTTTGGTCCCCACTTCTTTCTCCAGCCTATTTTTCACCACAGTTATGGCAATTTTGTACCCGGTACACATAATTGATATCCCTCTATATTTTTCTAAATTTGAAGTATTTCCTTCTTTGTGCACCGCACACAAAACCCCCACACGCCACGCCTCTGGAAACTTAGATTTTCCTCTCCACATTTGATTCAGCAACGTTCCAAACTTCTGCTTTCCCTCCTTTCCTATCTCCTTCCACATTTCTGCCTTTAATTCATCCAGTCCGGCAGCTTTTCCAGCCTTTACCTCATCAAACGCTTTTTCTATTTCCTCCTCCGTGAACTCTTCAACCTCTCCTATCGGTTCTTGTCCACCTACCCCACACAAATGCATTACATTTTTTCTGTCCATTCTTGCAGAGATCCTCCCATACGACCCCTCATTTCACCACTCTATAAAATATTCCATATCTCCCTTTCATTTCCTCGGCTGTTCTTTCCACAACTTGCATCTTTTTTTTCTCACATATTTCGGCATACCTGATCCTCGCTTCCACCACCCTCTTCTCCTCTCACCTACCCAAGTCCTACTCCCTCAAGGTCTTCCTCGCTTCCCTCTTTGCTTCCATACACTCTTCATCAAACCACGGGAATAGTTATAGATTGCGAAAAAATGGGAATTAACACGGACTTCAGGTCGTTTGATTTTTTCTGCGATGTTTCCCAAGTTGTCCCCTAGAGGTCTTGAATTGTGAGGTATGCAACCCGGTGTACCCATGTGTTGTTGATATGGTTCGGCAGAGGTCGTGTTATGTGGTATGCAACCCATCGTACCGTTTAATAGGTGGTGGAGTGCCAACGACGCTTGAGTATATGTATAAAGGATAGATGGAATAGAACATTTGAGAGTGGGGGAATTTAATGGGAGATATCATGACGTCACAGTAACTTACTGCGCACGCCTTAAATATGATTAAAATAGTTATCGAATAATAAATTAAACGATATCGAAACGGAGTTTCCTCTCCATCAACCGTTGTTTGGAATAGCTCCATCTTCGTTTTGAGTCGCTATCGACTAAACTAAAATACGACTTTAGGTTATATTAATATAACTAATTTTCGTTTTATTTTATTATATTTATTACTAAAATAAAAATACTAATATTAATTAAATTGTTTAATATTTTTATCGTAATAAAATTATAATAAACAATAACCTCAAAAGTCGATATTTAAGTTGTATTTATTGCGTACAAATAAAAGTGTACTAGTAAATTAAAGATTGATTCTTCTTCCTTCATAAAATTTATTGATTGCAAATATGTCAGTCACGATGTCACCATTCGAATGCTTAAAAAATGTATTATTTTTTTTATAATAATACAGTGTAGTAATGAATTTAGTTATTACCATTTTTACTCAGTTACAACAGAATGGATTACCTCTTCGAACAAGTGCATTTGTTTGTTTAAAAATCTAAAGAGTGCAACATTTTAAAAGAGTGTGGATCAACGTAATAAAATAATGCAAAAATATGTAATGTCCCGCCGAAAAACAAATTAATGTATTACGCCCGGTGATAACAATTTTCAAATTTACTTTTAGCATGGTCGCTGAAAGACCAAAGTATAACTAAATAATGAAACAATGAATGGGCATAAACAAAGAAGTAGAAAGCACGCAATGTGAAAATAGGTTGTGCTTGTTTTCGCCGGTGTACGCGCGAAAATATTCAAATTTGTCTACGTCACGAGATCTGAATGACCGAAAGGGAGGTGAGAAGCAAGGGGGGCGTTGAAACTATGTGAGGCGCTAGTTCAGCATACCTTTGCACATAGAGTTAGAATAACTAGAGGAAGCATACGCACCGTTTGTTGTCATCCAACATACAGGGGAAAAACGTAAGGGGAATACACAATTTGTAAACACAAAGTAACTTCACAGCTGATTTTGACGCCTAACCCAATACACAAACTCGTCAGTGCTTTATTGAATTACTAGTTCGTATTGGTGTTTTTGATTAGATTTTAATTGTCTGTGTTTTATTTGCTCATTTCTGCTTGTGTTTATAGTCTGATTCGTGATTATTGTTATATTGTCTTTGTTTTATTTCGTGAATTCTTCGAACCCCTTATTGAAGTCATTGGAAATAATTCATTTAAGATATTATTTGTGTCTTACGGTTATTATCCTGATGTAAAAATATAAAATTATATTTATTTACAATTTCGAATTACCATTAGGTCTGTTTATGTAATAATAACATAAAAAGTAATAATAAGTCTGCATATTTTTGGCCAATTAAGATATTAATACCATGAAATGAACAGATATTTTCATGATTCGACGATGCTAAAGAATTCCGACCATCATAAACAATGATAAATAATTTGAATTTAAGCGGGAAATCGAACAGCTGCGACGTTCCACTTGTGTTTATGTTTACGTTTTCAGAAGCGATATATCTGACTACAAACATTCCCTATCCCCACCACAACATTACTCGTCTAGTATATTCGACGTCTATGCCTTTACACATATGTATATATGTGCCACTAGATCTACCTTGGTGGAGTGCCATCTATTAAATTTGGGGGTTACTACTTACTAACTAACGATATTTAATTTACTTTTTTAATTCTTAAGATTCGAACCTACCTCGTTGAGCTTACAAGTCCAAAGCGTTGACCGATCGACCAATTTACCTTTTTGATAACAACTATGGAATTGTGTATAGAAAACACGTTACATCACTCTCGCTCTCATAGATAAAATTATAAATCTTTTTAAAAATTATTATAAATGAATAGAGTGGACAATTAATAAGATAAATGTAATTTTATTATTAAATTTATTATAATACACAGATAAAAGTTTAAAAAATACATAAAAGCATATATATAATTTTTCTGAGTGAAAACATTTAAATAAAAATAACAATATTAATCACAAACATTTCTTTATTATACAATGGCTCGTAAAGAATAGTGACCCCAATGTAATGAGTGTATGTTATCTATTTGTTTCCTTTTATCATCAAAATTTTTAATGCGACTTTATTTACTGTGACTGAATAAACATTATGATCAATTGATTGAATTTGGGACATAGTTGTCATTTTTGATTGATAATTAAAAACAGATTCTTTGTAATCATTAAAAATATTTTTTTTTTAGAAATTGAAGAACGTTTTTTGTATAACATTATATTGCATAAACTTTAGCTCTAATACCTACATATTCTTTTATAATTTCCCCACTCATTTCATCTTTAAATTTTCAAATTACTTTTTTGTTGACACGTGGAATTCCATATCTATTATTTTCATCATAATCAAATGTATCGAAAATCAAGAATGCATCTCTACAATTGATATTGTAAATACTTTTATATTCACAGACTTCGTTAGGACTAAAGGCTGCTATTATACTGTCAGTGTCTGTGTAACAAATTTCAATTTTAAAATGTGGTTCAACTTGTATTTTAAGATAATCGTAAATGAAACTACATATTACCGTTTTAGATAGATCTAAAATACAAGTACCCACATATAAAGATTTATTGTATTTCAACAATGTTTTATTCATCTCTATGGCTACTAAATTGTCATTAAAAATTTTAACACTTTTAAAATTTGGTTTGGATATATATTTATTAGCTCTTTTCCAATTATTTACAATATAGATTTCCCTGTATTTGCGTACGGATTCCATTATTTTAGCGAAACTCATGTTAGAAAAGTCTTTATACTGTTGTTTGTCGAAATCATTGGTAGCTTTTGCTCTTAGGTCCGAATTAAGATCAATAAAAATTTTTTAACCATTTTGAATGTCAATAGCTTTATGTATCTCTTTTAATATTAATCGATGCGAAGTGCATTGTAATAATACGCATAGGTGAAGTATGTATTTTTCCTTATTATGTAACGTTAACATTAATTTTTTATCATTTGCTCGAGCTGACATTCATATGTGTTCGGGGCAAAATGGAAAATATTTATGATGATCATGTAATTTGTCGGGATAGTCAATATCACACTCAATAATGCATGATTTTGGCATATTATCCCCATAAAAATCTTTGATTGTACCATTCATAATATCATTGTATAATTTCTCAATATTGCCAATCCAAATAAAATGAATGAATACAACCCATTTGCCTCTACATAAAATATTTCTTTAGTTTCTTTATCAGGATCATAATATTCACTATTTGGAGAATTTGATTTAATATATTTACAACTAACTTGACATATCCCACCACGAAGCCCTCTCTTGAAAAACAAAGTCATATCAATATCACTTATTAACTCTAATTAAACTTTAGAGATTTTCAAAGCTGAAGTAAATGATAGACCAGGTACCGTAAAAAAGGCACATGCATCAAGTCCATAAGTTTGATAAATTAAATTACGATAGTTTTCAAAGACATCAGCTAAAAGACATACATCATTTTTTTAAGTAAATATCTGCATAATCACCTAAAGTGTTGCACTCAAATGTATTCCAGACATGATTTGCATGTTGAAAAATGTTCTTCATTTATTGAACTATCACATAATTTGCTATAAAAATGATCAATAGTGGGTAATTTAGTTTCTTGTAATCTAGCCCAATCATTAACATAATCATATGGAAATATTCCATTTTGTCTAATTAAATTAAATTTATTTATATCCGGAAATTGATGTTTTGTATGAATCATTTTATCAGATTGTAATTTTTTTTAATAATGTTTCTAATGAAGATGGCATAAATCGATAAGAATCTAAAAATCTTAATTCTATTCCATTAACCCTTTTTGTAAATGCGATATAAGTTTCAGTTGTTGTGGAATTATGTGTAAGGGATCATCTTTAGCGTCTGCTAATGCTTCAATTAAAAAATATGAATCTTGAAAGATTATGAAAAAATATAGGGATTATTATTTTACCGTATTGACATTTCAAATTACAATTATTACAAAGTGTACTTAAAAACTGACCTGTAAAGTGACAGTGATGTGCCACTTTAGGGTTGATGTCTTTTAATGTTTCATTACAATGAGTGCATACATTACATACCATACATCATGTGAATATTTTTCAAGCAAAGTCATTGGTTTCATTGATACATTTGAATCTCTTTAACATCCCTAATAATCAAATCAACTTAATTAATTATTTTGCTAATAAACCATTTTTCAGGATTAGATCCTCTGTAAGACTCAAATTTATTTAATGAGGAATCATATGAACAGATTTTTAAATAAGCAACACTGAATGGTATATGTTTTTAATAAGTATTCGTAAATGAATTATTAGGATTATTTGAACAAGAAGAAATAGGTGTTGTAAGAGCCTCAAAATCAGAATAAAATACAAACGGTTGTTTTAAAGTTGCAGAGAAATTGGAAAATTTAATGTGTGAACCTTTTTCAGGCATTTCAACATTAACAGTTTTAAAATTCATGCAATCGTTCATATGCCTAGTAACTTATTCTTTTTTACTAAAATAATTAAGGCAATAATTACATATAAATTTTTGATGGAAAGAATTATTACAGAGTTTACTTAAATTTGTATTTAGGGCATAATGACCGTTTCGTCGATTTTTCATTATATATAGCAAATTGATTGAAAATCCTTTAAAATTTTTGGATATATACACTGGATATAGATTTTCTTTTTGTTCATTAAAAGAGTTTAAATTTTCAAATTTACTAATATTAGTTAATTTTACTGGAAACTCAATATTGGTTAAATTCATAGAATCGTATATTGATTTAGGGTAAGAATCTATACTCTCAGGGTCACTATTACCTTTACATGGATTAAGGGCTGATAAAATACACGAAGTAAAACAGCGTTGATCCGGATTTTTAATGTTAATGACGCATTTCTTTTTTCTAATAAAATTTGGCAAATCAATGTACGTGGAAGAACCGCCAACGAGAGGGGACGAAAGCCCCAACCAGGTTAACTATGGAATAGAGTGCCCACCCGCTTTTTCGTTCTTGAAATTCTTCTAACTGTAACAATGCAAAAAAAAAATCTTAAAACTATTTAAATCACATTTGAAAAAATATATGGGTAATTGAATTATTTTTAATTTACCTGTATTAATAAATCTCTAATTAAAAGAGATAAGATCCCGTCAGGATTAGATGAAATAAGAATGGTGTATTTTTTAGTAGAAAAAATATTTAAATTCTTTCTTCCATGAAGATGGGATGATGAATTCCCCGGAAAACGTTAAATTCATTTTAAAACAAGTAAATTGTTTTAAAATATTTTTATCTTGGCCTTTTATTAAAATTGATGCATCTTGAAGAATTGCCATTGGATCAACATGTGTTAAATTAATTACTTTTCCTGTTCGTAAAAGAAATAAAATAATATGTAATACAACAAGTGAAACAAACAGTAAATTATTAAATAAATTGTAAAATATAATTAAATAATAATAAAATATAATTAACTTACCTCTTTCCAATAAACTCTCTTGGGTTGAAGAACATTTTCAGCTTAATGAGGACGGGGTCTTAATCCAAGTCCAATTACTCCTCTGTTTTGAAGCAGGTACTTGTATTTAATAACAATGTCTCTAGCATAGCCACTTGTGAAACATATTGTTTTTGTGTATTAATATTCCCTTTCTTCGTATTTATTAGTTGATTTAAATGTTTAATATTTACTTTAATAATTTTAATATATTTTTGAATGTTTGCTCCATTAATATTAGATTGAAAATTAGTTTTTATTAAACAAATAGTTTTAAGTATATTATTTTTATTTTCAGTGTTATCACTCATTTTTTATTTTAGCATTTAAATATTAATAAATTCAAAATTGTGGCACAAGTGACCAGATTTTCTTTTCTTTAATCCATTATATATAAATCGTGTTTGTGATGAATTTAAGATTTCCAAATGAGAGTCATCTGTGAATCTATTATTGTATCTTTTTGGAAGGAACACAATCCCTCCAATCCTTATAAGTTTTTTTCCCTGTTTCGTATTCATAAATTTAAATTCTTGAATATTATATATCTTATTTATCTCTAATTCCCTTAGTGGGATATTTTTTTCAATTTAGATTTTGTTCGCTTTTCGATAAACTTTTGATGGGGCTGTACTTTTCCCGGGTTTCTCTCCAAGAGAAAGTTGTTGTTTTCTACGCGAACTATTGTTATCGCCAAGGTGACCGCTCTAATCCAGGCTAATTCCCGGAAGGACGTCTACCCTCTTGCCTACCGCTTCACCCCCGCACGTGATCGTGAGATGTGCCCCTGAAGATCCATGGGGCATTAACATTCAAACCGTCGAACTGTTCAGAAGTATTTTGTATATATATTACCATTTGTAAAAAGTTGTGAATATGGTTTACTTTCGTGAATTAATTTTGGAACGTCGCGTGTTTTATTTCTTCATCAACTAGCTCGTTTACAACGAGCATTTGTCAAATCCCAACAGATTCGCTTGCCCCATTTAAATATCAATTAGAGACGTTTTATGTTCTTTCACATTGGATGTAGATGGTTGGTTATTATTTTCCTGTTCTTCGCCCAAATAAAGCTTTCTTTTAACACTAGATGAAACCATTCGTTTTATTTCTAATTTTTTATTACACTTTTCAATTGTTTTTTTTTTTTTACACAATTTAGAATTTTTATTATTAATTTGTGGTGGGGTAAACTTTGCTAACATTTGGTCATCACTATCACAGTCACCGGCAAACATCTTTGCACTGTTTTTTAGAGTGTAGGTACAAATCAAACTGGAAATAATTTCCTGTGTCTACCGTATACATAAATCGGTGGAAAAACCACAAGTCAGGGACTTTAAGGTTGCGGTTTAGTAGAAAGAGATAGCTATATAGTAAAATGGAAATAATCGTTTGAAAAAAGAGCCATTCTTTTGGATTTAATAATATGAATATGTATTTACATTTTTTATCTACCAAGGATAAAGTATCAGTCTAAATAATAAATAAATCGTTATTTTTCGTGTATTACGTCTATTTACTAGTTTAAGTTAGAAAAGAAAATTGTAAGATATAATGAAATTAATAGGTCATGTCTGCTGAGTTATTTAATTGCAGAATTTAGTGAAATCCTTTAAATTTTTATTGTACAAGTTTTTATTAGCAGAAATATAATTTGAAATTTGCTATAAATTTGATGAATTTTCATTATTTTTCATAATTGTTTTTCACATAAACTAAACATTAAAATAATGTTTAAATCATCTGATGAAATTCCTGCTTATTTTAAGATTACTTTTATGTATAATACAATATTGTTCATTGATCACAACAGCAATCTAACTCAAATTAGTGATTGCCAATACTTATATAGCTATCTCTTTCGTCTAAACCGCACCCTTAATAAGGAAAACCACAGGTTTTCTTTTACCGCGCGAATAAAATCCTCATCACTTTCGCGCAAATAAAAAAAATGTGATAAAAAATTGAACAAGGAAAATTAAAACCAACGTGGTTAATAAAATCCACTACACTTTTCTCGTAAAAAAAAAAAAACTGTGATAAAAAATTAACAATTTAAAACAAAATTGATTATATGCATTTTATGTTGTTGTACCTAGCGGCATTTGCATATTTTTTAATCAGTAATTATTGCATGCGATAGACAAAATGAATTGTACGTGTGTAATTTTATCATCTGCTTTTGTCTTATTAATAATAATGATTATATGTATATTTTCAGGTATATTACACATTTCATTAATGAAAATTATATATAAATAAAAGTACGTGAATTAAATTAAACCATTTATCATATCATTTATATAATTAAACAATTTTCCCACATTTACAATTCTACATACACTTAACCTATTCCTATGTGACAACAATTTAATGATTTCGTAAATTTTGGACAATGCTCGTCAAATTCAAAATTTACAACATTAACATAAAACTTTTTAAGGAAAGTACACTTTTGTGAACCTTTTTACATACACAATATCTGCATATAATTTTTTAAAGAGTTTTGGTAGTACACTTAAATCGCTTTCATCTCTGCTGTATGATATTCCATGGTAATTGTTTTACAGCCATCGAACTTGTTTCTGGGATTCAGGAGCAAGTTTGCGAAAAGGTGTTGGTGGTTTGAAAATATACACAAGCAGATTTGTTCGATCATATGTGGCTGTAAGTTCCTTTGGAGTAAAGTCGGGGATGTTAAATCCTTGCATATCGATAAAAAGTTTTTTTAATAGTGGTGGAGACATTATCCTCTTTAAGAGAACTGGCTCTATTAATTTTCCAACTTCTTGAATACGTCTATTGAAACGAAGCCGGTTTGCAGCCTCACACATCCAGTTTAAGTCACCATCATCCTCATCAAGCGTATATGTAAATGTAACTGGAATTAAATTAAAGCAAAGACGTATTTTAAATAAGTTTTTTAACGATTCCGGAAATTGGTGTGTACTCAACAACTGAATCACTTAACATGAGACAGTAGGCTCGGGTATTATCTTGAAAAACTTCACTTGCTTCCATCTCAACGAGCAGGTCCACGGACGAGGACTTTACACTCTCGTTTTACTTCGATACATCAAGTAAAAAGATTGTACAATTTTTAAACTCTGTAAATGACAATAGTGGACTATTTGGTTGATTGTAATAACTCCTTTTCAATTGACAGTACATGTTGTAAGCGGTTAAATAATCATCTTTATCAAAATCTAAATTTAAGTTATCGTTTGGGAAAGATTCACAGTTTAGATATACCCTCATGTTTCTAATTTTGCAGTGATGAAACTTTAATGCATCAGCTTTACCTTCTCCTCTTTTGTTGTTTTTAAAGGCGACAATCACATATCTGGGCTTTTCTAAATTACTTGAAGTTTTTACGGACCAAATGTCATCAGTAGACTTTTTCAAAGTTGGCAATTCATGTAATTCCCATTTACGAAAAGATATTAAAATATTACTATCTCGTTTAACTTGTTCAATCAATTGTAACTTTAATTCATCATTTTGCCATTCAATTTTATTTAATTTGTGAAACAACAGCATCTCCATCATCACATGTAAAACAATTTATATCATTCGATGAGCTCAGTAAAATCATTTCCTGCTTAATATTAATAATTAGCTTTTGCTAATCTTCTGCGAATCCCATTAATTATTTTAATGTTTAATGTTTATTTGAAAAAGGGGTTTTAATTGAACCAGTCTTAGCACATCCAGAAATTCCCAGTTCTTTCATAAGAATGAAATACGCAAACATAGTAACCTTTTACCGAATTCAATAAGGGCTATTGTCTGCGGACCATCAAACTGAGGCAAATCAAATGTTATGTTGTCACTCTTATTTAATCCGGATTAAGATATGAAAATGTTTATATCTATTCAAGGTCACTTTACCAGCCAAAATGTAAATTTTTGCAGGAGGTTATTAGCACAATCCCAGAGATTGAATATTTTCCTTATCGAGAAAATAATGAAATAATTAGTCCTGAAGAAGCTAAAGAAAATTCAATTTTTATATTTGATGATGTGGCTTGTGATAAACAAGATAAGATTCGTGAGTATTTCAGCATGGGTATACATAATAACATAGATTCATTTTATCTTTGTCAGATATATACGAGAATTCCTTAACACCTGATTCGTAATAACGTACATTTAATTATATTATAAAAACAGGATGATCTGAATCTAAAACATGTTTATGCAGATCATGTGAGTAGTGATATGACTTTTGAAAAGTTTAAGTCTTTGTGTGTAGAGTGTTGCGAAGAAAAGTATGAGTTTATTACGATAAAGATTCTGATATATTAAGAAGGTACCGCAAAGGCTTTGATCAGTATATAATAATTAACTAAACAATTCCTAGAGCATTCCACCAACAGATCCCGTAAATGATACAACGGAAAAGAGCTCATTTAGAAAAAGAGTGCAAAAGAGAAAAAGAGAAAAAAGAGACTGATTATAAAAGAGGCTCATTTTTTTAAAAGAGGTAAAAAGGGGAAAAATGCATAAAAAGAGCAAAAAAAAGAGCGCAAAAGAGAAAAAGAGGCCGTTTCAATTCCTTTCGTTTAATTTTATTCGGTTTTGATTTAAATTGAATTAATTTTGTTTAATTTAATTTAAATTGATTTATTTTAATTTGATTTAATATAATTGATTTAATTTTGCTGATTGTATTTGAATTAATTTAATTGATTTATTTTAACATCTTTAAATTATGTAAGGCATAGCTGTACTCACGAGGTATAGATCCCGAAACACGTGTCTGCAGATGGCCTTAAATTTATTAAGGGCGGGGTTGGTTAACCGTTCGTTAATTTACCCAGAAAACTAGCTCAAAAAAAAAAAATGAATAAATTTATTTACACAAAAAAAATACAATAAAAAAAGAAATTGACAAAGAAACAATGCAAAGAAATACAAAAAAGTGCAAAAAAAGAAATAATAACAATAATAAATAATATATAAAAAAAAATATTAAGAAGCAGAAATATCAGACTTACTCATTTAGTGTAGCGGCGAGGTTGGTGTCGTTTTTCGTTCTCTCGTGTGGTCGGAGGGGTACGTCTTTTATACCCGAGGATTAACCCTCGTCCCCGCCGACCATCTCAGGTACCCACCGTTTCGCGTTGATTAAGAAAATAAGCAAAAAGAATGCAAATTATTTTTAATTTGATTCAATCGTGGAGTAGATCAACGTGTGTGAATTCAAAATCCGCGTATGTACACATATCACACACGTTGATCTCTTGCGAAACGGTGGAGTAATTTGTAGAAATGTGCTTATTGCCAAATGAGTAAGTCCGATAATAATGTGACACATATCAATAGATTGGTAATTGAATATTGCTTCTATTGATATGTGTCTTATAGTTGTATATGTTTGTTTCCTAGTTGTTATTAAAAAAAAAACAATTCTGACAATGAGCGGGTGTCATAAATCATTGTGTCTGGATGAAGAAAGTGGTGATTTACGAATACTAGTTTGATGAAAATTCATCCAGACACAATGCGTGATATTACCATTTGTTTTATGTATGGTGCAGATGAAAATCTCGTTGGATAAAGCGAGAAAATCGCTTTTCACGTCATGACTATTCATTTCCTCGAACATATTGGGCATACTTGTGGTGTGTTGCATATCGGTGCGCAGGTCTTTCTCTCAGCTAAATGATGGTGTTTTCCTCATGTTCGTTGGATTCGCGGTTTTTCATTAAACCGCGAAAAACTCTGGGTTTTTTCCTGTTTGGGCGCTTTCTATTGTTTAATCCGCGTGGTTTTCGGTCCTAAACGTGACGTCACGGAAAACCCGGAATTAAACGTGCAGCCCTCGTGCTGACCTTCGTTCGTCGATGCGGTCCTTCGCAGGTAGCCGAAATCGGGTGGTACGGATAGTACTTTTTTTTCCCAGACAGGCCGCGTAAAAATCACTTCGCTGAGCTGAGAGAAAGTACCACTTTTCACCACAAGATGCTGCGCCATGACGTGAATGGTGTGAGATTTCATCTGCAACCATACAAACATGATTTTGGATTGGCGCGAAGGTCACTCATTTGAAAATGTGTATGTGTTGACGGAGCTTATAATAAGTGCCGGTAACAAATTAAGTAACGTTCCTTTTGTTTTTTTTACATTAAATTTTTCTGGGATCAAAAATTTGTTGCATTATGCAATATTTTATTGATGTGCAACAGTAGGTGTACATTATGTAATTCAATGTCCGGCGTGGGTATTTGCCCAATAAGTAGTTGTTTTAATGTGCATTTGTTTAACGTACTTACGTAACGTAAGTCATAAGTCACAGAGCTAAATGTGAAAATAATTTATTAATTATTTTCAAATCATTTTTATTTAATATATTTAAATAACTGTGACCAAGTGAATGAATAATACTCTTTTCTATTTGAAAAAATATACCGATTAATTAAAAAGTGAGATTATTTACGAGACTCGATCATTGATGAGTGACCAAAGAATCAAATTATCTAATTTTATTAAAACAAATGACGAGAAGCTTCGAGAAGAAATTAGAGTGATTCAAGATGACAATCAAGTTGTTCAAAATGGGCTAATTTTTTAATCAGACACAACATTTAAGAAATTAAAAAATCAATCAATAATCAAAATGATTCTTTTAACGGAAAAATTGATAAGTTTCGGGAAGAATTTGTACAACTGGTTAATGATAATTATACATAATTTTATTAAAACAAATGATGAAAAGCTTCGAGAATAAATTAAAAAAAAACCTTTATTGGCATTCCCAAAAAAAAAAAAAACTACATCACATTACTACACTTATTTAAATTTAATTTAATTTCTTTTCTGCTTTTCCCACCCTATCCTCCTCACAATCTTCACGCCTGCCCCATCCTCTCTCTTCCAATCCTCTATTCTCTTCTTTCCACTCGTCCATTCCTCCAACATGCCCTTACACTCCTCCCCTAAATGATCCCATGTATACATTCCGCTGTCACACAACACACATTTCACATATTCTTCTCCCATCCACACTTTCCTACCTTTCTCCTCTGACCCACACCTAGCTCTAACCAACCCCCTCTTTTCACCTGAACTCAGATCCTTTCTGACCAGGTACGCATGTATTCTTTGTTGTACCTGCCACCTTTTATATAAGGGGTTGTACTGGCTCTGCCTAATGTCCTTCTGTCTTTCTTGCTCATCCACTTCCTCCCATTTTATCTTCATCCATGCTGCCACATCCACTCCTGCTTCCAACCATTCGTTCGCCAGCACTTCTGACACTCCAGCTTTTTCATACATACTTTTTCTTTCTTTCCTCCATTCACTCTCCGCTACGCCTACACACGTTTTCCACACCTCTTTCACTATCCTTTCTTCACTTAAGCCTATCACTTTCATCTCAAATCTCACCACTCGTTCCATTGCCTCAACATGCATACACTTTCTATTCAATTCCTGAAACATTAAATAGGCAGGAGTTGACCTTTCTACTCCCAATAGCTGTTTCAGGAACGTTACATGCTCTCTCTCAATACTTTCATACTTTTTCGTTCCTTTCGTTCCCCATACTTCAGCTCCATACATCAAGATCGGCCTCACACACGCATTACACATTTTACACGTCAGTTTAACATTCCCTTCCAGCCATTTTCCCCATTTCTCTTTAACCATTTCCCACGCCTTACCTTTCACCCAACTCGCATCCTCCTTATATCCACCACTTGCCTTGAACACAAAACCCAAATATTTAAATTCCTTCACTTTTTCAATCACTTCTCCCTTCCACCTCAAATCTTTCGTTATTCCCTCTCTTCCCCTATTCCTAAATCTCATCCACTTTGTTTTCTCCGCGTTCACACACAGCCCTCTTTTATCCATGTACTTCTCCATTCTTTCTACCATCTCATTCATTTCTCCCCATTCTTTCGCAAGCAACACCACATCATCCGCATACGCCAACATCCATACCTTCTTTCTTCCTACCACAACTCCCCCCGCCTGCCCTTTCCTCAACTCCTCGTCAATCTCACTTATATATAGGTTGAATAGTAAAGGGCTCAGCGGGCATCCCTGTCTTACACCCGTCCACACTCTAAACTTATCAGACACTTTTCTACCCACCTTCGCTCGCGCCCATGTTTCCTCATAAATTCCTCTCACCCACTCTACCATTACCTCACTCACTCCCCGTCTCCTCATACACTCCATCAACCTTTCGAATCATCGAATCATACGCCGCTTTCAAGTCCAGGAATACGGCATACATACTTTGTTTTTCCTCTAACAATCTTTCACTCATTCTTGCAAGCGTAAATATTTGATCCCGGGTTCCCCTTCCCCTTCTAAAACCTCCCTGCGTTTCCGGCAATAGTCCCTTTTCTTCTACTTTCCTTTCTAGCCGGTTCTTCACTACTGTCATGGCAATCTTGTATCCCACCGTCATCATAGTAATGCCCCTATAATTGTCCGCATTCCTCTTATTCCCTCCCTTGTGTATAGGGCACACTATTCCCTCCCGCCATGATCCCGGAATCTGTGTTTCCCCTCTCCATATCTCATTAAGCAACTCCCTATATCTTCGCCTGCCCTCAACACCAATTTTCTTCCACATTTCCGCTTTCAATCCATCCCTTCCTGCTGCTTTTCCTACTTTTATCTCTTCGAAGCCTTTTTCTACCTCCTCTTTCGTAAATTCCTCCACCATCCCTATTGCTTCTCTTCTGCCCACTTCCTCCGGCCTTCCGCTCTTTTCTTGACATTTCACTTCCCAATCCTTCAATGATAATTGAAACTGCTCTTTTGTATTTCCTTTTCTCAAAATATCCCACATTTCCCTTTCATTTTGGCACGCTCTTAAGGCTTCCATGTTATTCATGATATACTGTGCCTTTTTTTCTTCGCATATCCTTTTGTATTTTGCTCTTGCCCCTGCCACCTCCTTCTCCTCACCTCTTCCACTCCTCCATTCACCTAGGGCCCTTCTTACTTTTTGTTTCGCCTTTTTGCACTCTTCATCAAACCATTTGCCCTCCTCTTTAACAGACTTTCTCACTATTCTGCCACACTCTACTATGACCTTCTCCATTTTCTCCATGCTTTCCACTTCGTTCCACCTGACTTTCTCCAAACGCTGAGCCATCTCTTCCATATCTCTTTTCCACTCGCTAATTTTTGTTCTTCTTCCTCCCATTGTTGGTTCTTCTGCTTCCCTATCTCTATTTCTACCGATATAGGTAAATGATCTGACCCTAATACCTCTTCCACTTCCATTCTTCTCACCATACCCCTATGTATTCCCTTCGTTGTAATATAATCTATCACTGATGATCCTCGTTGCCCCACATAGGTTTTCTTTCCATTCCAATCTCCCTCCGTACATCCATTCAACATATCCCATCCCTCCTCCAACACCCACTCAACCAACATCTTTCCCTCAGCACTTACCACCTTGTCATGGGACTTCTGTCTTATTACCTTTCCACATTCATTAATTCCTCCTCCACATTCTCCCACTCTGGCATTAAAGTTCCCCCCTACTATACATCTGTTTACTCCATGTGCTTTCTTCTCTATTTCCTTCCTCACTTCTATCCAGTTATTATTGACATAAATTATCCCAATTTCTACTTTCCCTGACTCCCACCCACACTTTACCCATAGTACCCCTTGTACCCCTTTTATATCTACAGCCTCCACTTGTACTTCCTCTCTCACCCCTATCACCATACCGCCCTTTGCTCTTCCTCTTGCCGCACTTCTTTCCGCCCCTCTTAATTCCCATTTAAAGCCACCTGGCAAGCCTCCTTTTATTACTTCCCACTCCTCTTCTCTTGTCCATGTTTCTACTAATCCTACTACATCCTTTCCTGCCACCCACTCATCGAACTCCCTACCCCACCTCCCTCCCTTACACTTGGATTTTAATCTAGCCACATTCCAAAATCCTACCCTTATTTGCTCCCCCGTAAGTTGTTTCTTTCTCCGACCTATTTTCTGTTTTCGTTTTTTTCGGTTAAACTCGCAATTCGATCATTTATCACTTTCCACGGCACTTTCTTGTCATTTATTTCCAGCTTTCTATACCCCATTTTTACCCTATTCCCCTTTTCTCTCTCTTCTTTAACAACTTTTCTTATACACGCCTGTATATTTCTTTCCTTTACCGTTAAATCATCATTAATATATATCTCTGACCCTTTGAGCTTCCCTCTGTTATTGATAACCTTAATTTTATCTGTCCTATATCTCAGCTTCGCCAACACGGTCCCATTTTTCATTTCAAACGCCTCTGTAATTTCTACGTTCAACTTTTCTTTCAGTAACTCCTTGACTAGAATAAATTAAAGAGATTCAAGATGACAATAAAGTGACTCAAAATGGACTAATTATTGAATTAGACACAACATTTAAAGAAATTAAAAAAAAAAACAATCGGTAATCAAAAAGATTCTTTTAACACGAAAATTGATAAGTTTCGGGAAGAATGTGTGCAACTAGTTAATGCTATTTATTCTGATCATAAAGATGACATTACTCAGTTGCAAAAAACGTTAGAGAACAAACTGAAAGTCTTATTAAAAATAATACCCAATTTAAATTTGATGATATTCATAGTAAACTTGAAATGTTTAAACTTGCATTAAACTATGTCACTGCATTTCTTGATTCACCAATTAAGAATAACCCATCATTGAATATAGATGCATCGAAATTGTTTATAATTTTATCATTTCCATCAACTGCACAGAAACGGTCTGCACCGGAATTTAATTTACTTGTCCGAGATCCTCGGAAAATCAAATATGAGCAAAGTGAAAAGTGATGTAATAAATGAGCTTCATAAACCCGCTAGAAAAAAATCCCACAACGACGGATAATTATTAAAGGACTGGACGATTTATTGCAAGCTGATCTAGCCGAATTTGGTCTTTACGCAATAGAAAATAAAGGATTTAAATTTATTCTTGTAGTAATTGATTGCTTTCCTAAATTCAGTGCCTTTAAAACATAAATCGGAAGCGAATGTCTCCCCTGCATTTAAAACAATTATTTCAAAGGATGGACGTACTCCTAAAAATTTACAAACAGATCAAGGAAAACAATTTTATAATACAGAATTTAAACAAATTATAGAAAAATATGGTATTAATCATTATTCCACATACACCCTTATGAAGGCCTCGATGGCGGAAAGAGTGATACGGACAATAAAGGAAACGCTTTATCGCTTATTCAGTTTGCGGGGGACTTATCGTTGGATAGATGACCTGCATAATATCACCGAAGAGTATAACAATAGGTAGTACTATTGGAATGCGACCTTGTGACGTCACAGAAGATAATGAAACGAAATTATTAAAAACAGAAAGCGCTCTTTGATAAGGGTTATACATCAAATTGGACAACAGAATTATTTAAAGTGAAAAGTGTTAAAATTTCAAATCCTACTGTTTATTTGTTAGTGGACAGCTTGGGAAATCCAATTCAAGGGCCCTTTTATGCTGAGGAATTACAAAAGGCTAAACATCCTGACGTTTAACTCGTACAAAAAGTGGTTAGGTTTAAAAAAATCACACAATAGTTGGATAAATAAATTTAATATTCTCAAAAAAATTGGTTGTAATACATTAATAAATAAACTACTAACTAATTAATAATCAGTTGTGTGTGTTTTACCCAACACTAAACATCATGTTACTGAAGATATATTTTATTTTATCCTTAAGTATAGCATCGTTTTTCAATTTTCAATTCCAATATAATGATGCTATAGTTTATTTAAATGAGTTTGGATATTTTAATGAGAGTAATTATTTAATTAAAAATAATGATGATCTATCATTTTTGAATGAAAATTTTTACAAATATTGACGCTATTTATCAGAATCCAGAAGGTAATATTAATATATTTATAAACAAAGTAATTTACTCTATAAGTGAGGACAATTTTGAATTAAAAAAATACTTACCCTAAATAATAAAATGAATTAAAGAGGAAAACAAAAACGACCTTTTATTTTAATCAAATTTATTTATAACATATATAATACATTTTTATAAATTACATTCCCTACATCTGTACTTTGGTAATGGTGGACCATCCACTTGAGTTCTTCCCTTGTTGTAATGGCTGAAGCAGGAGAGTCGATTTTGAAAGTATTTATCATTCTTTATTTTTGCCGGTAGTAGTTTCCAAAATTTAAATAGTTCCAATCCTTCCATGTTGCGTATTCAGGTAAATATTTTAAATCTTCAGCTTTCAGCTCACCTTCACGAAATTTATTAATTTAAGTATTAACTTTATACAATAAAGTATTTTGATAATTCTCTTAGTACATTATTTTTATTTATATGTAAAATAATTTAGTTGAAAATATATCTCTCTGCACTATGTTTTTATTAAACACAATTGCCTCGTGCAAATACTCGACTTGCTCTGTTAATCCTTTGTCGTATTTTGCTACTATGACAGTGTTTCAGTGTTTCCAATGCCGAATTAAGTTGTTCTTGATTAGGTCCATTTTTATCAACACATTCAATTGTATTAATCACTTCCTCCAAACATTTATATAAAATTAGATGAATTGTATCGATTCCAATCGACACAGTTTGTACTCTATGATATGAGGTAGGGTTGTCAACATTTCATATTTTTTTCTAGTCGGAACAATTTTTGATTTATTATTTTAAAATTGATTCCATCTTGAACTTGTTGTTTGTCCAAAATAGATACGACAACCCTCAAAGACATATATGACAGGTTTAAAATCTTCATTATAACTACCACCTTCTTGTCATTTCCTTTTTCTTCGAAGAACAAAATAAATGATTTTCTATTTTTGCTTTAGCGTTCAAAATTTGTTTCCACTCTGTTCGAAGAAAAGACACATTAGTTTGTTTAGTTCCGGTAATTCTTATTGCAGGGATAAAACCTCGAACGGGGCTGAGACCTATAGTAACATACATTCGACCGCTTTTATTTAATGGGTATTTCGTGTCGTTTGAAAATCTTCTCTCGACCTAAGTTCATTATTAAATGAACCTAGAATTTCATCAATATCAAAATCATCCTCTTCACAGAAATCGATTATTTCTTCATCAGATTGGTGTTTCTCGTCCACTTCCTTCTGTAATTGTTGCTGTTGGATGCTCTCTTGTTTCCATTCATTATAATCATATTCGTACATGCATACACATTCCAAATCATAACCGACATTCCATAAATCCACAGCTTGTTCCGTGGTCGGGAAGTAATTACTTTCAGATTTAAAATAATATTTCATAACCTCCCTGCCACTTTTCCCGACAACTTCCATTTTTTATTTTTCACTTATTGTTATTTTTGTAAACTTAGCTAATACTATCTAATAATTTAATTTTTGTTTTATTTGTTCACTTCATTAAGTGCTTTTCTAAACGTTCTTGTAAACGTTGCCTCTTCTTTTGTATAAGTTTGTGGCGTAAATCGGTAAGCATTATTAAGAAAACTGTGATAGTCACACTTACTTTCAATTTATAGAAATGTTGAAAAATTATAACCAATCATGAACACTTTTATTCGAACCAATCAACGTAAAGATGAATAAAACTAGAAAAAATATCAACTTTGTATAAGAATTTGTGCGTGTTTTCCATAAGAAACAATATAAATTTGATTTTTTGCATCGATTTTCAATAGTTTCCCATTTGATCACATATAATACAAGACACAATGTCAAATTAATTATTTAAATTATTATGAAGCATTAGTTTTTAAACTGAGTCATGAGGAAAGAAAGTAAATAGGTAACCATTATCTATTGCATTGTTTATCAGAAAAAGTTGGTGGACGAGTTGGTTGTAGGGAGTGGCAGGTGATGATAATATGTTTTTATTATACTTATCTGAAAACACGTTGATTCCATATGCCTCTAGAATGATGGAATCGTCACTTTTTCAGACGACCGCACAGAAAAAGTTTGTTTGTGCGATCATTCCGTGCACTAACCGATTTCCATAGCAACGATGTATTTTTCACTTCTGTGTTTCACTGACGTTTTATTTTCCGTCTGTGAAATTCGTAAATTTGTTCAAATGTACACAGACTTAGAATATACTGATATTGTATTTTGAAATAAAGTGCTTACCAGATCAAATTCCGAAAAACAGGTATTGCATTTAAATTTCTTTAGAATTAGTGTAATTATTCACTGCCATAGATGTTACTGGTTTGAAAATAAATCAAATAATTTAAATATTTAGTTTTATATTGTTGTTTTCAGATAAGTATAATAAAAAATAGCGTTCATTACACGTCCAGAAATGGATTTTTCCGTGCTTGCATGACTTCCCGTGTTCGGCTACGCCTCACACGGAACTTTTCTCGGCTCAGATTTGAATAAACGCTTCGCCGGCTATTAATATAAATAGAAAAGAGTATTAATAGTTATTAATTAATTAGTATAATACTACGTTACCTCGCACAATTAACACGAGATGAGGAACGAGTCTAATCCTGATTCATACGTAGGAATGAAAAGAAAGGAGCATAGGACAGAATATGTGGGTGTTTAGCTTGAGGGAGTTGAAATAAATGTGTCGAAAGAAAAGTATGACATCGGAATCCTGAGATAATTGAACTCACTGGAACTGTTCATGTTTTTCATTTTAGGCAATGAAAATATTATTTTATGGCAAGGGCATGAGTATAATAAACATGTTAGAAAGGATAAGGCCAGGAAGGAGTAGTTATGATAATAAAAATGAAAAGTTCCCGCGGTTGATCCTTTCAAAGTGGAAGAAAATTTTAATGTTACATTATTATAATTTTTTGCGTATTTATGTGTTGGTGCAATTCTTACACGAAATATATTCATTGGGATCTACTAAGTATAATACATAAAGGTTATCTATCTTAATGTTCATTGTGTAATATTGAATATGTATACTTATATTATTATACGTATTGTTTTATTTTATGTTAAAAGGCGTTAGCCGTTAATAAAAGTATTATTATTAATTAAAAAATAATTATTCTAAAAACATTACTTTTGAAAGGTGATTAAAAAATGTAACTGTATTTTTTCTTTTAATTAAATATTAAAAAAGAATTTGAAGATATCATACTTAAACATGTATAATGAAAATTGATAAATTATTTCCTCTTTAACTACTGCGACATTTTTATTTATGTTGCATAAGTACTTTAAAACAAATGTTCAATAATGGATATTTGCTGTTGCTTAACAATAACGTATTGTATAATGCAAAAATATTATTCATTTATTATTTTAAATATATTTTTATTCAATTTATTTAAATAACTGTGACCATGTGAATATTTTTTTATATATATTATTATTTCTGTTTGTTTCAGTGATGCTACACAAATTAAAGATGCTCCTTTTAAACATGGAAGTACGCCATAGCATCCTACAATACAAACCAGGAATTCTGAGACAATTGAATTCACTAGAACTGTTCAATTTTTTCATAATTGGTTCTGAAAACACTATTTCGGTGGTATTGAAGGAAGCCTGTATTAATAAATACTATAAGAGAAATTTCGGTTGGTATGGAATCACGCTGGAGGAATTCGGTAATGTCAAAGTTAATTGCTCGATGGCGAGGTATGCTCTGGCATGGCCGATTAAACCGATCCAACCTAGGTTACCACTTAGTTTTATAAACTTACCGGAAAATTTATTGCCGAGATTGACGAAGGAGTTCTTTTTTGACGTAATGAATATTGGAATGGAAGTTGCTCCTAGGTATGTAAAAAACATTGAAAATATGACAATAGAATAGAGTATGATGAATTAACACGTGGTGAAACATATTTAATTAATACACTTTGATTAAAACGCTTTGTTTGTTTCACTAATTATTTATTTTTACTCCGACTCGTCGGAGTTTTAATCAAAGTATTTTATAATATATATATATAAAGTAAGAAATTGTAATCACAGTTATTTAAATATTTAAATAAATAAAATGAAATAAAAAGAATTTGAAAACCAATTAATTTCCTAAATTGAGTAATTAAATATTTAAAGTATTTACGTACTATAAGTCAAAAGGTCGGAGTAGCGAAACAATAAAAGATTTTACGAGTATATGTATGCCTATTTCAACACTACACCCGATTTTGAGAACACACTGGTCTGACTGGGTCCGAAACACTGAAATTGAATTAATATTTATTTCCAAAAATGTCTTTGTGTGTGTCATATTTAGAGAAAATATTTACAATATGAATAAGCGACAAAGAGAATTAATATAAATTTTAATAACGTCACTATATTTACAGGATCAAAAGCAGTGAATTAAAAGAATTGTGCCAAGACGGAAGCAAAGAGCAAACGACTGGCAAAAAAGTAGCACCTCTTGTAAACGTGAGTATTTAAAAATATTAGGAATTTTAAAATAATAATAACACTATAGGATAATAGTAGTAGTTAAAACTTTGAGTTTTTGGAAACATTACTTGAATCCCAGGACGTCCTTCAGGAAAATAATTTTCGGAATTTTCATTCCGATTAATTTCTTTGCGGCATCCCCTATTAACGCTGAACTTAAATAACGCTGCCTTTGTAAATTGTTTAACGACTTATTTTCGTGAACTAATGATAAAAACGTGCTTTTAAAATTTAACCAGGTATCAAACGATCCCGCGAACCTGCGAAATCGCCACTACTTGCTGATTGTAGTGGAGACGGTACAGTTGTTATTAATTCCTCTGCATATTTTATTTTACTACATTAAAATATAAATCATCAAACGCGGCTGGATTTCTATCCAGGTCTCTACTATTATCGTTCAGCTATTTGATATGTTAGATTAATATACTTAGATCTGGTTGGCTTGAATTCAACTAGTCTTCTTTCAATTTTATTGATATTTAATTACTCATTATTTAATTTTTACTTTCCCCGGACCCCTATCCAAGGGAAAGTATTGTGATCGTGAAAATTTTCGAACGACCAATTTCAACAAATATGCACGTTTTGAGGTTTCCTGAGTCAATTCCATCGAGTTTTAAAAATGTCTGTGTGTGTCTGTGTGTGGCTGTGTGTTTCCGCGATAGCGCATAAACGGCCGAATGGATTAAGCCCAAACTTTATATCTAAGCTTTATATAACAGTGGAATGATCTGAAAAGCTTTTGGTTAGAATCAAAATTCATTAAGTGCAACTTTACTCTTAGCAATTTTTCATTTTTTAATTCAGATAGAAAAATGTTTCAAATATTATCTTGGAAAATAAATAATTTCTGTTATAAAACTTTTACTGTAGGACCTCCGGTTTGCATTTTATAAGCGGAAGAATTTCGTTTACCTGATAAATTCCCTTAGAGATGTTAATTATTAAAATAATTATTTTAATGACAAATAAACCGTCAAAGTGCCGTCATATTCAACACTTTCGCAAACGCCTCCAGTTTGAAAAAATGAAGAAGAGTGTGGAGAAATGATTTTAACTCATCGTAAGGTAAGAAATAACACACTTAATTATAATATTCCGCTTTAACTTCAAAAGACAACAATATTTTTTTTCTATTAATCATTTTGCTTTCCTATTAAATTACTTATTTGACCGTATTCAGCAGGGAAAGTACCATGATGGAAACATCATTTTTTAGTTTGATTCCATTAATAAACTTTTTGAAACGCTTTGGCTTGCATTTAACGGCTCAACGTTCGGCGCACAGCGCGGTGAAATCGGACATGATTGAATTATGTAAAATTAATTTGATTCGAAATTTAAAATAAAATATTAATTATTTGAATAATTACACTCCTGGCTTGAACGAGGTCGGAAAAAAATGATAATGAATATAATGGATTCGGAGACTTACCGATGAACCTTTCTTTTGTTCCTGAATCTCGTCGCGTGTTGAATTTCACCCCGATAATGCGGATTTTTTGGCTTCCTGGTGCCGATGAGGGTTGCGGTCGCTGTTGCAGTGACCGATAATAACAGCACTGGACATCAGATGATAATGAGCACTTTATGTCTCAAAATGTACATCTAACATAAAAATAAAAAGTGAAATAAGGAATTACAGTCTTTCTATTTTGTGATTAATCACTTCACGTAAACTCGAAATTATACAGTCAAGTCTGTTCATGTCTGAACAGACTGATGAAAAATACTCAGAAAATAAGTCAACAATACCGCAGCTGCAGTATTTGTAGTAATGTTATTATAAAACATTTCAGAAGGATAACCGTCTTCTTTTTTAAGATCCTCTATATCCAGAAAAAACCTCGGATTCGATTTAAGAGAATTGTTAACCCGTGATACAAAATTATTGCAGTTTAGCTTAGATAACCTCTTAGACTGTTCACGAATATTAGAAAAATGATAATAGTCACGTTGTTGACCACTAGATTTAAATTTCGCGTGAGCTTCCTTCTTTTTCTTAAAGAGAGATTTCAATTCATTTGTCATCCAACGGGGATACGTCTTACAGTTCTAAAACTGTATGGACGATTGAATAAAATGCGTCTACATCGTGATTAATATCATTGTTCTGTAAAATAAAATCCCAATTAATGGCATTTATGTTATCATAATTCGCTAAATGAAACAAATACTTTTTTCTCGAAAGTAGAAATAGTTTTTAAAAATGTGAGTGAAAATATAATATTATATAAATAATGATGCATACTAGTTGATAAAAGCTGTTCATCGTTAATAGAAAGTGATGCGTTAGTTATAGTAGTAAAACATAAATCTAAAAGAATGCCTCCTGAATTGGGGATAGTATTAATCTGTTGTGCATTTAAATAATTGTAACAGTTAATTAAAACATTGGAAGCAGCACAGGCGTTTATTTTAGTCACATTAAACCATTTTATGTGAGGTAAATACCACCACAAATTAATAATTGCTACATTCATATTTCTCACATAGTTCTTGTAGCTGATCACAATGAATTTTATACTTATCAATTGAGGAAGCTGGAGTAATTTATACACCACCCACAATTTATAGCATATTATTAAGTTTTAGCGAAACAAACAAGTTTTCAACTTTTTTTTTTTTCGCACTCCCCATTCAATTGTTTAACCACTCATATGGATTTATGTCTATATAACTTACAGTTTTTGAGATAAAAATTTATTTATCAAATTGTAACCTCAAATTGACGTTTCGAAAAATGCTTATAACTTCCAGTAGGAACAAGATAGATAAATCAGCGACATCTTGAATTGTTAGTAATTGATCCATCTAGAATAAAACAAAAATATTTTTTGACAGTAGGAATTTCGAAACTGTTAACATTTCAGTGTCCTCTTAAAAACATCATAACTCAATTTTTTCATATGGAATGACCAATATTTTATCTCATAGGGCGATTAGCAAGACACTTTGCAATATAAAAGTATTATGCCTCCCTATTTCTAGACCAAGTAGTTTTTGAGTTATTTCGAAATTTCTTTCCCTAAAATTTTTTTGCACAATCAAGAAATTCCTGTACGATTCACAGGTGTACTATAGTAAGCTACAAAATTCACTGCACTGAATCTGCAAAAAATCCATTTCCAACATATCAATATTTTTGAAAGTTTTTTGCACGCATGTTACTTTTTATATGTACCACGGAATATTAAATGGTGGCATCATTTAGAACAATTGTTATTTTTTAGTAATACTGTTCAATTATTCGTTTTAAAATTACTTTATTTCAATCTTCTTGTTTTTTTTTATGTCGTAAGTGAAAACTAGCAATTCTGTAGCACTGGCCATGTATGACGAATGAATTCATTATTTCTTGAACGGGAACGGTTCAAAAATATTGACACATTGGATTTTTTCCACATTCGGTTCAGTGAATTTTGATAGTAGCCTACTATGAAACCCGAATGAATAGTACATTGGCGGCCGACGAAATGTGAACGGTATTTTGTTGTCATAGAGAAATTGTCTAATTTTGTACAGATTTATCAGAACTCTTAACAGTGGCGTAACTTAAGTTTTAAAGGACTATTATTCAATTGCTAATTACAATGCTAAACATATTTATTCTTAATACAAGTAGAAATTATGAAATTAATATTTTGTAGGACCACCATTTGTTTGTGCCAAACGTGTACTCATGGATGAAACTAGATTCCTCATATTGTAGTTGTCAGCCAAATCCTCCCATGCATTTTCAACAATTTCGTGAAGTTCAACTGCATTCCTAAGTCTAAAATCTCTTGAGTAAATCTTTTTTTGTAGGTTCCCCATTCTCAATTGGATTGAGATCAGGGCTCTTCGCAGGCCAAGGCAATACTTAGATGCGGTGGTCATTTAGCCACTGAGTCACAATTCTTGCTGTATGGATAGGACTATTGTCTTGTTGAAAAATTAACAGAAAAACGACCACTATTTGTTATTGGACGGGTGAATCCTTCTTCATACCTTTGGTTTATTGGTCTATAAACTCGTAGGCTCCCATTACTACATGATTGAAATACTTTTTCGTCAGAAAAGACGACCAAGTTCCAAAAATCATCCCCGCGATACACAAATTCGTTGGCAAACTCCAATCTTCGTTGTTTATTGTTTTGTGAGAGAAAAACTTTCTTGGCTGCTTGAAAATTTTGTAGACCTGCAGCTTTAATACGTCTCCGAGCAGTTCTAGTAGACCCCGCAAAACTTCTCTAGCATCTAAGGCACTATCAAATGGATTTTCTCTGAGATGATTCACAAATGCAACATCCTGTTCTTCATTAGATACCCTTCCTATACCAATTCGGGGTGGGCTTCTTAAATCTTGCCTTATTTCAAATCGCCTTTTCAAATTATGTATGCAGGTTTTGCTTACATTTAAATCAGCAGCCACTCGGCTAAGAGATCAGTTTTCTTCTAGTTTAGCAATTGCCCTGCTCTTCTCGTCTAAAGATAGACGTCTAGACATATTTTTGGATGACTTTTATTAATCTGTCATTCAAATGTTTGTTTTCGCACAAACGCGACGCTCCTGATTAAAAGTCATATTCACATAGCTAAAAAACATCGTTCACATTTCGTCGGCCGCCATTGTACAGGAATTACTCAAATGTGCAAAAAATTTGTGGGAAAATAAATTTCGAAATAACTCAAACACTACTTGCTCTAGAAATTGCAAATTGTCTTACTAGTCGTTCTATGAGATGAAATACTGGTCATTCCATTAAAAAAAAATGAGTTATGTTCTTTTTAATAGGGCACTGTAATGTTGACACTTTTAAAATATCTGCTGTCAAGATGTTGCTGCACTTGTTCCTACTAGAAATTAAATCCATAAGACTGGTTACGCAATTGAACGGGGAATCAGAAATAAAATATATTCCGTGTTATTCACGGTATATGAATTGGAGTATTGTGGCCAAAGTACAGCACTCTTTAAAATTATGATGTCAGGGCTGTATAGCGGCCTATAAGGGCTACTTTCTAAAATTATTTTCATATTATACTGGGTGTCCCATATATCATAAAAGTATCAAAGATGTGTTTTTTTTAATGGAAAACCCTATATATTATTATATTTTTAGATTCTATGTTCAAAATAACTATCGTTTTCATTAAGGTTATTAGTGCCTAAACCGAACGGTTTTTGAAATAATTCTAGTTTTCTTAAAATCTTACCTAATTTTCAAATTTTAATTATTTGAGTAGTATTTAGGATATGTACGGGATTTTTCCAGAGAAGTTAAGCAATGAATATTTTATTTTCCAATTATTAAAATCGTAAAATATTTACAGGGTGGCCCAAAAAAATATAATAATTGAACAAGGACTTCTCGTGGTCCAAACTTGATTTTTTCAAATGGAATGCCAAATTTTTAACTTGTCGTTAAATGCAAATTTTAATTATCTATTAAAAGTTTCCTATAACTTTCAGCTCTTAGATATTTAGTTTTTGCGAAAAAGGCATGAAATCAGTTTTTTACGTCATTTTTGGTGCATTTTTGATTAATACTTTAATCATTTCTAGTTGGCTATGGAATTTAGAAATGTCAAATGTTTTAGTTGATCAGTCACTTTAGTTTACAAATTGACTCCATGCCATTTTGTGCTTTTGTGGAAATATAAATCGAATAAAATCACAATCTATTTTGATTACTAATTACTATTTCTATCAGAATAATGTTAGAAGTTCTGTATATTCACAATTCTATACTTATAAAGTGACAGATTTCCCAATATATTAGTTTTTATAACTCAAATCCCCTTTTTTTATAAATCGGTTTAATAGTCTCTATAAAATGGCCATTTTAAAATTACTTCTTTAGCAAAAAATATATGTATTATTTTTGTAGGTTAATAAGGTCTCTTGATAACATTGTCCAAACATTAAAAATATATCAATGCCCTTCTATTTTGAATAAATATTTTGAAATGGTAGTATAGTACACCTACATTCAAATAATAATGTTACAAATTCTTGCAAAAATTCAAAATAATACCATGATAGCAAAAAAAAGTTTGAAAATTGAATTGATCGTTTAAATAAATTATTTGACATTTCGTAAATCCACAACCAGCTACAAATATAACAATATAATTAGAGAAAACCCCAAAAAATGAAAAGTTATTATTAAGTAAGTTTTATTTTTTGGGCAACTCTGTACAAATTTAAAGGTTTTTGTAATTGAACAATGAAATATGATCTATTGCTAAGTATACCTGAAAATTTCGTTTATATAATCTAAATACTTCTCAAATAGTTGATATTTGAGAATTATGTTAGATTTTAACAAAATTCCAATTATTTCACCAACCCTTAGGTTTAGGTACAAATAATCTTAATGAAAACTATAGTTATTTTAAACGTAGAATCTAAAAATGTAATAATTTATATAGTGATTCATTTTAATAAATACAACTTTGATATTGGGTGGCCGCATTCAACCGTACAATATAGATTTTATTTTAATTTTCTTAGGAAAGTTTGATATTAAATTTTGGACACCCTGTATAACTTATATCAATAATATTTGACTATTAGGATTTGCTGGACCCTAGTTAATAAGTATCTTGTATTATTTGGTCCACAAAATTCTATTTCATTTATAATTAATTTTTAAAACTGATATTTTACTTTTTAATTTTTTGTTGGTATTATTGAGTCTATTTTAATAAAATTTAAGGAGTATGTAGGTTAGCATAAAAAGCAATTAAATAATAAATAAAATTTATATCAAGCAAATAAAAAACATACCATAATACCGTAACTCTTTTCTTTGACACCCCATATAACCAAAAATATTTTCCTGAAGTATGTCCTAAGATCCAAGTAAAGTCTCCTAAATTTCAAGGTTCTAACTTAATTTATAACAGCTATCGAATACGGAAGTTGAGATGCAGGACCCTGTATATCACGAAGAAACGTGACATTTAGAAACATTTATAAATTTCCCTGAATTTAATTCTTACCCGAAAGGAATCCATTTATGTTTTGTAAGAAATTTTGCTCGTCGGGAACCTAGTAAATGGTTACCAAGCATTTACTTTGTATAAAGCGCAGCAGTACAATAAGTTCCATGTTAAAACCATTTCCTACACTTCATGTTTCTGCTCTTTTTTCTAAAACTTTTTCTAACAATCGGAGATTCTCCTTTTCTAAGTTCTTTACATGAAACTTTATTCCTTCTAAATCTGACCATTCCTTCTTTTAGCTAGTTTATTTCACTTACAGTTATTCATTTTTAAATTGGTGCTTTAGCGTTTAATGCATATTTTTTGTTATTTAATGTTTATTTTTTGTCTATAATTTTAATTAAATAATTTAAATGCACGGTGTTTTCTTAATAAAATATCATGTCCTTTTAGTAAGTCATATCCTTGAGATTTTAAACAAAAATATTACATTTAACGATCAAAACACAATTAACGAAATGTACTGAAATTTAAAATAAACACATACAAAATACATGGATATTGAAAGATAACACACAAAGAAACACACCTGAAACAAATATATACAAATGAATGCGAAGACGGTTGCGAAGAAACATAGCGAACCATGCGTTTTCTAGTAATTGACTTATTACGATTTTAATTTTTAATTTAATTTTTTAATTTAATTTATAAATACTTGATTTTTGTGTCTTCGTATAATTATATTTATTATGAATAATATTTGCTATTTTAGAGATAGGTTTAAAAAGCAATGTTGACGTTACACATTTTAGGGTAATATTTTCGAAATATGTTATTGGATAAAAATAAATATAATTTTATTTGTTGCATATTTTAAGTTTTTAATTTTTGTTTTGCTTTGAGGGTATCTATTAGTGGTAGATAATAGCCATTGTTTGTAGGAATATTAATTGATCTCTTAACACATTGGCTGCTAACAAGTTTTATTTGTAGAATACCAAAAAAATGTTCCTTGTTTTTAAGTTTTATTTTATGAATTTTATTTAATTAATTTTCATGCATTTTTTAAACCAAATTACTTCAGTATCGGTCACCCGTGACTGACAAAGCGGTGAGCATATTAATGAATGAATTAAATGAGGCAATGTTGGCAAAGGCGTTAGAGTCAAAATTTATATTCGGTTTAATTAATTTTAAATCACAATTGTATTTTTAAAAACGGATTTTTAAAGCCCCATAAAAATGTCTATAAAAATACCTTATTCCTTTTTTTATCTATAAGCAATCTTTAACCACTGTAATGTTACATTATCTCATAAATTCTCTTTTATATTCTTTCAGAGTATGTTGCAAGAGGACGCGAAAATTCCTTTATTGTTTAACACTTATCGCGTAAAAGACACATGGAACAGTTTTGTTCGTATCGAGATGCAAATGAAGGGTTATATTTCAAACGCGACTGACACAGTTATGGAGCCAATTGCGGAATGGTCAACTGATAACATGCGCTCGCTGACAAACACGAATAATATGGATATCTACGCGTCGTTGATCGTCTATAAAATCGCAGTAGCTGTTGTAAGTAATAAATCAAGTAAGGTCTCAAAAATATACATTTTAAGGGTATTTAAGAGTGTCCCGAAAATGTTGATTTTTATTGCAACCTTCCCAGAAAAGTTTGAAGAAAAAAATTACGTATAATCTTGAGCTCATTTTAGGACTTGAGTGCACCGCTTATGACTTTTGGTATTTTTGTTTTTCTGAAAAGAAAAATCATGAATATTGTAATTTTTTTCAATGACAAAAAATCTTCACATGATTTGCAGACGGACCCTATTTTCCTCATTTTACGAAAACTTAGCAGAAATAGGTGCATTTTTTAAATCATAAAAAAATGAATATAAATTTACTTCAAAATGTAAATGGAAGTATGGTGGAACGTTTAAATTTTCTGTGTTCTGAAAAAAATAAATAAATAAAAAAATAAGTATATCTTCAAGGGGCAAAGCTTCATAGGAGACCAACACGTATTTAATGTGCCTGAGCGATCATAACAACATGTACATATCTGATGATGAAGGAACGATATACCAAACTAATTGCACTAAATCTGGGAAAGCATGGAGGTTCAGTCAGACCAAATTCTTTACAAAGCACGTGAACAAGAAATATTGAAGATAACAAGAAACAAAAAGTTGAAGCCAAGCTAATGGTGGAATGAGGAAATTGCTGAAAATAGAAAGACGTGCAACAGAACCTGAAGAATGGTAACACATGAAATAGACCGAAATCAAATCATGGAGGACAAAAAAACCTCAAGTATAACATCGAAAAACACAAAAATAGGGCCATGTAGAAAGCTTTGCGAGAAAGTGGAGATTTACAGGGTGCCTCAGCGTGCGCGCCGAGTAGCTTAAGGCTAATGCCCATTTACACCGCCTCGTTTAAGTACTCCTTTAGTGCTAAGTAATCCTTAACTTATGACATTTGGTTTGCACCGCGTGCGCACGATGTCTAAGATCTCCTTAAATTTAAGCCGCCGATGTTGGCGGCTTAACTTCACTAACGGTTCCTTAGTGTTGACGTACGGCTGATTCTAACCTATAAATTTATAGATAACGAATAAAGTAGAGAAAGCGAACGAATTATGTTATAAAAAATGGTGAAATGTATACATTTCAAATAAATATATTATTTAAAGTTTCTTTTGATTACAATAATTTTTATAACGGTAATAATTATCCCAAATAATTGTGATTTTCTAAAAATAATAATAATTTTCTATGATTTTAAGGTTAGCAAGCGAGAATAATAGACGACATGAAGTTAGGCACTGACTTTCCACTAGATTTTCCCCCAACTAAGGAGACTTTAACTAATCTCTACTATTCTTTCCTTAACTTTTGAGGAACCCTTAACTAAGGAGGCCTTAAAGTAAAATCGGTGCAAACGGGCATAAATGTTTTTTTTTTTCAAAATCGGCTTTCGCAGGCGAATGTAGGTCTATTTAGACCCTATTTTAAAATTAGTTTCAAATATACAGAGTGTCTCATAAAAGCATGGCGTATCATAGTTATATTTATTCTAATTGAATTCCCCATATTTTACATTTTTTTTCTCCAGATTCTGCATCCAAAATAAAGTTAACTTTTATAATATATTCATATGCCTAAACCTAATAATTTTTGAAATTTTTAAATATTTTTGGAAAAATTGACGTATCGAAAAAAAATCATAACTTTCAAATGGGTGAATTACAACAAATGAAATTTTGTATGAATATTTTAGGCTATTTACAGGAATTTAAAATCTTAAAATGATTTAACGTAACTCCACGAAACACATTCAAGGTCGAATTTCCTGCTTATTTTAAACGGCACTTATATCTAACAGCCCTATCTTGTAGAAAATGTTATTGTCTTTTAAAAAGTATAAAGGTATTTTACTCGTAAACCTAATATTTTTCAAGATATATACATTTTCGTTAACTTTTGACATAATATTTATTGTTCATAATATGGAAAGGTAATACAAAGCGCCATTTATTGTTCAATTTAATACTTATTATTTTCAATTAATCAAATAAACAAGTGTTTAGCTTTTGTTTATAAATAAAGTCAGTTGAACCGACAAATGATTTTCAAGATATTTCCTAAATTAATACACTAATGTGATTGACTTTGAATACATTATATGCATCATTTATTTACACATGTGTAAATTATTTGATAAAAACTTGTTAGAATTGTAAAACAAATATAACGAAAAACGGCAAATAAATTGACAAAATAGTATTAAAATTAAAACTTAATAAATTCATTAAATAAAACTGTTTTGAAAATAATTAATAAATTATTTAGCTCTGTGACTTTTGACTTACGTTACGTAAGTACATTAAACAAATGCACATTAAAGCAACTACGTCACGAGCAAATACCCACACCGGACATTGAATTACATAATGAACACCTGCTGTTGCTGTTACCGGCGATTAATTTTAATCGTCGTCAACAAAATTAAAATTTTTAATTTTAATTTTTACTTTTATAAAATGAGTTTTGGCCAGCACTCTACCTGCCGGCCGCCGCGGATTAACCATCGGGTCAACATTTACCTGACCCGAGGTTGGAAGATCACCGCCCGGCCCTCCGGATTATCGTGTAGCAATTAGGGCCCGAGCAGCAGATTAAGACGCCCAGGGAGAGGACACGGGCCGCCGTTGCAATTTGAAAGAAGAGAGATTACAGATTAACGTAATTCTTTCAAATTGCATTTTAACGGTTGGATTTGAGAATTCGCTGGAAATAATTATTTTGTTTACAATAGTTATTTTCCAGTGAATTCTTTGACAACGGCCACGTGGTCCTCGAAAATCATCCCTACTCCGGACGATTTTCGGTGCTTAAATACGGGATGCATCCACCCAGATCTGCAGTCCACTCTGGTGCTGTACAGGGGGCAGCATGTGGATTCATGAGGAACTTTTGTTCCTCGAATTTTAACCTTCTCTCTGAGACAGGAAACTCTGACCGACACAGACGCCAGATGTTCCAGACGTCGTTCCTGCCAGAAGAAGTCGACTCCAGGACCAGTGCTTCCTGAAGTCCACCGACGCCGAGCTTTACGGTTACCGGTGTAACCGTCTCGACGCCACATCGACGCTACCAGGGTAGTGTCCTATGCTGTTGCCGGATCCAGTCCAATCCAGGAACCTGCCGACTCCAGGAAACTCAGCCCGACGCCGATGTTAGCCGCTCCGCCGTCGTTCCTGCAGTCAACACCGACGCCAAGCACCTAGGTTGCCAGTACAACCGCTTCGACGTCAACACTACGAGGGTAGTGTTTGTTCCTGCCCCTGGATCCAACCCCGACGCATAACCCACGGACATCGACGCCAAATCCCGACGCCGATCACAGGACGTCAAACTGCCGCCTGAACGACGCTTCCATTCAGACGCCGACGCTACATCAGGTCTACCTACATGTACACTGTGTGACTGCTCTCTCTGTTTTTTTTGTTTTTTTTTTTGCTAATTTTTTTTTGTAAATAAATTATTTAAAAACCAATTGTGTTTTAAAGGTTAGTTGCTTCGTCTTTAAATCAACCTGAGCTAGTTAATAATCAGCGTGAGGTACCTTCCCTCCCGTTGACATTGCATATCAATAAAATATTGCATAATGCAACAAATTTTGATCCGAGAAAAATTCAATGCAAAAACAAACAAAAGGAACGTTACTTAATATAAGGCCATCTGCAGACACCTGTTTCGGGATCTATGCCTCGTCAGTACAGCTATGCCTTACAATTAAATCAATTCAACTGCACTCAGTGAAATTAAATCAATTATATTAAAACAAATTAAACTAAATCGATCCAAATTAAATTAAACCAAATTAATTCAATCTAATCACAACCGAATAAAATTAAACAAAACGAATTGAATTAAATTAATTAAAAAGACGACCCTCACCTGCCGCGCGTTGTGATAGTAATGACGGGCAAAGGAAGAACGTGCATCCCTGCATTGTTGTTATCGTAAATTCATAAAAAGAGCAGGTGTACATTATGTAATTCAATGCATTCTTAATCCTGCCTTTCATGTCTTCAATTATTGTAGGAGGAGTGCTGTATATTTTATTTTGCAGAAAAAAATCCATGGAGATAAAAACAGAGGATCTAGGTGACCAAGCTACGTGACCTCCTCTTCCAATCTATCGCTTAAATATAAATATGCCATTTACGCAGCATCAAGCTGTGTGTGTGTGTTTTGGCGAATATTCAATGGAATTAAACTTATAATTGTGTCTCCTCATTATTACTTACTATATTTAAGTTCTTTTCAAATACTTCACACTGCCTACAGTTTTAAGTCTATGTAAAACTTCCTCTACAGTCTCATTATTCGTATGTCTTCCTTCAAAGAACGTTTTGTACACTAACAAAACATTTTCATAACGTTCAATTCTTATCAGAATCATGCTAATTCTTTTATTTAAGGAAAAAATCATGTTTGCCTTTGTTACTAATAATTCGAATGTGTGAATTAAATTTTGTTTATAAACAAAAGCTTATTAGAATAACTGTAAATAACAATTATTAAATTAGGCAATAGATGTTAACTTGTTATATTAAAATAATAATAATTATGACGAAAATCAACTAAATTTGATATATCTTGAAAACCAAAAGACAATAACATTTTCTACACGATAGGCCCATTAGATATAGAGTATGCCATTTAAATTAAGCACTAAATTTGACCGTGAATGTGTTTCTGGAGATACGTTGATTTATCAAAATACCCATTAGTCAAATATACTGATACAAAATTTCATTTGTTTTCATTCACCCATTTGAAACTTATGATTTTTTTTCGAAATGTCAATTTTTCCAAAAATATTTAAATATTTCAAAAATTATTAGGTTTAGGTATTATGAAAATTAACCTTAATTTTGTTGTAGAATCTGAAAAAAAAATGGATTATTCCATTAGAAAAAATATATAATATGATCCGATATGCTTTAATGGGACACCCTGTATATTTGAACCTAATTTTTAAAATGTGCTCCTAATAGATCTACATGGGCCTGTGAAAGTCGATTTTGAAAACACCATTTAACCGTAAAACTACGCGGCGACCACGCTGAGGCATCCTGTATATAGGGCAATAGTTATAAAATCGTCCCGGGCAAACCTGGGCTACGTATTCCGCTAGAAATGACAGAAAAGGCATAGATAACATTGGTGAGGAAACTGCCTTTGCCAAAGGACACAGTTTCCTGGCCTGACACACATGTCAACCTACACGAAATCCCCGATGTATGGCAGAGTATTAAATTAAAATCGACGTGAAAATTTGAGTATTCTCATAGACAGGATATTGATATTTATGAACCATATCGAAAAAAGAGCCGGACTAGCTAAAAAATTTAAAAAAAAATGGTGATGTATTCATCATGGTACTTTCCCAACTGAATTAGGTCAAATAAGTTTCTGATTGAAAATTTGAAAATCTTTTAAAGTTAAAGTCAAGTATTTTGAAGAATATTACAAGAAAAAACAAACTAATTTCTTACCTTACAGTGAATTCCGAACATATTTCCACACTCTTTTTCATTTTTTAAAGCTGGACAATGACGGCACTTTGATGTTTTATTTGTCAAAAATAATTATTTCATTAATTAAAGTCTCCACAGCCAACATAAAGAAGATTATAAAAATTATTGTTCATTTCTAAGGGAATTTATCGGGTAGATAAAATTCTACCGCGTATAAAATGAAAACTCTATGTCCTACTATAAAAGTTTTATAACAAATATTACATATTTTTTCAAGATCTACAACTTTAATTTAAAATATTTTTCTATCCGAATTAATAAAAAATGAAAAATCTCTTAGAGTAAAGTTGCACTTAATGAGTTTTTATTCTAACCAAAAGCTTTTCAGATCATTCCACTCTTATAAAAAGCTTAGATATAAAGTTTGGGTTTAATCAATTTAGCCGTTTATGCGCTATCGAGGAAACACACAGACATACACTCAGACGTGTTTCTAAACTTAATGGAAAGGACTCAGGGGGGCTCAAAACGTGCATATTCGTTGAAATTGGCGTTTCGAATTTTTTTACGATCACAATACTTTTCCTTGGTCAGGGGTCCGGGGTCCGGGGAAAGTAAAAAGAGCTAGTCCATTGCTTCCCGTTCTGATAAAAACGAAATTAAAAGTACGACTGAAAAGAAGAATATATCTATCAATCTTATCACCAACAGCCAATTATGGACAGAATATCTACATCAAAGGAAAAAAAGAGCAATAAAAGCTGCAAAAACAATACATAATGTATTAGTAAGAGTTAACTTGCGGAGCTTCTATCACGGGGGAGTTTTAATGGGTTTAAATTCACATAAATTTAAGCCCTCCGATTTGAAAATAATCGAAATTAATTGGCCCTTTTGTTCGAACCGGTTCCCCCTGATTACCCGCCTAGTTCTTGAAGAAAACACAATCACATTACAAATAGAAATTGTTTGAAATTTAATCTCTGTATTTAAGATAATACAAATACGTACAAAAAAAAACAAAATGCAACAATAAAAAAAATAGTAGTAATGATAATAATAATAATAATAATAATAATAATGATAATATTAGTGATGACAATAATAATGATAATAATAATAACTTACATAAGTTGAGTGCCGAATACTGAAGAATGAGTGTGTGATTGACAACAGATGAACGATTAGGAGTGAAAATGTTCGGTTTTCGGGTACTCAGTTTATAAATGATTTGGGCGCATCTAACCCCCCCACCATTATTGTAAGGGTAAGATGACCATTTCTCGCCTGACCACGACCGGGGTGGTTACAGAGCGAGGAACGCACTATCGCGTATTGTTATCAGATAGATAATTTCTCTGTATGTATAATATATAATGAGAATTACTACATAATTATATATACATATACACAGTAATTACACAGCAATAATTTTGTAACAATATAAGCATGTAGTTATAATTACCCTTTGGTATTTTATTGGTACAAAATTATTAAGATAAATGACTGAATGTTTTTTTTTATTATTATTATTTTATTTTATTTTAATAACATTGCCATGAAACCTTCTTACGCCAAAAACGGCACGAAGATATAAATAGCGCACTTCCTTCGCGTCTATTTAAATTACATTCGCGGTTTATAATATAACCGCGACAAAAAATAGGTTTTTTCCAAACCGTATTGTTCCCTTTTGTTCGTCGCTTGGTTTATTGCAGTGAGCGCTAATACCTGGGTTATCCCAGTAACACGTGCGTGCTTTTGGGCGCGGATCGTTGTACGGACCCATGCCGTTTTACTATGTCCAAGCGACGAGGGAAAATCTGTAACCTGCTGTTTTAGAAAGGAATAGCCCGATTTAGGAATTCGTCGAAGGGATTTGCTTCCCTTTGTGTTGTTTAATCTTCGAAGGGTTTCATGGCTGTATAATTTAAAAGCGGATTATTGATAATTACGATTCGGATTTTTACTCATTTGTTATTTCAACAACCCATCAAAATAAATAGAAATATTTATATTTGTAGTTAGCGACGCTTCTATAGAAGCGCCGTTAACACTTCCTCGACAATTCGAGCTCGGTGCAAGAGTGCACCCACGAAAACGTATTACGGCCGCGACAATGGCTTGACTAGCTCAGTTGAAAAGGGGGGAAAGTTACTGATTCACTGGAGGAAAACAGAAAATGTTACTCACCAGAATATTCCTCCCTCGGCGAGGTCCTCCAGATGACTCGGTTACTCCTGCGGGACTGGTTCTCCACTTCCTCACCGGCGGTCTGCTTCCACTTATTGAAAAGCCTAATTCAGGGGCACAGTAGAAGAAAAGAATATATACTTAACTTTTTTTATTTATCGTCGTTAAACATTTGTACACGAGAAAAGCATCCTAACTTCGTAGGAAATGTTATTGTCTTTTAAAAAGTATAAAGGTATTTTACACGTAAACCTAATATTTTTCAAGATATATCAATTTTCGTTAACTTTTGACATAATATTTATTGTTCATAATATGGAAAGGTGATACAAAGCGCCATTTATTGTTCAATTTAATATTTATTATTTCCAATTATTCAAATAGGCAGAAAACAAAATAAGAGAAAAGCATCCTAACTTCCCTACATTAAAGTCCTTAGGTTCGCAGACGCAGACGCGGATCGCAGATCGTGCAAACGGTGAACACTGTGTCACTTGCACGGATTTGTCTACCTTGCTATTTTTCCTCTTCGCGTCGTGTTTTTTTTTCCTCTGGCTGGTTGCGGCGATCTCTGTTGTGCGACGGTGTCACCCTCTAGCATTCGAGTTGTAAGCGGCGCGAGCGTTTTAAGCTGTGTCGCCCTTTGGGCGGATCTTTCCGGCGGGTATAAATATATAGCGCGCCGTCTTGCACCTCGTCGTCGTCGCTGAGACGTGTTAGAGTGCACATAGGGTGTGTGTATTCAATATGTTTAGTGTTACATTTTGCACTTTCGTGAGTTAAGTAGCGAAGAGCAAAATGTTGGAGCGAGCTGGAATTGCTGTTGCCTTCAAGCGACATGGAGATAGCGTATGACATTCTGCAAAGGGCAAATACAGAAGATGCCAAATGGAAGAAGGAAGCTGAAATCAAGGCAATGATAGAAAAGATGACGGAGGAGATCAAGTCACTCTAGAGAAAACTCGAAATTGGGGATGCCAACGATTTTATTCAGGTGGGTTCTAAACGGAAGAAAAAAGAAATTATGCATCCAAATAAGAAAAAACAACCAATGTCTGTGTTCAAAGACGCGGGGATTATTTACGCGCTTAACGAGCAGGAAAAGAGAAATAAATCTCTAGAGGAACAAAGTAGCTAGAAAATTCCTGGTCCTGATGAAAAGATTATCGAGGGTAAATTAATTGTACCTGCAAGGAAAGAAGTCGCAGAGTCGAGCGAACCAATAGCACATCCGAAACCAAAGAACTCCCCGCCAATAGATCTGTCTAAAAAGTCTAGAATTAAGGAAGTAAAAACTTATTTGGCAAAAAACGAAATCAAAGCTCATAAGTCAGAGATTTACGGGACCACATTGTGAGTGTTGAACCGAAAAGAAGAGCAACGACTAAGCAACAATGTTTCCGTTTCCAAAAGTTCGGACATGTTCAGTTTCGGTGTACTGTAAATTTCACATGTGCCTTTTGCGCGGGTCTTACCAATGCGAGAAGAAGGACGAACCTTCTGGAAAGCATATTAAATGTGCAAATTCCACCCCATAAGCATAAAAGTTACTAAAGATAAAGAAACTCGCAGGAAACTAGAAAACAAGATGAAAGCAGGCCGCACCTACCCAGAATAAACCAAAGGTACAGAAAAAAAAACAGAAACAACTCTCCCAGGTAACTGAGAAAAGATGATTATATAAATTGTCGTTAAAATGATTATGCAATTATAAGGAAACACATTTGGTAACAACATTCAACCTTAAAATAGGAAAAATCGCAGTGAAGATTGCTACCTAGAAAGCAAATGGGCTTAAAACAAAAAAAAAAAGAAAAAAGAGAAATTTCTGTGAAGATCGTGAAATTACAGCGGTCCTAATATCTAAAACTCATCTCAAACCAGGTGTAAGTGTGCATATTCCTGGATATTGTTGTGTGCTAAAAGATAGCAAAGGTGATAGCTATTTTTATAAATCTAACATGATTGCACTATTTTCCCAAAATGAGACTCTAGTTGAGGAAGATCTCAACGCAAAAAGTCCTGCATGAGAAGCCGTACCACAAACCCTTCTGGGCGAGCAATCATTAAATTCATGAAGCAAATTAACTGATTAAAGTGCTGGGGCCCAGAGGTTGAAACGACTCTGCCGCAATCAAAAAGACTTGGTGACATTATTGATATGTTTCTCTCATATCGTACTTGCCAGCCAACCAGTATAAACACGATATATGAATTGAATTCTGATCATTTCCCCGTGGTAGTTGAATGGGGGATAAGAACGGAATAATAACAGAAGAAAGTCTCAACAGATTGGATAAAGTTTGCACGCGAAAGCACTAAATTATGAGAGAGGAAACGGTAATCTCCATGAATAATGTGGAACAAGAGACTGAAAGATTCTCGACAGAAGTGCAAAAATTGCTAAAAATTGTAGTAAAGAGAATACAAGGTTGATGACGAACCATCTTGGGCTCAGCCAAGAAGGACCTCGTCAGAGAAAAGAACGTATTAAAAGCAAAGTAAAAAAATTTCGTCACCCAGACGACAAAAAAAACTTAAAAAGTTTCAACGGCAAGTAGATCTAATGCTGCAAGAGAAGAGGGAAAAAACTGGGATAAAGTCGTCACGGAAGCAGAGGAAGACATACGGTTCCTGTGGCCACTTCTCAAGAGGTTCAAGCAGAGAGCTAATCAAAATAGACCTGTTGAAAAAGATGGGACCTCAAAATACGACGATTTTGAAAGAGCTGAAACATTAACTGACCACTTTGAGAAGCAATTTACCAACTTCGAAAAATCAGACATGAATAAAGAAATAAAGGTCCAGGAATCCGTACTGAAACTAAGGGAAACGCAGACCTTCATGCCCCCCACCAATTAAAGCCGAGGAAATTAGTAAGTTAATAGCAAAATTGCCACCTAAAAAAAGCCCCGGGGAACTACCGTATTCCGAATCTTGCCCTAAAAAATTTGAATATAAAAGCGATTTCCAGACTTTTTCAAATATTTGAAGGAATTTGGAATTTTGGTGTGTTTCCAAAAATATGGAAACAAGCAGAAGTAATCACCATACCCAAAACAGAAACCGCGTAGTCTCCTTCCTACGATCGGCAAATTAGCCGAAAAACTTTTGCTTAAGAGTGTTCTTTACGGATTGGCCTTGAGGCTCTGCAATGGGATTTGTTAATGATTGTCCGTCCGTTTGCAGGGTTTATTAATAAATATAATGACATGCGATTTGTTATGCATTATCTTGTGTTATGTACCTATCAGTTCTAAAACTCTATAATTTTATAATTATTTTAGTTTTTATAATAAAAAAATATTACGGAACGTCCAATTTCAATTAATTTTCCTCGTTTTATTATAAAATTCGGTGAATATTTTGAACGCATGACGTTTTTATTGTTTCTAAAACAACACAATTAATAAGCGAGCGCGCTCGGTTTGTTTATTTATTTTAGATCAGTATCGAATTTCTGAGACACTCCGCGCCGCGCCGCGCTGCATAAAATAATTTCGATATATAAATGGGAATTTAAAATTGGAATCTACATTTTATACAATATTTTAGTTGATGCTTTAATTACTAAAATTGTTATTTTATAAATAAAATTAATAGTAATTTTACAAATACATATATAGTCATCTTTCTTTTCGTTTATAGAATTTTTTAAGTATATTTTAAAATTAAATTGCATTTTTAGCATAAAAAAAGAAATTTATATAATTTCTGAGTGTTCCTATCCGCACATTTTGTGCTGCGTTATTTATTTCATCGCACTCACACAATACTTATATATATATATACATTGTTGATTCAAAACCTATCGCTAAATATTATTACATTTAGTAAAGTTTTGTAGATTGTATAGAACATTAGTAATAAATATTTATACGTAACGCGATTTTATAATTAATTTTTAAATTCAAATTGGGTTAAATTAATTCCAATTATAGGACGGAGGGTATATACCACCACCTGTATATCGTTTATACTTTCCTCGATTGAATTCTACAAGAATAATTTTTATCGATCCCAACACTTTGGTGGTTATTTTTTTATTCGCAGCGACCTTATATCGCCGAAACGGTTGAGCAATCCTATTCGCACATTTCATGTTACTTATTTATTTCACTATACTTGCATAATTTTATTTTAAAAAAAAAACATAGTTTTTGATAACATACCACTATGGATGAATTATTTATCAATTGTTATAATTATTTAAACAAGGCGCGTTTTATATACTTATTATCAAAATGTCACTGAAGGTTTTCTTCATCTTATGCAGTAAGTAAAACATATGTTTTATTGTTAATTTTGTTAATCAGCACGACTTACTCCTGAAACTGTTTAAGCGCTATAAATTATTAATTTATCTCTATTACTGAATTATCTAAAACATATCATTTTACCTCCACTCTGATTGATATTTTAAAATATTTTTAGGATATTTGTTATAAATTTAAATATGATATGTTTAATTCACATAACGTATGCGAAATGACGTAAGATATATTTAATATCATGAAGAAATCAATTAAATGAATATTTTAACTTACTTATAATAAAAATAAATAATCATCAAGTAATTCCTCTTCTGTTTCACTTACGTCTATATCACATGAAATTAATTGTTAAAAAAATCATATAGATACCTATTTAAGCGTTCAAGATAATCAAGGCATAGAGTCGCGCTGATTAGAAAAATTAACAACTTAGGATCAGTAAAAAAATAGTTTTTACTGCATATGATTGAGGAAACTTTTAGCGACATTTTAATAGTAATCTCTACCCTCTGTACTAAAATAATGATAATCTAATCTATATCAAGCCGAAACAAAGTACATAAAATTCGCCTTGTTTAAATAATTATAACAATAGGTAAATATTAATAATTAATTCATCCATAGCGGTATGTTATCAAAAACTATATGCTTTTTAAAATTAAAAATTGTGCAATTATGGTGAAATAAATAAGAAACAAGAAATGTGTGAATAAAATTGCTCAACCGTTTCGGCATTATTGGGTCGCGGCGAATAAAATAAATCACCACCACTTTATTGGGTTCGATAAACAATTCTTCTTATTTCTATTTAATCCTAAATAGAGGAAATTATGAGTCATGTTTTTATAATAGTCTCCACCCTCCGTCCTATTTATTTCTCAAAGAGGGCAGATCGGAAAAATATGGGACTTGAAATTTTAAGAAATTTGGAATATCCATATTGTACTTAATATACTTTTTTGCGTTTCTTCATTATGAATTTTATATTTTTTCTTCCCTCACCATCGCCTGGCGCGTTTGGCTGATTTTACCGCACTTTGCGACGCAGACTGTGTCTCCGAAATTCGATACTGATCTAAAATAAATAAACAAATTAATGGCTTATTAATGGTGTTGTTTTAGAAACAATAAAAACGTCATGCGTTCAATATATTCACCGAATTTTATAATAAAACGAGGAAAATTAGTAGAAATTGGACGTTTCGTATTTTTTTTTACAAAAACTAAAATAATTATAAATTATACAGTTTTAGAACTCATTGGTAAATAACACAAGATTATGCATAAAAAATATTATTCTTTATTAATAAACTCTGTAAACGGGCGGGTAATTATTAACAAATCCCATAAGAGAGCTTCAAGGCCAATCCGTGACGAACACTCTTAAAGAAATTAAGAAAGTGACAAAAGGAAAAATGTAATATCTCCGAATCAGTTCGGGTTCCGGTAGAGTTTAGCGGCGTAACGACGACTCGTCATGATAATTTAATAATTTAATAAGTACACGTATGTACTTAAAATTATTGTGGGCCGGCAGGATCTCTTCTTTCTTGATGTTTGAGAGTGGTTACCGACGTTTGGCCGCTGTTGACTCGAATTCGACGGTAGCTTTGTGATGGAATTATATTGATGGAATATTTGGTTTCGGATAATAAAAAATATCAAAGCTTCTGGCGACGATCTGGCAGGCTAATGTGGCTTCTCTGGCTTGTAAAGGTTTTCCTCCTTTAGCGAGTAGGTGAAGAAGTCGATATTCGCTTATTTCAGGTATTTGATAAGATTGCGGAAATTTGTTGGCATAAATGGCGAGGTGATTCACCGTGGATTTCGTCTTAAGGACGGTGATGCGTTTGTTTAGCTCTTGTGAGAGCAGAAACCACAAGGATTTGTCGGTTAAATTAAGCGGCGGTGGTTTGGCTACGCATATATCAGTATTTAATTGATCGATGTTTGGCGGAGTTTAAAGTACCACCGTAACGAAATTTAATGCATAACCGATATTTTGGATGCAATTATTTAAATAAATGAGGGGGATATTAATAAATAAATATTGTCTAGAGGGAAATCGGTTATGCACAAATCAATCCGGGAATGCGCATCAATATACGAAACGTTTTAATATTAAAATTGGCATTTTAATACTAGGACCATAAAAACTAGCAATAAATTATTAGCAATTATGAAATAATTATACGCGGGTTTACCGAATTTCGGAATTTCCTAATCGGGACGAGAAGTACACGGATTTGCAATAGCGTGGCGTTAGGCGGGTGATACACGTTTTACGCATGAAAACTATATCGAATGGTAATGAATCGTATATCACTGCATCGGCCTCAACGCGTACAACAAGATAACATAATAATATTCGTAAATGTAAATGTATTTAATGCGAAACACGAGAATCTGCTCTAAACGAAAATCTAAGGGGTTCTTTATTTTTTAAAAATATGAGGAATTATTTCACCTCGAGTCGGCCACGGTCGACATTAATTAATTATTGAAGATTTACTGGGCGGCGAATGGATGGCGGTCTTGTGCCGTTGGATGGAGCATGGATAGATGAAAGCATGGATGGAACATTAAGTTAGCTTTAAAATGATGCAACATTTTTAGGAAAATATTGAAAGCTAAGCTAGTTACGGCGTCTCGAATAAAAATGCCGATAACAGAGGATAACGGTAGCAACATGGTATATAGGAAATAACGAAATAAAAAGGGATTTGGGATTGAAAGATCCCATTTAAATCGCTCTAGAGAAGAGAGGAGGGGGATATATTCATAAGGCTAACTAACGCTAATGTTCTTAAAATGTTTTAAAAGCTTTTTTAGATTATTTAGCCATTTTAAGGAAATATTTAAAAAAAACATACATTATAATACAAAATCTATATTATCACATTTCTACATTCACTCTTCTCTATTTCTTCCACCCCAGCTTTGCCAAGATCTTTACAACGGTCCCACTCTCTCTCCTCCACTCCTCTATCCTTCTTTTCCCATACATCTATTCCTCTCGCATCCCTTCATATTCATTCTCTAAATGATGTATCTTTTACATTCTCATACACCTGCTATGAAGGCGATACGCTCGTTCTTTAGCCTGTTTAACAAAATTTAGGTTTCTATCAATTGATACTCCTAAATAGATAACACTAGGTTTAGTTTCAAAGTAGTCGTCCCCTATTTTGATCTTCTTATGAATTGGACGTTTCTTACCTAGTAAAATAATTTCGGTTTTTTTTTTTTCGTATTGAGGTGGATTATCCATATTTCCCAAATTTAATAATTTTGTCGGTTACATTTCTCACCATCTCTGCTGTTGAGTGGAAATTAAATCCCCATGATAGCAGGGCAATATCGTCCGTGAACTGGTATATGTTATTGAACTTGTCCTTACTGAATTTAGGAATATCATGCACATGGAGGTTATACAAGAAAATAATGGTGAAATCGGGGAACATTGTGGGAGTCCTTCATTCGCTGGCTGCTCTCCATGATGAAAGGGAGCTGTTGATTTTAATTCTTACGGATCTATCTGTTAGTTGATTATCGATTGTTTTGATAATTCACATGGGAAATTCTGTTTGGGACATCTTCAGGATTAAAGTGTTCTTCCAAACTCTGTCAGAAGTTTTTGCTACGTCCAACAAGGTAATCATTATTGAACATCGCGCCTTCTTTTACTTCCTTGCTTGTTCAACCAATTTATTTTCCTGTTGAACTGCAAATAACTTACTTCTGAATCCGAACTGATGCATTGACAAAAATTCCTTTTTTGACTGTATTTTTGAGCCCTTGGGGATGGTAATAATATTAGCTTTTTTTCCATATTTTTGGATATTGACCAGTGCTGATTATTCTATTAAACATTGTGGTGATCCTCCTTATTCTGTCTACGTCCAACTCTTTGAGGGCGCGATTGGCAATCCCATCAGGAACGGGAGCTTCTTTGTTTGCACGTTGATCAATAATCTTCTTGATCCTATCTCCCTCTAGTATAATGGAATCCACAATAGGTGATTTTCTTATTTTGTTGATTTTTTGTTTCCTACTTTCCTCTTCGTAGCATCGTCTGACTTATCCGTGTTAGCGAATTGGGCTGTGAAGTGCTCAGCCAAAATCTCTGTATTCATCAAAAATGAAGCGGTTCCTTTCCCCTATACTTAGGCCTAATTTATTCTGGTTGTTATTAGAGATTGTGGTTGAACAGTCTCCAATCAAGGCTTGAAATGTTCTAGTCAATTCTGTAGCCTCCTCCTCAATGTTGTTTATATGGGAATCTTTGGACTCGAAGACAGATTTTTTTTTTTCCTTAAAATCTCTCCAGTTGACTCTTTTGTGAAGAAATATTTCCTCCTCCTCAATCATTCCCCACCGTGTCAGAAATGGAAAGTGGTAACAGTCTTGTGAATGTATTGTCCTGATATTATTAGAGAATGGTTTACACTTGCTGATGAAAATGTCAATGACGTCGCCCAACCTGTTTTTTTTTTCTGACATTAACATTTGTAGCGTCTTTTGGACCCCAAACACGGATTTTTTTATTTCTAAACATTACTCCCTTTCCACTAAATTTGCCAAGGGTTGCCTTTTGTTAATACTGAATTCGATACCCACTGTGTCTATCTCCGAAGTCTCGTAATCCATCTTCCAAGTCGTGATTTTACTCCTATAGAAAATTGCCACACCACCTCCCGGACTGCTGCTTCTATTTTTCCTTGCATATGTAAACCCCGACATGTCCGCACTTATTTCTGGATTTAGAAGTGTTTCTGAAATAAGTAGAATGGAAGCATCTACTTCCTCTGCTAATGCCCTTAGCTCCATGGTCTTGTCCCTAATCCCATTGGCGTTACAGGTTAGGATTATCATTGTCGATTGGGATTGAATGTTATTTAGAACGTTTTTTATTATTTAGTATTGCAGCAATCGTTTTGCTGACAATTCTTGTAGTTAATGTCTCCAAATCCTCGGAGGCGGGTCTAACCTGACTGTTGTTTGTTTCGGTGACTATAGCATAAGAAACTCATTTTCTTGTTTTACTCTCCTCTGCTATTTTTGCAATTCTTTCCTCTTCTTAATAATGATAGGGTGTTCCCTGTATTCGGCTGTAAAAGGGGGGTGATCTTCCCCACAGTTGTTGCATTTAAAGTGCTTATTCTGTTCCTTTTTTGAGCAATTAAAAGATTCGTGACTCCTCGCACAAAAGGCACATACTTAATTAGCCGTACACCTGTATTAGACATGGCCAAATCGTTGGCACGTAAAACATTGTTGGCTTCTAGTTTGTTTTCTTTTGGGTTCTACTCGAATCCTATTATCAAAAAACGACCTCTGTTTCAAAAATTGTCTTTAATTCTGGGACTTTTGGTAGGCTTACCAATACCATTAAGACAGGGCGGGTGCCGTTGTGCATTCTTTTCACCGACTAGACTCTAGACTCTCTTTCATCTCTTCCTCAGTGTAACACAGGGGAATACCTCTGATCAGAACTTTTAGTTCTTTCTCCTTTTCTAAAAGGAAGTGGAACCTTGCCGCCTTCATCTTGTCTAGCGTGTCGATTGCAAATCTAAATTCCTCCGGATTTCTGGTAAATATTTTTATGCCTTCATACCATACTTCATACCCGCCTGGAAGGCTTTGATTTTTTCTACATCTACTAGAGCCGGCGGTTTTAGTTTTTTAATCGCACATTCCTCAGTAACCACTTCTTTATTTTCCAGCACAAATTGTTTTTCTCCTTTCACGTCTTTCTCCTAAACGAGGCCGGGAAATGAATTATTATCATTATTAGTACTCTTACCTGGAGTTCCTGGAGTAATCTGAATTTTGATTATTCTCTTTGCAGGAGCCTCTTTGGAACTGACTAATTTCCTTTTCTACTTCAGTGTTCCTTCTTTATTTCCAAACTTCTCCATCAGTCCTCTCCTATTTAGAAGTTACTTTTATAAGGTCCTTTATCGTAGCGAAAAGCTCCTTTTCCATCGGTGACGATTGTCGTTTAGTTTCCTCGTTAATTCTGGAAACCGTGTCCATCTCCAAATCTTCATCCACCATGATATTACCTAGGGCTTGTTAAGTAACTTTCATATAAGAATTCTGTAACAGATTCGAGGCTGCCGGTTGGCATTCACTTATGTCCGCACGCATCGAACGCTCGAACTGCACTGACCGAACGCGGCCACCTGTTAAATAAAAACTATGGATATTTAAACGCAATCACCCTCTCTATCACCTGTCCCTTCCATCCCAACTTGTGGCAACCCGAATGCCACGCGAAAACTCATTTCAACCGACAGATGGCGCAGCAAAAAACATGAAGCACATAAAGTTCGAACAGTGTATATAAGGACAAAGGAGCAGATCAGACAAGAGGTCTGACCCCGGGGGTGTATGACTTCGGAACTTGGAGGTTGGCGGCAATACGGCGAATATGGATTCCTCACTGAGGGCATTTCGTCGGGGATCTAAAAAGAAACGATATGGCAGTTTAACATTTTCTGACTGAAAACACTACAAGATTACCATTCCTATGTAGGGGAAATCAAGCGGCAAGGGTTGCATTCCCTGAAAGGGAATCTTAAATTTCAAACACCATCAACCACTCTTCGGAGCAAGGAAAAGGATACGCCATATTCAAGATAATTCGAGTTATGGAACAGTGAAAAGTTCGATGGTCAGCGTGAGGGCAGATACCATCTAAAGATTGAGATTAAAAAAAATAAGGGCAAAAATTATTCACTAGTCTAGACTAGTCTCATCACATTTACCCTTAACCCGACCAGCTCACCATAGCCAGCCAACTCGGAATGCTCATCACAGTTTTCTGGGTAACAATTAATACCAGCTCTGTCGAGGGGTGAATTAGTTTTAAGTGGACGGTATTTTTAATTCATCAGAAGTACCGGCATCAGGGGCGCACAAAGAGCGACGAATCTAGTACTGCCACTTACTTTTAGTTCAATCCGCACCGTTAACTTCTGAATCGAATGATGTGGGTGGTTTTCTTCACGAATGTAACTATTTTACACTAAAATAACGTTCACACAACACACGCGCTCGGCTCCATGCCATCTCGAGCACTCTTCTTTTGCCGATTTCCGTGGTGCAAGTGACAGTATTCGTCGACATATAACGCCACCATACAAACCCCCAAGATGCCAGCAGTATTCTAATTCACGACTGACTTCACTCCTTGAAGGGCACGTCGTTGTAGCTTCCACTCAACGACGCTTGAGTATATGTATAAAGGATAGATGGAATAGAAAATTTGAGAGTGGGGGGAATTTAATGGGAGACCTCATGGCGTCACAGTAACTCACTGCGCACGCCTTAAATATGATTAAAATAGCTATCGAATAATAAATTAAAAGATATCGAATCGGAGTTTTCTCTCTTTCAACCGTTGTTTGGAGTCGCTCCATCTTCGTTTTGAGTCGCTATCGACTAAACTAAAATACGGCCTTAGGTTATATTAATATAATTTTTGTTTTATTTTATTATATTATTACTAAAATAAAAAATACTAATATTAATTAAATTGTTTAATATCGTAATAAAATTATAATAAACAATAACCTCAAAAGTCGATACTTAAGTTGTATTTATTGCGTACAAATAAAAGTGTACTAGTAAATTAAAGATTGAGACTTCTTCCTTCATAAAATTTATTGATTGAAAATGCTTATTTCAGTCACGATGTGACCATTTCAATGCTTAAAAAATGTATTATTCTTTTTATAATAATAGTGTAGTAATGAATTTAGTTATTACCATTTTTAATCAGTTACCATAGTATGTGCATTTGTTTGTGTAAAAACCTAGAGTGCAACATTTTAAAATATTGTGGATCAAAGTAATAATAAAATAATACAAAAATATGTAATGTCCCGCAGACAAACAAATTAATGTATTACGCCCGGTGATAACAATTTTCAAATTTACTTTTCGCATGGTCGCTGAAAGACCAAAGTATAACTAAATAATGAAACAATGAACGGGCATAAACAAAGAAGTAGAAAGCACACAATGTGAAAATAGGTTATGCTTGTTTTCGCCCGTGTACGCGCGAAAATATTCGAATTCGTCTACGTTACGAGGTCTGAATGACCGAAAGGGAGGTGAGAAGCAAGGGGGGCGTTGAAACTATGCGAGGCGCTAGTTCAGCATACCTTTACACATATGTATATATGTGTCACTCGATCTACCTTGGCTTCCACTAACCGGATCAAGAAGACATAACCTTTAATCAAGGCTGGTCGAGGTATAGAAGGTAGGCCTATCGACGCGCGTTTCGGCTTGTGACGTCACAGGAGTCCACAGCCGAATCCCACAATACTCGTAAAATGTATACATTTTATAAATTACACATCCACATAAAGAAATAATAACTTTAATGTGTACAAATTCTTGAATTAAGTCTTAGGTGAAGCTGTGTGTTTAAATTGTAAGCTTTTCATGTATATTTCGCAAATATTATACCATAAAAAGGCAAATTCAACCGCAAATAATGCCATTTAATTCTAGGTTTCCGGAGTTTCATATCTCTTTCTTCAGAGAGATTACTACAATAACAATTATTTAAAATCCAATAATATATTGCTTTCACTTAGAAAAATTTTTGTTACTTAACTTTAAAGTAGTAAATGATCATTATCGTCTCTGAATGAGCCAAGAAAATCTGAAGCTTCGAGTTGTATAAATCATTTAGAATTAAATAGTGTATCAATGGTAAAATTATCAATTATATGTTTTAGTTTTGCAGATTATTTCACTGTGATTTATTTAAAAGAAAGGTAATTATGTTTTAATACCAAATTAATTTTACTATAAAATAAATAAATTACAACATTCAAGTAAAAATACAAATACATAAAAAATATAATATAATGTTTAAACCTAACTAAATTAACAATACTACTTTGATATATTATAGCATAAATTTAATAAAAAAAAACTTCTAGAGGCTATGGTATATGTTGTAGGCCGATAACATTCAATGCAACGAATATGTTTTAAGTGAACCTCTTAACATTTTTCCAACATCAATTAAAAAATTATTAAATCAAAGCTCTCTAGATGTATTGTTTATTGAACATATTTTATACAATATATTTTAATTTTTAATTACATAATTTAATTTTTGAACACTAAATTGTATACATTAAATTAACTTATATTTTTCTTATTTTTAAAATAAAGTGAACTTGATGTAATAATGCTCGGTTTAATCCAAAGCATTATTATTACAACGTTCAATCCAAACGCTTATTTCTATCATACACTTTTATTGTACATGCCTCTCGCGTCAGCCATACAACATCCTCCTCCTATTCCATCGTTAGCGAATCTGAGATCCTTCTTCGCACCCCTATTCTCTTTATTGAACCAAGAATACATTTTTTACAGGTTGTCTTGACAGTCCCGCTATTACCTTTTCCATCTCCTACCTCGTCCCATTTCATTTTCGCCAACTGCTCTGCCATTTTCGCCTAGACGCTATTTATTACGATTTTTCGGTCTTATTTGGCCGATCCTCAACTCTACTTTCAGGGGTAGATGGTCAGAATGATACCCCTTACTTCCATTCTTTTTAGTTCCACTTATTCCTTTCTCTATAACATAGTCTATAACTGACGACCCTTGCTTCCCTATATACGTCTTTTTTCCATTCCAATCCCCTTCCGAAAAACCATTCCAGGCACCAATTAAACAATATCCTTCCGTATTTAAATAAAAATAGTTGTACTCTTTTTTCTACTTATTTTTTATTAATAAAAGTGATTTGAAAATAATTAATTAATAATTTCCACATTTAGCTCTGTGACATTTTGACTTACGTTACAAAAGTACGTATACACATTAAAACAAATACTTCCCGGGGAAATACCCCACCGGATATTGAATTACATAATGTACACCTGCTATTGCATATCATTAAAAAATTGCATAATGCAATTTTTTTTGATCCGAGAAAAAATTAATGCAAAGACAACAAAAATAACGTTACTTAAATAAGGCCATCTGCAGACACTTGTTTCGGGATCTGTCCCTCGTCAGTACAACTCTGCCTTACATAACAGAGCTAAATATGGAAATAATTTATTAATTATTATCAAATCAAATCAAAACTCTCCTTGATCACTTAATCCCCGTCCTAATTCTCCCATTCTTGCATTAAAATTCCCCCTAATATATATCTTCTATCTTCCGTAACCTTTTTTCTGGTTCCCTTTATACCTACCTCAATTGCCATTCATATATACCACCCCAATATCAGTATCCCCCCTCACCATTCCCTATCTCAATCCAAGCCATATCCCCCTTCTGGGGAAACTTCACTTCTCGTGCCTTCAATATCCAATTTTGCCCTAGTATCAATCAATTTTTATACGAATATTTCTATAACTTATTTTGACAAATAACTTTGAAAATACTTTCCAGCAAGAACCATTTCTATTCCCCGACCCGACTTCACCATTCAACTACTCCGGCTACTGCATCGACTTAATCGAAGAGATCGGATACAGGATGGGCTTTAAATTCGAACTGTATATTCCACCGGGTTCAGGCTACCGATACGACTTCGACGCCGTGATCAGCGAGGTGAAGAATGGAAGTGCAGCTATAGGCCTCGGGTCGATATCAGTCGATTATAGCCGATCAGATATTGTTGATTTCACGATACCCTTCTACGAATTAGTCGGCATGCTGATTATGATGAAGATCCCGGAGTCCTCTAAGTCGTTCTTCAAGATCATCGATGTGTTAGATGTCGGCGTATGGGGTGTGCTCTTGGTTTTATTTTTCATTACAAGGTAATGTTAATATCTACTTACTGATTTAAATAATTGATATCAAATAGTTTTTTTTATAAATTTACTTGATGTGTTTTACTGATTAATTAAATATTTTAAAGTATTGCGTTTTTCGGAAAGCTTAAGTTTTTTTATAAAAATTTAAAACAATTTTCTTATAGTAACTAATATTTTATTTAATTATACAGGGTGTCCCGTTGATATTGTGGCTCAACCTCATGTTCCTGGGACCAAAATATGATGATTCAACCGAACCTATCTATATACAAAAGTTTACCGTTAAACCGAAATTCATCTTTAAACGTAAACAAAATAATATTTATTTTATTGATAACAATTGATTGCGGTATCCGATTTGAATGAAATTTACTATGGTTTAATATAACACATCACATCATTATTACTTATTTATTAACATACTAATTTTAAATTTTATTCTCTTACAAAATAAATATTTCCAGAATGCCTTGGGTAAATAAGTAATGATTCAATAACTAAATTTATAGCAAATATTTAATGTAATAATTACATTAATTACTAATAAGTAATATTTTTTTACGTTTTCCAGATTCGCATTTTACGAAATAAATAGAAGGGATTAAAATGAATTTTATTTCTTATTATGAACATTTATAAAGAGATAAAAAACACTCCAAATTGAATAATATATAATATTCTTAAATACATTATTACTCGTCTTGATAAAAAGATACTTAAAAGTGCTGTGTGTATTGGACTGAAATGAATTGTGAGAGGTTCGTCACATATTCATCAGTTACAGCGCGGAAAGGCGAAACACCAACGTGTATAAAAGTGTATCTTCGTTTAACACTAACTTATGTTTGACTTTTTCTCTTACTCTCGTCCATTGGCGCACCATAGCAGGGTTATCCCAGGCGACCGTCGTTCATCGCCCGTCATATAATTACGCGTTTCGTCTTACCCCTCACCCCGATAAAGTGTACTGTGCCTATATACTGGACTATTTTATTTCTCACAACGTGTCCTGTCGTTTTTCTCTCAAGCATGCGCGCCAAATTTGAATTGTAGTCGATCCGAACAATTACACACAATTTTCCGCAAACTATAAGACAGTTTGAAAATATAGATTACATTATTTCATTATAATTAATTTATTATTCCGAACTGTACTTGCTTGGATGTTATTGTTTCTACTGACGTTAAATGCGGACATTTAATTTCCATTATTTAAATATAGTATAGGAAATTTTCATTAACTTAAAATTAGTAATTATTAATTTCAGCACCAATAACAATTTTAAATTATGGGCTCATTTATTATTCCCTAATTCGTAAATTAATTAAAAAATAATAGATATAATAATTATTTAAATATTTGATTACGAGCAGTAGATTGCTGCAATTTTATATTTTGTTCAAAATTTGAAGATTTAATTTCTTGCTAGACTCAATATACCATATAATATTGTCCCTCAGATTTATTGCATTAACACAAATGAAAATCCTTATTTCAATTAATGGTTTTAACATTTAAACATTTATGGTTCATATTGTATTAATAAATATGAATAGATTTTTGAAAGTCTGCCTATAAAATAATTAAAACAAAGATTAAATGGAACAACTTTGAATTCATAACTAGTTTCGGGTTATGAGCATATTTTTCAGGTGAATTTAATTTATTTAAATTTGTATGTTTATACAATAATTTTATAGAAAACGATGTATTGATTTGTGGGGCAGGCAGAATAATTACGGTCCCAGCATTCGCTGATGAGGTGAAAAAGAAAACTACCAAAAAACGTCCTCAGGATTATCATTGAATTATTTTGCTGAGATGAACCAGATTAATTAATTATAAATAAATTGTACTACTGAAAATGAAGTGAAAATTAATGAAACATTTAAATAAATTTTAAATTAAATTGAAATTAAAAATTAAATATAAATATATTGTTTAATAATGGAATACTTTATTCCATGTCGGATAGTTGTGTTTATAACATATTATAGAGTTTATTAATACTAGACTTATTAATTTTTTTAGTTTTACCTGTTCTGTTATATAAGATATTATATAATTTATTATTACTTTTAAGTCTCACTATATAGTAATTTTTCTAAAAATGTTTGCAATTTTTTTTCAGAAATTGCTCCAAAATAATTTAAACTTATATATTTTCTATGGTCTTCTTTAATTTCTGTTTGAATTTCAAAAAGTACTTTCTAAATCTTGAGGATCATTTTTAGTGAGATTTTTCCACCTTTTTAGCAAATGCTGGGACTAAATTATTTTGCCAAATCATTATACCTTTGTTTATTAAAAATTATTTTATAAACATAGAAAATTAAATAAATTTTGAATTCTTTTGAAAATGGGTTCATAATCCGAAACCAGTCGAAAATTTCAAATTATTTAATTTAATCTATGTTTTCATTTATTTTATTAATAACTTTCGGATAATCTATTCCTATTTATTACTGTCTTTAATTAAAATTAGGCACTCTTTTGTATTTATATTGAGTCCGTAATACAAAATCTGTATTCTTATTATTTTTGCATCTTGCACTTCTTATTTTTATTTAATTAATACAATTTGAAGTGCTTTCCTGAACTTTTTTCCCTGTACTACTACTAATTTGTCTGGGTTACTATCGTTTTCCATCGCCCACAATCTCTTAATTTTTCTCAGAGCGCATGCGCAAACGTATATTTCCACAATAGTTCTATGCGTACGCTATTGCATTCAGGGAGGCACCATCCCCACCTCCAAAAAGTGCGACGAGCATCGCCAATCGTGAGCCTTTGTAAATGATCATTGAAAAAAATGTTGTTTTTTTTTAAGCCAAATATTAAATATATACATTCGAAATTAACCAATATTTTGGGTATATTTATTTTCGACAATTCTTTATCTAAAACACGGAATAGATTGCTTTCCATTATTTGAATTATTTATGAAGTTATTTAGGTATAAACTAGAGGAAGCATTTTAGGTAACTTTTTTCGCATTTTGTTATATCATAAAAACCACAATGGCCAAAATAAATAAAAATTAATTAATAGGTTAATAGGTTCTAATCATGAAATCACTCCTTAGGCGAAAATAATTAAAAAAAATGAATAATTTACTTTTTATTTGAGTTAACAATTTACATTGAATCCTCCATAAGCGCCCACATACACACAAGCCTCTTAAGGGCAGGATCCTTCAAACGGTTGTCAGTATTTTCGTTTAAAAATCCAAACGGTGCGTTTAAAAAATAAACTAAAAATACATAAAATAGATATTTTTTGTCTACATGCAGACGTGAGTTTTGTTTTTTGTTTTTAATTTTTTTGTAATTGTTGTTATTTCATTATATTTTCATTTTTATATTTTGTCTTATATTCAATTAAAAAAATATCAGCTACATTTGGAAAATACTCTTCGTTTGATGTATTGTAAATGTAATGTAAAAATAAAGTCTTTTTAGATTATGTTTCAAAAAAACATTAGCGATATATATCTATGATTTTTTAAAAATACCGCTTTATTCGAGGAGCACAGTTGACGTCTAAAATAGTTTATAAATTCAAGCACTAATTACTAGATGGCTGTAGTTAAAAAAATAGGCAACAATTAAATCATATTTCATCAATACGTTGTCGGTGAAGCATTTAATTAATGCGTGACTCATCAAGGGGATTTTTTGTACATATAAGAAATATTGACTTATTAAATAAATCACACAAATCAAGTTGATAAATAATCATTTTATTAAATCTGTTCGCGTCAAATACGCGAATTTAATTTGTAAATATTTTCAATTTATTTCTTCCTTTGTATTTGTTGTGTATTTGTATCAGTTTATATTTTATCTAGTATCTTTTATTTTCACGGTTTCTAAAAATTCGTATCATTGTAAGAATGCTATTGTGTTTGGGACCAAACTGAGATTTTATGATCAACGAGCGAGGACGAACCGTCCGTTAACGGGGAATCAGCCCAGGACCTTACAATTTCGTCCAAACGACGGCTCAGCAAAGGCGCACCCCCCGAAGAGCCGGCATGAAATCGAACACTGGTTTTGCGGTAAACAAACATAAACAGGTCATAAATCCTTCCGTCGCACCGATCACATCTGGCACCTCGGGCTAAAAATGCACTCACCAAATTCTCAATTATTTCAGTCTCTATCTGAATATTATATAGATATTTTAGATTCACCGAGCAATGAAATAAAAAATATTTTCAAATTAATATAGAAATTTTTTCCCGTTTTAAAATCTATGACGGAATTGAAGAAGAATGTAAAATTAAAACCTCTAAATTATGAAATGTAACTCTATTAAAAACAACAAAGATTCAACATGAGTGTTTATTCTACTTATAAAATTAAATATTCTTATGAAATGCATCTTTTTCTTGAACATTATTTCAACAAGTGAAAATTAGTAATAAAAAAACTCTCAAAACTCATTCATTATATTTTTCTGAGTTTTTTTTTTATAGATATCTCACATTTACTTTGACACGATTGTCATTTACCAATATTCTCTTTTGCTTTTTATGTCTATAACAAATATATGCGGAATATAGGATCAGCACGGGTTTACCAATAAAACTAACATCTGATAATATTAGAATAATATTAAATTAAAACAATTTTGTTGACAGAATTGTAAGAATAACAATGAAAAAATTGAGGAACAACAATTATTATTAGGTAGAAAATATTTTGTAAAATAGTTTTCAAAAATGATAACTTAGATGCACAATTATTAACTTTGTTATTAGTTAATTAAATTAGCAAAGTAGTAGTAAATTTCCCGGGGATTACAACAGTGAAATCAGAACAACAAAAGAACATTGCGTTTTCAACTTATTAACACGCATTTTTCAAATGGAGCACCCTATGTATTTTATCAGTATTTGATAGAAAAAGGTATTTGCAATAAAAATGTTATAATAGACCATTACGAAAAAACATTGTAAATAAGGAAGTTTTTGGCATTTTAATATTCTATTTATCAAAAACCGAATATTTCAACAAAACTTCCCATTATCCATAAATTTAAATCTACTTGTTGAGAAAATATGCGACGCTGTATAATTAATAAAAAATATAAAAATAAATATATTTTTAATTTCGCCACGAATACAATAGTTTTAGGAGTTACAATATAAAAGTTTGATAACCTGCAGATTGTAACTGCATTTATAAAGTAATAAAAAATCTCTATTGGGAAGTAAAAAAATTAGGGAATACTTATTACTGCATAATTCACTTTGAATATGTATACAGATTTAGTTGAATAATTTTTAATTCTCGACTAGTTTCAAGTTATCGGCTCATTTGTAAGAGAATTAAAAATTTAATATATTTAAATTTCTATAGTTGGTGTCTCATCGAGGAATCACATTACGAGTATATAGGTTTCCTATTGTCAGATTGTAATGATTTTTTTACACTTGGTGTAAAAAAGTATGTTCTTTTTAATCAAAATATTTTCAAAATTCTGCCACTTCCGGTCATACCGGATTCAAAACATTGCTATTTTAAATGAAACCCTTTACTTTTTACTTCAAATTTGGATTATACGTATGTTTTTATTACAAAATTCTAAACCTTACTGTTTATGAATGAGATCTTTCAATATTTATATATCTTACTATTTTTTAGACATCATTTTAAAATATATCACAAGGTAGAATGAAATCATAGAAATTCGAATATTTGTAGTACTATTCCTGGAAAGGTATTCCGCTTGAAAAAATAATCAAGATATGGCTATTTGAAATTCACAATTAGTTTGAAATACACTGTTTAATATTTTTCATTATTTTTGGTAGAAATAACAAAAAAAAAAGAAAATAAATGTAGAAAAAAACAAAACAATGGGATGATATTTAGTCACATTTTTTATATCCAGATATCTCAAAAATAGATAATTTTAGGTATAGTAAGAGGTAATAGTTTTTATTATAAAATTATGTTGAATTCAAATCAAGAATTAAAAAATTTAGTGTTCCATTTATAATAAGGAAGTTTATATCGACTTCCATTATAACAGAAAGCGTTAGAATCTTGAAAATATTTTCATTAAAAAGAATACACTGATTTAAATAAATGGTAAAAGTTTCAATACAATCTATTAATTCGAAGTTCATATACTTTTAATTTGCGTTTTCGGTGGAACAGTCTGTATGTACAATAGTTTTTTTATAGAAAATTGTATACATTTAATAATTTTCGTTTGAAAATAACAAGTATTAAACATAGACAAAATTTCATTTTATAAGGAAACTTAATTATATTATCGGATTGAACACTTTTATTAGACCTACCTTTCCTATTTAATGACAAGAGGAGAGTAATTTTATTTCGTTTTGATAATTTAAGTCCAATTTGCAGAGAGTGAAAGAATTAAAAAATGGTGTGCATTTTTTTTGCCCTCGAGGTGCCAGATGTTTTACTAATTTCAATTTTTAAACCTCACCCTCGTTAACAACATGGTTGTGTTGAGTTCCAATTAAAAATTGCTGGTTGCGTAGTTGATCCATGATCATCTTAAAATGTTTCACAAAAACTGAATAATTTTAGCCACATTTTCAGACTTTAAGAGCGAAATGGATAAAAAACAGGTTTTGGACTTTTTTAAACGATTGTAAAAATTGTACTTCGTGATCATACGATATTTCTCCCAATTAGTACCAGTAAAAAATTAAATTATCAACCGGGATTAAAGGGACATATATATATATTTTCCTTTTTACTAGGAGGTAAATTAAATTTATTAGCATGTTGTAAAAATTATAATTATTTATTTTTGTAAACACTTTCTTTCAGTATTTAAAAAGACTATTGTAAAATGAAATACAAGTTTTATAATTCAATTCTCAACAAGCAGTTTTTCTATGAAAGAAATATGAAAATTTAAAGTCACAAAACAACTCGTGTTATATAATATTTTCAAGTATTATAGAGAGGACAGATGTTTGTTTTGGGGTAGGCTTACGCTCCTTCGGGAAGATTTATTGGGTGCAAACCACAATACAAGTGTCGTTTCTCGCCGGGGGGTATCCCTTAGGTACCCGTGCTTGAGGACCTTCGTAGATGGTCCACATGCAAAAAAAAAACGAAAAAAAGAACATGGATGTTTACCCCAACACTCAGTGGGAGGTGTCATTTAAGCTGTCATCGCGAAGCAAGCCTGCGAAATTTATGACTTTCCGAATAGACCGCTACTAGGTACCTGCGTTCGACCCTTTTTCGTTTGCGTTCATCCCTTGAAATGCATTATTGAATTAAAAGTGTCTATTTTTTTAAATTATTCTCATTTATATTAGCACATAATTATTTATCATAATATTTAATTGTACTTTCACATACATTTGGATATTTAATATTTAAAAATGGAATTTCCAATTATAAAATTGTAAAATATGTAAGATTTTTTCCAAGTTTATAGTAAATAAACTAGTTTTTTAACTAACTACCAAGATTTTAAAATAGAAGTTGTGCGTAACTGAAATAGTGTGTATTATATAAACAATTTATTTATATATACGAAACAGTTTATTCATAATTACAAAATGTATTTGCAGTGTTGAATACGATAATTGTATAATGATAAGTGATCATAATTACGATGGAAGTCTATCAACAATTGAAAAACTTAAATTTATTAAAAATATTAAAGAAAATATCACATCTAATCATTGACCGTATCGTGAAATAATCACGGATGCCGAAATGAATTATCCACTTGGTAAGTATATGAAGTTAATAATTATTTCTAATTTCAATTCTCCGACATTAAAAATTAAAGATTGAAAATAAACAACTGTTAATTTTATTTTATGTTGCCATTATTTATAAGTATTACTGTTAACGCAACTCAGTTTTAGCACAAACAAATTAATTTAAAATCTTAATAATTAGAGAATTAAAAAACAAGAAAGAAAATATTTGGTTAATCACATGACAAATTTTGGAAAAATTAAATTAGAGCATAAATATATTAATTGAAAGGTTTAGTGAAAACCAGCATTTTGCCCATATTTGTATATGTAAAATAAATACGAAAAACATCTCAACTTTTTTTAATTGTGCACCTTCTTCACTAAAAATTTTATTTTATTTAAGTTATCTTTTTTAAATGGAACACCCTATATATTATTTAATTTTTAGGATCCTTTAATGTATTTTAAATATATGTTATTTGTGTAAGTAGTTTTGTTAATTTTTTACTTTTTTTTATTTATATTTTTTTCAGGAAAAAAATACATTGTTATTTATTGTCACAGTTATTTAAATAAATTAAATAAAAATAATTAATAAATTATTACCACATAACTCACAGAGCTAACTTTTGACTTACGTTACATAAATACGTTAAACAAACGCACATTAAAATAACTACTTCCCGGACAAATACCCACACCAGACATTGAATTACATAATGTACACTTGCTGTTGCATATCAATAAAATATTGCATAATGCACTTACGTAACGATTAATTAACTGACATATAGAGAAAATCACGATAAAATATATAGGGTGTTTCAATTAAAATGTGATTGTTTAATAAATATCTCAAATCTAATTGATAATTGGAAAGCAATGGTTGCTCCAAAATAAATATTTCAAAATTTGTTTTATATATTTAATATACTTATGATATTTCGTGCATTTCAAAAAAACAAAAATATATCTTCTTTTAACTCTCATTCGTAAGTGTTTTCTAAAGAAATAATTTAATTCGATATTCTCTTATCTCGCTTAAATGAATTCCAGTTCAAATGCAATAAAATTAATATTATGCGACAGAAAGGCTACTGGCCGATAGCCATTTATTATTTTAAACTACTGTACAAATGTATGATAATAAAGATATTTACTACTACTTAATATTATGCAGGTTGGGTTATCAGAAGCTTTCATATTAAATATTTTAAATTGAGTCGGGTATAATTTTCTGTTTAAAATTTATAAATTGTTCCTTTTAAAAAGATAATTAGCTATATCGAGATTTAAGAAAATCTCAATCAATTAATATTTCACAATTAATTTTATATCTCTGAATACCATTAAGTTAATAACATTAAAAACAAACCCACCTAATATATTTTACATCATTTACAATTGAATGTTTGTTTTAATTGCAAACATATTCCATTCTGTTCCTTTTATTTGTATTCAGAATAATGTAAGTGCATTGCAATTAATATTTCATAATTTAATTGTAAAAACATCACCAAAATAAAATTTCAAAAATGCAAACGGACGGAAAAGGCACGATAATAAAAACATGTGGCATTAGGGAGGTAGCGATGCAAGTTCCTTTGGTGACATCTGGTTTATTTCTGACCATTTCGGAAAGCCATAAATCTTTTCTAAATTGAGTGTAAACTATTTATTTTGACGTGTTTGCATGTCCCGTCGATGTTCTTTTTTTTTGCCGGTTTTTCCTTTGTGGCCTGGACCCGGCGGTCGCCGTGCTTGGACGAAATTGTATAGTCTCATCAGCCCTTTGTCAAAATTTGTGCGCGAACAAGGGTGCTGACACGGACGTGTCTAACAAAAGGCAACCGGGAATGGGCAAACAGCATCGAAAATTCTGGAAACGTTCATAAAATCTCAGATTTGGCCCAAAAGTGCTTGTTGACCTTCTACATCTTATCTCCTTTTAACTCTTGCTAAAAAATCTCCATCTTTGTTTATTAATTTCTCCTTCCAAAACATCCCCCACCAGCTAACCATCCCCTTTTTCGTTTAATTTTTGATTTTCCTCTGCCACTTCTTCCACGTCCTCAACACGAGTAAGTTCTAATCTCTCACTATCGTAAACTTTGTTACTTGTACATTTTGTTTGTAATTTTCATATTTTTTACTTGTAAACATTTTAGATAAATTCTGTTTTTATTTTGCTCAATATTACGAAAAGGGATTTTATATTAATTTCATTCATTCATCATTAATTATACGTCAATTTTAAAATTGACTTTTGAATAGATTTTTAGATTGTAAATAATTTAATTCTCTCAATTTATCTAAAAAATTAATAGGGAAGCAGGAATTTCCATACAATACATGTAAATTTCAAAGTATTCAAATCAATTCATTGTTAAAATGCATTACAAATACTATAAAATGTGAAATATTTCGGGAAGTACGTACAGAAGATTGGCTTAATGAAATATTTATATATCATTTTGTGGTAATTAAAAAAGATGGAAAACTATAGGGTGCCATTTAAATATACAAATATATCACATTTAAAATGATCATCGAATATAATGATGTTATCTTAGTAAGTATACAAAATTTAATTTCTCCATTTTGAAAACTTACTTTTTCTGCAGTAACAATTAATCAAAACTACCAACTATATTAAATTGCTGTAAAGATAATTCAAAGAGGAATCTAATAAAAAATAATATAAAGAGTGTTACATCCCTTTGGAGTTAAAATATTTTTCTAATTTGTGCATTTAAAACTCTTTAAAATACTCTAAGCCCTCAATTTGTTTAAATTTTCTGAACTGAGTATATTATTAGAATAATTCGAACAACCTGAATTATTTGAACAGCTTGACTCTCGTAAACATGTTAATTTCTTCTATAACACTTTATTCTTTCAAATCCATCAATTTAATCGGGTTAATTATCAAGTAATTGAGAGTATAAATATATATATAATATACTTTGTGGGGGCAAACTAAAAAGAGGAATAAAATAAATATAATTTTCATGTATAACTACATAATATTATAATAATAAAATATAAATGAAATGTTCGGAAATCCAATTTCATTAACAAAGTATTAGACACTAAGAATAGAAGAGTGTTCATTCACTTGGTCACAGTAATTTTATAAATTAAATAAAAATGATTTCAAAATAATTAATAAAATTATTGCCCGGGAAGTAGTTGTTTTAATGTGCATTTGTTTAAAGTACTTACGGTACGTAAGTCAAAATGTCACAGAGCTAAATGTGGAAATGATTTATTAAGGATTTCCAAATCATTTTTTTACTTTCCCCGGACCCCTGTCCAAGGGAAAGTATTGTGATCGTGAAAATTTTCGAATCGCCAATTTCAACAAATGTGCACGTTTTGAGGTCCCTGAGTCCATTCCATCGAGTTCTGAAAAATGTCTGTGTGTGTGTCTGTGTGTTTCCGCGATAGCGCCTAAACGGCTAAATGGATTAAGCCCAAACTTTATATCTAAGCTTTATATAACAGTGGAATGATCTGAAAAGCTTTTGGTTAGAATCAAAACTCATTAAGTGCAACTTTACTCTTAGCAATTTTTCATTTTTTAATTCGGATAGAAAAATGTTTCAAATAAAAGTTTTACATCTTGGAAAATAAATAATTTCTGTTATAAAACTTTTATTGTAGGACCTCCGGTTTTCATTTTATAAGCATTTATCTGATAAATTCCCTTAGAGATTTTAATTATTGAAATAATTATTTTAATGACAAATAAAACGTCAAAGTGCCGTCAAATTCAACTTATCATTCGCAAACGCCTCCAGTTTGCAAAAATGAAGTAGAGTGTGGAGGAATGATTTGAACCTATTGTAAGGTAAGAAATAACACACTTAATTACAATATTCTTCTAAATACTCGGGTTTAACTTTAAAAGATAACAATCACTTTTTTCTATTAATCATTTAGCTTTTCTATTAAATTTTCTATCAGAAACTTATTTGACCGTATTCACCGGGTAAAGTGCCATGATGGACACATCACCATTTTTTTTTTTTAATTTATTAGACACTATCTTATTTGGTTCACTGTTTTTCTTTAATTTCTATCGTTATATATTTGTTAAGAAAATAATGTCTGTTCAAGGTAGTGGTAGTGTAAGGTTTTATTCAACATCATAATGAAAATAAATGTTACATAACCTCCCCATTCATTTTAATTTCAATAAAAATTGCATTGTAAATGTGTTCAACCAAATATGTATTCTGAAACATTGAAATCACATTTTTTATTTTCATTTTCACTTCATTTAAAATCGTAACCAGAATTTTAAACACTACAAAAAGAAGAAATCGTAGGTGAAATAACAGAACATATGATTTTGACAGATACCGAATTAAAAGAAAAGCAAAATACGTTAGAAAGAGATAGATGCACGGCAAGCATGGCTCGAAAGGAAAAATGTATCTTGAAAATATTAAATTCGTTCCCCTTTTGCACCCCGCACTCCGCCAAAGCGCGAATAAATACGGATCGTGACGAAAATAAACGAAGGATTTGTTCCATTGAAAAAAAAAATAATAATAATAATTCAAATCGTATAGATGAGGAAATAATTTAATTCCATTTATTACTACCAGGGCGGCAGCATATTCGTCAAGGCCAAATTACTCGTGAAGAGCATTATATGGCCCCTGTTACATTCTAATGTATGCAATCCCCACATAAGTTAGTTCAACGCAATGCCCAATACGACTACCCTCAATCTCGACCTTAAAATAATTTATAAGTTATGTTATATTTTACACTTACCATCAAGTGATGGTTCTCATATTAACTAAAATATTGTGTTATATTATCATATTAAACCATAGTCAATTTTATTGTTAATGAACAGGGCATTCAATTGTTAATAATAAAACAAATAATATTTTGTTTAAATTACAAGATGAATTCCAGCTTAACGGTTAACTTATGTATATAGATAAGTTCGGTTAAATCGTCATATTTTGGTTACAGGAACCTGAAGTTAAGCCATTTCCCAACATTAACGGGACACCCTATATATACTGGGTACAGGCTGTATATACAGGGTGTCCTGCATCACAGCTTCCGTCTTCGATAGCTTAGTTACTAATGAAGTTAGGACTTTGATATTTTGGAAACTTTACTTGGTCCTAGGATGTACTTCAGGAAAATATTTTTTATTATACAGGTGTCCAAAAAAAGGAGTAACGGCATGATGGTATATTTTTTTAAATTGCTTGATATATATTTTATTCATGATTTAGGTGCCTTTTATGATTACCCTTAAAATTTTATTGTAATGAGTTCAGTAATACCAACCAAAAAATTCAAAAATAGATAAAATTAGTTTTGCGCCATTGGTTTAAAAAAATTATAAAAAAATAAATTAGAATCTTGTAAATAAAAATTATACAGGGTATTTGTTAAATAAGGTCTAACTATCCTAACAGTCAACTTTTATTGATATGAATTATACAGGGTGTTTAAAATTTATTATCAAACTTTTCAAAATTGAATGTATTTTATTTTTCTTATTTTAAATTGGAACCCCTTTATATTTTTGTATCATTTCATGCAGAATTAAAAAACAAACCGTATTCTCGCTAACAGCCCTACATAAATTCCTAACCAATTAAACGTTATTGAGAGAAAAACTGTTTTTTTTTACCATTTAAATAGACACTGTGATGAATAAAAATCGAAGGTTGCTTTGAAAAAAAAAAATATTGACAGACATGTCATCTAATTACAATTATTACAAAGACAGTTTTAAAGTTTTCACAGATCTTTACCTAATTCATACATTATTAAAGTATTAAGCTTTGTATAAAATATATTTTTAGTTATAACATTAAAAGGATAGAAGAAAAATATTTCTAAAATTGATTACATACTAGAAATTATGTTTGACATGTCTTCAATTATTTTGGAGGCACAAATGAAGACGAACATGAAATTACCTTGCCAATCTTTGTAATAGGTCGGGTGTAATATTTTGAAATACATCTTTGATTGTTCGCTGCATGTTTTCTTGTGTAATTGGAGATGAGTGAAGTTCTCTCCGTATTCTAGAAATACGGGAATCATTCCTATAAGATCAACTCGATTTAATTCGTTGTCAAAAAATTATTATAAAAGCTAACGTAAACTCATGTCACTTTGACAGTTCAAGTGTACAACCCCAATAATATGTTTTTCAAAGCAACCTTCGATTTTTATTCGTCAAAATGGCTATATAGTCACCATGGGGATCTCGCTTATTATAAGAGAAAACATTGGGCTATGTTTCTTCGTTGAAAAATGCGATGTTCTATTTTTTTATTTACATCTTCTTTATTTGAAATAATATTTCAATACAATGCAGACATTTTTATAGCATTTTTGTATGATCTAATCGATGGCGTACTCATTTTACTATTAGCATGTTTTGTTTCTTCTGGACCATCACCAACTTTCTTATTTCTTATGGATGCCATATTCGTTTTTTTATGAGATCTATTCTGATTACAATGCGTCCACAAGTCGGCTCAGCAAAGACGCACCCCCCGAAGAGCCGGCATGAAATCGAACACTGGTTTTGCGGTAAACATAAACAGGTCATAAATCCTTCCGTCGCACCGATCACATCAAAGCGACCGCCGGGTCCAGGCCACAAAGGAAAAACCGGCAAAAAAAAAAGAACATCGACGGGACATGCAAACACGTCAAAATAAATAGTTTACACTCAATTTAGAAAAGATTTATGGCTTTCCGAAATGGTTAGAAATAAACCAGATGTCACCAAACGAACTAGCATCGCTAAGAAGCACCCTATACCGTCTACGTCGGCAAAATCACGGGATAATATTTAACCACAACAGGCCATAAAACTGTTCACGGTTGTCACCAAACGATTTATGAGGGTGTTCGATTTATGGGGGTGTTCCATTCCAGATGGGGATTGAGAGCAGGTAAAGAACTTGGAAGATTATGCTAATACGATTTTGATTTTCTTAAGAAACAATAATATTTTTATTTGTCAATTGCAATTATTTTCATTAATTGAATACAATTATAATAATATTGTTTTTGTTTATAATAAATGTAGTGTGTAATTTATCAAAAAAAAAATCGAATTATTTTAAATGTATTTATTATACTGATCAATAAGGTGGAAAATTATTAGGTGCCATTCCATGGGGTGCCTCAAAGGGAGGCGGCATCCAGTGGGGTGCTGGAATGAGAGGCGGCATAAAGTGGGGCGGAAGCATTGCCATTTCTTATACGAGCTGTTCCCGGACACTTAATTGTAAAAACATCACCAAAATAAAATTTCAAAAATGCAAACGGACGGAAAAGGCACTATAATAAAAACATGTGGCATTAGGGAGGTAGCGATGCGCGATGTTTTTACAATTAAATTATGAAATATTAATTGCAATGCACTTACATTATTCCGAATACAAATAAAAGGAACAGAATGGAATATGTTTGCAATTAAAACAAACATTCAATTGTAAATGATGTAAAATATATTAGGTGGGTTTGTGTTTAATTTTATTAACTTAATGGTATTCAGAGATATAAAATTAATTGATTGAGATTTTCTTAAATCTCGATATAGCTAATTATCTTTTTTAAAGGAACAATTTATAAATTTTAAACAAAAAATTATACCCGACTCAATTTAAAATATTTAAAATGAAAGCTTCTGATAACCCAACCTGCATAATATTAAGCAGTAGTAAAAATCTTTATTATCATACATTTGTACAGTAGTTTAAAATAATACAATAAGTAGTACATTTTTATTTTGATAAATGACTATCGGCCAGTAGCCTTTCTGTCGCATAATATTAATTTTATTGCATTTGAACTGGAATTCATTTAAGCGAGATAAGAGAATATCGAATTAAATTATTTCTTTAGAAAACACTTACGAATGAGTGTTAGAAGATATATTTTTGTTCTTTTGAAATGCATGAAATATTATAAGTATATTAAAAATGTAAAACAAATTTTGAAATATTTATTTTGGAGCAACCATTACTTTTCCAATTATCAATTAGATTTGAGATAATTATAAAACAATCACATTTTAATTGAAACACCCTATATATTTTATCGTGATTTTCTCTATATGTCAGTTAATTAATCGTTACGTAAGTGCATTATGCAATATTTTATTGATATGCAACAGCAGGTGTACATTATGTAATTCAATATCCGGCGTGGGTATTTGCCCGGGAAGTAGTTGTTTTAATGCGCATTTGTTTAACGTATTTACGTAACGTAAGTCAAACGTTAGCTCTGTGACTTTTGAGTTATGTGGAAATAATTTATTAATTATTTTTAAATTATTTTTATTTAATTTATTTAAATAACTGTGACAATTAATAACAATATTTTTTTTTTCCTGAAAAAAATATAAATAAAAAAATTTAAAAAAATAAACAAAACTATTTACACAAATAACATATATTTAAAATACATTAAAAGATTCTAAAAATTAAATAATATATAGGGTGTTCCATTTAAAAAAGATAACTTAAATAAAATAAAATTTTTGGTGAAGAAGGTGCACAATTAAAAAAAGTTGAGATGTTTTTCGCATTTATTTTTACATATACAAATATAGGCAAAATGCAGGTTTTCACTAAACCTTTGAAATAATATATTCATGCTCTTTAATTTTTCCAAAATTTGTCATGTGATTAACTAAATATTTTCTTTCTTGTTTTTTAATTCTCTAATTATTAAGATTTTAAATTAATTTGTTTGTGCCAAAAATGAGTTGCGTTAACAGTAATATTTATGAATAATGTCAACATAAAATAAAGTTAACAGTTGTTAGTTTTCAATCTTTAATTTTTAATGTCGGAGAATTGAAATTAGAAATAATTAACTTCATATATTTACCAAGTGGATAATTCATTTTGGCATCCGTGATTATTTCACGATACGGTCAATGATTAGATGTGATATTTTCTTTAATATTTTTAATAAATTTAAGTTTTTCAATTGTTGATAGACTTTCCTCGTAGTTATGATCACTTATCATTATACAATTATCGTATTCAACACTGCAAATACATTTTGTAATTATGAATAAACTGTTTCGTATATATAAATAAATTGTTTATATAATACACACTATTTTAGTTAGGCACAACTTCTATTTTCATATCTTGGTAGTTAGTTAAAAACTAGTTTATTTACTATAAACTTTGAAAAAATCTTACATATTTCACAATTTTATAATTGGAAATTCCATTTTTAAATACTAAATATCCAAATATATGTGAAAGTACAATTAAATATTATGATAAATAATTATGTGCTAATATAAATGAGAATAATTTAAAAAATAGGCACTTTTAATTCAATAATGCATTTCAAGGGATGAACGCAAACGAAAAAGGGTCGAACGCAGGTACCTAGTAGCGGTCTATTCTGAAAGTCGTAAATTTTGCAGGCTTGCTTCGCGATGACAGCTTAAATGACACCTCCTATTGAGTGTTGGGGTAAACATCCATGTTCATTTTTTCGTTTTTTTTTTTTGCATGTGGACCGTCTACGAAGGTCCTACATCAAATCTCGGAAATCTATCTCTTTCTTAAAATGTTGGGGGGTAAGGGGAAGGAAACCGAGTCGCACTCGGGAAGCAATCCATTATGAACACTAACCGTATTGTCTGGGTGTCAATTGAGGTGTCGTACCCTGTTTGTGCATTGTTCAGGGCGACATGGCCCCGAGGCAGGTAGTAAAAGAAGTCCATCAGTTTTCAGTCGGTGCGCGGCGTTATCTTATAAATTACAATAACTCCTGTGTTTTCCATTCGTTTGCATTTTTAAATTTTATTTTGATGAAGTGATTACGATTAAATTATGTAATATTAATTGTAATGCATTGACATTCTTCCGAATACAAATAATATAATAGAATATGATTTCAATTATAAGAAACATTCAATTGTAGGTGATGTAAAATGTATTAACTGGGTTTGAGTTTAATATTATTAATTTAGTGGTAATTCAGAGATATATAATTAATTGTGAAATTTTAATTTATTGAGTTTTTTTCTTAAATCTCGAAATAGTAAATTTTCTTTTTATAATAAACAATTTATATATTTTAAACAAGAAATAATACTTCACTCAATTTAAAATATTTAATATGAAAAGTTTCCGATAATCAGGTTGGTTATATTAATTTTAATGCATTTGAACGGGAATTCATTTAAGCGAGATAAGAGAATATCAAATTAAATTATATCTGTAAGAAACACTTTCTAATTAGTATTAAAAGAAAATATATTTCTGTCTTTTTGTTCTTTTTAAATGCATAAAATGTTATGTTTATTGAAAATGTAAACAAATTTTGAAAATATATATCATTTTGTCATTTTGATGGTTATCAATCCATATTTATTTTGAAGCAACCATTACTTTTCTGATCTTCTATTAAAATATCTCAAAATTACAAAACAATCACTTTTTAATTGAAACGCCGTAATTTTATGCCGATAATATTAAAAAAAAGTTATAATCCACCATCACAAAAAATACAAATAAAATCCAGTTACTATATAAAAAAAAACAAAATTACAACAAATAATGAGAATTTATTTTCTCTATCTCTCAGTTAATTAATCGATATAAACCTTTTTTATTGATCGCACTATAAAAAAAGACTTGTTACATGTATACAATATTTTAATTTGATTATTATCGAAAAAAAAATATTATTTTTTTTTTTTTCAAATTATAATATTGTTTACAGGTAACAAGGGTCAAGATTTAAATCTAAAAGAATATAATAATATATGCGAATAACATCCATGTTAACACCACGGCAAACAAGAAAATACTGATAAGTTTACAAAAAAGTAACTGAAATTAAATCGTAACCTTCAATTTCATTTTTTATTAGCCGCAATAAATATTAAATAAATTTCAGAAAATGTCCATCTTTTTCAAACGAATTCGGGTATTGGACTTTCCGTAAGGTTTCCAGATGTTTTATTATTTGGAAAACCAACCAAAAATATTGTAATATTAAATGTTGTATTATTATCAGCATTGAAATTGTGCATTTTTTATTTTTTTGATGGATTATTTTAATTGGGAAGAAAATGAATTGCGACTAATTTAATTATTTTAATAATGGAACTCGAAACCTTTAAACTAATAATGCAGCAGTGTGATTTTATCATCGTTAAATTTAGTCCTAAACTGAAAGTTCATCATGTATGTATTATTTAAATGCGATAAAACGTGCTAATGCTTAAACTACCACCGAATGTGATGACATTTCATATATAATGTAATTATTATCATTAAATTGAACGATAATAAAACGCATATGCACATTCATTCATATACATACATTGTAACAATATGAAATTCTAATTTCAAAAATTTATATTTTGAAAATATTTGCAGAACTGCTATTTGAAACCATCAATTTACAGGTTGGTGAATTTTAGTGGTGCCACATATGGAAATCTTTTTAATTTTAAGATGATAAAAACAAATGGGGTAGAAAAAAAAAATATTATTATTTCCCAAAGCTACATTTTATAATATATTTTTTATAAATCTATCTTCGATATAACTCAGAAACAAAAAAATGATAAATAAAATGTAATAATATATTCGAAGTCAGAATAAAATGTTGCTTTGAGAAAGTGTTAATTATATTTTTCTATTTTTAATAATAACGGAGTTACAGGCATAATTGAAAATTTTGTTTTTATAATAATAGAATAATACCTTCTTATAAATATAATTTCATATTTATATATACACGTAACATTGAAAATTGAACCAAACTTTTAATTAATCAAATTTAAAAGAAACTAAATAAACCATAGTATAATTAACAAATGTATTTAATAAATTTTCGGAAATAAGACGATCGAATGACGCTCTAAAAAGGGGCAAATAAGGGAAACTACCTGATATTCTAACCGATGGGGTCATAAATAAAAACATTAGCACCCCATAAATTGTGGTTTCTTTTCTTCCGTTATCCATCGCCGCTTGTGGAGGCTGTCTCTCTTTAAACCTTTCGAGTTTGGCCATTCTCATAAAGCCCTATCACATCTGGCACCTCGAGGGCTAATAAATACACCCACCAAATTCTCAATTATTTCAGTCTCTATATGAACATTAAATAGATATTTTACATTCACATTCACCCAGTAACGAAATAAAAAATATTTTCAAATTAATATTTCTTATGCTTTTTTTTTTCACGTTTTAAGACGGATTATAGGATTATAACTTGTCAAAATTTCAATGTTAATTTTTATCTCTTCTATTGGACTTAAATTATCTAAAACAAAAATACGCTGTCCTAATCAATGATAAACGTTTAGAATTATCGCTTAAAATCTATGACGGAATTGAAGAAGTATGTAAAATTAAAATCTCTAAATACTAGAAGTTATGAAAAGTAAGTCTATTAAAAACAACAAAGATTCAACGTGAGTGTTTATTCTACTTATAAAATTAAATGTTCGTATGAAATGCATATTTTCTTGAATATTATTTCAGGATTGGAAACTAGTGAAAATTAGTAATAAAAAAACTCTCAAAACTCATTAATTACCCTTTTCTGAGTATTCTATAGATATCTTATTTTTACTTTCACACGATTATCATTTACCAATACTCTCTTTTGTTTTTTTTATGTCTATAACAAATGTATGCGTATAATAGGATCAGGATAGGTTAACCAATAAAAGTAACATTAGAATAATATTAAATTAGAAGAATATTGTTGACAGAATTGTAAGAATATCCTAAATTAGGATAATTCAGGAAAAATAAATGACTATGAAAGAAAAACAATTTTGTAAAATTGTTTTGTTAAAAATGATGACTTAAATATTTCACAAATTGTATTGTTTATTTCGATGGTTAATTATATTTTAAAGTTATACTTTCATGACAAATACAATTTCGATCAAATGTACTTCTGTAAATAAACCAAATACGACCAATCAGAAAAACAAAAGAAGATCGCGTTTTCAAGTTATTAACAAGCTTTTTTAAAAAAATGGAGCACCCTATGTATTTTATCAGTATTTGATAGAAAAAGGTATTTGTAATAAAGATGTTATAATAGACCATTACGAAGAAAGTTTTTGGCATTTTAATATTCTTATTTTTTAAAAACCGTAATTTTCAACAAAACTTCATATTATCCATAAATCTAAATCTACTTCTTGAGAAAATATGCCACGCTGTATACTTAATAAAAATGTACTATATTTTGAATTTCGCCACGAATACAATGTAATTTAAAGAAAATATGTTAAGTAAATTAACACTTGTACACTTAATAGGTAGTAAAATATTTAGGAAATACTGCTACATAATTCACTTTGAATATGAATAGGTTATTAAAAATCTACTAATAAAATAAATAAAATACAGATTGAGATGAATAACTTTAAATTAAAAATTGAATATATTTAAATTTCTATGGTTTGTGTCTCACCGAGAAATCACATTACGAGTATATTGATTTCCTATAGTTGGATTGTAATGAATTTTTTGCAGTTGATGTAAAAAGGTATGTTCTTTTTAATGAAAATATTTTAAAAATTCTGCCACTTCCGGTCATACCGGATTCAAAACAAAATTTTAAATGGAACCCTATACTTTTTACTTCAAATTTGGATTATACGTATGTTTTTATTACAAAATTCTTAACTGAACTGCTTATGAGATCTTTCAATATTTATATAACTTATTAATTTTTTAAACCCTACACCCATATAGGTAGAAAGGGTCATTGAATATATATATATATATATATATATATATATTAATTTTTTAGACATCAATTTAAAATATGATATCACAAAGTAGAATGAAAACTGGAATATTTGTAGTACTATTCATGCGCACTTAAAATATCAAGATTTGACCATTTGACATTTATTCGACTCCACAATTAGTTTGAGTTACATTGTATAATACTTTTCATTATTTTTGTTAGAAATATTTAGGCCATTAATTATACAATAAATGTAGAGAAAACAAAACAATGGGCTGATATTCAATCACATTTTTTTATAAATATCCAGATATCTCAAAAATAGTTAATTTTAGGTATATTAAGAGCTAATAGTTTTTATTATAAAATTATATGTAGAATTCAAATCAACAAGAAAAAAATTAATGTTCCATTTATAATAAGGAAGTTTATATAGACTTCCATTATAACAGGAAGCGTTAGAATCTTGAAAATATTTTCATTAAAAGAATATACTGATTTAAGTAAATGGTAAAAGTTTCAATACAATCTATTAATTGGAAGTTCATATACTTTTAATGTGCATAAAATAAAATAAACAGTTCCTCGTTTTCAACCAATTGCCAAGCGGATAATTTATTTCGGTATCCGTGATTATGTCAAAGATTAGATGTGATATTTTCTTTAATATCTTTAATACATTTAAGTTTTTCAATTATTGATAGACTTCCCTCGTGATTGTGATCACTATACAATTATCGTATTCTAGCTAGTTAAAAACTAATTTATTTACTATAAACTTGGAGAAAGTCTTACATATTTTACAATTTTATAATAGGAAATTCCATTTTTAAATATTAAATATCCAAATGTATATACTACAATTAAATATTAAGATTTTGAAATAAATATTTATGTGTTTTCAATGCGTATAATTTCAAAAAAAATAGGCACTTTTAATTCAATAATGCATTTCAAGGGACGAACGCAAACGAAAAAGGGCCGAACTCAGGTACCTAGTAGCAGAAGCACCCGAAAGCGTCTACGTCGGCAAAATCGCGGGATAATAGTTGTCACAACAGGCCATAAACACATGATACGGTTGTTAACAATTTAATTTATGAGGGTCTTCCATTCCAGATGGGGGCTTGAGAGTAGGTAGAAAACTGGCAATAAGGGTAGTAGGTACCACTCCAGATGAGGATCGAGAGTAGGTAAAGAATTGAAAAAATTATGCAAATAAGCATTTAATTTAATTGTTTTATTAATATCAAGTTTAATTTATCAAGCGGTTAGCACATGACGATAGACATATATAAATTGTATTTTTTAACCCGATTTCAATAAATATGTAATAATACATTTTTTACCGTATTGATTTGATTTATTTCTCAAAAACGAACGTAGGTAGTCACATTAATATATTTAATATTAATATTTATATTAAGATATATATTTATTAATAATAATAATTAATATTTTTTTAAGATCAATATTTATTTTTCATCGGTAATGATGAAAGCCCACCGTCTGACGCTTAAATCGGGAAATTCCGGGATTAATGGTTTTATGAGCAGTTTTTTTCGGAATAAACGCTTCTTGAAATAATCCTCCGTTATCTTTGCCAGGTAGTTATTGATATTTACCGAACATTTTACAAACAAAACTATAGGAATTTGGAAAAAACATTTTTTTCATTGAAACAAATGCGATTTTCACGGCCAGCGTTGTTATTACAAAGAAGAGTTTCAAATAAAACTGGTAGACAATTGAATTCTCTACGAGTTTTGTTTGAAACACATTTCCAAGGCGGTCTTGGTTTACGCTTAAATCAATAAAAAAGACAGGATTTTACAATGAAAAAGAATTGTTTTTCATTGAAACAAATGCGATTTTCACGGCCAGCGTTGTTTTTACAAAAAAAGTTTCAAATAAAACTTGCAGACAATTGAATTCTCTACGAGTTTTGTTTGAAACAAATTTCCATGGCTGTCTTGGTTTATGCTAAAATTGTCGAAAAAAAATAGCGAAAATTTCAAACTAAAAATTTACATTTTTAATTTTTCAACGAAAAAAAAGTGCGATTTTCACGGCCAGCGTTGTTTTCCAAAAACAGAGTTTCAGACAAGACAATTGAATGCTCTACGAGTCTTGTTTGAAACAAATTTTCATAGCTGTCTTAGTTTACGCTTAAATTGCGATTTTCCGTTGTAAAACGCACAAACTGTCTTTGAAAAAGTGTACTTTTCATTGAAAACAATTGCGATTTTCTCAGCCTGCGTTGATTTTACAAAGAAGAGTGTCAAATAAAACTTGTAGACAATTGAATGCTCTACAAGCACCCTATACCGTCTACGTCGGCAAAATCACGGGATAATATTTAACCACAACAGGCCATAAAACTGTTCACGGTTGTCACCAAACGATTTATGAGGGTGTTCGATTTATGGGGGTGTTCCATTCCAGATGGGGATTGAGAGCAGGTAAAGAACTTGGAAGATTATGCTAATACGATTTTGATTTTCTTAAGAAACAATAATATTTTTATTTGTCAATTGCAATTATTTTCATTAATTGAATACAATTATAATAATATTGTTTATCGCCAATCGGCACTAAATACATCTATTATTATCGCCATTTGCGGCACTAAACCGTCCCATTATTTTACTACTTTCAACAAGTAACATTATGGGACAATACTAACAAAATCTAAGGAAGTCGAATCCTGTCAGTTTAGTTGTCAAAAAAAAACATGAGTAGTGAAGAGTTTGAAATACCATGTACTCCACCAGAAATACGCGAAAGAGCGATAGAAACAACGCTCGAAATTCTTCCAAATAAGTCTAGACATATTTATAATCGTCAACACGATTTATTCACAAGTTGGTGTGACAGAAATAACATTAAAAAAATTAGCGAAAACGTTCTCTTGACATATTTTTCTGAAAAATCCAAGGAATATAAAGCAGCAACATTATGGTCATATTATTCTATGTTAAAAGCATCTCTTTCGGTAAAAAACGACGTTGATATAAGCCAATATAAGAAACTTACGGCGTTTTTAAAACAGAAATCAAAAAATTATACGCCAAAAAAATCGAAAGTTCTCACACAAGAAGAAATAATACAGTTTCTATTGAATGCACCAAATGAAATATATTTAATGATGAAGGTAAGATAGTAATCAATTATCGAAGCATATTTGTTATTAATGTAGATATTATTTTAGATTTGTGTTATTTTTGGCGTTGCTGGAGCCTGCCGTAATAATGAATTAGTAAATCTTAAAGTTGATGATATAGAAGACAAGGATACTGTATTTTAATTTAAATAAAAAATCCTATACTTTTTCATTTATTTTTAAGATTGGCGATAAAATTTTGTATGCACCAAGTCAGTAAAATATCTTTATCGAACTCGTCTTTATTCACCTCGCTCGCTCCGCTCGCTCGTCTCATAACCTCAGACTCGTTCGATAAAGTCTTATTTTACTGACTTGGTACATAAATAATTATTTTGTTACTTCCATATTCATGGTGACAATTTGATTGTTTAAAAAAAACTGATTCAAGATGTAAGTGACAATACTACTTATACCCAGAAAACACTGGATTAACTATTTGGGGGTGGGGTGGTTACGTTATAAAATATGGATTATGGGAAAAAACGCAAAATATCGTTTCAGGAAAGGCAGGTAAAAAAGAAACGCTCCTATAAATGCTCTCTGAAAAATTAAGAAATAAATTTTTTCGACACTATTTAATTTGGGCCTGACAGGGTTAAATTATATTAACATCAATTAATAAAAACAAATCAAATGACACATTTGTTATTATTTTTTGATTAAATCTATAAAAATGTGTACATTTAATATATAGTAATGTGATCAATTGAACTTTTTCGTAAAAAATGCTTTCCCTTTGTAATACACATCGCAGAAAGTAAAAATATATTATTCAAATAATACCTTAACCGTCATATTATCGTCTTGTCGACTATTAATTATCACTGGGGTGTTAAATCAATCAGAAAACTGACAGTAAGAACAATAACTACAATAAAACAATAACAAAAAAACAACAATATAACAACAATACAAGATAATAATAATAATAATAAAACTTCAATTAAATAAATTTAATTAAATAATTGTGACCATGTGAAAAAATACTCTTGTTTAATATTCAAATAATAATAACTACATTTATATTTATATTCTCATAATATTTCTTAATTAAAAATACAATGCATATTATTTAATTTAAATAGAAAAGAGTATTCATTCATTGTTTTAATGTGCATTTGTTTAAAGTACTTACGTAATGTAAGACAAAATGTCTGTAATGTACCCATTTTCATTATTATTATTAGTATTATAATTATATTTCAACTGTTTGTTTACTTTTTAATCTTTTCAACTCCGCGAAATATCATTACCAGAACCTTGTTTGTAAAAGTTTGATCAAAGTTCACCCCGGCTTATGCGTGCCCCTTATCTAATATCCTTATTATTGTAAATGGTATTTTTTCTTGTCTCTTCCGATTCGATTCTCAAAAAACGAAACACGAAATTCTGTTCTCGGTCGTACTTGTAAAAATAATTTATATAAATAGAAAAGAGTATTCATTACCTTGGTCACAGTTATTTAAATATATTAAATAAAAATGATTTGATTGATTAATAAATTATTTCCACATTTAGCTCTGTGACTTTTTGACTCATGTTACGTAAGTACGTTAAACAAATGCACATTAAAACAACTACTTCCCGGGCAAATACCCACGCCGGACATTGAATTACATAATGTACACCTGCTGTTGCACATCCCTTACATAATTTAAAGATGTTAAAATAAATCTATTAAATTAATTCAAATACAATCAGCAAAATTAAATCAATTATATTAAATCAAATTAAACTAAATCAATTTAAATTAAATTAAACCAAATTAATTAAAAATAATTAAGATTAACAATAAAATAGTCACAAGATATATTTATTAAAAACATTACTGATCCCTGCTCGACCATTACATGTCACAGAGCTAAATGTGAAAATAATTTATTTCGTATCATTAGATGTCCCCCTCCGAGGCGAACAAATTTTAATTATATTTTTTTATTCGATGTGTGTGTCAATCTGAAAATAAAATGTGGAAAATACATGTACTTTAATCAAATTTTAAGAGGAGCCGACGGTTTTCCCTAATTCCGATAATTTTGTTTGTAAAATGTTCGGTAAATATCAATGACTACCTGGCAAAGATAACAGAGGATTATTTTAAGAAGCGTTTATTCCGAAAACAACTGCTCATAAAACCAATAATCCCGGAATTTACCGATTTAAGCGTCAAATGGTGGGCTTTCATCGGTACCGATGAAATAAATATTAATCCGGGAATTTCCAACAAATTGTGACTGACTACCGACGTTCGTGTTTGAGATATAAATCAAATCAGAACGGTTTTTTTTAAATGCAGTTCTCTTAATTTAATCTCTTGAATTATAATATAGATTATAAATAATATAGATTATAAATATATAAATACATAGTTATTATATTATAAGCAATAAATATAAATATGTATTAGAGATCACCGTAAAAAATGTATTATTACATTTTATTGAAATCTGGTTAAAAAATACAATTTATATATGTCTGTCGTCATGTGCTAACCGCTTGATAAATTAAACTTGATATTAATAAAACTATTAAATTAAATACTTATTAGCATAATTTTCTCAATTCTTTACCTACTCTCGATCCTCATCTGAGTGGTACCTACTACCCTTATTGCCAGTTTTCTACCTACTCTCAAGCTCCCATCTGGAATGGAAGACCCTCATAAATTAAATTGTTGACAACCGTATCATGTTTTTATGGCCTGTTGTGACAACTATTATCCCGTGATTTTGCCGACGTAGACTATTCCGGGTGCTTCTCTCTTGCGCCGCTACCTCCCTAATGCCAGATGTTTTTCTTATTTAGAATACCTCCTGCCTTCTCCGTCCGTTTGCATTATTGAAATTTTATTTTGGTGATGTATTTACAATTAAATTATGAAATATTAATTGTAGTGCACTTACATTATTTCCGCATACAAATAAATAAATTGTAAATGATGTAACTTAATGGTACTTAAAGATATAAAATTAATTGTGAAATATTAATTGATTGAGATTTTCTTAAATCTGGATATAGTTATTTTTTTTTTTAATGGAACAATTTATATATTTTAAACAAAAAATTATACCCGACTCAATTTAAAATATTTAATATGAAAAGCCTGCGATAACCCAAACTACATAATATTAATTTTATAAAAAGTCATTATACGCAATCACAAAAAAATTCAAATAAAAGTTATTCGAATGTAAATATTTAGTTTTGAGTATAATCCAGTTACCATAAAAAAATACGAAAAATAATGAGAATTTATTTACTATAAACTTGGAGAAAAGTCTTACATATTTTATAATAGAAAATTCCATTTTTAAATATTAAATATCCAAATGTATATAGTACAATTAAATATTAAGATTTTGAAATAAATATTTATGTGTTTTCAATGCGTATAATTTCAAAAAAATAGGCACTTTTAATTCAATAATGCATTTCAAGGGACGAACGCAAACGAAAAAGGGTTGAACGCAGGTACCTAGTAGCGGTCTATTCGGAAAATCATAAATTTCGCAGGCTTGCTTCGCGATTACAGCTAAAATGACACCTCCCACTGAGTGTTGGGGTAAACATCGATGTTCTTTTTTTTGGCTGTGGCCCGTCTCCGAAGGTCCTTCTAAAATTACATATTACTATTTATCAAATATTTAAATAGTCCAATTTTTATTATTTTAGAATTACCTTATTTTATAGGGTTTTAGATGATTTAAAGGCAAAACAAAGCTTGAATTTGAGACCCCAATTTTCCTTTAGAATAAATGTTTGGCCAAATGTGTGGTCAGAACATATATTAGGAGATTATAAAACATTAATAATTTCGTCTTGAAATTCAATAAAATTTCTATCTTGCTATCGGGTAGGGTACTTCGGCCTTTAATTTGTTAAAAAAGGAAAATTAAGTGTCGACTGTACCAACCGAATAACTTCGAACTTAAAAATTATTTAAATTTGAATCATTTTTAGTGGCCTGAGTGGAAAACAAATATATTACAATAATAATAAAACAAAAATATATACAAGTACAAAATAAAATAATAATAAAATAAACAAATACTTACGACAATTACTCGTGACGGCGGGATGCAGACCTCCCTGAGTGGTCGAAGGTCTGTTATACATAATATATTGAATATCTCTATAACTATGGGGTTTAGACATAAGATATGCCCCATCAAATTGAAGAGTAGAAAAGGACCTATCGAATAATGACATAAAATAGGGAGCATTCGATTAAAAAAAATGGGTTATACCGCTTTGAAATTTGCAAAGTTTGCCATGTTCCTCTGAACACCCTGTACTACTAAATTTAAATTGCTCATTAATAAAACGTTGCTTATTAACTACACTGAGATATTTGCTAAAAGTTATTCTTACCTTCAAAAAAACAATGTCGCTACGATTTTTTAAAGTTGAGCTTGCTGATGCATAATACTTGGAGAAAAAAATTGTAAATTGGCAATACTGTAACATAATAAAAAAACTAAATGGACAGCAATGTAGAGGTTGAAAAATGTTATTAGAAAAGTTGAATAAATACAGGGTGTTCTATTAAAAAAAAACAAATATTTTTGTTATACCGCAAAATTGGGACACCCTGTATGTTTGAAAATAATTTTACGCCATAAAGATTTTGAAATCAATAACTTGTTGTACGAAACTTTTTTTTTGTTTTTTTTTTTTTCACGGGAAAGGCGCTAGGAAAGCCCGACGCACTGTTGCAGGACCCTGTATATATACAAAAAATAAAACATCTACATATATACAATGTTTTCTGCCTTTATGCATAAACAATTGCCAGAAAAATGAACGTTAGTTTATTAATTAATAATTCATCATTATTAAATAAAAATGATTTGAAAATAATTAATAAATTATTTCCACATTTTGCTCTGTGACTTTTGACTTACGCTACGTAAGTAGGTTAAACAAATGCACATTGAAACAACTACTTCCCGAGCAAATACCCACACCGGACATTGAATTACATAATGTACACCTGCTGTTGCATGTTAATAAAATATTGCATAATGCAACAAATTTTGATCCGAGAAAAATTTAATGTAAAAACAACAAAAGGAGCGTTACTTAATATAAGGCCATCTGCAGACACGTGTTTCGGGATCTATCCCTCGTCAGTACAGCTATGCCTTACATAATTTAAAGATGTTAAAATAAATCAATTAAATTAATTCAAATACAATCTGCAAAATTAAATCAATTATATTAAACAAATTAAACTAAATGAATTTAAATTAAATTAAACGAAAATAATTCAATTTAAATCAAAACCGAATAAAATTAAACGAAAAGAATTGAATCAAATTAACTAAAAAGAGCGACCCTCACCTGCCGCGCGCTGTGATAGTAATGACGGACAGAGGAAGGACGTGCGTTCTTGTTATTTTCAAATCATTTTTAGTTAATATATTTAAATAACTGTGACCAAGTGAATTAATACTTTTTTCTATTTAAATTCATCATTATGTCTGGACGCAAAATAAAATATGAGTCTTTAATTAACATTAACGAAACATTGTCCAGACATAAAGAGGACTAAGGCAATTGTTTATGCATAATTGTTGCGGCGTGGAAACTCTTCGGAAAATTAGAAAATCTTAAATTGCTTCCCACATCAGAATATTTTAGTAGTAGAGAGGTCAGGCCAGATGTGGCACATCCGGGAAAGTCCAGAGACAGTCGACCCTTTTGGTTGTGAGCCACTGAAGTACCGATAGCTGGAAGAGATGTTACTTTTCTCCACCAGAGGGATGAATTTGAACCTTCTAATGTGAGAGGGCGTTAGATTTCCGACGAGGTTTCACAATGCAACCTAAGTTCAAGTGGCGCGAACTTTAATCATTTGTAATAAAAATTAATAAAATAATCAAAACATGTTGACGGGACAAAGTGCGAGTAACAGATGGTATTTTATACTGCAATAAATAATTTAAAGGAATACCTTTGAATATCTGTTGCTGCTAAGGCTGTTTTTTGAACATAAAGAAATATGTTTTGTGTTCATATATACAAAGTGTATCAGTGTGCGCGTCGAATAGCTTTACGGCAGGCGTATGTAGGTTTATTAGGACCATATTTTAAAATTAGTTTCAAATATAAATGCATGGAGTATCATCGTTTTATTTTTGCTAATGGAATACCCCATATTTTTTTTTACATTCTACATCAAAAATAAAGTTAAGTTTCATAATATGTTCATATGACTAAACCTAATAATTTTTTAAATATTTTTGGAAAAATTGACGTATCGAAAAAAAAAATTAAACCTTTCAAATGGATGAATAAAAACAGCAGGTGGTCATAGCTCGATGGTGCGCTACCTAATTTTTCATTGACTGTTCGTCAATATTTAATAGGCGATGGATTGGAAGAGGCCACATAGGTTAATCACCTAGATCCTCTGTTGTAATCCCCATGGATTTCTTTCTGCCAAATCAAATATACAGCACTCCTCCCACGACAATTGAAGACATGAAATATACAATTGAAAATGCACTTAGTTCATTTACACCTAATATGATGAGAAATGTTAAAATATCATTTAAAATAAAATTAAATTATGCATTCGATGGCAGTATTTTTGAAAATTTATTATGAATTAATTTTGATACTATTTTGTCAATTTATTTATTGTTAAACTGACTTTATTTATAAACAAAAGCTAAGCACTTGCCTATTGGAATAATTTCCATATTATGAATAATAAATATTATGTAAAATGTTAACAAAAATGGATATATCTTGAAAACTATTAGGTTTCCGTGTAAAATACTTACTTACTTTTTAAAAGACAATAAAATTACCTACAAGATAGGCCTATGTAGGGTGTGTCATTTAAAATAAACACGAAATTCAACCTTGAGTGTGTTTCTGGAGTAACGTTAAATTATCAAAATATCTTAAGATTTAAAATTCCTGTAAATGGCTTAAAATAATCATCCATTAGTCTAATACACTGATAGAAAATTTAATTTGTTTTCATTCACCCATTTGAATTTTTAAAAATACATTTTAATATTTCAAAAATTATTAGGTTTAGGCTTATGAACATATTATATGAAAGTTAACTTTATTTTTGATGTAGAATTTGAAAAAAAAATATGGTGTATTCCATAAAAAAATAACTATGATACACCATGCTTTTATGGGACACCCTGTATATATGGAACTAATTTTATAATATGGTCCTAATAGAACTACATACGCCTGCGACAGCCGATTTTGAAAAAAAAAAAAAAAAAAAACATTTAGCCGTAAAACTACTCGACGCGCACGCTGAGACCCTGTATACAGGGTGGCGCAAGATTCCGACAAAGTGAAATATATCAGTTGTTTAGATGTATATAAAAAGTGTTACTTACATAATTTTTAGCTACTATTAACGTCATATTTTAAAATTAGTTTCATTTATATAGGGTGTTCAATAATCACGTGAGATATCAAACATGATTTTTTAAATGGAATGCTATATTTTTTATGTCGATTTTACATTCTACGCTTAAAATAAATTATTGTTGATATACGGTTTATTATGTTAATTTGTAATATTTTAAAAGTTACAAACAATTGATCAAAAATGAAAAACAATGTAAACATTCAGTGAAAAAATAAATTAAGAAAATATGCTTAATAATGTAAAGAATAGTCGTTTTTTTAATAATAAAGCAAATGTTTATACGTTGTGAAACAATACGCTAAATGATTTATTTCTTTTTTTACTTAAATGGAACAGCCTATATTTTTACTTTCCCCGGACCCCTGTCCAAGGGAAAGTATTGTGATCGTGAAAATTTTCGAACCGCCAATTTCAACAAATATGCACGTTTTGAGGTCCCCTGAATCCATTCCATCGAGTTTTGAAAAATGTCTGTCTGTGTGTCTGTGTGTTTCCGCGATAGCGCAAAAACGGCTAAATGGATTAAGCCCAAACTTTATATCTAAGCTTTTCATAATAGTGGAATGATCTGAAAAGCTTTTGGTTAGAATCAAAACTCATTAAGTGCAACTTTAATTTTAGCAATTTTTCATTTTTTTAATTCGGATAGAAAAATGTTTCAAATAAAAGTTTTAGATCTTGGAAAATAAATAATTTCTGTTATAAAACCTCCGGTTTTCTTTTTATAAATTTTTGAAATAATTATTTTAATGACAAATAAAACGTCAAAATTCAACACATTCGCAAACGCCTCCAGTTAGAAAAAATGAAGAAGAGTGTGGAGTAATTATTTAAACCCATTGTAAGCTAAGAAGTAACACACTTAATTATAATATTCTTCTAAATACTCGGTTTGAATTTTGAAAGACAACAATCAATTTTTTTATTAATCATTTTGCTTCCCTATTAAATTTTCAATCAGAAACTTATTTGACCGTATTCACTGGGGAAAGTACCATGATGGACACATCACCATTTGTTTATACTATTTTGATAGAAAATTGGTTGTTCTTTAATTTTTAAATAATAAACTTTAACGCTATCTATTGCCGTTTTTTAACAATATTGATCCAAACTACAAAATTATAAACTATAATTTAAGTAGGCTATAATTAAAACAAATGTAATTCTGACATTTAATAACAAATTTACTTCTTAACCTAAAAGGATATTCAAATAACAATGGATATTTGATGGCGCATGCAAAATATAAAGAAAATAGTTAGTCGACAATTATTTAGGGAGTTAGAATGGTTATTGGAACACATTTTTTTAAGAAAAAAATTGTAAAATTTAATTATTCCACTTAGTATCTAGTGTTTTTCGGTCTATATGAATTATTTAAATAAATCAATTTAATAAACATATAAGAATATATTAAATTAATTTTAAAATGTGGAGTATAACAGTAGCTACTAATTATGTAATTTTTTTTGTATATTTCTTAACTGAGATATTGTAATTCGTCGGAATTTTGCGTATATATATATATATATATATATATATATATATATAAAGGTTGTAGAATTGATCATTACTTGTTTTTTTTTTTTTAATATTATTCTCCATACAAAGTAGAAATAGTGGAAATGAAAACTATTTTAGCAAAAATGAGTGGTGCCTTGGGAATGTTGAAACAAACAAGCGTTGATTAATAGCAGTCATGTTAAACAAGCAGTGTATCAAATAAACATACAGGATCAAAAATCCGAAATAAATACACCCATAAAAAACAACCAAAAAAAATGTTGCGAAAGCAACATAAAAAATAAAAAGGAAAGCCAAATAAATACACAACTGACTAGCGAAGAAGACCATAAAAAACAAGAGTCAGCATACGATTGGAAAACAGCGAAACCAAATAAGAAGCGAAGAAGTGCCGTAATTATAGGAACTGGATAAAACACCGATCATTTAACTGTAATTCCGCGCTTAGCTTATTATTGGAAGAGCAAATACGCAAACAACTGAAGAGGATATTACAAGCTACATACGAAACAATGTGTACGTGAATGGACATTTAAATGCAACGAAATTAGTAATTAGAAACAAACTTGAATCTGTATTTAAAACAGAAATAGAAAAAACAACATGAAGATCTCTTATTAGAACCCAGCAAGTGGCCTTCGGATTTAAGAATACAAAAATACTCTTTTTTGCCGAGCGAAAGAGAGAACAATCAACAACAATGTAAATAGAAACACTAACATCCAGAAATAAACCGCATCACTAATCCATATGAACATTAGATCAATAAATAATAAAACTATGCATTTAAATGATTTACTGCAATATCATAACGAATGCCAACTACTCGGCATCACAGAACACTGACAAACAGAAACAAATATTAAACAAACAGCAATGGAATAGTTCAAATTGATGTCGTCCTACTCCAGACCTGCAGTCAAGAATCGTTCAAGAGTCAATAGTATACGGAGGAGCAGCAGTATATATGCGCAATGAATTTTCGTGTAAGGAGCGGGAGGATATAAAAAATGTGGCAACGTGTGGAGCCTTCTAATGCGCTGCAGTGGAATGGTCCAGCCTAAATTAAATCTTCGTCTGTAAAATAGTGTATCGTGCACTGGAACCAAATTTAATAAAAACTTTTTTAAAATATTTTCAACTATTATTAGAAAAATCATTTAATGAAAAAGAAATATACTTTATTGCAGGCGATTTTAATATCGATCTTAATAAAATTTCAACAGAATCAACTGATTTTATATAGTCCTCTCATTCGATGCAAGGTCAGTAATACATCAATTGACACGTGTATCAAATAAAGTAGAAACACTAATTGATAATATCATCACCAATATGGATAGTGAGTTTGAAACGTCTGTCTTTGAAACCCACATATTTTATCATTTTGCCCAAAAAATATGTTGGCCGCGAACCAAACCTAGAAATGTATCGTCACCCAATATAAATAAATTTGTGTCTTACCTAAACTCTGTTGATTGGAACATAATTTATTCAAATGATAATGTCATTAGTGTAGCATTAAATTCATGCTGTCCTTAAGCTGCTCGCACCACTAAATACAAGAAAACACGATCTTCTAATCCACATATAGTACAAATTAAACAAATTCTTGACTACTTAGCAACAGCTAAATACTATAGTATTTTATATATAATGAAGAAGCGCAGATACTATATCCGATTATAAAAAAAAGGATACGACCAATTACTACGCAATCACAAAAAATGGTGATGTGTCCATCATGGCACTTTCCCCGGTGAATACGGTCAAATAAGTTTCTGATAGAAAATTGAATAGGGAAGCGAAATGATTAATAGAAAAAATTGATTGTTATCTTTTAAAGTTAAAGCCGAGTATTTAGAAGAATATTGTAATTAACTGTGTTATTTCTTACCTTACAATCATTCCTCCACACTCTTCTTCATTTTTGCAAACTGGAGGCGTTTGTGAATGATAACTTGAATTTGAAGGCACTTTGACGTTTTATTTGTCATTAAAATAATTATTTCAAAAATTAAAATCTCTAAGGGAAGTTATCAGATAAATGCTTATAAAATGAAAACCGGAGGTCCTACAATAAAAGTTTTCTAGCAGAAATTATTTATTTTCCAAGATCTACAACTTTTATTTGAAACATTTTTCTATCCGAATTAAAAAATGAAAAATTGCTAAGAGTAAAGTTGCACTTAATGAGTTTTGATTCTAACCAAAAGCTTTTCAGATCATTCCACTGTAATATAAAGCTTAGATATAAAGTTTGGGCTTAATCCATTCAGCCGTTTATGCGCTATCGCGGAAACACACAGACACACAGACACACACACAGACATTTTTCAAAACTCGATGGAATGGACTCAGGGGACCTCAAAACGTGCATATTTGTTGAAATTGGCGATTCGAAAATTTTCACGATCACAATACTTTCCCTTGGACAGGGGTCCGGGGAAAGTAAAAATGAAATAGCAAATCAAATATTTAAAAGTGACAATAAAATTAAAACAACATGGGCAATAATTAATGGACTGACAGGAAAAAAAAAACGTTAAAAAAAAAACAGAAGTACTCACAACTAGAAGAAAAGGAAAACGAACTGAATGAACACTTTAATAACATAAACTCAACACTAGATATAACCCATTCATTTACTTATAACATTACACATCATATTAACACAATGTTTTTTGAACCAGTAAAAACATCAGACATTTTTAATATTATATCTTCATTAAAGAATAAAAGTTCTTCTGGATATGATGAATTAACATGAAAACTAATAAAATCTGTAATCAATGAACTGATTGATCCTCTAACTTATTTAATTAACATTAGTTTAGAGAATGGCATATTTCCTTCTTGCCTATCAAGATGGTATTGAAAAAAGGTGATCCAAGTATCTTCAGTAATTATCGACCTATCACCTTCTTGTCAGTAGTTTCTAAAATCATAGAAAAAGCAATCGTTGATAGAATAATGAACTACTTTATTTCTAATAATTTATTTGATAAATCTCAAAATGGATTCTTCAAAGGAAAATCAAGCCATTCTGCTATGTTTGATTATATAACAGAAATTATGGACGCTCTGGAGAGATCGGAAATACCATTTGGTCTTTTCCTGGATCTTTTCAATGCCTTCGATACTGTGGACCACGATATCTTGCTGGAGAAACTCGACTGCTATCGCGTAAGAGGAATAGGCCAGGTATTGATTCGTTCATATTTGTCAGACAGAATTCAGAGAGTAAAAATAAGCAACTAGTTATCTGACCCAAAGGTAATTAATATAGGAATTCCACAGGGCAGCATACTTGCCCCGATTCTGTTTGTCATATATGTGAACGACCTATCTAAGAAAATAGAAGAGCTAAATGCTTCTATCACAACTTACGCCGACGATACCAGCTTACTCGTTTCAAGCTCCAGCGGGATTGAACTGGCTCACAAGGCTAACGAAATATTCAATATAGCTCAAGAGTGGACAAAAAATAACAAGTTACTAATAAATGCAATGAAAACAAATGTAGTTATATTTAATACAAAAAAATTAGCAGATACACAATTTCAAATGAAGAAAACATCAATTTTTTTAGGTATGGTCATTGATAAAAAATTAAACTGGACAGATCATTGCACTGTACTATCAGCAAAACTTAATTATGCATGTTATACCTTGCAAATCCTCAAACAAATACTAGATACTTGAACATTAATAACAGCGTACAGGGAAATATTTGAAAGTAAAATGCGATATGGCATAATTCATTACGGAAGCTCGACATATATAAAGAATATTTTCATCATACAAAAACGAGCGTTTAGAATAACATTAAACAGAGCGACAGCTGTAGAGGAATGTTTCGGAGAGCGGGCTTACTTACAGTGTAAAGTCTCTATATTTATGAAAGCTTAATCTTAAATTTAAAAAATAAGCATAAATTTAGCAAACATACTGCAAATCACAACTACAGCATGCGTTTTACTGATAAATATATGTATCCTACACATAGACTCACCCTGTATGAAAGCTCGCGCATGTATGCTACATTAAGGTTGTTCAATAACTTGCCAGAAAATATTAAAAGCATAACAATAGAAAACAGCTTTAAAAACAACAAACTAAGAGATTACCTAATAGATCGAGAATATTACTCCTTATTCGAATATTATGAAAAAGGTAAATTAATTTAAACGTGTAAGTGCGTTAAACCACGTTTCTTTATGTATGACGTGTTCATCTAGTCAATAGGAGTGATGCAATTGTAATTAATTTTATTGTTATTGTTCAAATATATCATGTACCTGTTTACTAATATGAATAAAGTTTATTATTATTATTATTATTATTAATAATAATAATAATAATATTATAATCACACCTACACGAAACATAACACTTACTGTAGGTGCACTATTGCCGCAATGGTACCATTTTAGCATTTGGATCTTTTCATTCAACAAATACACAATAGTAACTTAGAATTACTTAAATACTTCTATTGATATGCTAACATGACAGTTAACAATTAACCATTTTTGCTAAAATAGTGGTATATAATTTCCTCAATTTTCCCTTTTTGTGGAAAGTAAGAAAATAAGTAATGGTATGGTTTTATACAGTTTTTTTTCTACTTACACTTTCTCTGTAAAATAATTAGGGGAGTCAATATTTAAATATTAAGAATTTAACATGGAAATCCCTATTGCGCGTAAATCAATCCTACACCGTGTATATATGCTTAATTATACACAAAATATCTTTATTCAGACAATTACATTATTACAATTGATAGTCTTGTCATTTGGGGCTCCAACTAGAGGTTACCTAAATAGTAATTGAAAGATTTTATAGATTTCGACATGCTCTTTCCGAATTTCAACTTTTCCACCTCGTATTTTTTACTGCTCGCGCCGCCATTTTGGAAAAATGGCGCCGAAATACAGTTTTTTGATAATATCTCCTTTCCTACTAATTTTATGATGAATAGTTATATAACGAATTAAAGTAGAGAAAATTTCCTACAATTTATGCAGTAAACTTTTTTTGTAAAATGAATAGTTTCAGAAAAATATTCTACAACACATTAAAACCAGGTTATAACGGTCTATAGAGTCCTACGTAGGTATAAAGGGACCCATTGCCTTATTGTAGCCCCCCCCCCCTCTCCCTTCTCTACGAATCATCTGCCGACAGAGTTTAAGTATCCTAGCTGCAGCTGAATCATCAGAATACGTGTATCAGTGAACTGTGTCGTACGTATTCTTTCCAAAGCTACTAAGGAAGTGAATTGTTTTATTTGCGAAAATCCATTGGAAGGAAGTGAAGTGACTGAAGTGAAGGATTAAGGATTGGAGAGTTTTTGTAATTCAGGTGTTCGAAGACAGGACAACAAGGACAATCTCTTGAAGGGACGGAAATCGATGCTGAGATAATAGGGGATAAACTCCGAAATAAAAACAGGCGCGTTTATACAATCGTAATGTTGTATCTTGAGCAGAATTCTGAACGGTGTGAGTTTGCTATCGACGAACTGATGAGCAAAATTGAAGGTGATTACCGCCTACACATAAAAACGGTGAAAGCACAACTCCTCAAAAATATGGTGACGATATTTTTATTGCCGTCACTGCCAATAAGGCTCCTGTGATTTGTTTCCGAAACATAGGGTACAAGTTATTGGCGACTGCTTGGTGCAACGAAAAAAAGCGGAAACAACACAAAAAAACGTCGGCAGCAATCGTTGTAGAGGATATTCGCTCTACAGTCTACGAGACAAATCATTATCCTCCATCAGATATTTTTTTAACAAGTCGAGTCAGATATACCTGAAACTTTACGCCTTTTCCTGCATAATGTGATCTTGAGAAATTGAAAAAAAGTTATTGCTCTCGCACATTCTATAATTGCCGCAGCTAGGCCGAAATCTTTCGGGTCACCAAGACAGATCGGAGTAGCAGCATTTTTGTTTTAAAAGTATGGATCTCGGCGATTCATAGATACATTGTCATCTCTCCGATTTTGTTCCTCATATACCGAAGCGATGCTTTTTGAAGTTTCAACTTTAATAGCTCACCATTCACAATCGATAATAACGCATTTTGGCAGTTTGTTTTTGACAACGCTGATTTCAACACGCAGATATTAGATGGTCATAACAGTTTTCATGCCATGGGGGTATCCATTATATAACACTTAAAAATGCTATCGCTTCAGATCAAAATATTCAACGATTAAAGCAGATACCGTCTGTAAAAGTCGTAGGTAGCTTTGGTGCCATTGCCTTGAATACATTTGAGAAGAAAAATGACACGACTTTGAAAATAATAAAGATTGTAAACCTTGATAGCATTCGTGCGGTCTCAAAAGTGATTATACCGTCCGCTACGGACTTATTGTGGCTATATGGGAAATCGGTTGACCTGTCTAACATATCTGGATTGAGTGGATTCATGGAATAAGCGACAGCGGAGCTTTCCTTCCATAAATCATTTGTGGGATGCTTGCCCTTCATTAATGCTCTACCGAATAATCACGACAAAATTTTGACTGCTCTATTGCTTGCTTCTGAAAAATGTGAGTAACCAGAGCACTTGCTTTGTTACGTTTGACAAGCCTCTGTATTTCAAAGCGCGGGAAATTGTAGAGTTCTCGTATGGTGAGGACTCCAAATTAAGTAATGTTGTCGTAAGACTTGGTGGATTTCATTTATTAATGTCGTTCATGCGATTGAAATTGCTCTTCAACACCATTTACGCATTCAATTAAATCGAAAAAGTGGTAGAAGAACACGCGTTTTCGCATTGCGTATGAGCACATATGTTGACTCACCTATCACTTGCTAAAATTGTCCTACAATCAATAGATTTCACACCTAAGCTCAGTGCAGAATTAGAAAGATTTCTATATAATACAACATCAGCCCTTTTTAATAAAGGAAAAAAAATATGTTAATGTATTCCAGAAAAAAAGGATTGTCCAGGTTTTCAAAAACACAAATGCTGATCGATAGACACAAGAAGTACGTCATTAAATAATAAGATCGAAACGTAGAAGAATGCGCTAAATTTTGCAATAGTGCATTGCGTGTGGATTAGGCCTGCTTAGGATACTACAATAAAAAACGCGTTGGCGCGTCTCTACCTCATGACGGTGCGCAAATGAGTTTTTTTTTGGCCAAAACTCGTGTTGGAGTCGGAAAGGAGATATTAGCGAAAAAAAATGTTTTTAGGCGCCATTTTTTTAAAATAGCAGCGCGAGCGGCTAAAATATGAGATGGCAAAGTTTGAATTCGGAAAAAGTATGTACAAATCTATAAAATCACCAATTTTCAAATCTCCCGGAAAACTACCAAATGGCTGGACTATGAGTCTATACATTAAAATAAAGGTATTTTTGCTCTTATGCCTAATTAATTTCTGACTTAACCCGTGGCGAAACATTTTTTAATTAATTCAGGATAATTAGTTGAAATTAAAACACTTCGTTTGTTTCACTTATTTATATTTTCTCCAACTAGTTTTCACCATTGGCCATCTTCAGGAAGAAATGTACAAACACTTTTTAAACAACTAAATATAAATACAAATTCATGCTATCATAAAATCACGTAATAAGTGCGTACGTTATAGAAGACATCCAAATCTCATCTATGTTTTTTACAATTGGTTTACCCCGCTTTAGAGCCTTCTTAATTTCCAAATGCCCCTGGAATTTTAGGTTTATTGCCCGAGTATAAAACTTTATACTGTATTTTATTAAAAATATGATTTTTCTCGATAAAGTGTTATGCGAATACTGTTGAATATTTGTTATTAATTAGGGATCAATATTTAGTTTGAATTCATTGATTCTCTTAATACGCAGACAAATTGTATACTTATGTATTCTATTTCAAATAAAAGAGTATTGAGGTTATTGCTACTACTATTTATTATTACAAACATACTTTTTCTTTCAATACAGCTTTCTTCTGTGGATGTACGACAAATTTAGCCCATACAGCTACCAAAACAATAAAGAACTACTCAAAGATACGGAAGAGGTGCGCGAGTTCACTTTGAGAGAGTGTTTTTGGTTCTGCCTGACATCGGTCACTTCGCAGGGGGGAGGCGAAGCGCCCAGAGCGCTTTCATCTAAAATCGTTTCGGGGATTTGGTGGCTCTTTGGTTTCCTCATCGTTGCTTCGTACACCGCCAACTTGGCAGCATTTTTAACGGTTTCCCACCTGGAATCGAGCATTGAGTCACTGGAGGATCTTTCTAGGCAGTATAAAGTTAAATATGGTGTAGTTAACAATTCGAGAGGATATAGATATTTTGAGCATCTCGGGTCAAACGAAGAACACATGGTAGGGTAAGGAAATTTATTATACTTTAGTGTGGATTGAGTAAGTTAGTAAATGCAGTGGTTCTTTTTGATTGAAAAGTAATCATTGTGATGTAATATCAAACGCCAACAATTAGAATAATTTTTAATTATAATGTTAAAATTTTTATTACCTTTATTAGAGTGAAAAAAAAAAATAATAAATGAGTAAAATTAAAATTCAATAAATTATTCGGAAATTGTAGAAACAAAATTAGCATCCACTCTTATTTAATTGCATTATTTAAACGAATGATAAGAATGATAGAATGATTTTTTTTAATAAAATTATCGAACTTAATACTGCATAATAAGGATTATAGAAAAGAGAGCAGCTTAGTCTACTTAGCACACATTTCGGATCTATTGCTTGTTACTTCAAAGCAACATTAATGAATGGTCAGAATTTTTGGTAAGTCGGTCCCCATTTGAACACCATTAGTATTTGAGGTTTTTATTCATAAAAGCCTTACATTAGACAGATGGCATTCGTGAAACAACCAATGTGAAGTTATCCACGGTTTTTTCAGCCGACAAAATCCTAAAACTCATCGAAGAATTTTAAAATTTTATTGATTAAAATTCAAATTGCAAAACGGCTGACTTTGGCGCACCTTAAATTCGATTTATTTTTCATAGACTTTTTTTAGATATCTTGGGCACCATTATAGCTAATAAAAAAGCATTTATTAGCATAAACTTAAACTCGAAAACACATTCCTACTTAACCTAATTTTTTTTATTCTTCTTTTCCCACTCCAGTCTCTTCAGTATTTCTACAACAGCTCCATCCTCTCTCATCTATTCAACAACTCGCTTTCTCCCACACAACTATTCTTTACGTACTCTTTCAAAATCCTCACCCAAATGCCCCCACGTATTCCTGCCACTCTCATAAAACATACATCTACCATACCCTTCTCCCATCCATACCTTCCATCCTCTCACCCCAGATCCACACCTAGTTCTTGCCATGGTTACCTTTTCCCCCACCAATATACTCCTCGAGCCTAGGTGCTGCAACGATTTAAAATTGGAGCGCTAATTAAGTTGCCTACTTTTAAGTATTATACTGTACAAATTTTAATTTGCGAAGGTGACTTAAGAATTTTTGCGCGCGCAGAATTTCAAGGCGGGTGCTTTCGGGCCTGCTCTCACCGTTGGCGAGTTATGAATTTATGGAAGCGTATGTTTTATTCATTGCTAAATGGCGTTCGTCTCGTGGTCCCGTTACTAGAGCTGCGAGTTTGGGAAACGATATCATTTGCCGCCTCTACTGCACTCTACTGCCAACGTCTTCCGCAGCTGCCGGTTAAATTACTGAACTTACCGTGGACACCGCTACCATTCATTCGTCGATTCACGAAGCCGCATTTTTTATAATGGCATTCTCTCTACAGTAAATATAAAATCAGGATTGATGAGGTCAGGAATTTTATATCATAATTTTTAAAATTATGAGAACGCTTAGAAAGTTTTCGTTTGATTAGAATACATGAGGTTGGTTCGTTATGAAAATTACTGAGTCGTTTAATTTTTGATATAATCGTATCATGATTTCTTTCTTTAGCGTTATCATTTTCTCGGGAGTTATTTTTATTGTATGGATTATACCAAATATTAATATCTTTTTGTATTAAGATATTTCCGTTTTTGCCTCAAGGGAGTGCCCTTGGGCCCTTGAAAAGAGCAATGTACGTTTTCAGATGATCGTAACTTTGATTCTTTTGGGTTTGATAACGAAAATAGTGAAAACGAAGATGAATTACCGTCCCGTCTCGACGTTCTTTTAGCAAAATCCTCAACAGTACCCTTCCACAAGTGGCAAATAAAGTTTGACGGTAAATCACGCTCTAATGTGTTGCTAGATTTTATCGAGCGGGTCCTTTCTCCCGGAGTATCTCAAAGGCTGACTAAAAAGACGCTGATTGACCAAATAGGTTAATACATTTTTGTATACCTAATGTTCAAATTAATCCTGTGCTCTATCATAATATAAATGACGACCGCCCGCAAATCGACTTTAGTATCAAGGGTGTGCAATTTAGAACATTAGTCGATACTGGATCAAACATTTCGTTTATTGTCTAGCCAACGTCTAGTCAAGAAAGTGAGCTGACCAGGGTGTTTCGGAAATTCGTTGTTCTCGCTTCGAGAGAATTGGGTAGAACCAATCTATTCCGACAAGAGATTACTGGCGACGCGAAGCCCTTTAAGTCAAGACCTTTTCCACCATCTCTGATGATGCAAGGGCATCTCAATAAAGAAATCAATAACATGTTTGACTTACAGGTTTACTAGGCTTTATTCCCAGTAAACCACCATGGTCGTCACCAGTTCTTTTGATAAGGAAAAAAATCGGGTGAGTATCGATTCTGTTTCGACGGTCGCAAATAAAATTCAATTACAAAGAAAGGCGCGTACCCGTTACCTCGCTTAAATTGTATCCTAGGTAAATTAAGAAACGCGCGTTATATATCGAGTATTGAACTCAAAAGCGCATTCTGGCAAGTGCCTTTGAAACAATTGTCTAAAGAGAAAAAAAAAACAGCATTTGCTGTGTTGAGTCGTATTTATTTGAGTTTAATGTAATGCCTTTTGGGCTAAATAATGCCGCTCAAATCCAGCAGAGGCTCCTGGACGTTATTTTTGGGCCGGAATTAGAATCGAATGTATTCCTGTATTTAGACCATATCATAGTAGTAAATAAATCCTTCCAAGAACATATGAAAACGCTAAATATAGTTTACGAACGGCTTGAAAAAGCGCTAACTTTATAGGAGTTCCCTTAAATACATTGGGTATGTTAACAATAGATCAGAATTGCACACTGACCCAGAGAGAGTTTCCGCTGTCGTGAATTATCCAGTACCTGGTACAGCTACTGAAATCAAGAGATTGATTGGTATGTGCTCGTGGTACTGACGTTTTGTATATGACTTCTCAACTCTCGTTGTCCCAATAATGTTATTAGGCGAACAAAATTGAATGGCCTGAAGAATTTCAGTTAACTTTCATAAAAATAAAAGAAGCTCTCGTTTCAGCACCGGTACAATCTCCAACTGATTTTAGTAGAAAATTTACTGTACAAACGTATGCATCTAATGTAGGGTTGGGGGCCGTCATGACGCATTTATATGATGCTGACCAAGATCACGTTATAGCGTACACTAGTAAAACGCTGAACAAGGCAGACAGGAATTACTCGGCAACGGAGCGTGAATGTTCGGCCCTGTTATTCGGGGTCGAAAAATTCCGTCGGTATATAGAGGGAACTCATTTCAAAGTAATTACCGATCATTACTCCTTGCTCTGGCTAACGAATATTCAGGATCCTGTAAGGCATCTTGCGAGGTGGGCAATGAAGCTTTCACAGTACGGTATGGAGCTGGAGCATAGGGAAGGGAAGTTAAATACTGTTCGACGGATACTAAATATGATTGGTATTTAAGGGTATTATCTACCGTGAAAAGTGGTTCAGAAAAATACCCGCTATTTCGTGTTGATCACTGGCGTTTGTTCAAATATTTTGAAAAAAAAAATAATAACATTAATAACGTTAAATTATACGGAATGGAAAACCGTTGTACTCATCGACAAACGGAGGTCGATTCTTGAGTCTGTCCACGATGTTCTAATAGCCAAATGACCGGCTATGAAAAATCACGTTCGTCCTACTTAATAAAATTCCCAGAATACAATTGGAAGTAAATTTCGCGTTAACGCCCCTTTTCGCTCTCCCTGTCCCCGTCCTTTTTGCTGTTCCTCTTATCGATCATTTGAACCCCGCTGGTAACATTTTTTCCCATTCTCCATTTCTCAATATAAAAAGCTCCGTTGCTGAGAATTGAACCGCTACTTTTTTAAAAGTGAACCATTTAACTCATCTGCTTTTCATTCGGGGCCACGGTAAACTAATATGATTTAATCGTTTAACTTATAACACTTCAATGACTGCCCGGTATTTCTCGCGAATTGAAGATTAAGTCTTTATACCATTTCTTATATCTCATGCAGTGGGCCTCTGTCACCAATTGGTTGTGCGTTGAAAATTTCGTTCTAAAGTAGTTTGGTTCTAAATAAAATAATCTTGTACTTTTTTTAGAAGTAGTAGTTTATTCTTCAACATGTTACAATCATGCATGTTTCACGTTATAAAATCTTACAGCTATATACAAAAGTAAATATTAGATAAAGATACAAACAATAGGCGCATTAGGATGAGTCAACAAGACAATCGGCAATGTAACGAAAACTACTGTTTGCCTTTCCCAAAGTTATCTCTATTCATAATATATCCAAAAAGCAATTGCAATCAACACCAATAGTTCAAAGAGATTTAAATTTATTTAGAATGCTTCAATCATATTATTCGAACACCAAATATTCAGAAATTGAATCTTGTATTTTGACGGCGTTAACATGGAGGTACATTTTCTTGATTTTGGATAAGGAAGAATAGTAAACTTTTTTACACCACTTTATTTATTTAGTGACTAGCTTCGATTACACGGTAATTATTATCAAACTAAGTACTTACAACTAGATTACATTTGTTTGTATATACAGGTATAAATCCTTAAAAACTATTAAGGAGGGGAAGTACATTAGGTCGGTTTGGTCGTTAATTACGGAAATTCCGGGATAGTTTTTGCTCTGTGCATTTCCAGGGCCTCTAATAAAACCATTTTAATCTCTTTTCGGCTATGTACATTACTGACAGTACATCTGTACTAAAAGAATGCCCTGTTTGTATGATATGATTCGCGAAATTGAATTATTTTTATTTAATATAGATGACCTTATATGCTCTTTTAATCTAATCTTAAAATTTCGACCGAACTGTCCAATGTACACTCCTTTACAATCTGTGCATGTTGGTTTGTAAATGACTTGTATAATTTATTAATTGGAGTTTTTGCATTAAAAAATATATGGCTGTTTTTTGGCTTGATTTGAAGGTTATGTTAACGGCTCATTTTTTAAAGAAATTCTTGATTTTGCTGCTAATAGTAAATAATTACATTATATGATTCGTTTTTATTGGCTGGGGTTGCAAAAATGTATTTTTTAATTTCTGTAAGTTTATATTTATTTATTAATACATCTATTAAAGATTGAGGGTATCCGTTGTTCTGTGCTATTTGTTTAATTAAATTTATTTCTGTATTTCATGATTCGAGTGTGATGGGAAATTTGAATGCGCGGGTTATCATGAAATAAAAACTTGATATTTTGTGTTTGTATGGGTGACGGGAAGCATTAGGAATAACGGTGTCTGTAAAGGTCGGTTTCCTATAAATATCGAATGTGAGTTTGTTATTATCTTTAGTAATAGTTAAATCCAGAAAGTTGATTTTATTATCTGATTCTACTGCTACTGTGAATTTTATAGGGGGTGTTTTGAATTAAGATACGACAGGGATTAATTTATTTGTCTATCAGTGCCTTCGAAGCATTCCAATAAGTCATCTATATATCTATACCACTATTTAATATGTTTTTTACCCTGTGATGAGTTTTTAAGTTGGTCATGAAAATTTCGACAAGAAGTGGGCTCAAACGTGAACCCATTGCTAGCCCTTCTTTTTGTATATAAAAGTTTTCATTGAAACTGCTATTGTTATATTCTAAGACAGATTTTAATAAATTAATAAAATCTGTTTTTACTATTGGATTCGCGTTGTTTTCGTCTAAATGTTTTTTTATTAGTTCTATGCACTTTCCAGGTGATATTATTATAAACATATTGGATACATCGATTGACACTAATTTACCGATGAGAAGTTAGCCATATCTTTTTCTGCCATAGATGGTGGTAACCCTATTAATTTATAAATTCAATAAAGCGATATTTTACGTGTCAGGAATGTTTTCTATTGGACTATAATGTGTAATAGGAGTACATATTAAGCAGTTTAAGCTATATTTCACTCGTTTTAATGAAAACTTAGAGTTTTTATTAATATTATATTGCGTGATTTCCACTAATATTTCAAAAATCACTATGTTAGGCCTACCTTTGGGGATGTTTTCTATATTGGGCTGTTAAGAGGAAGAGTTGAAGAGTATTTTAAAGCAATAAAATTGTAGTGACATCTTAAAACAAAAAAATGACACTTTGTTGAAAAATCGGTCGACGAAATCGGACATGAAATATTCAAAGGGAAAAATCGCCCTGTTAGGCCTACCTTTGGGCATGTTTTCTATATTGGGCTGTTAAGATGAAAGGTTGAAGAGTATTTTAAAGCAATAAAATTGTAGTGGCATCTTAAAACAAAAAAAAATGACACTTTGTTGAAAAATCGGTTGACGAAATCGGACATGAAATTTTCAAAAAGGAAAATTACCCTGTTGGGCTTACCTTTGGGCATGTTTTCTTTATTGGGCTGTTAAGATGAAAGGTTGAAGAGTATTTTAAAGCAATAAAATTGTATGGGCATCTTAAAACAAAAAATGAAACTGTTGAAAAATCGGTCGACGAAATCGGAGATGAAATTTTCAAAGGAAAAAAAATCGCCATGTTGGGCCTACCTTTGGGCATGTTTTCTATATTGGGCAGTTAAAAGGAAAGGTTGAAAAGTATTTTAAAGCAATAAAATTGTAGTGGCATATTAAAACAAACAAAAAATGACAATTTGTTGAAAAATCGGTCGACGAAATCGGACATGAAATTTTCAAAGGGGTAAATCACCCTGTTAGGCCTACCTTTGGGGAAGTTTTCTATATTTGGCTGTTAAGAGGAAGGGTTGAAGAGTATTTTAAAGCAATAAAATTGTAGTGGCATTTCAAAACAAAAAAAAAATGACATTGATATATATTTGTCGACGAAATCTGATATGTAATTTTTAAAGGGGGAATCACCTTTTAGGCCTACATTTGTGCGTGCGAATAAATGGTACCCTAAAAATAGGTTATTGTCAACTGTGAAAAGACAGAACATGTAGTTCTATTCTTCTCAACAGGTTGACAGAATCTACCGTATTTATTTGGGAGAGAAAGGGTGGAAGAGTATTTTTAAGCAATATAATTGTATTCAAAAAAATAAAACAATGATACAAATTGTGATAACTCACAATGAATTTGACTTAAATGGATGTTCAATACAATGCTTTTCGTATTGTAACTGACATATTTCACATAAATAATTACCATTATTGAACTGATCCTGTTTTAAAAGTGTACATATTTTATGATAAATGTATAAGCATTTCTGACCCTGTACTTCACCTTCAAGCTGACCACATTTTCTACAATTATTTAGATTCATACTTGAATTTGTGATAATGATTGATTTTAGAAAATCTCTGTAAATGTTTGGATCGAAATTTTTATCGATAGGAATATTAAATAATATACAATTTGCATAATATAATAAATATACCCCGCAGTTCCAGCAATCATTTTGGGTAGGATAATGATCATCACGTAACGTGAAATTTTTATCTGTACATTTTTCTAAAATGGATGGATCAAACAATTGAAAACAATCGTTGTTTCTGAATGCTAGCAACCAATGCACAGAGGGGTATTTGAATGATCTGGGCGGCCAAAATGTTTTTGGCGCTATAAACCTTTCTAAACAAACTTGTAAATTAATTATTTCGTTAAATCATAATAACCATCTATAGGTTAATCCCATTAATGCGTTTTCGGAAGATCTCGATTCTTGTTGAAGATAGAAAAAAAGTTTCTTCACCAAAGTTGCTCGACTTTAATAGCTACATCACCTAAAATATTTTCATGTATACAGAGTGCCGCATAAAGACTTTAAATAAATCATCCTTTATATTATTTGGTTTTTGAAGGTATTCAAAAATTGCGTGTTAATTTATTAAAAACATTTGACATTTGCGGACAAACATTACGTTTGCAGTGGTTTCTTAAACCTAAAATATCTTCAAATATAAACAATTATAAAGTTATTTGACTACGAAATAAAAATAGTCGAATTTATAATTTTTTAATCAAGGGTAACTTGACGTTTTTTAATGGAACCATATATTTTTTCACAACAACCTAAATAAAATTCAATTCTCTTTAGATTAAGTTTATTATTTTTATCCGAACTTTTAAAGTTTAAAGCCCCCTGTTTGTATGTGTAGAAAATAAAAGAACCAATATTATATATGTTTTTTTATATAAAAATAACTAAAAGTGAAATGTCACGGCTTACATAATAACCAAAAACAAATGCTCAGTGAAACAACAACATCCCGAACTAACTTCCCACCGGGTATTAAATTGCACAATTAAGCATTTGCCGTTGAATGTTGAAGTTGGTGTGGCAAAGCGAATGTATGTTTATGATTTTGAAAACAGTATTTTGAAAGACAAAATAATTAGGAAGATACGTTTTCTTCATCAGAGGAAAAGTCGGGGTTGCTTTCATATTCAGAGTTTGAATCTTCCGTGTCTCGGACTTCACTAGTCTGGGGTTCAGTAGGTAGTAGCATTTCCATTGCTTCCTTTGTAAAAGATTGGACCTTTTTCTTTGGACTTTGTCTCATTTCGCTTAAAACTGGGTCAGAAGTTAGGAGAAGTCTATTAATTACGTCACGATTACAAGATGTCCTAGAGAATTTTCTTGAAAAAAATTGTCCATATTAGCGAAATTGCTTGTTGCTTGCTTCAGCTGCCTCTTCTGATAGTTGTCCTATTGGGAGTATAGCATGCTCTGTTACAGCTGGTTATAACTTTTACGCTCGATGGTCCTATAATAACACGAAAACAAAATATTGGCGAAATCGGACAAATGGAAAGTATGGAATTTTGTTTATAAATTGATATTTTCTAAAGTGGAGAAAAGTGGAGTCTGTTTTTAACAAAAATATAAAGTAATAGGACTGAACTTATTGTAGTAAAAAAATGAATGGTGGAAAAGCTTTGGAAGTATAACTTTTCAATTTTTATTTTCGGAAAATGCAAAAAAAATGTCTCAAAAACTGTTTTTTTTTAATTATTCTTACACTAACTAAACATGTCTTTATCCCAACAAATATTTGTGTAAACTGCGACACTACTTTCACACACCGCAGAAAAATAACAAATAATTACGTTTGAAACTCCTATTGAGTAAAATCGTATATGTCAAATTATTATTCACAAATTAACGATATCTGTCGAATGCTTTTGACGGCTTATTGTTTGATATAATTATGAAAAACTATATAATTCCCTAATGACTTAGCTTTAGTATTCTACTTACTTTTTCTATCTAGAATTGGAAAATACCCTATTGTGCAATGATTGTTGTCTATGATTCGAATTAAAAATTTCGTAACATTAATTATTAACATTTAATGAAACGTTCAGCCACCATTAATCTATTTTAAGATCCAATGTACGTCATAAATACTTTAATTGTTGACGATTTTTTTGAAAATATATTTAGTATAAAATCAATTAGAAAATTGTCCAGCCACATATCGGTTGTTTTTTTATGGATATTTAACGTATTATAGCTGGAAAAATATAAACTTTCCGAACCTTTAAAGACGGTACTTTCGAAAAATGTTTATAGAAATTATAATTGTCATTACTACCATCGTTCAAATTATCACCGAAATATTCTTCAATTATTTTACTTTTAAAATAAGAGTGTGTAGGTTTTTTTCGTTTCGATCATAACTCTTCTTCAACTTTTCGTTTTGAAGAAGAACATTTAAATTTCGCAATTTTATGGACATGTGCTCAGTATTCAGCCACTATGTGGCATCTTATTTTACGTAAAAATCTGGAACATTTTATTGTAATATATTGTGCTTTACTAAACCGAACCAGTTCTCCACGTAAGCATTACTAGTTCTTTCACCCCAAAAGCCAAACCACATTGGTAAGTAAGTTTTTAATAGAATTTCTGAGAATATTTTACTATAAAATAAATTAATTCTGTAGCTGTGAGACTGACTAGCAATATTTATTGTAACGTTTTTTAACATGTTTTGAAACATAAGAAAAAATTTATTATTTTTATAAAAAGCTTCACTTTCATGTTCTACGTTACAATCAATTATTTCTTCTAGTGCATCCGAAGTATCCATTTTCATATTTGTATGTTGCTGGAAAAATGATTTAGATTCTTCGACGAGTTTATTTTTGGCGTACAAATGTTTGTAACCACTTAATCACAATTCTATTGAGTATTCGTCATGTTTAGATGAGACCATTTCAAAAATGGGTAAAATCTTATCAAAAGTCGTTTTAATAACCGCAAAATAATAATAAATACGTTTACAATTTTCAAATGGTTTTCGGACTACAGAACCAGTGTAAGCTAACAAGATTGGATTTTTTTTTTAGCATATTTCAGAATTCGTAGCTGTTCCTTGCTGTATATAAATACCTGAAATGGTTTCAAAATATACTGAATATATTTGGAATTTTCAATCGACATCATGTCTAATACATCATCTTTATCCTTAATGTGTTTTGTAATCGCTTCAGACCTAATTTTACGGAAAACTGTTTCAGATTTTACTCTGCCTAAATTTTCAGTCTCTTTCGAAAGTGATATCGAATTATTAATATCATCTTCTCGAATATTTAAAGCAGTGTTTATTTCTAACCTTTTTCCTAATAAAATTCTCTCAACTCCTCTCACTTGACCAGTTAACTTTAAACCATTAGAAAAATTGTTATCTGAACTAAACACTTCAAAAATGATGCCACCTGTGTGAAACAGACACTGTAATTTAAATAATTTATAGGTTTTCTGTGCACAGCGTGCATAAATAGTAATTGCTTTCTTCAAATAATTGCATGATTTGATATTTAGTAAACACACATTATTTACCTTAGAAAATAGCTTTTTAATTAAAAACGGATACTTATATTTATCAAATTTATAATTATTGTAAATGGCAGATAATTGTAAACTATCCACGGAAAAAGTACCTTCGTAAATAGTACATTTTGATTTTGATGCATTGGAAGAATATACATTTATCGAATTCTTTGTCATATTCACAACGCACCTTTCAGAATTATTGTATAAACTTTTAATGGCTACGTCTACTTCGACAGACTCATTTGAGTCTCACTACTGTTGATGCGTCCTTTTTTTATTCTTAAAAAAAGGTTATAAGTTTTTCAACGTTTATTGACATTGTAACAATAACAAACAACAATAAAAATATAACAGAAACAAATAATATAACCAATAAAAAGTAAATAAGACGAAATAGCAAAAATAAATCACGGAGCGAAGACGACTACGATGTATGCTGGAGCAACGACGAAATCTGAATGTAATAAAATCAGGGAATTCACATGAAAATAGTGCGCTACGTACAAGTTTAACACGAATAACAAGTGAAAATTAGTTTTAAGTTTTTGTACAAAAACATTTTCTGGCAAAAAATTATAAATTATTACTCGAAATTAATTATTAAATAGCGAAAAACGAAATAATAAAAAATAAAAATTATTTTAAATTGTATCACTCTCGTCAGAACAACTTAATTATTACTTAATTATTTAGTATCATATATAATTAAACAAAGCACATGAAATGTATTACCAAGTTTTTTATAATCATAAATATATTAATTTTTTTGGTGAAATTAATTTCACTTAATTTTGTAATATTATATTATTATTTTTCTATTTTTCGACTAATTGATGCACAAACGACTTATTTCAGGTCATAAGAGTATTGTGCCGAAACTATTTGAAAAATAGAAATGTGTAAAACAAAAACCAAGTGAAATTAATTTCAAATTTCATGTCTGATTTCGTCGACCGATTTTTCAACAAAGTGCCATTTATTTGTTTTAAGATGCCACTATAATTTTATTGCTTCAAAATACTCTTCAACCTTTCCTCTTAATAGTCCAATATAGAAAACATGGCCAAAGGTTAGGCCTACCTACAGGGTGATTTTCCCCTTTGAAATGTTATGTCTGATTTCGTCGACCGATTTTTCAACAAAGTGTAATTTTTTTGTTTTAAGATGCCACTGCAATTTTATTGCTTTAAAATATTCCTCAACTCTTCCTCTTAACAGCTCAATATAAAAAAAAACATCCCCAAAGGTAGACCTAACTGGATGATTTTCCACTTTGAAATATTAGTGGAAATCACGCAATATAATATTAATAAAAAGTTCAAGTTTTCATTGAAACGAGTAAAATATAGCTTAAACTACTTAATATGTACTCCTATTACACAGAATAGTCCAATCGAAAACATTCCTGACACGTAAAATATCGCTTTATTGAATTTATAAATTCATAGGGTTACCACCATCCATGGCTGAAAAAGTTATGGCTAACTGCTCATCGGTCACTAATTTACAACTTCTGGGGATTGAAAAGTTTTTAAAATTATTAGTTAGTTTTCTTGTGTTTTCAATAGATAGAGGATCCGAAAAATTAGTGATGTATTTGAATATTAAGTTGATTTCTCTTGCTATTTTCCTTGTTGGGAAGTTAATATACGACACTACCGGGCGGTTGGGGTTTTCGGGTTTGTCGATTTTTATAAAACCGTATAGGCGAGGAGCTCTAGGATTCATTGGGAATAGACATTTAAATTGTTTTTTCGGAAAAAGGGGTTTTTTCTTTTATTACAGTTTTAATTTATGTATTAGGGAATTAGTTGGGTCCGTTTTTAAAGTAATTATGTTAGATGTGCCAATAAAGTGATGCACTTTGTATTTCTCTCTTTAAAATAACAATAAAGTTGCCTTTGTCGGCTTTAGTTATTTTTTTACTTTTTATTACTAGGTTATGATCTTTTACTTTTTTATTAATGGACATAATTGTTTTTGAATCTGAGCCTGAAATTATTGTTGTTTTTTATTATTTTAACTAACTTTGCTTTTTTAATTTTTTAATTACTATTTTTTGCTATAATTTCAGACTCTACTATTAGGGTTTATTAAAAAAAGGAGGCGTTGTCATGTGTTACGCATTTGGGACCTAACATTGGAATCGATGTTTCTTTATTATTTAATTGTATATCGGTTTGATTGATTAATCTATTAGAAATTTATTGTCAGGTTTTTAAGGATTTTACAATGATTACCGTGTAATCGAAACTAGTCACTAAATAAATAAAGTGTAAATGGTATAAAAAAGTTTACTATTCTTCCTTACCGAAATTCAGAAATTAACTCAATAACCAAGAAACAACGTTAATTACAATAGTGATAAAACATTCAAATAACAATTAATTTATAACAATTAATAATTACATATAAATTGATACTAGGATACAACACTTCCTTTAACTTATCCCCGAACCATCACCTGTATCCACCCTTACCCACAGGACTTCCTCAACCCTCACTTCATCCACCACAACACTTTCCGCACCTTCCAACGCCCATTAACTTCGCAAACTGGACTCACAGTTTATTTTTTAATATTAATATTTCTTAATTTTTGTTTTTTCATCGACGGTTATTAAGATATACAAATCGTAATTTAAAGTGTGTCAAAGTCAGCTTTCTTGGATTTTGAAGTTTTTTTGGACTTTGGGGCTGGCTTTTCTTAGGAGTACGCTCTAGGCTACTTTTGTGTTGATTACCGACCTTGATGGTCTTCGTATCTTGTTTATTAGTCATTCTACTGGTCTCCTCGACCTCTTCTTTCGTCATCAAGTTAACTGGTGACATCCAGGATTTCAAGAAAAGCTTCGCAGATTTTAATTTGTTCTGGAAACTGTTTCAACTATGTTGCCGATTCTGTATTATTGTGGTAAACCTATAGATTGACTGAAAATAGATAGATAGAAAGATAGATATATATTAATTGGGTGACCATGTACCACTGCGACCTTTTTCAGATCTATTATGGATCCCATATATCTGAGATGACTAGCTCTAGCTTCGCCTACTTGATTAGCCCTACTAACCCTGACAGTGAGCCTTGATTGTACCTTTTTGGGATAGGTTTTGTGTTCCCTATTTGTAGATATATCATATATATATATATATATAGATCCTTCATAGATCCTCGTACTGGCACTGTATATGAAGGGTTTTCCTCCTCCTCCTCCTTTTCACAGAATCTGCAAATCATATGTTCTGATAGGCCTAGTTTGCACATATGCTTGTTATGCCTACAGTGTCCTGTTAGTAGACCTACTATTGTTCTGACCTTTTTCCTATCTTGTTCAAGAAGGTCTCTTGTTAGATTTAGCGTTCGTCCTTTGAGAAATATCTTCGCCTGCCTAAGCCCAGTTATTCTTTTTCATCAGGATTGAGCCCGTGTCTGTGTCCAGTTTTTTGATGAATTGTCTAACTGATGTTTTTGCGATACCAAGGGAGGGTTCCGGCCCTATGAATGGCTCTGATGAGCGTTTTTAACCAGTTCGTCTACCTTACCATTGACTATTTGACCTGTATGTCCTGGGATCCACACCAGTGTCACCTTTTTGCGTGCTTCCATGTCGTTGAGAGCATTTATACAGTCCTATACTAGCTTAGAATTGACCTGTGTATTACCTAATGCTCTTAGTGACACCTGGCTATTCGAAAATATAGCTATTGACCGACTTGTATAGCCTTGTCATGCTATTTCTCGAATGCAATGGTGAACCGCGATTGCCTCTCCCTGGAACACTATGGTAACTTTGGCTAAGCTTATAGCGATCCATGTCCTAGTTCTTCTGCTGTAAATTCCGGCTCCTGCCCTTTTACTGCTTTTAAAGCCGTCTGTATACAAGTTTGATTCAGCCCTGATGTGTGAGCCTACTGGCCATCAATACTTTTTATTTCTTTCCGAAATTAAATTTCGTTAGCTTTTAGTCCTTATTTTATTATTTTAGCGTTTCGTGCGTTTTCCCGTGTAATTGGTTTATGGGTGCCTGTCCTTGCATCACTCTATTGCTACTGATCTGGCTTCTCCTTAAATAAATGCTTGAAAGGGTGGTATGCCAAGGATTAAAACGGTTGCCGCGGTAGTGCTTAAGGCTCCCGTAGCACTGTGGCATGCTAGCCTTTGTGTGCCATTTAGGAGCATTATCGTCCCCTTTGCTTCGTCCTTGGCCACCACACCACTGCACCGTTGGTTATCACGGATGTGATCACCTTTGTATATAAGGTTACTTTTAGGTTTAACGCTCAGTTTTTTTCCGCACATTCTTCGACATCTTCCCAATGCTAAATACTTAGGTATAATCTATGACAATTAAATGTTGTGGAAACCGCAAATCACAAATACCACCAAAAAAGATTCGGTGGTATTTGTGATTTGCGGTTTCCACGATATTTAATTATCATAGATTATATCTAGGTATTTCTCTTTCTTCACTTTAGTTATAATTGCCAGGTCATATGCATGCCCTAGACTGGGGATGTCTTCCTCTGACAATTTCCTTAAAAGGTCGTCTACTAGTGTCGCCCACAGCATGAGAGGCAGTACACATCTCTGTGGACAGCTTGCTCCTGATCTGGCTTCAATGGAGTGGAATGTATATGATTGTCCTTTTTTCTAGACTGGCCCTAATTCATCGGCAAAAGTTCGGTGGTACATCTTTCTTGTCGTGTGCCTCTATTAAGGAGTCATTCGTCACATTATTGAACGCGCTCTCTATGTTCAAGAATGTGACCATGGCTATCTATTTGTCCTCCATTAACTTTGAGGTAAGCCTGTTTAGTTCGTCCAACGCCGGATCCATAAAATTGCTTGGTTGGTACGCGTATTTACGGTTGCTTAAGGATTCTTTCCCCAGTACATCATCCCGTTTTTATTTGTGCACCAGTCTCTCCATTATTTTTAATAAGAATGAATAAAGGCTGATTGATCTATATGACTTTAGAGTTACGGCTGCTATCCTACCTATATTAGGCCAAACAGGTTTAAAAAATTTTAGATAGATGTGGCACCATCTAGAGGGACATATCTGTCCTCCTGAAGCAGAATTGGATATATCCCATCTGTCTCAGCTTATAAGGTTAATATCTACTTATTTCCCCTCCGACTCTATTTTGTCTAGTTATTACCGTAGCTAATCTCCAAACCTGTCGGTTGGACTTTCTCTGTCTCTGTCCGGGATTGGTTTGTTTAGCCTTCTCTGATAGTTGAAGTAAGAAAGTAGACTTTTACTAGTTTTTTGAGACCGTGTAGGTCCCATCAGTTTTTTTTTAGGAGACCCACTTCTATCCTTTGTGGATTCCTCCACTGATTTCTGATTTATTTATAATACTGCGTGAGTTTCTCTTCTTAGGTGTCCCAATCTTGTGTGGTTTTGGCTTTATTTTGTATAGCATTAAGCTATACATTAGCTCTCCAAACCTCCTTCTTTTTCTATCACCTTCAATATTTCAGCCTTTAACCAATCCATTCAAACGCCTTTCCTTCTTTCACAGCCTTAACCTTCACATTTCTTTGCCTTCTTTTAACGTCACACCTATCTGCTCCCTGAAATCCTCTTTGTTTAAGATAGTCCATAGTTCCGTTTCATTTTTATATCCTCTTAAACATTCACATATACAAGGTGTTTCAACAGTAACGGATAAATTCAATAAAATCGTAAATAAACATATTTTAGAAAAATGCTCTGACACGTCTATTTTTATTTTTAAAATGCTATCCTGACATACAGTTTTCATTCCCCACCCCTTCGTCCCTAAGAGGTGGCAACCCCAACTTTAGAAATTCAAATATTAAAACACCCCTTGCGATACCTCAAATGATAGATTTTTTTATTCTGAATTCAACGAAACAAAAATTATCACATATCGCATTGTATATTACTCTCGCAGATGATACCGTATTCTCTTCTCCCTTTCTCAATCTCCACCATCTAACCTCCTTTCTAACTTCCCTCTTCACAACACAACATTCCATCTTTCCTTCTCACTTTTCTTCCGCGCCCCACAATGTCGTCTTCCAACTCTTCAATAGTTCCCACTTCATTTCAGTTTATCTACTGGGGAAGGAAGGAACACAGTCACCTTCGGTGTCTCCGTTCAATACCTCCCATCCCTCTTCGAGTAATCATTTACCATCTTATCATGTGACGACCTTTCCATTTGTTCACCCGGTTCGTTTAGTGCACCCATTTACTCTTATTATGTGTATTTCTACATCATTGCTTCGCTCGTTTTTTATTTTACGCAATCATGTTCAATTCTTATTGATATAAGTAACACCTACTTATAGCTTCCATCCATTTATTTCACATTTAACCCATGCCAACCCTTCCGCCTCTTTGACAAACTCAATACTCTTTACTTTTAATGTCTCCTTCGTTCCTATAATCATTCCTCCTTTCACTCTCCCTTGTTGTCGTCCTTTCAAATGCCCATCTACATTTATTCGACTATCTTTCCATACCCTATTTCTTATACTTTCCTCCTTCACTTCGCCGTTAATCTTTCTGTTATTTTCTTCTATTATATTATGTTTTTCCAATTCAAAATCCTTTTCCAAGCCTAGGTTCGTATACGTTTTATTTTTATTCATCTTTTCAATCTGTATTCGTTTTTTTTATATATATATATATATATATATATACCCTATTCTCCCTTACTAAGACTCCCTCTCCTTTGTTCCAATGCCACTATTCATTTCCTATCTGCATCTTCTGGTAGAACACTTGAGCCCGTTTTCCATTCCTTCTTTCTTCATTTAGCCTCCCTCTTATTTTCTTCTTGATTTCTCTTTCATTATTCAACAAATCATCATTCACAAATACATCTCTTTTTTAAACCTCTTAGACCACGTTTTCTTGACATTATTTTACTTTTTTCTTCCATGTTGGTACTGTCACGGGCGTCCGTCTTGAGGAGAACGGAACGCGCTGGCCGCGATCAAAATTTGAATTGAAAAAATCAATAAACAAAATTTTAATCCGTGAAAACACGACAAGCTAGGTTTTCCACGAGCAAAGGAAAATCCCGGCTGCTTGGCGGCTCGTTCTACAGCAGGGGGGTGGTACTCGTTGTAGCACGTCGTCTTTCGTGGTAACTCTTTTAATAATCTAAACAATGGTCATGCAGTTTTCTCGCGGCAGAGAAAACTCGAACGTCTTGACTCGAGGGTGGCGAAGAAAAAAAAATGGGCGAGTTATTATTATTTTTTTTTTTTCGGGAGCGGGGAAATAAAAAATGCTCATAGCAACCCTTCCATAATCCCTCCAATAAATTGAAAGGATTATGATAGGGTATGTCAGACTTTTACTGACTAAAAAAACCCTTAAAGCAAAAGAATAAATTCTATTCACCTTTGATTGAGATGGAGGGTTAATAGACGTTGGAAATGGGCGTGATAGCCGGCTCGATTACCTAATGGTAATCATTATAAGATAAAAGGGAGTGGCTAGAGGTTTATTTTCTGTTTAAGGAACGAGTATGGTGAGGTTAAATAACCTCGTGGGGACGTTTGGTTCCTTCGTGTGGAGAGTTCAACGTGATCGTTGAGGATCGTTACCTCGAACTTGGAAAAGTGGGCTTTTGCCAATTGATGGATGTGCTCTTGCACACTCGGCAGCTTAAGGTCGGAGCGCAATTGAGCATTGCTGACAAACCACGGAGCACGGACGATTCGCCTGATCATCTTACTCTGTGTGGTTTCCAGCCTGCGCAATTGTGTGTGGGAAAGGCTCCTCCAAGCAGGACAACCATACGTCATTTTTGATCGCATCATTGCCTTGTAGAGGAGCACCTTGCAAGATAAAAGTAGTTTGCTACTATTAACGAGAAGGGGTTTTAGCCTTGCAAATGCTGCATTGGCTTTTTGTATGGCAGAAGTTACGTGTGAGCTCCACGTAAGTCTGCGGTCCATTTGTAAGCCAAGGTATTTCACTTGGTTTACCCATGGTATGGGGATATCTCTTAAACAGAGATCTTTTGTGGGGTTATTTCTACTTTTCGTAAAAAGGATAGCTTGGCTTTTCTCTGGATTAACACAGAGTTGCCATTCGTTGGCCCATTCCTCGAATTTATCGAGGGCTGTTTGAAGTTTGGCCGTCATAAATGGTAAATATTTACCTCTATACAAAAAGGCCGTGTCATCCGCGAATTGCGCTGTTAATACATTTGTAACGACAGGGAGGTCGTAAACAAATATATTATAGAGCAAAGGGGACAACACGGAACCTTGTGGTACACCCGCAGTCATTTTGCGAGGTGTAGAAGTGGAGGAATCGTAGCGGACAGAGAACGTGCGATTGCTGATAAAATTTTTAATCAGCATTATTAAATAATGGGGGTAATTTAGGGAGGCGAGCTTGTATACCAGTCCTTCGTGCCATACTCGATCGAATGCTTTCGCAATATCGAGAAATACGGCCAGAGTGGAGTGACCACGATCGAAACCAGTGATTATAAAATCAGTGGTTCTGGTCAGTTGGTGGGTGGAGGACATGCCTTTGACAAAGCCGTGTTGGTGGCTTGGAATAACGTGGTGGTCGTTTGTCCACTCACTGAGGCGGGCGTGAATTATTTTTTCGAATAGTTTTCCGAGTGTGCAGAGGAGAGATATCGGCCTGTGGTTCTGAGGATATTTCAGATCTTTGCCTGGTTTGGGGATTAAAATGACTGTCGCATGTTTCCATGCGACCGGAAAATAACCTGTTTTAAGGCAGGTGTTAAAGATATTGCACAGGAAAACTATTGCTTTTGGAGGGAGATTTTTTAAGCAAGTGTAGCTTAAATTGTCGTGGCCGGGCGCTTTTTTGTTGGGCGCCATTCTGATAAATTCACTAATCTCGCGTGGAGATGTGAATTTAGGGAAAAGGGGGAGCGGGCGTTCAAGACGCTCGATTGTTTCCTCGACTTCGTCGAGGAGTTCATCGCTTGTTGTAAGCGGATTTGGGGCGAACTGTCGTTCTAGGCTTTCCGCGAACGCATCGGCCTTGTCCTCCGAAAGGAAAGCAAGTCCGTTGCGGCCGTGAATAACCGGGACGGTCGTTCGCGTTTTTGAAAACTTTTTTGTAAGTTTCCAGAGATGGGGGCGGTGTTGTGAGGCTTCGTCTGTTAAACGAGCCCATTGTGCGCTTCGAAAAGCGCGGACTTCTTCCTTTATTTCGTTTTGAAAACGACGGGGCAGCCTGTTCGCTGCCATAATCGCCGTGTGCGATTTTTTTCGCGTATTTTTTCGCGTATTTCAGGGGGGAGATAACTACTTTTTTCCGACACAACTCGAGTTTTAGAAGCGCCAGAAAGAGCAGTTTGAATAGTGTGGGTGAGGAAATTAATTCCCTCATTTATTTGCTCTATATTCCCGGTTTTGGGAATTTTAACGAGCGAATCGAGCACATTATTGTGGAAGTTTCGCCCGTTAGTATTAGTAACTGTGCGGCGATGTTTTGCTAGATCAGCACAAATATCCAGGAAAACTGGGTTGTGATCTGAATCTAGCTCGGAAATCGACCAAATGTCGATATTGTGCTCGATTCTGTTTAAAAGGAAGAAGTCGATTATGTCGGGACGACTACCATTATGGTGGTAGAATGTAGGAGCAGTTTGGCTTACTGCTCTAATCGGAAAGGGGTGTTGAACGATAAAATCGTTTAATTCACGGCCTCGTTTGTTTGTGAGGCGGCTATGCCAGCATGGATGCTTGGCATTAAAATCGCCTCCGATTACAGTGGGCACATCTGCGGGAAAGATGTTTTTGTAATCGTCGATTAAAAAGGGTTTTGAAGGAGACTGGTATAGGCTCGTTACCCTAACTTGTTTGCCTTTAAGGCGGATGATAATCGAGGTTGATTCCAGATTCGTTGAATCTGGATTTGGGATAACAGAGTGGTCAATGCTATCACGCACGTAAATAGCAGTGCCTTGTGTTGTAGGGCTGTGGGTGGAATACAGTCGGTACCCGTTTATAAACAGGCCACGAGTATCTGAGATTTTTGTTTCACTTAAAAGTAAAACAGTCTCCAAGTTCGTGGAAACGGGCTCGTAGACCGTTGATATTAATGGTGCAAATTCTGCACCAGGGGAGAACCTCTTTTAGATTAGCCATTTATAACAATTAATTAATATTGTTAAGGGCGGGTGTAATTTGCTGGAGTTGATTTAACATCAACATAAGGGATTTTGTTAGCGTGTCAACGATTTGTTTTACGCCTGATATCGGGTTTGAGCTTGAAATTGAAGCTGTTTGGGGTTGTGCCTGCTGGTTAGCAGGCTTTTGAGGGGACGTGGCTTGCGCGTAAGTGCGAGCCTTTTTGGGGTATTTCGGACAGCCGCGATAATTTGCGGTGTGATTTCCGCCGCAATTGCAGCAGATTGCTGGAGTATTGGGGTCTAAAACACGAGTGCAATCACTCGTGTGGTGAGTTTCGTTGGTTTCGTCACCATTATTGGGGGTGGTGGTGGCGGTTTTGCCACCATTGTTGGGCTTTTTCGTTTTTTTAAAACGATTCTCAGGAAGGATGTTTTCCTGAGAAATGGTGGACATAACGTCAGATGATACGTTAGAAGGGGAAGCGGAATTAACTTCCGAAGTGGGGCTGGGAGTTTGTTGCCTTTTAAAGGCCTCAAATTCAGCCTTGAGGTCTTTATAAGCTGCAAGCAGCTTATAAAAATCCTCATCGCTGTAGCGTTGGGTCGTCGTCGTGGGGGCGGACATGGTGGCGGGGAAGGTAACTCAGCCCGTATTTCGGCTAAGTTACCCAGTGAAAAGGGAGGCCAGGGTTAAGCACGTCCCCCTGGCCTTTTCCGCCGTTGAGCGGTGCCGATGTCACGGCCGCCTTTCCGGCGATTCCCACACTTTCCCGTTTTTACGGGGAAAGCACGGCCGAATCCCCGGTCAGCTTGCTCTAGCGGAAGTGCTGACTTTCCGAAACCTAAGCAGGTCCCCCTGAAAAGGTCGCAGAAAGTCCTCGTTCGCGCCTTCCGGTGCCAACACGGTCAAATATCGTGCTAGCCACGGAGACGTTCTCCACGGAGGCGCCTGCACCAGGTGCAAAAAACAGAGTTTTTGCAGCGGTGAGGGTGATGACAATAAATCTGTAAAATTTAAACTAAAAAGTTTAACTAAAAAACGGATGGGGAAGAGAAAGGTAGCTGAAAAAATGCTTAAATAAGCAAAATACTACTATTAATAGCGGCGGCGGCGTAAAAAATAAAAAAGACGTCGGGCACGGAAGCAAGAGCACAACAAAATAGACTGTTGTGTCTCGAGTTCCGCTACAGACGATGGACAATTGGGACGATGGGCGAGTTAAGTTGTGCGAACACTATTTATAGTCTCGGACGAAAGCGTGCCTAATGCGGGTGGTCACCAGATGTTGGAAGGGTACGACGATTTTGGCGCGCTTTCTCCCTTCTCGTTTTTGCACACGGCTTTCTTAATCTAAATATTTATTTTAGGGTAAATACCCTAACTAAATAAAACTAACTTAACTAATCGCCGTGTGCTGTCATAAACAATGTCGCTAATTAGTTTAAAGAATTATTAGTCGCATTGGGGTAGGAACCGTTTGTATACGCGACAAACTTAGCATGTTTTACAATAATAAAAAAATATATAGGGTGAAAAATATTAATAAAATATATAAAAATATAAAGTTTCGGCGTTTGCAGCAAAAACGCCGGTAACAGTACATTTTACAAGAATCGGACGTTTCCTACCCAGCTTTATCGCTCCTGATCTTTACACGCTTTCGAATTTAATGATACAAATGTTCATCTTCTCTACGTCTTCTTTCGGTTCCTCTCCTTTATCTATTCTGTTGGTGATAATATTGTTTCTTTTCCTTTCGTTCTCCGAAGCCTACTATGGATTTTTAAATGTTATTGTTCTATCTAATAATTAATATCTCAACTTTTTCTTCCTCCCATTTTTGTTGCTTCAATCTTAATTCTACTTTCAGTCCCTTTATACTCCAATCATATTTTTCAAAACGGCTCTGCAGAACTTCAATTTTGTCTAGAAGTTTATCATTCTTGGCTACCATTACTGCTGAAGTTTGAACGTTGTTTGATTCTGATTTTATCGACCTTAGAAAAACTGGATGGAGATCCACTTTTTTGCCGAAAATGGAATTTGACTTTGATGAGGAATTAATCTTAATGAGAACGTAGTAAATAATAATTAGTCTCACATTTTGGTGCAGTAAATTTATTCATCAAAGTTATGTCCCCACAAAACGGTTTTTGTCGAGATAAGTGAAGTCACTCGTCTATAGGGAGAATCCGACCACCATCGCTGCATTGGAAAATTACATTACATGTATAATTCGCAAGATATTGGCCGAAATGTTAAAAAAGGTGTGCCAAAATTGGGCTCTCAAAATGGACCATGTAGAACGTAGTCGCGGGCGGGCAGGCATCGCTTTATTAAACTACCGAAAAAAATCATAGAGCAATAATTTTACCGTTCCATCAATATTTTATAGAGAATGGATCAAAACACATATATCATTGGATAGGAAAGACGACACTCTGGATTACCCCATCGGCAACATGTACAGGAAGATGTTCCGTTTCATGAAAGACAGCAATGCCAATCCCAGCACCCTAGAGGAGGCGATTGCGAAGGTTCAGTCGTCCACTTCCTCTAACAGCTTCGCGTACATCGGAGACGCCACCGATATAAAGTTCGCCGTATTGACCAATTGCGACCTGCAGGCGGTCGGCGAAGAATTTGCGAAGAAGTTCTACTCTTTGGCGATTGCAAAGAATTCACCGCTGAAGGAGCCGCTAGATAATGCGTACGTATGAATTTTAGTTGCTGAATGCTAACTAATGGCGAATGTTAGTGTTGCAGTATAATAATTAATTTATATCCTACAGAGAGAATTCACACTTTTGCAGTTATTTTATTTACAATAAAATTAAACAAGAAAAATTACTGGCATTCATCAATAAACTTTGGTCATTTTCTTTTTTTTTTAACTGCAATAATTAGATTGCACGGTTGAATGCAACCACCCCGTGGTTAAATAAATATTTTTGAGGCCCACCCTGTATATAATTAATATTATAGACATAGTAATATACGGGGTGGGCCACGAATAACGGCCATTAAAATTTTTTGACCGAGGAAAAATTTAAAAAAAATCTGTATTGCACGGCTGAATACGACGACCTCATGTAAAATATTTTAACTTTCTTTCACTTCCCGTTTAATTGACCACCCACCCATTTTAACAACCGTAAATTTTGACAGTGGGTATTTCAAAAGTGTCAACATTATGGTGCCCTCTTAAAAACATCATAATTCAATTTTTTCAAATGGAAAAACCAATAATTTATCTCATAGGGCGATTGGCAAGACAATTTGCAACATTAAAGTAGTTTTTGAGTTATTTCTATACTATTTATACGTGTTCCATAGTAGGCTAATTGTAAAAGGCGGGGCACCACGCTTGCCGAAATAAAAAAATAAACAAGAATGTGGTGCTTCCTGTTAGTCTCCGGCTGGCCTCAATATAAAAATAGACACTTACCTTTTATGCTCTAGGTTAGGGGTTGACGTTCTTACCCTTGGGTGGATTCGTCTCGGATATCACACACTTTATTTAAGTTTAGAGGTGCAAGATAAAAATTATTTCGTTTAAAAACAGTAACAGATGATTTATTTATAAACAAATGAAATAAACCATATATTTACATAAACATAACAAAAGTAACTTGCACTCTCGAAAAAGAAAAAAAATAACCTCTAAAACATTTGAAAAATAAATGTCATTAACCCTCTCTCTCCGAACAAAGACGAGAGAATAAAATAAAACTTTAAGAGAGAAAAAAAATATTTTTAAAACTTTAAAACACCACTTTGAAATAAAACTAACCACTGACTTTGAAAAAAATCGTGAAACCACTTTGAAAATTCAGAAACCACTAACTGCTTGAGGGCTCCTCAAATGGTTTTATTGTAGGGAGTACGGGGTGGGATCGCCTTTCTCCCATTGGTTGAGATGGTTGCGCGTGCATCCATCTTCATCTTCAATTTTACTATTTACACAATGCAGTTGTAGCTACCGTACCAACGAATAGGTCTTCCACCATTTGGTTGTAAATCGACGATGTTCCCTTTTCCACAATCAACGATAGGTAGGTTACATATATATATATATATATATATATATACAGGGTGAGTTTTTTTCGATGTTCTTTATGGGGATCTCGAAAACTATAAGAGATAGAAAAAAGATAGAAAAACAGTTAAATGGAGAAAGAAGTGTAGTTTTATAAGACGAATAAAATGACACTTTCAAAATATTTGAAAAAGTCAAGGGTAACTAGATATTTTGAAAAAAGTAAAATGTGTCAATTTTTTGAAATCAATACATCTCTATTATTATCATAGATAGAAAAAAACTGTAAAGGACAAAGATGTAAAAAAATTTACACAGATTAATAAAAAAGAATCCAAAAAAATTTTTCGCCCATATTTTAGGAGATATGACACAAACTTACCTTTTTTAAATGGAAACAATAGTTGGCTATGACTTTATTAAAAGGGCTATTTTTTTCCCTTTAATCCGATATAACATATGCCATAGTTATTTTTAAAATAAAATAAGTTACAGTCGTTTTTAATTTTACCATCCACCAAAAAATAGTTAGCCATGAAAAAGACAAAAGTAAAACAATTGCAGTTGTTTATTCTAAACACACATTAATTCATTTCCATATTTGGTTTGTTTCGATAAGTTTGTTTTGTATTTTTTTTTTGTGTTGTAAGTTTTTTAAAGTGTTAATGAATTTTTCCAACGAAGAAAAGCGTGATATGCTTGTTTGTTACATTCAGTGTAATAAAAACGCTGCGGATGCTGCAGAACAATATTATAATCAATATATCGATCTTCGGCAGCCATCTTTACCAACATTCAGAAGAATTTACCACAATTTGGGTGAAGTACGGATCCTTTACAAAGCCGAAACTTGAAAAAACGAAATTAATGATGTTTCGGAAATAAACGTATTAGTATTGGCGATGATAGATCCATCCACATCGACCAGACAAATTGCAACAGAAGCAAGCATATCTCAACGGACTGTAGTACGAGTTTTGAAAAAACATAAATATCACCCATATAAGGTATCAATTTCACAAAAATTACATGACATGTACGTTCCTTACAAAATTAATTTGGACAGATGAAACGCGATTTACTAATTGTGGGATTTTTAACCGGCACAATGATCATGATTGAAGTCAGGAGAATCCACGAGAAGTTGCACAACGTAGACCACAAATTAAATTTGGATTTAATGTATAGTGCGGTGTGTTCTGATCGAGAATTCTCGGCCCATATATTTTTGATAACACATTGAATGGAAATGATTACCTTAGTTTTCTTCAAGAAATATTTGAAAAAATGCTCGATGATTTAAATTTATCAGTACGGGCAAGATTGAAGTGGTTTCAACACGACGGAGATCCACCTCATAGCACGTTGGCTGTGCGAAACTATTTAAATGATGCTTTTCCTAATTCATGGGTGGGAAGAAATGGACCAATCCTATGGCCACCTAGATCACCCGACCTATCCGTTTTAGACTTTTTTTTCTGTGGGGTTATGTGAAGAACAATGTGTATCAACAATCATATCAATCCGTGGAGGGTCTTAGACTAGCTGTACTTGAAATTTTTATTCTATTGACAGAAGAAAAGTAAAAAAGCCACAAATTCGACTTTAAAAAGATGTACTTTATGCCATAATAATAATGGTGGACTTTTTGAGCATCTTTGTAATATTTAAAATTTTCTTCTATTATTATTTTGATAATTTCGGAATTATTTTACTTTATGTTGCTTAACAACTGCAATTGTTTTACTTTTGTCTTTTTCATGGCTAACAATTTTTTGGTGTGTGGTAAAATTAAAAACGACCGTAACTTATTTTATTTTAAAAATAACAATGGCATATGTTATAACGGATTAAAGGGAAAAAACAGACCTTTTAATTAATTCATAGCCAACTATTGTTTCCATTAAAAAAAAGGTAAGTTTGTGTCATATCTCCCAAAATATGAGCGATTTTTTTTTATTTTTTATTATTAATCTGTGTAAAATTTTCTGCAACTTTGTCCTTTACAGTTTTTTTCTATCTATGATAATAATAGAGATACATTGATTTCAAAAAATTGACACATTTTACTTTTTTCAAAATATCTAGTTACCCTTGACTTTTTCAAATATTTTGAAAGTGTCATTTTATTCGTCTTATATATATATATATATATATATATATATATATATATAGAGAGAGAGAAAGAGGTTGTTTTATGAGTATAACATTAGGCGAACTGTATACCTAAAAAAAAACAAGTCAAACGCATTGAACCGATTAATGTGTGTATGTTTAGTTGCCTATAACACACAACTAAACGTCAAACGCTAAACTTATTTATTTTAATTAATCCCTCGTAGATTAACTTTAATAAAGAACATTTTTGCTTTTTATTGATTAAATGATCTATTAATTCTTCTTTATATTCGTTGTTGAAAGCTATAGTTTTTATTGTATTCAGTTATTTTATTGAAGTCAATCTCGCTTAGGGGTATATTAAGTAATCTATTAACTAGGCAATGGAAAGCGCTCATTTTAATGTGTTTGTAGGCAAAGAAAATACACACACACATATAGTAATTGAAAACAAGACAATTGAACAAGTAGACACATTCAAATAGCTAGGACAATCTTTCAGAATAAAGGAAACATTGAAGCAGATGTAAACAGCAGAATTACAGCAGAAAACAAAAGCTACCACGACAACTGCAAATTAATACTTAACAACAGACATATAGCAAAGAACATTAAAATGGCATTGTTTAGGATAGTATATAGACCAAAATTATTATATGGATGCGAAACATGGACGTTTAACGAACGAATTAAAAGTAAAATTCAGGCAGTAGAAATGAAATACTTAAGAAAAATATAAGGAGTTTCCAAGATGGACAGAATCAGAAACGAAGAAATCAGATCATCCTTACAAATAGACAATACACAAGTGGCTATAGACAAGAAACAACTAGGATGGCATGGACACTTAATAAGAATGGTCGCAGAAGAGTATAGGAAAGATAAAAAAAAACAAGAAGAAGGCACGATCGCTGAAAATGTGGGAGGACGGCATTAGTAAAATACTAGAGAGAAACGACATCCAACTCCATGGAGCAAGACGAATATCTAGAGATGGGAATAAATGGAAGAAGTTAATTTCCAACATATGAAATAGTAATCCATAATCTCAACACCCGCAAGGGTATCATCTGCGATATAAATGATTATATACAGGGTGTATCAAATTCGTGTCTCACCATGAGGATCTCGCTTATTATAAGAGTTAGAGGGTAGGTTTTAAATTTGGCACTTTTGCAGAATTTCATGCTGATTAAAATCCCATTGAGAAAACTGGGCTAAGTATCTTTATTTTCAAGAAAAATGAAAAAAAAATCTGTAAAATGCGATTTTCTTTTTTTATTTATATCTTCGTTATTTGAAGAAATATTTCAATAAAAGGCAGACATTCTTATAACACTTTTTTATGATTTAATCGATGGCGCACTCATTTTACTAATAGCATGTTTCGTTAATTCTAGACCGTTATCAACTTTCTTATTTCTTAAGGGCGCCATATTGTTTTTTTATCAGATTAAAATCCTTTATTTCTTCTGATTACAATAATACCATACCTTTATTGTAATTAGTTATCTTATTTTTTTGTAATTTTCTTTATCGACACTTTATCGAAGCACTCATTTTTAGCAACTAGATAGATATCATTTTGTCATTAATTGTCAAAATTTAAAATCAAATATTACTATTTATTAAATATTTAAATCGTTCAAATTTTATTTATTTCGAGTGTATTTTAGAAAATATAAATATACATATTTTTATGGGGTTTTAAGTGATTTAAAGGCAAAACAAAACTTGAATATGAGACATGAATGTTTCTTTAGAATAAATGTTTGGCCAAATGTAGTGGTCACAATAATTTCGTCTCGAAATTCAATAAAATTCCTAGAGGGAATTTTTATACTACAACAAATAATTTAAATTATCACCTTTGAATTTCTGTTGTTGCTAAGGCTGCTTTTTGAATATAAATTAAAGAAATATTTTTTGTGTTAATATTTTTATTAATATTAATGTTGATATACATATTACTTTTTTCACAATTTTTAGTTTGTAAAAAAATTATTATATAAATTTTTGCTCCGTTGCAAAACCTTTTTATAAATATTATATTCACAAAGCGACAAGTTACATTATATTTTGTATTTATTACTTTTAATTTCATGGCATGCGTGATTTCTAAGTATTAAACAAATATTTTGTTAAGACTGTGTTTATTTATCAGAAATAAAGAAATCATATGAGGTATCATTGTAATCATAAAAATAGACGATTTTAATATGATAAAAATGAAGATATGAATTAAAAAAGAAAATCTCATTTTTATTTTTTTTTTTTTTCATTTTTCTTGAAAACAAATATACTTAGCTCAGTTTTGTCAACGGATAATTAATCAGTATAAAATTCTGCAAAAGTGCCTAATTTAAACCTACCCTCTACCTCTTATAATAAGCGAGATCCCCATTGTGAGACTCGAATTTGAAACGGAGTATTGTGGCCAAAGTATACCACGTTTTAAAATTTTGATTTCAGGGCTGTATAGCGGTCTATTAGGACTACTATCTAAACTTATTTTCATATTATACCGGGTGTCTCATGTATCATAAAAGTATCAAAGTTGTGTTTTTTTTTTTAATGGAACACCCTATGTATTATTATATTTTTAGATTTTATGTTAAAAATATATCCTTTTCATTGAGATTATAAGTATCTAAGCCTGACAGTTTTGAAATAATTGCAATTTTATTAAAATCCAACATAATTTTCAAATTTTAATTACATGAGAAGTATTTAGGTTATGTACAGAAAACTTCCAGTGAAGTTAAGCAATCTATCATATTTTATTTTTCAATTATTAAAATAGTAAAATATTTACAGGGTGGCCCAAAAACTTAAAATAATTGAACAATGACTTAAAGTGGCCCAAACTTGTTTTTTTTTTTTTTTCAAAAGGTATGCTATATTTTTTTTAATTTATCATTAAATGCACGTTTCATTTATCTATCAAAAGTTTCATATAACTCGAAGCTCTTAAACATTTAATGTTTGCCAAAAAGGCATAAAATCGGGTTTTTGCGTCATTTTGGGGTGCATTTTTGATTAATGTTTTAATCATTTTTATTGGCTATGGAATTTAGAAATGTCAAAAGTTTTATTTATATGTCACTTTAGCTTACAAATCCACTCCATGCCATTTTGTTCCTTTGTGAAAATATAAATCGAATAAAATGTGGACCCTCTATTCCACATCACTCAACACTTTATTTTGATTTCTAATTACCATTTCTATCAGAATAATGTCAGAAGTTCTGTATTTTCACAATTATATTCTTATAAAGTGTCAGATTTTCTAATCAATGAGTTTTTATAACTCAAATCCCCTTTTCTATAAATCGGTGTAATAGTATGTTTAATTAAAATATCCGATTTAGAATTACTTCTTTAGCAAATAGTATATGTATTATTTTTGTTGGATAATAAGGTGTTTTGATAACATTGTCCAAACATTACAAATATGTCAATGCCCTTCTATTTCGAATAAATATTTTGAAAAAGTACTACACTACCTACATTCAATCATTGTTATGATAAAAATTTTCACAAAAAAAAAAATACCATGATAGCAAAAAAAAAAACAGTTTGAAAATTGAAGTGACAGCTTAGATAAATTATTTGACATTTCGTAATTTCACAGCCAGCCAGAAATATAACAATACACTGAGAGAAAACCCCAAATGATGCGAAGATTCGATTTTTTGCATTTTCCCCAAAAACAACTCGACTTAGAGGTTAGAGGTATAGGAAACTTTTGATAGATAATTATAATCTTCATTTAATAGAATGTTAAAAAATATAGCATTCCTTAAAAAAAAGTTTGACTAACTTAAAATTCTTATTTAGTAAGTTTTATTTTTTGGGCCACTCTGTTTTAAGGTTTTTGTAATTAGGAAATGAAATATGATCTGATGCTAAATATACCTCAAAAATTTCGTTTACATAACCTAAATACTTATCAAATGGTTGATATTTGATATTATTTGAATTAGGTTAGATTTTAACAAAATTCCAATTATTTAAAAAACCATTAGAGTTTGGTACTAATAACCTTAATAAAAACTATAGTTATTTTGAATGTACAATTTAAAAAATATAATAATATATAGGGTGTTCCATTTAAAAAATACAACTTTGATATTTTTATAGTATTTGGGACACCCAGTATAACATGAAAATAATTTTATAAAGTAGCCCTTATAGGCCCCTGTACACCCCTGAAAACATTTTTTAAAGTGCTGTACTTTGGCCACAATACTCCGTTTCGTAAAACGTGAATAACCCGGTATATATCAATACAGAAATGAAAAATAAAACTCGCTATCTAGTTGTGTGAGATATACCATTATAGTTAAAAAGGAATATAATAAATATCAATTTATTATTTTAATGGAAGATACCGACGGCGAAATGGAATACTCTTCAACCGCAAGGTTGTATAATGATTATAATTTTATTAACTGTAATTAAGTTCTATTTTTATTGCTCATCAAGAGAGCGATGAATACAGTATACGTAAAAATGTTGGCAACTAAGGGCTTACAGGGCAGAGCTGTATTAATGAGGGATGAATGCCGCAACACGTATCTACAGACAGCTATGTAATTATGATTTATGAGTAACTTTCATTAAATATTTTCGACACAAACCATCGTCACGCATCCACAATACAACGATGTTTCTCAAAAACTTAAGTGTAAGTAAAAAGAGAATAATCACATTTTATTAACCATTGCCAGTCAATTTTTCCTTGTTAATTTTTATTGTAATTAATTTATAGTGTACCCAGAAATTTTAGGACAGAAAAAAACATAAGTTGAATAAAATTATATTTCCGATAAAATTTATTTAAACCGTATATAAAATCATACATTTAATCAATTCAATTTTATATAAAAATGTAATTATTATTTTCAAATTTCCTTTTTTTAATTTCGGAAGTATTTAATAATCAAATCAAATAAAACACAAAATATGTAAGACGGGAGCCTTAGTTTAGTTTTTGCTAGCTCATTGCAAACTAGAATCGTTCTGCATTGGAATTGTAATTCTTTTCGTATACGTTTTTTTATATATGTATATTTCGACCCATGTATAATACAATAGAAAACAGACTCATCAGTTTTTTATTTATTTTCAGTTTAATGGATCTTTTGAATGAGCGAAAATTAGAACGAATGAAAAACAAATGGTGGAGAGAAAATCCGAGAATTGTAGAATGCGGCAACCGGCGCCATCAATCCGACGGCATCACCATACAAAACGTAGTGGGCGTATTTCTTTTGATCGCAGGTGGCGTCGTCATATCCATGATCATAATGAGTTTGGAGGGTTTCTACGAGAAACGGAAGTTGGCGAGACAACAACTCGAATAACGGACAAGTCAACCTGCGAATTTAAATAATTGAATCGTGTTTATTTGTTTTGTGATATTCATATTTAAAATCACAATTTTAAATGTATTTCTTGCACAAAATGAATTAAAATAAAGTAGCACACTAAAATGGTAATGTGTCTGTCAATGTATTTTCCCCGATGTGTTTAATTAATTTAAATAAAAATAATTTGAAAACAATTAATTATTAATCAATCAGCTAGCCTTTAGCTACTACGACTATTTGACTTTAATACAAAAATATTACGTAATATAAGGCTGTCTACAGACAAGTGTAATAAAACCTCGTATATATTCTACACTAAAAATGTCAAATTTGAAATGTAATATAAAAAAATGGTGATGTGTCCATTATAGTACTTTCCCCGGTGAATTCGGTCAAACAAGTTTTTGAATAAACATGAGAAATTATTAAATAAAAAAAATGGATTGTTGTCTTATAAAGTTAAAGCAAAGTAAGTAGAATTCGATTTTCGATTAAAATTTTTAATTATACTGAAACTAATAATAAATTGTGTTCGGTGTGGACGGGCAATAGGTGATTTCGCTTACGAAACTTATTACAAGAAACATTGGAAGGAAATAAAATAAGAAATAGTAAATATTGGCGAAAACAGACACAGTGAAGGATTAAGTGAAAGAAACCAGTGAAATAAAACATAGTGTTTGTAATTTAAAACTAAGAAAGTTGTGAGGTTAGATAACGCGGGAGCCGATTAATCGAAAGAATCAATCGAGTAGATAAGCAGCAAAGAGGAAAATCGCCGTTTACAATTTTCTGTATTCCTATTACAGTTTGGTGTCTAATTGTCTTTATACACTATTTAAGGGTAAATGATAACAAGTGTACAAAAAAGAGAAAACAAAGTATAATTACCTTACAGGAATCGGTAATAGGAATACAGAAAATTGTAAACTTATAAATAAATAGGTTGTGATACAGTGATCTGTATTACGACTTAAGTATAATAAAAAAATCTGTATAGAACAGTACTCAGAAGTACATAATAAAATCATTAAAAACTATTACTTGTAAGTAATGTCACAAATATTAGAGAGAGAAAGAGAAGAAACGAAAAAAAAAAATTGTAAAAGTAAAATAATACGATCACCAGAACAAAGACAAGCTACACAAATTAAAAGAAAGACATATCTCAAAGAAACGCATCACAAAGAAAATATTACTCAAGAATCAAAAAAAGTACAAATAGACGAAATAATAGATATATTAAAGAACATGCAAAAGATGATGCAGCACATGCAAGAAAGTAACAAGCAGATGCAAAACGAAATTAAAGAAATGAGGGACGAAATTTAACAGAGGGAAGAAAAGAAAAATGAGAAGAAAAATGAATTATACGAGCGAATTGAAAATTTGGAAACAAAAATAGAGTGGAAGACTACGAAAATAAAAAAATATTGTAATTAACAGAATTAAATTAGAAAAAGGAAAGGAAATTGAAAAAGTTAAGCAATTTCTAAAAAATCAAATAGAGATTGAGGCGGAAATTGTGACAACAAAAACAATAAGAAATGATTTAATATTAGTGGAATTAAGCAATTTAGAAAATAAAATAATCACAATGAAGAACAAGATAAAATAAAAATACAAGATAAGCAAGTATATATAAATAACGACTTAACAAATGTAGAACAAAAATATACACACGGAACATAGAAGAAAGGGAGAACAAAGAAGAAAGGGAGCTAGAATAAAAATTAAATACGGAAGAATCATAATAAATAATGAAGAATAACTTTGGAGCTAAAAAGAAAATGGAGTAATCAAAAATACAAAAAACTAATAAAAATATACCAAATAAAACAAAGAATGCACAGAGGACTAAGGCTATGAATAAGAACAATAGAATTTCTGGAATACAAGATGAAAAGAAGGAGAACAAGATGAAGATAATGGAAATGATGAAAAACAAAGGATACATAAATTTAAGAAAAGATAATACTGAAAGAATAAATAGATGAAAAATTGGAACATGAAACGTGAGAAGTCTACAAGGGAAAGAATAAGAACTAGAAGACGAATTAGAAAAAGCATAACTAGATATATTGATAGTAACAGAGTCAAAGAAGAGAGGGAAAGGAACAATAAGAACACAAAACAATCATACTCTATTTTTTGCCGAAGTTGAGTATCAAAAGAGAGCGGCAAAGATACATTTTGGAAACAGTTAACAGAAGAAACAGAAAAGACGAAAGGAAAGATATACATAATGGGTGATTTCAATGGCAGGGTAGGAATAAGAGACGGGAAATATAATATAGTTCTGGGAAGACATGGTGAAGATAACAGAACTAATACATTTTTTAAACATAAGGAAATCCATAAATATACAAGAGAAAAAGAAAGTAGAGGAGAGAAATCAATAATAGATTACATAATAATAGAAAAGAGTAACCGAAATGAGATAAAAGACGTAAGAGTCTACGAAATGGGAAGTGACCACTACATGCTAATTGGAGAAATAGGCATAGAAAAAAAGAAGAGAGGGACAAGTTAAAGGCGACGCATAATCGTACGAAGAAGTAATAAGAACATACAAATTAAAAGAGGACGACATAGCCAGAAAAGCATAAACGAAGGGTGAGTATCACTAAAGTTAAAACTGCATTGTGGACAATACCAATAAAAGAGGAAATGAAAATAAATAAAGAAAAATGGCAGAAATACCTGAGCACAAAAACACAAAATAGATATGAAGATTATAAGAAAGATAGAATGAAAACAAAGAAAATGATACAGACCGAAAAGTAGAGAATATGGGAAGAGTTTGGAAACAAGATGGAAGAGAGTACGAAACAAATCCAGAAGATATTCTACAAAACATTAAAAATAAAATATGAGAAAATATATGAAAAGATAAACATTGTGAATATACCAGGATAAAAGACGAAACGGGAAAATTAATAATGAATGCAGAAGAAGCATTGGAAAGGTGCAGGACATACTTCGAAGAACTACTAAATCAAGACTATGAGCCAAACCAAGAAAAAGATCAAACATTAATAAAAAAAACACAGAATTAACATAAGACGACACAACAGAAGTTGAAGAGGCAATAAAATCACTAAAAACGGCAAAACCACCAGGGATGGATAAAATAATAGATATGATGATTAAGAAAATGGGAGAAAAAGGAAAGACTAAGCTATGAACACTGATAAACAGAGTATGGGAAAGAAGAAAAAAATCCAAAAGAATGGGAAGTAGGAATGATAGTCCCGCTATACAAAAGTTTAACGATTATAGAGGAATCATACTAATTGGAACAGCAATGAAATTATATGAAAGATAATAGAAAAATTGCGGAAAATGGCTGAAGAGAAGATATTACAATCTCAGAGTGGGTTCAGACCGAACAGCAGTACACAAGATTACATTTTTACACTGAAGACGATAATATACAGGACATTAGACATAAAAAATGAATATATATAGCATACTTAGACATGAAAAGGCATTCGGCAAAGTACCAAGAGAAAGAATTTAGAAAGGAATGAGAAAAATGAAAATTAATAACAAACTGATAAGAGTGAAACAGAATATATACATTGAGACTAGAAATATAATTATATCGAAGAACAAAAAATCTAAGGAGTTTATACCCAAACTAGGTGGAAGACAAGGTGGAAGCCTAAGTCATTTATTATTCATTATATACATGGACCAAATATTGACGGAGGTAAATAAGAATAAATAAACGTGCACAGATGGGATATAGAAATTCTTTAGAAAAAGATAGAAATCCAACAATGCGCATTTGCAGACATCACCGTAGTAGCAAATAATCATCAAGAACTACAAGATATACTGATCGACACATCGAATACAATATTGAAATAACGGTTTTTGAAATAATTGGAAGTTTGTTAAAATCTAACCTAATTTTCAAATATCAACTATTTGAGAAGTATTTAGGTTATGTCAACGAAATTTTCAGGTATATTTAGCAATAGATCATAATTCATTGTTCAATTACAAAAACTTTAAATTTAATAAGAACTTTAAGTTGGTCAAACTTTTTTTTATAGAATGCTATATTTTTTAACATTCTGTTAAATGAATATTATAAAAAAGTTTTCTATACCTCTAACCTCTAAGTCGAGTTGTTTTTGCGGAAAATGCAAAAAATCTAATCTTCGCATCATTTGGGGTTTTCTCTAGGTGTATTGTTATATTTGTAGCTGGCTGTGGATTTACGAAAAGTCAAATAATTTATCTAAACTGTCACTTCAATTTTCAAAGTCGTTTTTTGCCATCTTGGTATTTGAAAAATTCAAGTTTGGGCCACTTAAAGTCCTTATTCAACTAAGTTTTTGGGCCACCCTATAAATATTTCACCATTTTAATAATTTGAAAATAAAATATGATCCATTGCTTAACTTCGCTGGAAATTTCTCATACATAACCTGAATACTTCTCAAATAATTAAAATTTGAAAATTAGGTTATATCTAAAAATATAATAATGCATCGGGTTTTCAATTTAAAAATCACAACTTTGATACTTTTATGGTATGTGAGACACCCTGTATAATATAAAAATAATTTTAGAAAGTAGCCCTTATAGGCCCCTATTTAAGGAATCATAATAAATGAACTAGGCTGATAAATGAAATTAACAGTTGCTATGACAATATTTGGTACTTCGTGTAAAAGTTCTAAATAAACAATGCATTTATTCACAATTGAGGAATATGCAGATATTGTGTTTGTATATATGTATTCCAATGGGAACGCCATAGAAGCAGCTCCAGAATATTGAAGCAGATATCGAAATAGGTACTAACCTGCCCACACGGCAGATAACCCCGTAAATGAGGAATGACCCAAATCTCATCCGTCGAGTGACCGAATCTTTAGTTCGTCGATGTGTGGCTTGCATTCAAGCGGATGGTGTACATTTCGAACAATTTTTATAGTTTTGTGATTTTCATTTCAGTTACTTTTATTGTTAATTGTTAATAAATTATTGTTATTATTATTATTATTATTATTGACATAGCAACTGTCATTTTTATTTATTATCAACCTAGTTGTGGTTGAAGCTAGTTGACTGGAATATATATATATATATATATATATAATGAAAATAAACAAGAAACATTTAAACATTTTCTGTCAATGATCAGTAAAATTCGATCAAACCAATTGTAAAGTCCATAATTGCTATCATCAAATTCCTTTTTTTTAATTCGAGAACTAAAATCAGTCATACGGTTAATTTTATCGAAGCACATATTAAGAATAGCTAATCGTTGTAGGGATATTGATTACTTATCTTTAACATGATGCATTGACATTTTTACAATTGTGATCAGTAAAAGTACGTAGAATCACTTCAATTTCTTTCCTAATATTTTCGATGTTTTAGATTTATACACCATGTTTTTTTCTCTCTAGTTTCTTTTTTTTTTCAATAATTAATATCAATTTTTAATCCTGATCATACAAAAGTATTTATATTTCTCCGCCAGTAATAATTAAGAGGTCATTAGGGTTTGACCTAACAAATGTTATTCCTACAGAATTTATTATTGTCAGTATTGACATGCTTTTGTTATTTATTATTAAATTCTGTGAATATAATGAATTCCTTATATTTTTATTACAAATAAAATAACATTCTCCGTCGACACGTCGTGTGGAAAGCTATTTTTAAATATCTATGGATATAGTGATACTTTAATCTCAAATTTTATATCACTTAATTGTTCAATCTATATTCCTCAGTTCGTGTAAAAAATAGTAGTGTTTCGATATCTGTAAGTAGAATATTTATGATAAAATAAAAGTTAAGGTTTTTAGTGTAAATATTGGTCTATTCGTCGTGAGCAATCATCATTCGCGCAAAAAAAGCTGTAAATATTTCAATTTCAAGTATTTATCGATCTTTCGATTCACCTCTGTTCCCTTATATGATTTCTTTCGGTGGCCTATTTTTGTTTGTGCTTTAAAAGTCACTGCGATGAGTCGTGGAATGTGAAGTTTTGGTTTCTCCGTTTTTTTTTCCTCCATAATCTTCTATCCTATAGATTTTACATTTGTATCATTTGTATATTGTGCAATGGGCATTTTCTGCACCGCTTGTAATATGCAGTTGTTGTGTATAAAATGCCCGGAGACAACGCGGACTGTAGTTGCTGCCCTTTAAGAGGGGGAAAATCTTCGGTGCAAATTACGTAACGCAGCTTGGTCTGAGGAGGAGAAGTGAGAGGTGACGGACACTAACCTAATTAAAGGTTAAAGGGTTACGGTTTCCACAAAGCCGGTGTCAAAACTATAAAATGACAGAGACGGTGTCTGTCCTTCCGACGCGAAGAACTGACCTATGCGTACTGTATGCTAGGTTTGGGTGTGTGGGCTAGAAAAAAGATTGGCAGGCGCATTAAGATGTTTGCAGACCGATATGCGAATATCCGTCATCCAATTTGAACATACGCGGTAAATACCGAACATACTCCCCACCCAAGATGAAAATTTTGAGATATATTGAAATAAACAGCTACAAAAAATATGAGAATTCAATAGTAACTAAATGATACAAACAAACTATGTGCACCAACATTTCTCTCCGCGTATAATTCAGTTCTTTGACAAACCTTGTTAATAGTTCTCGTGACTCTGTCCGGACCCACGAGTATCTGTAAGATACGTCCTTACGATTCAGTGGGTGGCATTCCAGGACTATATCAAAATACTAAATAACCGAGAGAGAGCCGCTGTGGGTGTGTCGTCCATTTGGGACGAGAGATTTGCGAATGGGGATATTTCTCACTTCATCGCTTCCAAAATGATTGAGTTAACTGTCTTACCAATTGTCAACGATTTAATCTGTTTAGTTGATCAAAGAAGTTAGATTCAGGACCTGAAAGGATGGGAACTCCTATCAGGAAATGTCCTGGGGTCAAATAATAAACGCCATCTTCAGGGACATTAGATACTTTACAGAGAGATCGAGAATTCAAAATACTTTCTATTCGAGTAATTATCGTAATGAATTCCTCCAATGAAAGGATTTGATCGCCTACTACTTCCCACAATCCACCCAAATTGGGTGCGTAAGGCGGATTGAAACGCCATTCAATTTGACGAGAGGCCAAATAATGGTCAATTGTTTCATTAGATTTATCCATAAATTGAGATATTTCGTGAAGTTCACGAGCCGCACCCTTAAAGTTACGTCCTTGGTTAGAGTAGATTCAACTCGGAAGATTTCTTCTTGTGAAAAATCTTTCGAATACTGCAAGAGAACCCTCCGTACTAAGACTAGTCATAGCTTCGAGATGCACAGCTTAGTGACCATACGAATAAAACACGCTACATAGCATTTTGTAGTACGAGTTGTTCTTAGGGCAGAAGCTTTTAGGATAAAGGGGCCTAGGTAATCGATCCCTGTATGACTGAAAATCCGAGAAGGTTCGACGCGATAAACGGCAAGATCAGACATAGAAGGTTGTACAGGTTGAGCTTTGAATCGATAACAGATAAGACAGTGAAATATGCATTTTCTAATGAGATTTCTAGCCGATAGTATCCAATAATTACGCTGTATGAGAGATTGGACAAGTCGACCATCATGGCAAGATAACAAATGGAAATTATCTACAAGTAAAAGAGCAAGTCGACTCTTATATGGAATTAAAGTCTGATGACGACTACTGGAATTGAGTTTTGTATTTCCCAAACAACCCCCACCATGATGACACCTTGAGGGTTGAAAAAAGGAGAAAATTTACGGTATCATCTAGAATATAAATTTCCATCCTTCAACAATTTGACATCGGAAGAAAGATGCCAAGATTACGTAATTCTAATACAAACATGTAAAGCATATTTATATTCTTAACTTGAAAGCAGTCCGCTGTGAGGTTTAATACAATCGCGAGTAAGGCTACATTTGTGGTTGTGTGTAAAACAAATAATGTAAGCGATAATGCGCTGAAGTTTGGTTAAAGAAGAGTTTTTTTTAATAGTTTATCAAAAGAATAAGAATCTATTGTGGAAAAATGAGATAACATTTTTCAACTCTAACACAGATTGAGTGCCAATACCTTTTGATCTGGCTTATTTTTGTTAAAGTTGATAAAGGAAGTCGGGACCGTTCCACCATAATTTACATTCCAATAATTCGGAAGACAATAGGCCCACGACTACCTGGGTCAACAGGATTGTGTGCGCCTGGAACGTGTTTCCATAAGGCATCACTTTGATTGTAATGAATTTGTTACCTTATTCGCTACGAAAGTTTTCAAAAGATGTAACGGAGTACGAATCCATATAAGGGCTGTAGTTGAATCAGTGAAACAAATAGGTAAATCTAACAGCATCGAAGAAAATTAAGTCGTAGTTTGACGTAGATTTGACAACAAACAAGCGGCGCCATGTTCTAAGCGTGGAATTGACCAATGTTTTAATGGGGTTACGCGAGATTTCGCTGCGACTAAATTAACCAAAACACAGTTTTTCAATTCGAAAAAGGGTGCGAAATCAAGTTTGTAAATAAATTACCGCAGCCACTCCCATTGTACTTGCACCAGAAAAAAAAACTATCAAACAAACATTGAACCAATTAAGATTAATGATGCGTCGAGGAATTGAGATATTTTCTGATAGGTTAAGTTCCTCTAGGGTGCGAAATCAAGTTTGCAAAATATCCGGTGGTAACGGATCATCCCAAACAACGCTAAGTAGCCATAATTTGTGTAAGAGAATTGAGAGAAAATACAAATGGAGTGAGATAAGCATTTATATCGTACGTACGCGTAATTCATGATAAGATTCCTCTCTTCGAAGGAGTTTCGCTATATGGGGTGAGAAAATAATGAAAAACATCGCGAGAAGGATTTCAGGATAATTCTAACACTAATGCTTGAAGAAGCTGAAGGAAGTTTTTAAGAAGAGCTATTATCAAAATCAACAATTGAGGTTTTTGAGCTAGCCCATTTTCCTAATTCGAATCCACAGAGACTTAAAAGTTCAATAAGATCTGATCCACACAAAATATCGTCACATAAATTCTATATTTTAACGCATCTGCAGCTAGAGGAAAATGAGAACCTTCATCTTCAACTAGTTGTTGGATTGTGCGTTGAACTAAGAAAGAACTACATGTAGCGCCAAAAATAATGCGGGAATGTTCCCATTCTCTCACGGGTTCATCCGATGTAGATCTCCAGAATATCTGCTGATATTGACGATCACTAGAATGTAAAGATATTGTTCTAAACATCTACTTTATGTCATAGGTAAATGCGATTTGCCAAAGCCGGAAACGAGTAATTATTTAACCGATGTTCGATTGTAACTTTGGCCCACTTAGCAAGGTGTCATTAAGACTAACTCCATCACCATCCTTTTCCGCGGGTTTAAAAACTACTCTAAGAGAATTTTATTTCATAACCCCATGATGAGTTAAGATGTAAGGTACGGTACGTGTTGATGGTACTAGATGACCGCGCAAAATGTAATCTTCGATATTACTGCCATATAATTAAAAAAAAAAATATGGGTCGTGTTTGAAACGCAGTTCGAGTTTCAAGAAACGATTAAGAGCGTGTTCACGATTTGAACCTAAAGTGGGGCGTATCCCGTCTTTGAACCTTGTATTACAAGGTATACTATACCGGCCGGGTATGCTTCGGATGACAGTTTTCCGAAAATAAGTTTCACAAAAATCATCCTCAGGAGACATATTCGGAGTGGAAGGAATTTCTTCGCTTTCCCAAAATGAAGTTTCATTCAAAGATTGAGTATACGGGATTGTGCTAAACATCGAAAGAAGAACAGAGCCCATGATCAATTGGATGTTAGAAATGTTAATATAAATAAATTACATTTGTTATTAAAACACTTTTTAATTGTTTTATAAATTTCATTGGAAATTTACAACCTGATTATTTATTTTTATAAATAACATAAAACATTGAAGCTAACTACCCTTGTATATATAAATTTGTGTATACAGGGTGTCTCAGCGTGCGCGCCGAGTAGCTTTACGGCTAAATGGTTTATTTTTTTCAAAATCGGCTTTCGCAGGCGTATGTAGGTCTATTAGGACCACATTTTAAAATTAGTTTCAAATATACAGGGTGTCCCATAAAAGCATGGCGTATCATAGTTATATTTTTTCTAACGGAATAACCTATATTTTATATTTTTTTCAAATTCTACATCAAAAATAAAGTTAACTTTCATAATATGTTCATATGCCTAAACCTAATAACTTTTGAAATATTTAAATATTTTTGGAAAAATTGACGTTTCGAAAAAAAAATCATAACTTTCAAATGGATGAATGAAAACAAATGAAATTTTGTGTCAGTATATCTGACTAATGGGTGAATATTTCAGACTATTAAGAGGAATTTAAAATCTTAAGATGTTTTGATAATTCAACATATCTCCAGAAGCACATTCAAGGTTAAATTTCGTGCTTATTTTAAATGGCACACCCTAATAGGCCTATCTTGTAGGAAATTGTATTGTCTTTCAGAAAGTATAAAGGTATTCTACATCTAAACCTAATAGTTTTCAAGATATATCCATTTTTGTTAATTTTCGTCATTATCATTATTATTTTAATATGACAATGTAACATAAAGCGTCATCTTGTTACCGGCGATTAATTTTAATCGTCGTCAACGAAATTAAAATTTTCAATTTTAATTTTTTTTATATAAAATGAGTTTTGGAAAGCACTCTACCTGCCGGCCGCCGCGGATTAACCATCGGGTCAACATTTACCTGACCCGAGGTTGGAAGATCACCGCCCGGCCCTCCGGATTATCGTGCAGCAATTAGGGCCCGAGCAGCAGATTAAGACACCCAGGGAGAGGACACAGGCCGCCGTTGCAATTTGAAAGAAGAGAGATTACAGATTAACGTAATTCTTTCAAATTGCATTTTAACGGTTGGATTTGAGAATTCGTTGGAAATAATTATCTTGTTTACGATAGTTATTTTCCAGTGAATTCTTTGCCAATGGCCACGTGGTCCTCGAAAATAATCCCTACTCCAGACGATTTTCGGCGATTAAATACGGGATGCATCCACCCAGATCTTCAGTCCACTCTGGTGCTGTACAGGGGGCAGCATGTGGATTCATGAGGAACTTTTGTTCCTGGATATTTAACCTTCTCTCTGAGACAGGAAACTTTGACCGACGCAGACGCAAGATGTTCCAGACGTCGTTCCTGCCAGAAGAAGTCGACTCCAGGACCAGTGCTTCATGAAGTCCACCGACGCCGAGCTTCACGGTTACCGGTGTAACCGTCTCGACGCCACATCGACGCTACCAGTGTAGTGTCCTTTGCTGTTGCCGGATCCAGTCCAATTCAGGAACCTGCCGACTCCAGGAAACTCAGCCCGACGCCGACGTTAGCCGTTCCGCCGTTGTTCCTGCAGTCAACACCGACGCCAAGCACCTAGGTTGCCTGTACAACCGCTTCGACGTCAACACTACGAGGGTAGTGTTTGTTCCTGCCTCTGGATCCAACCCCGACGCAATAACCCACGGACTCCGATGCCGAATTCCGACGCCGATCACAGGACGCCGAGCTGCCGCCTGAACGCCGCCTCTATTCCGACGCCGACGCTACCTCAGGTCTACCTACATGTACACTGTGACTGCTCTCTCTGTTTTTTTGTTTGTTTGTTTCTTTTTGCTAATTTTTTTGTAAATAAATTATTTAAAAACCCATTGTGTTTTAAAGGTTAGTTGCTTCTTCTTTAAATCAACCTGAGCTAGTTGATAATCAGCGTGAGGTACCTTCCCTCCCGTTGACAATCTATTGCTTTATTTAATAATTATTATTGCCAATTATTTTAATAGGCTTTTGTTTATAAGCAAATTTAATTGACACATTCGTATTATTACTAACAATTGAAAAAATAATGTTCCCTTAAATGAAAGAATTAACATGATTCTAATAATAATGTAATGTTATTAAGTTGTCTCTTAGTGTACAAAATGTTCTCTGATGGAAGACATCCTAATAAGAAGACTGTAGAGGAAGTTTTAAATACATTCAAAACTGTAGGCAATATGAAGTATTTGAAAAAAAACTACCTTGAATACAGTAACTAATAATGAGGAGACACAATTACAAGTTTAATTCCATTGAATATTAGTCAAAAAAGGTAGTTTAATAAGCAATGAATTGGAAGAATACATATAAAGCAGTATTAATAATACAATTAGATCAATTATACCCAATATGCTGAGAACTGTCAAAATATCATTTAAAATAAAATTGAATTATGTATTCGATGGTAGTATTTTTGAAAATTTATTATAAATTACTTTTAATTCTATTTCGTCAATTTATTTGATGTATTTCATTATATTTGTTTTACAATTCTAACAAGTTTTTATCAAATAATTTACACATGTGTAAATAAATAATGCAATTATATATTCACAATTAATAAAATTAGTGTATTAATTTAGGAAATATCTCGAAAATCATTTGTTGGGTCAACTGACTTTATTTATAAACAATAACTAAACTCTTGCCTTTATGGAATAATAATAATAATAAATATTATATTGAACAATAGATGGCGCTTTGTATCGACTTTCCATGTAATGAATAATAAATATTATGTCAAAAGTTAACGAAAATGCATATATCTTGAAAACTATTAGGTTTAGGTAAAAAATATCTTTATACTTTTTGAAAGAAAATAGAATTTCCTACAAGATAGGGCTATTAGATATAGGGTGTGCCATTTAAAATAAGCATGAAATTTGACCTTCAATGTGTTTCTGGAGTTACGTTAAATTATCAAAACATCTTAAGATTTTAAATTCCTGCAAATTGCCTAAAATATTTACCCATTAGTCTAATATATAAATATTTTAAATATTTAAAAAATTGTTAGTTTTAGGCATATGAATATATTATAAAAGTTAATTTTATTTTTGATGTAGAATCTGAAAAAATATAAAATATTGGTCATTCCATTAGAAAAAATATAACTATGATACTCCATGCTTTTATGGCCTGTATATTTGAAACTAATTTTAAAATGTGGTCCTAATGGACCTACATACGCCTGCGAAAGCCGATTTTGAAAAAAATAAACCATTTAGCCGTAAAGCTACTCAGCGCGCACGCTGAGACACCCTGTATATATTTACATTAAACATCGTCTTAACATCCTTGTTATAATTATATGTTTATGTAAAAAAATATTATGTGTCTGGTAATATAGATTTCTGCATATATATTTACATTTAGAGAAGAAATAACATTTTTAAAAATATTACTTGAGAGAATATTCGATTTGGAGTATTTTTTGTCTCTTTATAAATTTTGAGAGTTTGGTCGCAAGAAAATAAAATGCAAAACAATTCCTTCTAGAGGTAAGATATAATAAATAAGATTCATTTAGGTATTACTAATCATACAGGAATAGAGAAATAGAATTAAAAATTAATAGAATATATTATTTGTCCAAAATGCGGGATTCAATACTATATATTATAAACGAGTGTGAAGTGTGTCTTGTAAGTAAATACGACAGACACCCTTTAAAATTAAAATTCAATCTCACACCCACTGCAACTAAACCCTTCGAAATATTACATATTGATTCAATAACAATTCAAAATGTAAAAATTTTAACAATTATTGACTCTTTTTTCAAAATACACCCAGATGTACGAAATTAGTTCGTATAAAGTTGTCGAAATTGCCGACAAATTAATAAAGTTTTTTTATAGCAGATAATCATCTTGAATTTAAAAATTGAGTAATATCAGAATTGCTCGAACTTCATAGAATCAATCTTCACTACATAAGTAGTCAACATCCATAATCCAATGGAATGATAGAAAGAGTTCATTCCACTGTAATAGAGCATGTTCGATTATTAAATAATCAAAATTCATTAAAAAAAAAGAATAAATTGTAGGTAAAATTAATTATACTATTGTAGCCTATTATATAATAATCAATACATAGTACTACTAAATTAAATTAAATAAAATGAAACAAAGATGATTCACACGTTTGCAGTTATTTAAATTACAATGAAATTAAACAAGGAAAATTTCTGGCAATGATCAATAAAATTCGATCAATCCCTTTTTCCAACTGCAAAAAAAAAATACTTACACTGTAAGTTTTACAAACATCTATTGAAATAACTACTTCCCGAGCATTTACCCCGCCGGACATTGGATTACACAATAGATATTTGTTGTTGCATAGCAGTACTTTTTGCTCGGAACCGATAAATCCGCTCAATGCGCGCGTCCTTCACCGCGATCACTTCCATCCGCGATCTCGTTGAAGACGGTACGTAAAAATTAATTAAAAATTGTTTAACAACTAAGGGCTTACAGGGCATAGCTGTACTGATGAGGGATGAAATCCCGAAACACGTGTCTACAGATAGCCTTGTAACTATTATTTGTTGTTTCCTTTCATTAAATAATTTTGACTCAAACCGTTGCAATTCGCAGTAGTACTGCTATGCAACAACAAATATCTATTGTGTAATCCAATGTCCGGTGGGGTAAATGCTCGGGAAGTAGTTGTTTCAATAGATGTTTGTAAAACTTACAGTGTAAGTATATTTTTTTGCAGTTGGAAAAAGGGATTGATCGAATTTTATTGATCATTGCCAGAAATTTTCCTTGTTTAATTTCATTGTACTAAATTAAAACCTTTTGAAATAATTAACGGTCATATAGAAGTAGGGAATCCCTTAGAAATAGATTTAGAATGTAAATTATTAAACTCATATGTAGCTAAACATGAAGATAAAACAGATATTTATTACAAAGACATTAATAAAACTTTGCAAGATAACAAAAGAAAATATATTGCAAATACTAATAAAAGTAGGGAAGACTTGCCAGAAATTCCTCAGGAGGTGTGTGTGAAAAACAAACAAAAACAATCAAAAATAAATGTAAGAAAGAAATAATTAAGTCAACAAATTGAGAACAGAAAACTGCAAAAATCATTACTCAACATCATAATACAGTAGATATAATTCATTTGTCTAATATTAAGAGCGCGCGATACCACCTTCTTTTGAAATAAAGTTGAATTTTTAATTATTATTACAGATATTGAAAATCTGTTTTAGCTAATATTTCTATTTGTTAGTTGCGGAGTGCACTATGACGCGTTTTTTTAAATATTTTTTTAAATATAAAAAATAGAATTAAATAAAATAAAAATTAAAAAATCGGACACCATGTTACCATCATAAATATTTTTTATAAAATTTAATCTTAATAACATTTTTTTATAAAAATTTTTTTAAATGCAAAAACAACTTTTTTAGCTAGTAAAAAATAGACCCGTAAAATGCTGCCATGAAGCGGGATTAATGTGAATCACACTTTATGGGCGGAGTTGTGGTAAATATTCGATTCCACTTCTTTGAAACAGTGTTATTTGAGCAAGTGTATATTTCTGAAATTAATTAAATACGACCCGTTACTAGAACAATTTTTCGAGCGAACGCGGACTCAGGATGTCGCGCGGCTAGGCGCGTTGCAACTTAGCGGGCGACGACGGTCTCGTAATGAGATTGTTGTTTTTAGTAGAGCGGACTGTTTATTCATTCGTTATTATAACACCTTTATTACATTTGTACAAACACCATTAAAATATTATTACTTATTGATTTTTTTTATTATATATACAACTTTTTCTCAATGAAATGCGCATTATTAACTTTGTTATTAGTTGAACTAGAGAGTCGGTTAAATTAGCAAAGTAGTAGTAAATTTTCCAAGGAATACAATGGAAAAATCAGAAAAGCAAAAGAACATCGCATTTTCAAAATATTAATAAAACAAACATTTTTTAATGGAAATCAGTATCTCTTTTTATGATCACATCACCAGATGTTAGTTTTAACAAACAAATTATAGACCATTACACAAAAATTACTCGCAAATAATAAAGTTATTGGCATTTACGTATTTTGTTTTCAATTAAATTAAGTTACTATAAAAAACAAAACACTTACAAATAATGTTAAGAAAGTATGTAATAAATTAAATTTTCAACTATTTAATCTATTTAAATATCATTTATCCTATATTAAATAAAAAAATGCAAATTCTAGATCAAACGTCAATGTATTGCTCTTACAATGTACACCATTAACATATTACATCTTTTAAATTAAAATACTTATTTTTGTTGTTGTAATGCATAAAAAAACAAAATTTATATCGATTAAGTAGATAGTAAATTAACTGTCAGATTCAGAAAACAAATTTTCTTTTTATGATTTTGTTTTGCCATTTTATTATTTATAATATCTGGATTTTACTGAAAAAACAATATTAATATACAAATAACTTCTATATTTGTGATTTTTTTGTGATGGTGTATTATAACCTTTTTTGTCAAAAATCATCTTATCTATGAATTATTATTATGATAATATATAGGCTGTTTCATCTAAACAAATGTTTATTTCATTAATATCTTTAAAACCCGATGCTCTTTTGTTTTTTCTGCATACGCTGTTGTTACTCCCCGATAATTTACCACCACTTTGCTAAATTAATCGACTCTGTAGTTCAAAATAACAACAACCCGTATAATCGAAGAATTTGGTATATCTATCATGAACCATGTATAATTATTTAACTTAGGAAAAATAAAATTCAATTCCATTAATTGAATTGTATTATTTCTATTAAGAACAATACATATTTCAGCTGATTGGAAAGAATCATTTGCTAATAATAAAGTTTACGTGGTTCCCGACCGAGGAAAAATATGAAAAAGTTTGCATTGCATTGCATGGTTGAATACAATCTTCTCATAAAAAATATTTTCACTTTCTTGCACTTCCGGTTGTACCGGAAATGGCTATCAACTTTGTTATTTTAAATGGAACACCTTACATTTTAATTTCTCTTTTTTGATTCCTCGTTCAATTGACCACCCACTCATATCGATTTATGTCCACTTCTGACAGTTTTAAAGTTAAAATGTATTTGTCAAATTTTAACCCAAAATAGATGTTTTGAAAAATTATAACTTCTAATAAGAACAAGACAGACATCTTGAATAGTAATTAGTAAATTTATCTGTGTAGAATTAAAAAAATAACATTTGTCTATTTTGATAATAGGGATTTCAAAAATGTCAATATTTCAGTTCCCACATAAAAACATCATAATTTATATTTGTTCAAATGGAATTTATATCATAAATCGATTGACAAGACAATTTTCAACATAAAAGTATTACATATTTCTATATATAGAGCAAGTAGTTTGTGAGTTATTTCGAATTTTCTTTTCCCTCAAAATATTTGCACAAGTGAGTAATTGCTGTACTGCACCATTTAGACCAGCACTATATAGATTGTCTGAGGCACATATATAAAATTAAAATATATCTTAATATTAAAAATGTTTCATTTCTGATTCCTTTATTATATGTGAAAATAAAATGTCAATAAACATAATTATAAAGATGAAATAATTTAAAAAATATTTTTGAATTATTTTTGTTTAATTTTAAAAAGTTTGAACAGTGTATCCAAATTTATAATAATTTATACATTGAGTCATTTCATAAGGATTATAATCCCTAATTTCAATTTAAAATTGTAAATAACCTGTGTTGCAGTTATAAATATAAGGCAAATATCAAAAATGTATGTGGCAAAAGCCTCTTTATAAATATTTAAATGTTTCTCTATTGTATTAAATATTGATATATTATTGTCTTTTGGCTTAATTTAAAGAGGATTTATATTAATTATACAAAAAAATTAATTTGAAATTGCTGATATTCAAAAAAAATCAATCGTTCCATATAAATATAAATGTTCATATTTTATTCAATTAATATCGGTCAAATTATTGCTTGAATCATTCTCAGAAATAAATCTACGCTTAGCTTATTTTAAAAAGAAATTCGACTCACGATATTCTAATCTAGCGTAGCATTATTTGTTTATGGATATTTTATTCTAACTTTCTCCATTTGTTATAGATTAGAATCTGATCGGTATTTAGCTTTATAACGATTCATTTGAAATAAATTCATGATATAAAGCACTTGTATTGCACTGTTTTGAAGCAAATAATCTTATTGATGGTACAAACAAAAACTTTTTTAACATCCTGTATATATCTGTATTAATAAATAATTTATATCCTGAATATTGGAAAATGTTTATTGTATTCATAATTGTTATTATAATTTTAATTTAAACACATTTTTACGCACATATGTAAACAATATCAGGTAATTATGATTGCAAATCAAATATATATTTTTTTTAATTTCTACTAAATTTAATTTTTATTGATTTAGTTATCCATTAATCTACGAAAAGAATTAAAAGAATATTGCATTAGCATCAAATTGAAGAAATTATATTCAATTCTATTCAATTATTTAAATTATATTAAATATACGAAGAATTCTGGACAAAAGTATATATATCTTCCTTTACATTATAAAAAACATAATATATATTTTTGTATCAACAAAATGACTCAAAATGTATGTAAATCATCAAAAAAAAAAAAAAATGTAGAAAATATAAACGGTAAGAAGAAGAATTTTTCTAATCTACATATGTGCTATTAGTGAAACAAAGAAAATTTAGCTAAAATAATTTTAGCAACAATTGATCAAAATGCCGATATATTTAATTTTTGATAGCTAATTACTAATATTAAATGTATAATGAATAATTACGTTCTAACATATTTTATAAAATATCATTTGAAACCGTTTCAATATACAAGCCACAAATGCAGATCGACTGAAAAATACAATCTATAACGAAAATACGAATTAAATAGGACGAATGCATGTTTATTTGTATAGAAAACAAAAAAATCTTGGAAGGGAGACTGAACGCGCCCATTGCGCGACTATCTTCGTCTGACAACGTTAACTCCTCATATGTACTCTTCCAAGGCTTTCGCGGGTTAGATACAGACATAAGAGGAATGAATGTTTATGTCTCACTAAATGCTTGTGTATCGCCTCCTCTTAAGCGACCTAAGGAAGTAGTAATAAGTAAAAATATAATAACTCCATCATTTGATAAATTTAAAAAATACTTGAATAAATGTGATAAAACAAATTACAATAATATTGAAAAAAATAATGATAATCTATTATTTGCCCACAACATTATTCTATAGCACATTGCGTTAGTCAAGATTTAAACATAAATGCTGCGATTGCATTAGAATTTAAAAATCGTTTTGGAAATATTGATAAATTTCATGCTCAAAATCCACATTTAAATTTCTTGTGCTATTTGAGAGACGATTATAAATACATTATTTATTTAATAACAAAAACTAATTATTATGATAAACCCACACTTAAAGATATATTTAAAACATTAATTAATTTTAGAGATTGTTTAATACGTATACAAATAAACAATTTAGCTATTCCAAAGATAGGATGCGGCCTTGATAAGCTGAATTATAAAACGATTAAAAAAATATTACAATTTATTTTTGGCAACACAAAAATAAACATTAGAATTTACATAGGTTCACCTAAAATAGATAATGAAATTTCAGGTCCCTCTGGGCTACCACAACATGGGCAGTAGAAGTAAAAATATAACAACAAACATTGGTATTTTACCAATAAATCTTAGATCCGCTAAATTACAAAAATCTGATCATACAATCCTGCATTACTATAATTTGAAGGCACTTTATATTGAAATGGAAAGACTAAATAATCAATATGATTTTCTAATGGAATCTGTAGATAATATTTGTATATTCAAAAATGATTTTAAAAATTACATAAATATTCTAAACTATACAAGAAATAAAATATTTGGAAAAATAAATAATATTGCAAGTCATTCGATAAAGATAAGAGATAAGATGTTACAGGTATTTTAGTTAAAACACTTGTACCATAATTATTTTAGTAAAATATAATTTGTTTATTCATGAAATTCAGTTTACCGTAATAATTGTTAATATTAAAATGATTAAAGTTCGTTCGTTCACATTGGGATTATTTTAATCCCAAGCTTGTAAATATTAAGTTCAGTTTAGTTAAGCTCGTATTGTTAGTTTTATTGCTGGGGTCGTAAAATTTCATGAAGCGGGTTGTAAACAGAAATTTTTTCCTAATCCGGGAAAGTTTAGCAATTAGGACAAACCCGGTACCGAACAATAGCCTCGGTACCGTAACGCGTACCTTTCGGTGCGCCCCCCGGCTTAGGGGGATTTTTACGTTTACAATCCAGGTAATCCCTAACGCATGAATGTAAATATATATTTTAATTTATTAATCGAGTAATTAACGCACACGAATAACTATTGTATATATATGTTTTTATAAATATATTAGTTAGTACAATATGTTAAGTTTGACCCCACGCAAATAGGATAAGACAAAGCAAGAGACCACTCAACAATAATTTAGATTTGTTTTTTTTATTAGTTTTTTTAGTCATTTTTATATTAATTAATATTACGCACTACTTTCCATTATTTTCTACTGTAATTCAAATTAGATCAAATTAAATTAAATCAAAAAGATTTAATTATGTGCGGAATAGTACGCGCATGGTCTCCAACAACCCTCCCACATAAGTTAAGAGAACAGATATTGTTCTCACGCAACCCGCATAAAATTATATTACAATAATTTTGTAATATTTATTTAATTTAATGTTTATATTTATTTTTATAAACATGTTGGCGTTCGCGGGTTGGCGTCCAGTGCAAACTGCCACCTTGGCGTAGTGGGAGTTGCTCAATACGCTTGCGCAACCCTCTGACGCGTAGCAACGCACCAATCAGAGGGCAGGCGCTTAACCACCACTAACCCCAAATGGAAGGGGGTTGCAGTGGTTAATAAAACCAATGAGGGTTGATGGAGACAACAGTTAATTTTATTTTCGGAACGCGAACAGTGAAATATAAGTGAAAGTAGTGTGAGTAGTAGAATTAGTAACGCGAATAATTAATAAGTTTGTATTTATTTATTTTTATCTATTGAGTGGTCTCTGTGAGTGTCTTGTACTTATATATATATATATATATATATTTCTTTTTTTTTTGTTAAATTGGTTTTGTTTTATTAATTCATATTTAATTAAATATTGTTATTTCAGTTTGTTTCTCGAAATCATTTTTTTTTATTCTGCCCCTAAAAATAAATATATATTCATGACAAGAAAGTGCATACTGGAAAATCCAGGTAAGTACCTTTTTTTTTCAAAGTGATTGTGGCATTCCCTCTGCCGATGAATTAGCAGGTAATCAACAGGGTCCGATTTCGAATATTAGGCCAAATCGTTTATTATTTATAATTAATTCGAAATCGGGGCAGTTAATTTGTTGATCAAATTAATGCCTTACTTTTCCCCGTTGATAAAGAGAGGCATAATTAAAGGTCTTGGATCATAAAATAATTTAAAAAAAACTTAACTAGAAATATAGACTCCGGAGATGGAGAACATTTTGAGAAAATGTTAAGTCATCTAGAATTAAATCAGTACAGTTAGAAACCAATTCGCAATGGGATATAGTTTTAATAATGAAATTATAAAGAAATTCAATAAAACAATAAAAGATATAGAACATAACGAAATGGTTCTAAAATCAAGAATAATGCAAATGTCAGTTGTATTACAAAAAGATGCTGAGATTCAAAATGTACTGTTCGTGAAGGATTTATTTATTCAATTAATTATAATTTTTTTTTCTCGATTCAGGAAGTAATCTAAGATATTAAAAATTCAAAAATTGTTTTAAACTAAATACAATACTGGATGTATTATAAAATCTGATAAACTATTATCAGAATTGGAAAGAATTTCAATTTATTATGATCAAGAATTACCATTCGAACTAAAATGTAAAAATTTATTAGACACCGAATCACTCATTAAAGTGAATTGCCAAATAAAACCAGAAAGAATAATATACTTTCTATCTAAACCAAACTATATAACTAATTTTGGTTTATATAAATTATACCCAATTCCAACTAAATACGAGCTTGAATATGCTACAATTATACGGTGTATTCATTATTTTTTAAAATCTGAAAATGAAAATCAAATAATACATCTAAGTAGTGTTTGTACAAAAGGAACAAAATAGTGTCAATTCCAAGAGCATTTATAAATTAATACTGAATCAAAATGCGAAAATGACTTCTTAGCCAAAGGAACTTTCGATCAATGCACCTATACACCCCTAGAAATATCATCAAACCACATCGAATTGATACGAGCGGCAAATCAATATATCATCGTATTTCCGACAGAAGAAGAAATTGAAATCATCTCTAAGAAAGAAGTGGAAAAGCAAAAAAAAAAGAAATTCGGCGGGACATGCAAACACGTCAAAATAAATAGTTTACACTCAATTTAGAAAAGATTTATGACTATCAGAAACTCGCAGAACAGAAGCACCCGAAAGCGTCTACGTCGGCAAAATCACGGGATAATAGTTGTCACAACAGGCCATAAAAATGGTGATGTGTCCATCATGGCACTTTCCCCGGTGAATACGGTCAAATAACTTTCTGATAGAAAATTTAATAGGGAAGCAAAATGATTAATAGAAAAAATTGATTGTTATCTTTTAAAGTTAAACCCGAGTATTTAGAAGAATATTGTAATTATGTGTGTTATTTCTTACCTTACAATAGGTTAAAATCATTCCTCCACACTGTTCTTCATTTTTGCAAACTGGAGGCGTTTGCGAATGATAAGTTGAATTTGACGGCACTTTGACGTTTTATTTGTCATTAAAATAATTATTTCAATAATTAAAATCTCTAAGGAAATTTATCAGATAAATGCTTATAAAATGAAAACCGGAGGTCCTACAATAAAAGTTTTATAACAGAAATTATTTATTTTCCAAGATCTAAAACTTTTATTTGAAACATTTTTCTATCCGAATTAAAAAATGAAAAATTGCTAAGAGTAAAGTTGCACTTAATGAGTTTTGATTCTAACCAAAAGCTTTTCAGATCATTCCACTGTTATATAAAGCTTAGATATAAAGTTTGGTCTTAATCCATTTAGCCGTTTTGGCGCTATCGCGGAAACACACAGACACACACACAGACACATACACATACATTTTTCAAAACTCGATGGAATGGACTCAGGGGACCTCAAAACGTGCATATTTATTGAAATTGGCGGTTCGAAAATTTTCACGATAACAATACTTTCCCTTGGACAGGGGTCCGGGGAAAGTAAAAACATGATACGGTTGTTAACAATTTAATTCATGAGGGTCTTCCATTCCAGATGGGGGCTTGAGAGGAGATGAGGATCGAGAGTAGGTAAAGAATTTAGAAAATTATGCTAATAAGCATTTAATTTAATTGTTCTATTAATATCAAGTTTAATTTATCAAGCGGTTAGCACATGACGACAGACATATATAAATTGTATTTTTTAACCCGATTTCAATAAATATGTAATAATACATTTTTACGCTGATAGAGATCAGCATACAAATTTATATTTATTGCTTATAATATAATAACAATGTTTTTATATATTTATAATCTATATTATTTATAATCTTCTTTTACATTTCAAATACCATCAATAATTCAATAGATTAAATTAAGAGAACTGCATTTAAAATAACCGTTTTGATTTATATCTCAAACACGAACGTCGGTGGTCATAATTTTTTTTTGGAAATTCCCGGATTAATATTTATTTCATCGGTACCGATGAAAGCCCACCTATTGACGCTTAAATTGGGAAATTTAATTAATGGTTTTATGAGCAGTTGTTTACGGAATAAACGCTTCTTAAAATAATTCTCTGTTATCTTTGCCAGGTGGGCATTGATATTTACCGAACATTTTACAAACAAAACTATAAGAATTAGGGAAAACCCTCAGCTCCTCTCAAAATTTGATTAAAATACATGTATTTTTCACATTTTATTTTCATATTGACACCATATAATTTTTCAATAATATTTAAATATCTTGAAAACTACACATCGGATAAAAAAATATAATTAAAATGTGTTCGTCTCGGAGGGGGGCATCTAATGGTACGATATAAATTATCTTCACATTTAGCTCTGTGACATGTAATGGTCGAGCGGGGATCAGTAATGGTTTTAATAAATATGTCTTGTGAATGTTTTATTGTTAAACTTAATTCTTTTTACAAGTACGACCGAGAACAGAATTTCTGGTCGTGTTTCGTTTTTGAGAGTCGAATCGGAAGCGACAAAAAAAATACCATTTACAATAATAAGGATATTAAATAAGGGGCACGCATAAGCCGGGGCGAACTTTGAATTATTTGTTCTTCCTAGGGTTATCTGTGCCCTCTTTTACAAACAAGGTTCTGGTAATGATAATTCGCGGAGTTTAAAAGATTAAAAAGTAAACAAACAGTTGAAATATAATTATAATACTAATAATAATAATGAAAATGGATACATTACAGACATTTTGTCTTACATTACGTAAGTACTTTAAACAAATACACATTAAAACAATGAATGAATACTCTTTTCTATTTAAATTAAATAATATGCATTGTATTTTTAATTAAGAAATATGGGAATATAAATGTGTAGTTATTATTATTTGAATATTAAACAAGAGTATTTTTTCACATGGTCACTATAATTTAATTAAATTTATTTAATTGAAGTTACCACGGTAACTTTTATTTCAGTTTCTTTTATATTTTTTATTATTTTATTATTCTCTTGTGTTGTTATATTGTTGTTTTTGTTATTGTTTTATTGTAATTATTGTTGTTACTGTCATAATTTTTTTGTAAATATATTGATTTAATTGTGACCATTTTTTGCTATACCTGCAACGAGCTAGCGAGGTAATCACGGGTTACCAATTTATTTTATTTTATTGATGTTAATATAATTTAACCCTATCAGGCCGCCCAAATTAAATTTAATCGAAAAAAAAATGCTTCGATTTATTTCTTAATTTTTCAGTGAGCATTTATAAATGCGTTTCTTTTCTATCTGCCTTTCCTGAAACGAAATTTAGTGTTTTTTTTTTCATAATCCATATTTTGTAACGTAACCAGTTAATCCAGTGTTTTCTGGGTATAAGCAGTATTATCACTTACAATTTGAATCAGTTTTTTTAAAATAATCAAATTGTCACCATGGAAGTAATTCGTGATTTAAGCAGAACGTATTATATTATTAATATCTATGTTTATATTTTACGATTACGACGTGATGATGATATAGTTTATTTAAAGTGCGAAAATAGGCAGTGTCTGGGAACGCCTCGTATAAGAAATGGCAATGGTATAGTTGGGGTTGATCATACACATGCAATTATTTAGCATTAAAAAGACAGAAATATAGGCATGACAAATTAAATCTACCAGCAATTTTTTATGAACAACAACGAATGACATATGGTTTTTCACTATTTGTAAAAGTCATACTTAGAAACATAACATAACAGAAAAATTGCGAAATATTACAATATTAAATAATAAAACAATAAGTAAACAATATCATAGGACTTTTTATTTTTTTTTTCTTCATTTGTTTCCATGGCAAACTAAGATGGTTTCATGAAATTGTTTATAACAAAAATGCAAAATAACCGGTTAAAGATAGACCAGTCTTTTCTTCGCCATTGTTTTTATCATTAAAAATTGGCCTAGGATCGCGAAAACGGTTTTTAAATATAGTTTTTTTTATTTAAACTGATACTTTAAATTTGCGGCACTAGCACCCAATGTGGTGCACATGCTTCTGCCCCACTGGATGCCGCCTCCCATTGCAGCACCCCACTGGATGGCATCTTATAATTTTCCACCGCATGGATGTATTATTATAATAAATACATTTTTTCTTGATAAACTACCCACTACATTTATTATAAAAAAAAAACAATATTATTATAATTGTAAACTACATATATGGCAAAAATAAAAGTTGCAATTAATGACAATCATTGAACAATTTATTGACAAATAAAAATCTTTTTCCAACCTATTTTTGTTTCTTAAGAAAATCAAAATTGTATTGGCATAATCTTCCGAGTTCTTTACCTGCTCTCAATCCCCATCTGCAATGGAACACCCCCCATAAATCGAACACCCTCATAAATCGTTTGGTGACAACCGTGAAAAGTTTTATGGCCTGTTGTGGTTAAATATTATCCCGTGATTTTTCGACGTTTCTACCTTAAGGGTGGTAGGTACCACTCCAGATGAGGATCGAGAGTAGGTAAAGAATTGAGAAAATTATGCTAATAAGCATTTAATTTAATTGTTTTACTAATATCAAGTTTAATTTATCAAGTGGTTAGCACATGACGACAGATATATAAATTGTATTTTTTAACCCGATTTCAATAAATATGTAATAATACATTTTTTACGCTGATCTCTATTACATATTTATATTTATTGCTTATAATATAATAACTATGTATTTATATATTTATAATCTATATTATTTATAATCTTCTTATTAGGGTTTTTTGGTTCGATGCGCAACGGTTGGTAATTAAAAAAGTTTGTTTTACAATGATCTCGGAAAACTAATGAAAATATAAACATAAAATTATATTTCCTGTAATATTATGGCTAGATTTTATAAACATTTTCCGAAAAATAAAAATAGAATGAAATAAAATGTAATTTCATATTCATTTTAATGGTCTTCTTTCTTTTTTTTTTTTCTTTAATTTTTGTCCGTGTTACATTTTCGCTTCAGTCTAAAACGGTACGTAACCTCAAATTTTCGTAAATGGGAAAACATTCCGAACGAGTGTTATCTTCTTGTTTCTGTTAAGTAAAGTGTAATTAGTGAAAAATGAGTAAAAGCTCAATTAAAGTCTTCTTCAATGCCAAATTGAGGATGCAAAACTTAGCAAAAAGTAAGTAAATTATATTATTAGAAATTAAAATAATTAGTTCTGTATTCATCCACCTGGAGAACATATTGTAATATGAGTACAATCAATTCTACTAATTACTTTTGGAAATTTTTCGATTTCATGAAAAATAAATTTAACAACTCAAGTTCTATTCTCTTGTTTTCATGTATATGTATTGTGGTTTCGGTACTGCCATTCATCGAGTCCCTTTATTATTAATTCTACAGACAGAGGATCTGTGAAATCCAGCGTTATCAACAAAAAATTGTCGAAACGAGTCAATAGCGAAGAAACGGAGAGCCATAAGAATGGACTTTTGCTTTAACAGCATGATTTCTACGAGTAAGTGGCTCAATATTTCTACAAATTAATGATAGTAGATTTATAAATGCAATTTTATTAATAGTGTATTTTTATTTCTTATCGTAGATTTCATATGGATTCTTTGTTAAAAAAATCGCCTCATTCGGAGAAGTTTTGGCTGTTCATTACTCACATTATTGAATGAAGAAAATTTAATATTGATATTTTGTATAATTAAAATTATCGCTATTTATCAATAAAGACTTATTTTTCAAAAATTATCTTACTTTTTATTTAAATAATTCCAAATAATTTCTTTTTTTAATGCATAACCTAATAATGAGGTTGCTTAATCAGTGGTCGAGCATCGATTAACTAATACGTGAATTGACGATACGTTAACGTTACGTTAGCTCTTTATAAAACACAAAAGTGGACTTAGCGTAACATAATACACAAAATGCGCTTAACGATACGTTAGCATGATGTTAGCGTATCGCTAAAGTTGATGAAGCTTTATACAACCGGCCCTTAGAGAACATATGAGTATAATCAATTAATAACTAATTACTAATTACTTTCGGAAATCTTCCTATTTTATAAGTAAATAGATTTAACATCTCGAGTTCTCTTATTTTCATGTATATATATTGTGGTTTCAGGACTGCTATTCATCGAGTTCCTTTATTATTAATTCTACAGAGCACCTGTGAAAGCCAACGTTATCAACCAAAACTTGTCAAACGAGTCAATAGCGTAGAAACGGAGAGCAATGATAATGGACTTTTGCTTTAACGGCATGTTTTATACGAGTAAGTGGCTCAATATTACTACTAATTAATGACAATAGTTCTGTAAATGCAATTTTATTAATCATGTATTTTTCTTTCTTATGGTAGATTTCTGATGGATTCTTTGTTAAAATAAATTGCCTCGTTCGGAGAAGAAGTTTTGGCTCTTCAGTACTCACTCTATTTAGTGAAGAAAATCTTAATATTGATATTTTTATAATTAATATTAATGTTATTTATAAATAAAGACTTATTTTTTAAAATTATCTTACTTTTTATTTAAATAATTCCAAATCATTTTATTTTTTAATACATAACCTCATTATTAATTGATTAATTAGTGGTCGAGCATGGATTAACCAATAAATGACTTAATTAACCAACATTACGTTAGCTCTTTATAAAACACAAAAGTGGACTTAACGATACATTAGCATGTTAGCGTATCGCTAAAGTTGACGAAGCTTTATACAACCTGTAATAGTTTCAACTGGGGTGTATGCAGAATTTATTTTTCGATAAAATTTATTAAAAAGTAATAATTTCCCTTATTTAATTATTACTTTTTAATAAATTTTATCGAAAAATAAATTCTGCATACACCCCAGTTGAAACTATTACAGACGCCCCTTTTTAAAATTCTAAATTAAAGATTTTGTTAATTTTGACATTTTAAAACTCCCTAATTTTTAGAATATATACGCATTATGTCTTCTTTGTTTATTTTCCTTTTGTGAATAAGAATCCTCCCTTTCCACTCTTGTCACTGGATGGTCCATTGGTTTCTCCTGGTTTCGTGGCATGAGTCTCCAAAACAACGGCCAGACTCCAAACAGAAGTTTGATAATTCTGAAAATTTGAAAAGAACTGACAGGCCACTTCTTATCAAGTAACGTTTCTTATTTTCAATGATTACGAGACTATGATTTTGTAATTTTTTTCTTTTTGTTTTTGAATCTACATGTTTTTTTTTTTTACTATTTATATTATTATCACTATTGTTTAGTGTATTTCTTTCGACTGAAGCTTTATTTGGCCTCTTAAAAAAATAGATGGACATCTTATAAAGAACTTTCTACTACAGGGACTAAGATATACTTATTTTATGACGTAAATTTGCAACTATGTATCATCTTTGTGTAAAGATTTACTTTGATTGAATTCTTTAAATGTTTAGATAACAAGTTCATGAATTTAGTAGATATTGCTATTGTTTATTTCATCTTTTTATGTTTCTATCAATGCAAATTTTATATAAATTTTTCAAACTGAAGAAATGAACTAAATTCTTTCTTAAGATTAATGTCTTTACTTGAAATCTTATGTCTTCTTTTCCTTTTTTTTTTGTAGTTGGAAAACTTTATTTTAATTTTTTTTGAGAATTTTAAGTTAGCAATTTTATTAGATGTGTGGAAATTTGCTCATGTAAGATTTCATTCTTTAAGTTTACAAACTTTATTTCTTTTCTACATTATTGAATTTATGTTGTATTAACTCTACAGATCCTGCATTTATTCAATTATTATTTTTTTTTATTGTAAAGAAATTGAGGAAACTGGTTGATTTTCTAATTGCTTAATAAGACATTTACTGGTTATTGACATTGACCCTATATTCCGCAGTTTAGAAATAGTTTATCCATATTTTGTTGTCAATTGTATTGTTCATTTTTTTTAGTATTACAGCCCTTTTAATTTACAAATATCTTCGATGTATACACAATTTTATGTCATCATTTTGTTGAATAAGATACCTATTACTTTAAATGGATCGTTTTCTCTATTTATTGATTAACTATGCTTTATGAATAATCGATTGATTGATTTTTTTTTTAATCAGCAACATTAAGAAAGAACACGTGTGTTTGTTTTCTCTTTAGGGCATTGATCTCCTCTTTATTTTTTTAAAACGGTTATCTTTAATTTTTCGTAAACAATCCGCCGAGTCGATACCATCTCAAGAATTCGTCAAGTGTACATTAACGAAAACATCGAAACAGCATCCACTTAACGACTGTCGTTTCAATCTGATTTACTTATAATTATTTGTATTTATTTTATTTAATATTTTATTTTATTTTCTGCATTTGATTTTGGAAAATTGTTAGATCAAATCTGAAATCATTTTACATCTTATTGCTGCATTAGTAAAACTCTAAATATTTATTGTCCACAAGTTAACACGGCAAGATTTGAAAATTATGTAATGCATGTTCATTTTACTCATAAATGATCCTGGTCACGGCACCAATGAAATAGTTCGACCCCCGATATTATTAAAATTTACAATTGAAATTTTAATAACGTTGTTTCGTTGTGATTATGTAGTAACCCTTAATTATTTAACAGGCCCGTTATTTATGTCAACATGCATTATCGGTACTTACCGTGCTTTCACCTGTAAATTAAAAGGGTGACTTGTGGACAAGAAATAAAAGACATTAAGTGAGTTTTACGGCAAGCAGCACTAATTTAATTTTAATAAGGCATTTTCAGATATTAATAAATGATTACATTCATTGAATTTCATAAATATGTGTGCGCCTTATTTTGTCATATTTTAATTTGCTTGTCATGTGCATTTTGACTGAAAACTAAAAAAAAAAAATGTGTGGGACTACGCGCTTCTGCCCCGCATTTGCTTCGAGAGGACGGAAAAAACCCACTAAAACAGAACCGCCTCGGGGCATGACTATTTGGAAATTTTATGTGATTATATGAAATTACTTTATTCTCAGATTGTGTTTTCATCGCAGATCGGCCCTTACTCTCCCTATTGCAATTGCGGTAATTGTACTTGCGGTTCTGTGTGCAATAGGTCGGTGGGAACGACATCTTTGATGTGATTTTGGTTTATGTGTTTCATCTCAGATCGGCCCTACTCTCCCTATTGCAATTGCGGTAATTGTACTTGCGGTTCTGTGTGCAATAGGTCGGTGGGAACGACATCCTTGATGTGATTTTGGTTTATGTGTTTCATCTCAGATCGGCCCTACTCTCCCTATTGCAATTGCGGTAATTGTCCTTGCGGTTCTGTGTGCAATAGGTCGGTGGGAACGACATCTTTGATGTGATTTTGGTTTATGTGTTTCATCTCAGATCGGCCCTACTCTCCCTATTGCAATTGCGGTAATTGTCCTTGCGGTTCTGTGTGCAATAGGTCGGTGGGAACGACATCTTTGATGTGATTTTGATTTATGTGTTTCATCTCAGATCGGCCCTACTCTCTCTATTGCAATTGCGGTAATTGTCCTTGCGGTTCTGTGTGCAATAGGTCGGTGGGAACGACATCTTTGATGTGATTTTGATTTATGTGATTATCGCAGATCTGCCCAGACACTCCCTATCAGTATTTTTATGTGTATGATAGGTCGGCTGGAACAACATCTTTGATTTATTTCGATTTATGTGATTATCGCAGATCTGCCCAGACACTCCCTATCAGTATTTTTATGTGTATGATAGGTTGGCTGGAACAACATCTTTGATTTATTTCGATTTATGTGATTATCGCAGATCTGCCCAGACACTCCCTATCAGTATTTTTATGTGTATGATAGGTCGGCTGGAACAACATCTTTGATTTATTTCGATTTATGTGATTATCGCAGATCTGCCCAGACACTCCCTATCAGTATTTTTATGTGTATGATAGGTCGGCTGGAACAACATCTTTGATTTATTTCGCTTGTTGTGATTTATGATTTTACTTTTTCTCAGAATCGTTATTTCATAGGGTTATTTATAATATGTGTAGTTCTAGGAATAGCACATTATAATCGTTCGAGGTGTGCTTCATCTTAGAATATTTTGTGGATAGTAGTGAATTTTGTTGTCCTTCAACAATGTTCAATTCATTTTTATAAATTGTGTTTTGCTTTTAATTGTTTTATGTGTGGTTTTAAGAGTAGGCACATTATAATCGTTCGAGTTGTGCTTTATCTTAAAACGTTTGCGGGTTATTGTGATTTTTGTTTCAAGAATATGCACATTATAATCGTTCGAGTTTGTGGTTATTCGTTCGAGTTGTGCTTTATCTTAAAACGTTTGCGGGTTATTGTGATTTTTGTTGTTTTTCAACAACGTGTAATTCATTTTATGAATTGTGTTTTACTTTTAATTGGTTTTATGTGTTGTTTTAAGAATATGCACATTATGATCGTTCGAGTTTGTGGTTATTCGTTCGAGTTGTGCTTTACCTTAAAACGTTTGCGGGTTTTATGTGTTGTTTCAAGAATATGCACATTATAATCGTTCGAGTTTGTGGTTATTCGTTCGAGTTGTGCTTTATCTTAAAACGTTTGCGGGTTATTGTGATTTTTGTTGTTTTTCAACAACGTGTAATTCATTTTATGAATTGTGTTTTACTTTTAATTGGTTTTATGTGTTGTTTTAAGAATATGCACATTATGATCGTTCGAGTTTGTGGTTATTCGTTCGAGTTGTGCTTTACCTTAAAACGTTTGCGGGTTTTATGTGTTGTTTCAAGAATATGCACATTATAATCGTTCGAGTTTGTGGTTATTCGTTCGAGTTGTGCTTTATCTTAAAACGTTTGCGGGTTATTGTGATTTTTGTTGTTTTTCAACAACGTGTAATTCATTTTATGAATTGTGTTTTACTTTTAATTGGTTTTATGTGTTGTTTCAAGAATATGCATATTATAATCGTTCGAGTTTGTGGTTATTCGTTCGAGTTGTGCTTTATCTTAAAACGTTTGCGGGTTATTGTGATTTTTGTTGTTTTTCAACAACGTGTAATTCATTTTATGAATTGTGTTTTACTTTTAATTGGTTTTATGTGTTGTTTCAAGAATATGCACATTATAATCGTTCGAGTTTGTGGTTATTCGTTCGAGTTGTGCTTTATCTTAAAACGTTTGCGGGTTATTGTGATTTTTGTTGTTTTTCAACAACGTGTAATTCATTTTATGAATTGTGTTTTACTTTTAATTGGTTTTATGTGTTGTTTCAAGAATATGCACATTATAATCGTTCGAGTTGTGTTTTATCTTAAAACGTTTGCGGGTTATTGTGATTTTTGTTGAAAAACAACAAAAATCACAATAACCCGCAAACGTTTTAAGATAAAGCACAACTCGAACGAATAACCACAAACTCGAACGATTATAATGTGCATATTCTTGAAACAACACATAAAACCCGCAAACGTTTTAAGGTAAAGCACAACTCGAACGAATAACCACAAACTCGAACGATTATAATGTGCATATTCTTGAAACAAAAATCACAATAACCCGCAAACGTTTTAAGATAAAGCACAACTCGAACGATTATAATGTGCCTACTCTTAAAACCACACATAAAACAATTAAAAGCAAAACACAATTTATAAAAATGAATTGAACATTGTTGAAGGACAACAAAATTCACTACTATCCACAAAATATTCTAAGATGAAGCACACCTCGAACGATTATAATGTGCTATTCCTAGAACTACACATATTATAAATAACCCTATGAAATAACGATTCTGAGAAAAAGTAAAATCATAAATCACAACAAGCGAAATAAATCAAAGATGTTGTTCCAGCCGACCTATCATACACATAAAAATACTGATAGGGAGTGTCTGGGCAGATCTGCGATAATCACATAAATCGAAATAAATCAAAGATGTTGTTCCAGCCAACCTATCATACACATAAAAATACTGATAGGGAGTGTCTGGGCAGATCTGCGATAATCACATAAATCGAAATAAATCAAAGATGTTGTTCCAGCCGACCTATCATACACATAAAAATACTGATAGGGAGTGTCTGGGTAGATCTGCGATAATCACATAAATCAAAATCACATCAAAGATGTCGTTCCCACCGACCTATTGCACACAGAACCGCAAGGACAATTACCGCAATTGCAATAGAGAGAGTAGGGCCGATCTGAGATGAAACACATAAATCAAAATCACATCAAAGATGTCGTTCCCACCGACCTATTGCACACAGAACCGCAAGGACAATTACCGCAATTGCAATAGGGAGAGTAGGGCCGATCTGAGATGAAACACATAAACCAAAATCACATCAAAGATGTCGTTCCCACCGACCTATTGCACACAGAACCGCAAGGACAATTACCGCAATTGCAATAGGGAGAGTAGGGCCGATCTGAGATGAAACACATAAACCAAAATCACATCAAGGATGTCGTTCCCACCGACCTATTGCACACAGAACCGCAAGTACAATTACCGCAATTGCAATAGGGAGAGTAGGGCCGATCTGAGATGAAACACATAAACCAAAATCACATCAAAGATGTCGTTCCCACCGACCTATTGCACACAGAACCGCAAGTACAATTACCGCAATTGCAATAGGGAGAGTAAGGGCCGATCTGCGATGAAAACACAATCTGAGAATAAAGTAATTTCATATAATCACATAAAATTTCCAAATAGTCATGCCCCGAGGCGGTTCTGTTTTAGTGGGTTTTTTCCGTCCTCTCGAAGCAAATGCGGGGCAGAAGCGCGTAGTCCCACACATTTTTTAGAACTACACATATTATAAATAACCCTATGAAATAACGATTCTGAGAAAAAGTAAAATCATAAATCACAACAAGCGAAATAAATCAAAGATGTTGTTCCAGCCGACCTATCATACACATAAAAATACTGATAGGGAGTGTCTGGGCAGATCTGCGATAATCACATAAATCGAAATAAATCAAAGATGTTGTTCCAGCCAACCTATCATACACATAAAAATACTGATAGGGAGTGTCTGGGCAGATCTGCGATAATCACATAAATCGAAATAAATCAAAGATGTTGTTCCAGCCGACCTATCATACACATAAAAATACTGATAGGGAGTGTCTGGGTAGATCTGCGATAATCACATAAATCAAAATCACATCAAAGATGTCGTTCCCACCGACCTATTGCACACAGAACCGCAAGGACAATTACCGCAATTGCAATAGAGAGAGTAGGGCCGATCTGAGATGAAACACATAAATCAAAATCACATCAAAGATGTCGTTCCCACCGACCTATTGCACACAGAACCGCAAGGACAATTACCGCAATTGCAATAGGGAGAGTAGGGCCGATCTGAGATGAAACACATAAACCAAAATCACATCAAAGATGTCGTTCCCACCGACCTATTGCACACAGAACCGCAAGGACAATTACCGCAATTGCAATAGGGAGAGTAGGGCCGATCTGAGATGAAACACATAAACCAAAATCACATCAAGGATGTCGTTCCCACCGACCTATTGCACACAGAACCGCAAGTACAATTACCGCAATTGCAATAGGGAGAGTAGGGCCGATCTGAGATGAAACACATAAACCAAAATCACATCAAAGATGTCGTTCCCACCGACCTATTGCACACAGAACCGCAAGTACAATTACCGCAATTGCAATAGGGAGAGTAAGGGCCGATCTGCGATGAAAACACAATCTGAGAATAAAGTAATTTCATATAATCACATAAAATTTCCAAATAGTCATGCCCCGAGGCGGTTCTGTTTTAGTGGGTTTTTTCCGTCCTCTCGAAGCAAATGCGGGGCAGAAGCGCGTAGTCCCACACATTTTTTAGAACTACACATATTATAAATAACCCTATGAAATAACGATTCTGAGAAAAAGTAAAATCATAAATCACAACAAGCGAAATAAATCAAAGATGTTGTTCCAGCCGACCTATCATACACATAAAAATACTGATAGGGAGTGTCTGGGCAGATCTGCGATAATCACATAAATCGAAATAAATCAAAGATGTTGTTCCAGCCAACCTATCATACACATAAAAATACTGATAGGGAGTGTCTGGGCAGATCTGCGATAATCACATAAATCGAAATAAATCAAAGATGTTGTTCCAGCCGACCTATCATACACATAAAAATACTGATAGGGAGTGTCTGGGTAGATCTGCGATAATCACATAAATCAAAATCACATCAAAGATGTCGTTCCCACCGACCTATTGCACACAGAACCGCAAGGACAATTACCGCAATTGCAATAGAGAGAGTAGGGCCGATCTGAGATGAAACACATAAATCAAAATCACATCAAAGATGTCGTTCCCACCGACCTATTGCACACAGAACCGCAAGGACAATTACCGCAATTGCAATAGGGAGAGTAGGGCCGATCTGAGATGAAACACATAAACCAAAATCACATCAAAGATGTCGTTCCCACCGACCTATTGCACACAGAACCGCAAGGACAATTACCGCAATTGCAATAGGGAGAGTAGGGCCGATCTGAGATGAAACACATAAACCAAAATCACATCAAGGATGTCGTTCCCACCGACCTATTGCACACAGAACCGCAAGTACAATTACCGCAATTGCAATAGGGAGAGTAGGGCCGATCTGAGATGAAACACATAAACCAAAATCACATCAAAGATGTCGTTCCCACCGACCTATTGCACACAGAACCGCAAGTACAATTACCGCAATTGCAATAGGGAGAGTAAGGGCCGATCTGCGATGAAAACACAATCTGAGAATAAAGTAATTTCATATAATCACATAAAATTTCCAAATAGTCATGCCCCGAGGCGGTTCTGTTTTAGTGGGTTTTTTCCGTCCTCTCGAAGCAAATGCGGGGCAGAAGCGCGTAGTCCCACACATTTTTTTTTTTGAGTTTTCAGTCAAAATGCACATGACAAGCAAATTAAAATATGACAAAATAAGGCGCACACATATTTATGAAATTCAATGAATGTAATCATTTATTAATATCTGAAAATGCCTTATTAAAATTAAATTAGTGCTGCTTGCCGTAAAACTCACTTAATGTCTTTTATTTCTTGTCCACAAGTCACCCTTTTAATTTACAGGTGAAAGCACGGTAAGTACCGATAATGCATGTTGACATAAATAACGGGCCTGTTAAATAATTAAGGGTTACTACATAATCACAACGAAACAACGTTATTAAAATTTCAATTGTAAATTTTAATAATATCGGGGGTCGAACTATTTCAAACCGACCCACTATTTATTATATATTCAAATTGTTACATTTTTATTATCAAGATAGTATTTTTAGAATTCATAAATATATAATATTTTATATAGATTTAGGTGATTTAAAGGCAAAACAAAGCTTAAATATGAGACCCTTCTAATTTTCATTTAGCATAAATGTTTGGTCTAATGTGTATAGTGAGAACATAAAATATTATTGAGTTATTGAGCAATTAGGACATTTTAAAACATTAATAATTTCTTCTTGAAACTCCTTGAAACTCAATAATACTCCTAGAGGGTATTTTTATACTACAATAAATAATTTAAAAGGATACCTTTACATTTTTTTGCTGCTAAGGCTGTTTTTTGGACATACATTAAAGAAAGTTAAAGAAAGTTTTGTGTTAATATTTGTATTAATATTAATGTTGATATTTCGCATATTACATTTTTTAAATAACTTTTAGTTTCCAAAAAAAGACACTATGTGATTTTTTGCTACATTGCAAAACTTTTTTATTTTTTATTATATATCGACTTGGTCGGATTTGGAGGCAGCAGGGGAGCAAAACTCGTTTCATCATCAACTGGGAACGCAAATCATAAACAGATTTATTAAGACTACTTATTTTAGGTTCTTCTTCTTTCTGTATTTTGTTCTTGTCTGTCTGTCCTTCTCGATATATGATTTTGCCGTTCGTTGTAATCATCATCACCCTCGGGGAGAAATCCTTTCGAGTCGCATATAAACTCGATCTTGAAACCAAGGATTCCTGTTGGAAACGCTAATCCTGGGAGGCGCGGAATGTGCTGGGTTCGTGTAAGCAGGAGCGGTGTAGTGGCGTGGATATTCCAGTGGCGTAGGAAGAGACCGACGGAACAGATAAGCCTTCATTTAAATATTAATCTTTTCACGGTGGAAGTGATTAATGTTTATCGAATAATCATCTCAAATTGAGAAAGATAATAACACATATATTAAATAAAAATGATTTGAAATTTTAAATTAATTCAAACACAATCTGATTGCTGTTTGAATTAATTTAATTAATTTATTTTAACATCTTTAAATTATGTAAGGCATAGCTGTACTGACGAGGGATAGATCCCGAAACACGTGTCTGCATATGGCCTTAAATTAAGTAACGTTCCTTTTGTTGTTTTCGCATTAGAGGAATTTTTCTCGGATCAAAATTTGTTGCATTATGCAATATTTTATTAATGTGCAACAGCAGGTGTACATTATGTAATTCAATGTCCGGCGTGGGTATTTGCCCGGGAAGTAGTTGTTTTAATGTGCATTTGTTTAACGTACTTACGTTACGTAAGTCAAAAGTCACAGAGCTAAATGTTAAAATAATTTATTAATTATTTTCAAATCATTTTTATTTAATATATTTAAATAACTGTGACCAAGTGAATGAATAATACTCTTTTCTATTTATATAACACATATTTAGTCAGTTTCATCTGTTATTACATAATTTTATAATTTAAACTGTATGTTTTTGGAAGCAGATGAAGTTGATGAGATTCAGGTTGATAACGATTAATATATATATATATATATATATATATATATACTGAGACAAAATTTAATTTGTTTTCATTCACCCATTTCAAAGTTATGATTTTTTTTTTCGAAACATCAATTTTTCCAAAAATATTTAAATATTTCAAAAGTTATTAGGTTTAGGCATATGAACATATAATGAAAGTTAAATATTGATGAAACTTTAATATTTTTAGAAACAAAATTGTTCGAAAATTTAGTCCCTGAAAATAAAATCAAAATTTACGTAGATTTGACTAAATTAGTTATGGAATGTAACACCTTCGAATTTAATGGCAATTTTTTTTAAACAAACATTCGGAACAGCTATGGAAAATCCTTTGTCTCCTTTTTTGGCAAATTTATTTATGAATAATTTAGAAAATTTAGCAAAATCAAAAATAGTTAATTTCCCAAGAATATGGTACAGGTATGTAGACGATATTTTCGCTATCATTAACGAGAATTTTAAAATTGACCAATTTATTCACGAAATTGGTACTATTAATAAAAATATAAATTTTACATACGAACTTGAAATGAATGGAAAATTACCCTTTCTAGATCTTTTAATTATTAGAAATTATTCAAAATTAGAATTTAACATATACAGAAAACCAACTCACACTTTTAATTACATTGATTCAGATTCTAAAACACATTATAAGCATAAATTAGCAGCATTTAATTCAATGATTTATCGAGCCATTTGTTAAGCGCTTGTGCGCGCCCTCCGCCTCCGCACGTCGGAGGTTTCTTCAAGGGTGCTTCTCACCCTGAGAGACAGACCAGTTGGTACCACGGTACAAAACACTTGTTGTAAATACCTGTAAATAAATGTCACTTGTTCATACATCGTTGGATTTTCTTGGAACCCGTCAAACACATATTGGAGAAGCTAACGTCCGCTTAACACCATTTTTTATCCAATCACAGAAGAAAATAGAAAAGCAGAAATTAATTTAATATATAATATGGCCAAAAAATTAAATTTTGAATCAGAAATAATAACAAAAATAATTAATAAATTTAAAAACAAATTTTAAATCAAAAATACTACAACTTTAACGCCACTTTATGAACAAAATTCAAGTAAAAAATATGCAAAAATTTTATATAATCCATGTACAAATTTCAAATTAAATAATATTTTAAAAAAAATCAATTTAATACCTGCACCATATTCAAACACAAAATTAAAAATGTTATTAGGCAACACCTTTTTGAAAAATAATCCTTTAGAAAATTCTGGTATTTATTCAATAAAATGTAGCAATTGTACAAAATTATATGTAGGTCAAACTACTAGAAGTGTTTTAACTAGATTTAAAGAACATAATTACCATATTAAAAACTTTAATTCTGAAAAATCTGCTGTAGCTTTTCATTCAATAAATACGGAACAAAAATTTTCGATTGAAAATGTTAAACTTCGTAAATTTTCACGTGAATCAAAAAATGGAGTCTATTGAAATTAAAAAACACATAGGTAATCTTTTAAATTTCGATACTAGTTCATTAAATAATCCCCTTTTAGATCTTATTAATTCATAAATTTTAGCACATTATATATAATTATATTTAGATTAGTGTATAGTTAACATGATTTTTTTAAATATTTTAATTTTATCAATATTGCGTTGTATACCATAACAACATATTTATATTTATAAAACGTCAACTACTGAAGATGGAAACATAGTTTCCGAAATATATCTAGTAAAATAAATAAGTACGAGAAAGGACAAGTATTTTTATTCAAATCATTTAAAACCCTATTAAATTAGGTACATATTTATAAAAAGACACTCTTGGTAATAAAAAATTGAGCGATTTAAATATTTAATAAATAATAATATTTGATTTTAAATTTTGACAATCAATGACAGAATGACATCCATCTAGTTACTAAAAATGAGTGCTTGTTTAGTGTCAATAAAGAAAATTCCAAAAAAGAAGATAACTAATTACAATAAATGTAATATATATTATATCATTGTAATCAGAATAAATAGAGGATTTTAATCTGATAAAAAAACCAATATGGCGCCTATAAGAAATAAGAAAGTTGATGATGGTCCAGAAGAAACGAAACATGCTATTAGTAAAATTAGTACGCCATCGATTAGATCATAAAAAAGTGCTATAGGAATGTCTTCATTGTATTGAAATATTGCTTCAAATAACGAAGATATAAATAAAAAAAGAAAATCGCATTTTTCAGTTTCTTTCAAATTTCTTGAAAACAAAGAAACTTAGCCCAGTTTTCTCAACGGGATATTAATCAGTATGAAATTCTGCAAAAGTGCCGAATTTAAACCTACCCTCTATCTCTTATAACAAGAGAGATCCCCATGGTAAGACTCGAATTTGAAACACCCTTTATATAGATGTTTTATTTTTCACTTTTTTTTTTTTCATTTTATTATTACTTTTTTTGTTGTGTAATATATTTGTTAAACTTTTCAGTTATTTATTCTTTCCACTCAGGCCACTAAAAGTGATACCAGTTTAAATAATTTCTATTAAGTCTGAAGTTTTTCGGTTGGTTACATTCGACACCTAATGTTTCTTTTTTTTAACAAATTAAAGGCCGCAGTACCCTACCCGATAGCAATATAAAAGAGTGTTGTTTCTTTTTTTACTGTCATTTCTCTGGCTAATCATTCTTTAATTTTTAAAATGTCTGAAAACGATATGTTAGGGGTCATTTATGACATATGTTAATTTTCTGCGACGGACGGAAATGTGAGGATAATTTTTGAATAATTTTTATTGGCTAGATTTATAATGCAGATTCTATTTGGTGTTCATAAGTATATTGGTTTGCCGATACATGATTCTACCGAGACATGTATCGAAGGAAATATTTAATGTAATAATTTTGTTTTTGGTACGTTTCTAATGTGGTAAATTAAGTATGCGCTTTGAATATTAATTACACTTATTATCCATAAATTATTCCATATTTCTTGAGGTTGGTTAAGGTAGTGTTTGGTGGGGATTGAGAATTGAACTGGCATTCCTGAGATTTTTTTTTAAATTTCCGTAAACCATGTTATGTTCAATTTTACAAGTGATACAAAAATCCTTTATGTAGGTAAACCCCTAGTTGGTGGTGATGTAGTGTCACGTACAGCAGTCTTCTCAGTTAACTGGAGTTAGTTGATTGAGTTACGTTTGGTTTTTGGATTCCTGGGACGATATCACCGTCAGTCGGATTATTTAATGCACTAATTTCCCACTAATTTGTAACGATCAGTAACAATAAAATTTAAGGCACAGCTGTACTGACGAGGATCAAATCCCGAAATACGTGTCTACGTTAAATATTTTCGATTCAAAATTGTTGCATTATACAATATGTTGTTGTTATGCAACAGTAAATGTCTATTATTGGACATTTGTTAAAGTACTTATGTAATATAAGTCATTATGTCACAGTAGATTAAGGGAAAATAATTTATTAATTAATTAGTTTAAAATTCTTTTTATTATTAATATTGTTTGCTTTAAAATGTTTTCAACTTTAATGTGTTTATTCACTCCTATTTACACTTACATAAAAGATAATATAAGGTACAAAACGTTTACAATGTATCGTAATAACGAATAAAATTGTAGCTCCTAATCTTAAGTGAGTTTTATCTCAAAAATAAATCCATGCACACAAACTAACTACCTTTAATATTGTGTAGATTGTGTTACGATGAATTTAATATTGCTTACACTGTTTATTTATGTGACTGCATCAGGTAAATATGTTATTATAATTATATTTAGAATAATTGTATTATAAAATGATAGTGCGATTGTCCAGACTTTCGTGGTGATTTAGTACTTTTTTGATACAGAAACGACATTATATTACATTCGTATGAAGTATTCGATAGCATACACAATTTATCATTTTTGGTATCATCATTAACTTAATAATTTCCTTAAAGCAACATTTTTTATGATTGAAATCCTCTATTTTTTGTCTTATTTTCTTTATTTTAAAAAAAGAATTAATTATTTAGTCTTGATTTATTAAATGAAAAATGATCAATTCAAAATATTCGCATTAATTCGGAATATATAACTTTTTTATCTCCAACATAATTATTTAAGAATTCTGGATTGTGTTAATAAAGTATTGTTAATTATATAATTATCCAAAGTGAGCCATTTTGCGTAACTTTAAGTATTAAAAATGACGATCCTAGTACTTTTTCCGACACATTCAATCAAATAAGTTATTTTTGGCGTCTTTAGAAGTTAAAGATGGGTGTACAATGAATTAACAATTTCAAATTTATCTAATTTAAAGACATAGACATAAATTTAGCGAATCACACGAAAACACATTTTAAAATGCTTCTATGTCTAGTTCACACTAGAACATAGCCTCAAGTTTTCTCCATTTCGGAAAGATCGAATTTTTCAAAAATCGAACAGAAATTTTGAGAAATATTTTTTTTGCGTTGCTAGTCCCTTTAAATTAGATATAAATCACGACAAGACATGAATCCATATATTCGTCGATAGATTCACGTTTTCGCGCAATTTAATGAAAACGCAAGATCAAGTAATTTTCAAATTTTATAAAAAGTAAAAATGATAATAAATAACTTAAAATGATAAAAAAATATAAATAAAAAATAATTTCGAATTAATAATCTATAATCGCAAATATTTAATGTTAGTCTCTTTTTATAATTATTAAAGAAATAAAATATAATATTATGTATTCATTATTAAAATTTAATTCATATATAAAAGAAAACTGGTATGTATAGTTTAAATTTTTCTATAAAATAGAAATAATAATGTTTTAAACATTATTGAAAATATTTCCTAATACATTATATAAACAGTTATTTTGCTATTAGTTTTATTCAAATTATAAACATAATCATTTAATAAATTTATTTGATACCGAATTTTCGGAAAAGTGCGAGTTCCGTGTAAGCGTAGACATTCTAGCGGAGCTAGGATTGACTTCGTGCAACCTAATTTGAAGATTCTAATCACACCTATGGCTACTGACGCCCTCTTACAATACTCACCGTTTTATTCCCAATTTGAGACAATAATTTAATTATTGTTGGTGTTCATTCAATTTCTTTCAAGAAATGTGTTTTCCAAAATACTATCTGTCCCATAGGCAACAGTCATTAGCGTGAGTTCAAAAATAAAATAAAACTCGGTGTTAGCATGGGCGCCACGCGGTTGGTTAACTTTTCATAAAGACTGATATGAAAAGCACTTCCACGTTTACAAGAAAACTACGAAAGTGGAATAAAGAATAAAAGAATTTGAATTCCCAATAGACGTTTAATATCGAAAAATAAAAAAAAAATATTTGAATCAATTCATACAAACAAAAAATATGAAAGGTAATAAAAAGTTATATAATATTCCACCGAACCCTGTATATAATGAATATTTAACACAAACAGTTCTTATGTTTTGATATGTAATAATCAAATTTCCCAATAATAATTATAATCCCGAACGGTATGGGATAATTAATTTCTCAAATAAACAAAAAAACATTTTTTTCTTATGCCATCAATAAAAAAACTCACCCTCAGCATATTCGTTCAACAATAATTAACAATGATACCAGTAATGAATCATTTGCCACTACGAATAATAGTTCACAATAACTTACAACATATTACGACTGACAACTTTATGTGGTCAAAATAAAACTGGCAATATTTCCATAGTATGTCTAACTAAAAATGTAAATTGACAGTAAATAATAGTATTCATATATGTAACCATAATTTAATCTTTTAACATTCATCGAACAATCTTGTCACAAATTGTCCGAAGCAACAGTTAATCTGGATAACCTATTGTAAAATTGAACTACTACAATTCATAAAAAGCACTTGAATTAAAATATTGACTTATTACTTGATTTTAAAGCATTATGACAACTTTAACAATCTATCCGTAATTATTGATATTTGATCTCAATCAACTCGTGTCAATCACTTTGTTCAATAATTATTTACACGCCTATCAAAATTTACTCATCACCAATGCAACAATAACAAAACATTAACTCACCAGTGATTACAAAACATTCCTTCGCATCAGGGTTGACGAGAGAGATCACCCCTCACCATCATGGTGATTTGATAATTAAAGATTACGAAAATGACCAAAGATCCATCAATCACGAATGAACGTCTCCAATATGGACTAACAAATTGTTACAACCATTGTTAATTAACAACCCCAGGTATTAAATCGTTCTCAGCCGTCTGTGTTTACTCAATGTGAAGAATATAATGACGGTGAAATTTTACTTCCCTAAACTCGCATAGGCATTACAGTAATCTCGAATACAAATAAGGGGCAGTCCACAATTAAAATAATATCAACAAACGAGGATTGTATTACTTTCAATAATGAAACTCTATGCATCAACAACAAAACATTTTGAAATGAGGGGAATTAAAAAGGAACTAGATATCCCTCCTAAGCGAACACTAATTAGCACGCCACTGCTGCCAACGCACCAGTGGCCGCCATCCCTCGCCAGAGAGAGGATCTTCGATTACAATAATTTAGTCAAATAATCCCTAAAGCCAACTCTGATCACTTAGGCGGAAAAAATTACGGACACACAGATGGCAACATTTGCTTCTCGAAAACTTCTTTGGGTTGGATCTTTCTATCAAACGCAAACGACGTAAACATCAACGCTGCAATATGTCAAAACAGTAAACATTAATATAGCGGATGAGAAATGCTTATTTCCGTTACAGAATAACCCAATAACGACGTTAAGAGAAATGTGCGACCGTGCATCAATACGTGATCTTTGTACAGTGTGTCTATTCGGTGTAGAACTCGACTGGTATAAATTCTGTAGTCACCAACCTCCTCACCCGCTTGACTGCAAACAATAACTTAAGACAACAACCTCTCGGTTTACAGTAAAATAACGAATAGTAGCGTTGCCAACTTAGCAGTGCCCTTCTGTTCACAATAATATATCGAATAACAAGTTTTTAGTGCGTCCATCAGTTTTGAACCGTTGCAATTCCCACCCTAAATCCTAGTGAAAGACTTTCTATGAAGTTTTGGGAAGTTAACCAACCCTCGAAAACTTCATCATACAACTTTACCTTCGATAAAAAATCTAACGGATCGACTACGTCTCCTTGCAAACACAAACAAACCATTTCTCAGCTCCGATAAAATAAAAAAAACACGTCACCTCTGATATAAAGTCACAATCGAACCTCGCAACTGAAATGAAGGTCTTCTACAACGCGCGGGTGTATTCAACCTACGCAAAATTTCTCGCCCTCATTGGCTTCTCTTATTTAACAACTTAGCCGAAATCACTATAATTTGAGAAAACGCGAATATGTTTTCAGTCTTGTCTTAATTTAAAACTCTACGTCACAAAAATATTTTCAGATAAAAAAATTCCCGAGGCTATGTTCAAGTGTGAACCATCGAAGTTATTTAAATTGTGCATTTGCGAATTTCATCATTTTTAATCATAGATTCCCCAGTGAGGTCGTATTCCATCGCCCACAATCTTTTTATTTTGCCTAGAGCGTACGCGCAAAGGTGTAATTTTCACAACAATTCTTTGCTGTATTCAGGGCGGAACAATTCTCTTCGAAATAGTGCGATGGTTGTTCTATAACCCAATTATTGAATATAATCATTTGAAATTAATCAACATTTTAGTTATATTTAAAGTTATTCAGAGGACGCATTTTCTTACCTTTTTATAACGTAAAAACCACAATGGTGACAAGCAATAAAAACAATGAATAGAAAACGATTGTAACTATGAAATCTTCCCTCAGGCGAAAGTAACTTATAAAATATTGAATAATTTAATTTTAGTTTAGGTTAATAGTTGACATTGAATTCTCAACAAGCGCCTAAATACAGGCAGCTCTCTTAAGAGAAGTTAAACCATTGCCATATCGGCTACAATAATAGTGAGTAACGCAAACGCCTGAATTTCAATCGGCTTTACCTTTATATATATATATATATAGAAAATCAGAAAATTCAATGGACCAGTTCCAAGAAAATACGCGGGATCAAACCCGAATAAATGCGTCAACATGTTACGCCCGCGAAAATCTACGTTATAATATACAGAGAGATTTTTTTATAAGTATACATTAAGGGAAGTGTATACCTGCAAAAAAACGCGAGCTAACCGCATTGAATAATTAATGTGTGTATGTTAAGTTGACTATTTGGCATATATGTGTTCAGTTGCGTGTTATAGGCAACTAAACACACATATATTAATGCATTTGAGTCGCGTAATTTGTAGGTATACATAGGGGAAATGTATACTGATAAAAAAAGCTCTCTGTATATATATATATATATATATATTCCAAGAAAATACGCGGGATCAAACCCGAATAAATGCGTCAACATGTTACGCCCGCGAAAATCTACGTTATAATATATATATATATATATATATATATATATATATATATGACGCATTTTTTATATATATATATATATATATATTATAACGTAGATTTTCGCGGGCGTAACATGTTGACGCATTTATTCGGGTTTGATCCCGCGTATTTTCTTGGAACTGGTCCATTGAATTTTCTGATCGACGTTTCGATGACGTCGCAGTCATCTTCGTCAGGAGTAAACTATTAGATTATATTGCTCTAGCAACCACTTGTTAGATTTTTACGCATTGCAACTAGATATTCATGTTTCTTGTTTGGCTTCTGGTGATTCTTCTATTTTCTGATCTTGAAGACGTGTTCGTGCCCTCTGTTTCAATTTCGACATTATTATCTGAAGGGAACTGGTTCTGAATGTCTTGATTTTGTAAAGATACTGAATTTTGACTGTAATTTAAACATGTTTTCCAAATTGGTGGTAGTCTTTTGGCATCATCCCTTTTGTTTAAACTATTTGGCCTCTTTTCAATTTCAATTGCTTCTCTAATTATCCTTGTATGGAAGAAATCAGTCTTTTTTAAAATCTTGGTTCTTTCGAAATTAATTGTATGATTTGAAATTTTGACATGTTGAAATAAAGATGATTGTGGATCGGATTTTCTAATTGCCAGAATGTGTTCGTCTCGACGGGTGCTGATTTTTCGGTTTGTTTGTCCTATATAACTTTTTTCACATGTACCGCATGGGATTTCATAAACTCCTTGAGCCTCAAGTGGTATAATTTCTTTTGGAGTTCGAACCAGATGTTGAATTTTTTTATAAGTGTCGAAACAAGTTCTAATGTTGTATTTTAAGAGGACTCTTCCGATTTTATCTGTTGTTCCTTTTATGTAAGGGAGGATAACATTGCAACAAGGATTTTCTTTTCTTGCTTCTGGATTTCTGTCTCTGTTTAGTTTATTTATCGTTTTTTTAGAAAACCCATTTTGGATCAATGCCTTTTTAAATGTTAAATTTAAAAATTTTAAATGTCAAGCAGAGTTGTCACGCCTAATTATATTTATTAAATTTATTTAATATGAATTAAAATTTTCAAAATTATTTTCACTTTATTTAAGAAATAATATTGCCTGCCCATTAGCCAGTCTCATGTTAAAAATATACTCTGACTTATTTTCTTATTTGAAACCCATAATGTGATATCAGGTATTGCCCATAGGTCCTTAAAACGAATGTCACAGTAGGGACAGTGCTCGGGTTATAAAAAGACACTGAGACTGGAGCTCTACAAATGGAACAATTACATGAAACCTAAACTAAAATAAATTAAATAAAATTTAAACCTAATACAAATTAAAAACGTAAAACTAATATCACAAAAGAAACGGCACTGAGGCTGTAAATGGACTTCAAATGTCGAAACTATAATAACGCCTAACCTAACTCGACACTAAACTAATTAAAAGTGGCACCAAAGTTGTATAGGGACTTCGGTACTACAGACAACAAGCGGACGATAGGGAGAATAAATTATAATAAATTAACACGAAAGAAAATAACACTAACCCTACATTCAGTTTAAAATATTTTTTTCACGTAGGAACTTCATTAGCTTCTCTACGGGCCCCTTATTATTATATAAGATATATGCCACATCACCACCCAGCCTCAACCTATCGCAACTCTTTTTTCTTTTCAACTTAATGTATTGTTTGGCGTCATTTAGCCTGACTGCCATCGATCTCCGCTTCGGTCTCGGCATATCCCGGAGTCCAGGCGAAAACAATCGTTTTTTGCATCCCGGACACTTCGAATATCGAAGATTGTATCAGATAGACAAGCAGATCTGTTAAAGGATGGAAAGTACTCCTTTGAATGACTCTAGATCAGGAAGCACATGAAGAGCAACTAATCCAAAACAACTGGTCCAAATGATTATAATGTATATTTAAACAACAAACAAACAAAAAACACACGAACAAATTAAACGTATGAATAACTAAAAAATAAAAACAGTGGTGAAAATGACAGCAACCCAGATGAACGGCGTTGGCCGGTGCGGTCGTCGAAAATGTTTGCCGGTAACAGATCGACCGATTACTCTAATCGATTAAACTTTGGAAGGCATTTAGAGGCTCGGGACATATAAGGAATGAGCTGTGGTGGTGGTTGTAAATTACATATCTGAGAGCCGACTCATGCAATTACCACGAATGCGGCGCTCCATCGACAACGATGTTAAGGCGCTCTGAGATTATCTAAAAAAAAAAAATAGCCCTAAGAATATAGATGCTAATATCGTTTTTTTTTTATGTAAGATCAGATCCAGTCGAAACTCTCTACTTGGTTATAGCCAAGGTGGAATCTCAAGGAATCCGGCCTTGAATACTCGTGGGAGACAAGAATTTAGACTCTCCATAAGCTCTTTAGCTCAGACGGACACTGGCCTAATAACTATAGGCTTTCAAAAAGGTCTATTATTATCAATTATAAAAAATAATAATATAAAATGTAAAGTAATCTGCACTTAATATATTTTAAAAATATGTCAAAAACGCATTCACTTATTTATATTTGCCCTCCTCTGCCTGTCGTACCCAAGACTTTATTTGACATTCTATTTCATTTCAAACTTATAATAATATATAAATTAATACATGTCAACAAATTTGGCAAACTAGAGATAACAACACACATGTATGCGCTTAAGATTGAATACCAATTAACAAAAGGATCGAAATTTGGATTTAGGGATAATTTATTTGACGTTCGCATGAATCGAGAAAGTGGACTATTAAAACCGTTGTTGGATACCATGAACCTAACCTTAAATGTAAAGGCAGCTGATCAAAAAATTCCTTGACATAATTTCTTAAAATTTGTAAATATCTTAATCTTTCGTAGTACAAATAAAAAGCAGGTTGCGTGCCCTTTAATAGGAAAAATAGGTTGAACCATGTGAATGTTTTTTTTTTTAAATATATGGCGAATAAATTCATAATTTCTTGATTGATATACTTATTAATTTTAAAATTGCTCGAACGAAGAGTTCAAAAATGTTGATCCGTTGGAAATGAAATTTTCCGGATTCAGTTCGGTGAATATTGACAGTAGCCTAATGTGGTGCAGGTGTAAACAGTACATAAATTGCTCAATTCTGAAAAAATTTGGGGAAGAAAGAAATTTTGAAATAACTCAAAAACAACTTGCTGTAGATATAGAGCCATGTCTGCCAATCGATCTATATGTTGGTCATTCCATTTGAAAAAATGTAATCATGATGTTTTAAGTGGACACTGAAAATTGGCGTTTTTGAAATAGCTATTGTCAAAATTAATAGGTGTTAATTTTTGAAATTCTACATAAATCTATTACTAACAATTCAAGATATCGCTGATCAGTTTATCTTGTTTCTTCTAGAATTTATAGGCATTTTCCGAAACGTCAATTTTAAGTAAAAAAAACTGTATGAGTTATATAGATATGAATCCATACGAGTGGGTAGGCAATAGAAAGGGGAATAAAACATTTAAAATATAGGGCGTCCATTTAAAATTAGAAAGTTGGTAGCCATTTCCGGTACAACCGGAATTAAAAGAATGTCAAAATATTTTCCATGAGGGTGGTCGCATTCGTGCAATGTAGATTTTTTTTTTCAATTTTTTCCTTTGTCAGGAACCCCGGAAACTTTTAATGGCCGTTATTCGTGGTCCACCTTGTATAAGTTCGGTTGAATCATCATATTTTGGTAGCAGGAACCTGAGGTTAAGCCATTTCCCAACATTAAGGGGACACCCAATAAATTATAAGAAAGTGATGCTGGCAATTAAGGTAACCACACGCTATGGGTTATGTTATTCTGACTAATTGAAAAAAAATAATAATGCCTTAAATTGTAATAGCGAGTACGTTAAGTAGAGCTACAAATCTATGGCAAAAGCTCAAAGTGTTCTCCTTAATTATTTAAACACAACGCAATTCTCTGTTTCATATTTTCAAACGCACTCACTAAATGTTCCGTATGAAAGGTCTACTTGCAACTGCTGTCCGTTTCGTTGGTCTGCCGGGTCTTCTATTTACAGCTCCTATTTCACGAAACTTTAGAACATATTGTTTAATAGCATACAGCAAAACGTCGTAAGAAACTACAATGGTGAGAAATAAAACGTGGAATTCTTCAATACACGGTTAGAGAGAATACGCCCATTCTTGATTTTCTGCCTTTGTCCCATTTAGGAAGTAGCTTTCGACAAGGCAAACTTTATACTCGGTAGTAAATATTTCCACTGATTTGATGAATAATGAGACATTTGATGTTTTATTTGTCCCAACAAAATATAAAATAAAGCACTCTAGAAGTTGAAAGTTCTAGATAATGTACAATAAATATTATTTTTTTTTTTCTGACTTGAGTATTTACAGAATGTGCTTATTATATAAAAAATTCTATTGGCTAAAGTCTACTAATTACAAATCATCTAAACAGGGTGTTTCATTTAACTTGAGACTGCCAAATATCTGGAGAATAAAGCATTATATCAAAAAATGTTTCAAACAAACCCACAATATTTTTGAGGGGCAAATTATCCTGATATAATAATTTTTGCCCCCGTCTTCCTGGGGGACTGGGTAGCAGTCAACTTTAAATTTTTAAATAGAAACCCCTACTTTTTATTGTAGATTTGGATAAAACATCAGAAAATAAATAACTTTTGTACGAAAACATTTTTTCGATTCGTGGCCGATGGCGCTGTAATTAAAGATCATATTTTATTTCTATAGTCTTAAAAAATAACTATTACGCTGATAATTAATTATTTTTAAATTATTATCAGCAATACAGAGGTTACTTTGAGAATATCGGAACACATCACTATTAATTTATAGTTGATGCTGATTCATTCATTAAATGTAACAGTTATTCTGTATAACTTTATTTCCTGTACGGAATACCTCCGAATAAGCTATTTTATTAAACTGTTGCTTATTAAAAAAAACCTTTAATGGTATTAATTATTATCTTATAATAATTACATAAACTCTATACATACAATATGTATCTAATATTTTCCTTTTGTTTCTGGAGTGTATTCTCGGGAGGCTGTTTAAATATACATTACAGTTTCCCTTTTTTCAATTTAACCTCATCAATATATTTATGCCAGCCAGAGCTTCCATATCGAGGACGGGTTAACAACTCCCACCACCGTTTTTCACACGATCGGCCGAAGTCGGAGAAACGGCCTGCCGTATTTGTTTAGAGAACGTATGTTATTTTTTCATGAATCGTTTTAAAATGAGCTGAATTGCTGAAGACCGCATAAATGAGTGCGTCCTCCCAATGTAAATAAACACTTAATACACTTTTTTCGTTTGTATGGTTAATTTTTATAGTTCTCCATTTATTCAGAAATTTCTTCTGCCGACCGGCGAAACGTTGCCTTGAATTGGCCCGGGAAATTTAAAAAGTTATTCATTTCAAAAATTTTATCAATGACAAGTAAAATAATTTTGAAGTTTCCGATTAATATTAATAATATTAATCTACACTGTGAAAAATTATCTTTCATTTCATTTATTTTATTAAACAGCATATCTTTTTTGTTTATTAAATAAATGTAATTATAAATTCGTTTTCATTTATTGAATTGAATTATAGTATTTAACTCTTTTAGTTTAATTTCTCAAAAATCTTTGAGAAATATATTGAAACCTTTTTTGAAAGAATCAATTTTGCAGTTCATTACAGCAGTTTCGTATACAGGATGTCTCACCCTAAAAGTATTTTCTATTGATAGATTCTAATGCAGTTTTCACTGTTTATGTAAACCAATATTCTCTTATTAATTTTATATTTTCAAGATTTCCACTTTCGATTATACCGGAAGTACGTACAAGCTTTGTTATTTGAAGTGAAACCTTATATTTTTTTTATTGAAAATTTAGATTCTACGTGTTAATTTACAAATTTCGTGTAACAGTTTTTGAGATTTTTCAATAACTATGAAATTCATCATTTTTTAGACAGCATTTTAAAACATTATACATTAAGATAGAATAAAGTCACAGGAATGAAAATATTCTCATGTAGAAACAAATTAAAAATATTATTCAGTGTGTCTCAAATTAACAGCAAAGTCTAGTAAATTTAAAACAGGGTGGCGCAATATTGCCGTGAAGTCCAATATTTGTTTTTTGAAAAAAAAAAAAAAAATACGAGAATAAAAGGTACTTATACAATTTCTAGCCACTGTTGACCGTCACATTTTAAAATTTGTTTCATATATACAGGGTATTCAATAATCATATGATTTTTTTTAACGGAATGATATATTTTTATAATGATTTTCGATTCTACGTTTTTTTTTATTTTAATGAAATTTATTAGGTTGATTTTTTTATTTTAAAAGTTACAAACAAATGAAAGTTGTAGTCGAAAAATGTTTAACATCTTATATTTCAAACATTAAAAACGAAATAGATATTCTGATAACGCTATACAATTGGAAAAATACTTAATAATAATAGGAATAGTCGTTTTTCTGAAAATTTTTTGTGTACAGGGTAAAGCAATATGCAAAATGATTTTCTTCTATTTTTACTTAAATGGAACACCCTATATTTATGTGTGCCAAAATGAAAATGGGCCTTACCATTTTTGAGATATTTGAAATCAAAATGCAAATACGTACATTTTTAATATTTAGTTGTCAATGTTATACTTAATTATATCATATTTAATAAGTAAAGTACATTTTACGTTCATTTTGTAACACTGTTACTGTTAAACATAATTCTTCAATAAAAATACTTTAGTTATTAGAAATAAAATATATATTTTGGTCAATCTAAAAATATTTTAAATATTCTTATATGCTTATTAAAATAATTTTTTAAATAATTTATGTGGGCTGCAAAACAGAAGGTGTACCAACAAACCTAGTGAAATAATTCAAAACTTGAATCTTAATATTTTGTTAATATTAAAATTGTCCTCCATTAAAATGTCTGTGTATGTAATTAACGTATTCATATCAAATATTTCTAATGAAATATATATTTTATTAAAAATTTAGATTTTTTTGCTTTTAAAATAACTCCTAAATATTTGTCGACGCACTATTATCTTTAGATTAAATATGTTTTTAAATGTAGGAAAACATTTACAAATTGCATTTGTATTAGACATAGCCTAATTAATTTATAGACTACAAGTCAAACGTTCAATTTTCTACTTTGGATTGAAATTGTTAAAAAAGACGGTAATATATAGAAGTATAGTTTGTCATACAAAAATGGAAGAACAAACAATTTTCCATCGAAATTTCATAAATAATATAGGGTGTTCCATTTAAATAAATAAAAAAAACAGTTTGCGTATTGTTTAATCCTGTATATAAAATTTGCTTTATGATTAAAAAAATACTTTTCTTTCAATTATTAAGCATATTTTTAATTATATTGCGTTGGCAGAAAATTTAATCTTTTTTTTTCAATTTTGAAATGCAAGACCCCAAAAATTGATCGATTTCAACATTCAATTATTTATAACTTTTTAAATATCAAAAATTGACATAATAACCCTATATCAGAAAAACAGTTACACGAATTTTGTAAAAATCTAAATTTTCAATTAAAAATATAGGATTCCATTTAAAATAACAAAGCTTGTACGTTTTTCCGATATAATCGAAAATGGTCACACGCGGTCCAGCCGTTGACAAGTGCACACGCATTATAGAGCGAGAAGTGAGCGAGAAAAAAAAATTGTATCAACGAATCCTTCTAAATCCGATATGGATGAAGAAGGGTTCTCGAAACCCAAATCCCGAGGGCGGCCTAAAAAACAAAGGCAGTTTAGCCAGGAGACTGGAAGAACACAGGGAACGAGCTACGAGGAGTATTCCAGCGACATAAGCGATGTAAGTACCAATCCATCGCGCGTAAGAAAAACAACAGCAGAACACAACCTCAACACATTTGCCCAAATGCACCCGCAATATGAAAGGACCACAACTTCCATACTTAAACAGAACACACAAACACATACTACACATTCAAAAACTACACACTCACAATTCACTACAACAAAAGACGTTACACGACTCCAATTTGTTGCAATATGGTACGATAACGGTTTTAGTATGAACACAGAAATAATAAAAACGAAACATGGATTTTTATTAAAAGCGAATAATAACAGATTCACACTCGAAAATAATCTCCGTACGCTACAACAAAAAAACATCATTCATACATTCAGCGAATCGTCGAGCAACGCGCAGGTAAATCAGACACGCGGGCCGCCCGCTCCGTCCTACTCATGCATTATAAAAAGTGTGGAATTGGAAATCGAAGAATCAGCGGTTAGCGAACATTTAAACAAAATAGGAATTTCACACCGATATTGTAAAAGAATTATTGCCAAAAAAGACGACACTAAGACACGAATGATAAGAATAATCACTGGATCACATGAAGCATACACAAAACTAATACACAACAAATTTCCATATATGTGTAAAGTATATAACGTCGTGGAAAGTCAACCCCCAGCACCGCTGCCAGTTCCCTGCAATAAATGCAACAAAAATACACACGTAACTAGTGAATGCAACGAGGAAATAGTGTGCGCAAAGTGCATGGGCCCACATCCAACCAACTCATGTTCTTCTCAACAACTGCCAAAATGTAAGGCTTGCGGAGATACTACGCACGGAGCATGGTCCACTAAATGCCCTAGGAGACCACTGGCACCCATTGAAGGACTGCCGAACGTCAAAATCCAGAACACAAATAAGAAATCATATGACATGGACAGACAACTCACAAAAAATTCACGCATTCATACACCTATCACCCATCATGACTACATAATTGACACTTACACAGCTGAAATAAATGAACCGACAAACAAAGATCGACAAGAGTTAATTAAAAAATTAAGACTAAGATTTATAGATAATTTCCAAATTGACACCCATGTGAGCTTCTCTGGCAATAGAATGTTTATTGTCATGTTCGATCTTAAAGAGCCTAACATCATTCCTCCAGTTGAGCCGACAACTGGAATTCAACTTAGACACGCCCAAATTGTCAGGGATGGCTAACATGGGTTTCATATATACGAACATCAATTCCCTCGCCCAAAAATCCCATCTGCTCTCCCATTTTTTAATTAATAATCCCATTCATGTGTCTATGATGGTTGAAACTAAAACAGATATCCCTTTCCGTTTTAACAACTGGTCCTCAATTCAAATTCCCTCCCGAATTCTTAGTCACAATAAACGAGGTGGATCGATTGTAGCAGCAAAGCCAGAAATTAAACTAGGCAAAGCCAACCCACCTAGAATAAATAATCCGCTAAACGAATGCCTGCACTGTACAATCAATCTACCCCATTTCCTCCTGCATATATTCCTAGTTTACATACATCCCACCTCTGCAATAGAAGATACCATCTTAACTAAAGCCGCACTATACGATCACGTGATAATAATCGGTGACTTCAATATTAATAAATCAAAATCAAAACACCTTTCCTCCTTTATGACTAATTCCAACTTTGTCCGAATCCATACCCCACCAACTTTCATTATGTCCGCAAACCAATCCACAACCCCAGATATCCTAATGTGTACGAACAATATAAAACATCTCATAACCGACATTAATTTAACTCCTGATATTGGCTCAGACCACCTGTCCATCCTTTTCTCATTACAGATAAATCCTCCCAAACCCAATCCACCGAAGATATTCTACAAATTCAAAGATTGTGACATTCAAAACGTAACATCAGACATTGCAAACTTTATATCCACTTATCCACATCCCACCAATAATTCTATTAGCCTTTTCCTTAACGAATTGATCGACTCTGTTAATAGAAACACTCCGACTTACATAAAACCTTCGTATAAATACCCACTCCCTAAATATATCCTCCGACTTATCAAATATAAGAGACAATTATACAGAGACATAAAACAGACGAACGAACCAACTATTAAACAAAGATACAACGCAATTAACAAAGACATACACAAACTAATTCAAGAGTACAAGACCGACAAATGGATTAAAGCATGTGAAGAAATAAATAAACGACAAGGTAAAGACTACTGGACTGAAATTAAAAAATTGACAAAATATAAAAAGACAGACTATATAAGACAGTTACGTAACCCATCGACGAATATAACAACTGACAGCAGTACAGAAATTGCGAACATTTTTGCAGACTATTTCAAAGACACATTTACGGAAAAGACAAAACCATCATACAACCATTCCTTTTTTAATGATGTCAACTCCTGGTATTCCTCATTTTCAAACAATCCTATCCCCTCTAGTCCCAACGATAACATAAAAGATGAAGAATATTTTTCAGTTCTTTATAAAGGCAAAAACTCATCCCCGGGTTATGATAATGTCCCTCGATTTATCCTAAAATCCCTACCCAATCACATACATGAGTATATAATTAAAATTTTCAATGTCCTCTATAAATCCCAATCCTTCCCACAAGAATGGAAACAGGGTATAATAATTTGTATCCCAAAAAAAGACGGGAATTTCCTAGATGCTTCAAACTACCGCCCCATTACCCTGCTTCCAGTTCTTGGAAAAACCTTCGAATCCATTATAAAAAATAAACTCCTAGCTATTATTTCCCAAAAGATTCCACCATATCAATTCGGTTTCCTTGAAAACAAATCCACAACTCTTCCTCTCACTATCCTAACTTCTAACTGCCAAACCTCCCATATCGAAAACAAAAAATCCGCTATCCTTTTCCTAGATTTTCAAAAAGCCTTCGACTCCGTTTGGCACAAAGATCTTCTCTTCAAATGTCACTGCCTAAATATCCCCCATCATCTCCTACACCTCCTAGATAATTTCCTAAAAAACAGATCACAAAGAGTGCGAATCCATAACATACTATCCCAACCCTTCATTCCACAACAAGGCGTCCCACAAGGTTCCCCCCTCTCTCCTCTCCTTTACAATATCTATGTCCACGATATATATAACCCTGATCCCCAATACCTAGATCCATCCGCGTATTTCCTTCAATTTGCAGACGATACCGCACTTATTGTACACCAACCCACTCTCCCCAAAGCCCTCTCTACCCTACAGGGGCTGATCGACACACTATCGCTATGGTTCGCAAAATGGAGAATTTCCATCAATCCTAATAAATCCCAACTTTTCATTCCCTACCACAACCCACATACTTCTCCATTTACAATTAATATAAATAATACCGTATTATCCCCATCCGCCACATGCAAATACCTAGGTATAATATTTGACCCCAAACTAACTTTCAAACATCACTCCATTTCAATTAAAATCAAAGTCCAGAATAGGGCGCGGCATTTCAGATCACTAACCTACAGCAAGAGAGGTATCACTTTTAAGACAGCCACACATATATACAAAATGATCTGTCGTCCTCTTCTGGACTACGGTTCAATACTCTTCCTTAACCAAAAATCTCCAACGCTTAACAATATAGCGGTGGCTGAACGATCAGCTCTTCGTATCCTTACAAAAATCCGCCACCCAAACAATCCCCTACATAACCCTTCCAATACCATCCTGTACGAAAAAACAGGCGTATTCCCTATATCCCAAAGATTCTCACAACTAGCCCAAAAGTTTGCCATGAACCCAACAGCCCAAAAATTACTAGACCTACTTTGTAGCAAACGAAACCCAAACATTCCTCCTAAATTTCAACATCCTAATTCCACAATATATTCATACATCTCATCACTCATTAACGACTGACAGACTGACATAACATAAAGACAAGGACTTCCGGCTGAAAGACCAATGGTCGATAGCCATTTAGTTCGTATTAAATCAAATATTGTATTATAGCTAATTGTATCAAAGCCTCAATAAAGATGTTATATATATATCGAAAATGGTAAAATCTTGAAAATATAACATTAATAAGAGAATATTGGTTTACATAAATAGTGAAAATTGCATTAGAATCTATTAATAGAAAATCCATATACATTTAGGGTGAGACACCCTGTATACGAACCTGCAGTAATGAACTGCAATCTTGGTTCTTTCAAAAAAGGTTTGAATACATTTCTCACAGATTTTTGAGAAATTAAATTGAAAGAGTTAAATACTCTAATACTTTTAAATAAAAGTATACGAAATTATAATTATATTAATTTAATAAATAAAAAAAAAATATACCGTGTTTTTGTCTCGTTTTATAAAATAAATTAAATGAAAGATGATTTTTCATAGTGTAGATTAATATTAATCGGAAACTACACAACAATAATAGTAATCTTTAATAACATTTTTGAAATACATAACTTTTTAAATTTCCCGGGCCAATCCAAGGCAACGTTTAGACAGTCGGTATAAGAAATTTCCGAATAAATGGAGAAATATACAAATCAACCATAAAACGTGCCTGAAGTGTTTATTTACATTGGGAGGACGCACTCATTTATGCGGTCTTCAGCAATTCCGCTAATTCCAAATTGATGCATGAAACGTACGTCCTCTAATCGTGCATTTCACACCGTTTCTCTCTTTCTTCCACGACTACGGCCGATCGTGTAAAAAACGGTGGTGGGAGTTGTTAACCCGTCCTCGATATGGAAGCTCTGATGCCAGCACCATCCTCTCTCGTCACTCATCTATTGTCTTTCTTCCATACTTCATTTCTTTATTCACACCTTTTCACTCCTCACTCAAATGCCACCACATGACAGTTCTGAACTTTCATACATCTTTTTCGACCCATCCTTCATTTACATTTATCTGTCCTCGCACATGACTTCCATAGTTCTTTCATCACTCTCTCTACTGCCTCTACATGTAAACTAAGCTTTCACACCATACATAACGATGGTCTTCACAAATACATCCCACAGCTTGCATGCCACCTGGAAGTTATTGCCAATCAATTTACCACATTAAGAGGAGGTTCCCCGCTACGCGGCCTTGAAACACGCAAGGAATCGAGGAGAAATTTTACACAGATTTTGTTCCCCTTCCACTACAGCCGACGCGTGCGCTCGCGTATTCCCCTACATGTATCTTTCTCTTTCTAATACTTCCTGTTCTAATATTATTTGTTTGACACAGCGTTTATTTTAAATAGCGCAACTCGGAGAGAAAAATATCTATTGATGTAATACCGAGCATAAAAGAAAAATAATCATTTTTAATTCTAATATAATATATATTATTGCATTTCAATGTACATAGTAACATTTTAAAAGAAAACATGTTTCCAAGTCATAGTTATCTATACGTAATATACAAAACTTGACAATAAAAAAATAAATGTACAAAAATTTATGAGCAGTATAAAAATCTCAAAAACAATAAAATATAGTTTTGACTTATCTATTTTAAAATAAAAATATATTTATATATCAAAAATACATATATATATATATATATATTAGATTAATTCATTTACTAGTGATTTATAAAATGAGCACATAAAATATTGTATGTTATATATAATGAAGCAACAGCCACTAATTATTTATTCCGTTTTCTTTATGTACTACTATTCTCTCTTGTTAAATTATATTAATTTCCGAATTTCCGGACATATAAATTTAAAATTTAATATAATTGTTCACAATTTTGTATCATTTATTTGGTAATTCTTATTTAAAATTTAATATTTTTTATTTTTCGTATATTTCTAATTGGTTCCACGTTTCATACATACAGTATATGTGCATTTTGGAACACTGTTACTATTCATGTGGCTATTTACAATATGAAAGTAATTAAAATGTAACTTTTATTGCTATATTAAAAAAATAACAATCTACATTTAAATAAACCAAGAAAAGTTTGAAATTAAACATAAGTCGATTAAATCTCACGAAAGTTCATTCTAAAGATTCTAGAAAGTACAATGAATATATACAAAAAAAAAATGTATTATTATAATGAGAAGCATTAGTAAAAAGCAGTACAATAGATCATAGAAATAAGTAAAATAATTTATTTTAATATTGTTTGCGTACTCATTACAACACTTGTAATGTTTCATATTATTTATATCAGTTTCCAAAACGTGTTTCGCTCTGTCAGAGAATGGTTATAAAAGACCAAAACCGTCCCAGGAAATGGATATAAATAATATGAAGCATAAAAAGTATTACAACACAAACTATATTAACAAGTTGTTTCATCAAGAGTACAGCGAAAAAAATATATACAGGGTGTCTCAGCGTACGCGCCGAGTAGCTTTATGGCTAAATGATTTATTTTTTTCAAAATCGGCTTTCGCAGGCGTATGTAGGTCTATTAGGACCACATTTTAAAATTAGTATCAAATATACAGGGTTAATTGCCAGTTGTTCTAATAGGCTTTTGTTTATAAGCAAATTTAATTGACACATTCATATTATTACTAACAATTAAAAAAATAATGTTTCCCTTAAATGAAAGAATTAACATGATTCTAATAATAATGTAATGTTATTAAGATTGTCTCTTAGTGTACAAAATGTTCTCTGATGGAAGACATCCTAATAAGAAAACTATAGAGGAAGTTTTAAATACATTCAAAACTGTAGGCAGTATGAAATATTTGAAAAAAAAACTACCTTGAATACAGTAACTAATAATGAGGAGACACAATTACAAGTTTAATTCCATCTGTATTCATTCATCCATTTGAGAGTTATGTTTTTTTTTTCGAAACGTCAATTTTTCCAAAAATATTTAAATATTTCAAAAGTTATTAGGTTTAGGCATATGATTATATGCGTAGGCCTGCGAAAATCGATTTTGAAAAAAATAAACCATTTAGCCGTAAAGCTACTAGGCGCGCACGCTGAGACACCCTGTATATATATATACAAACATCTTTATTCAGACAATATGACAAAAAAATGTATTTTAACAATATGTACAAATCAATAAAAAGTATAATTTTTAATTTGGTGATTTGACATTCGGGAAATAAATAAATTGTGAATTAATTCATAATCATAGTCCTTCAGTTCACAAGAAAAAAAAAATCATAGGGAAATTTGAACTAAGAAAATTAAGCAAAAATATTTTCTAAAAATATTGACAGTTGCAGAGGTGTGCTAAAAAATCATTACTTTTTTTTCGGTTAAAGAAATGAAATTTTGTATACATACTAAGATAATATTATTCAATGCAATACAAATTTGAAAAGTAAAATAATTGTATACAGGGTGTAATGTTAAAAGTATGACTTTTCAAACCAATATAATTATATTTTTTCAAATAGCACCGTATTTTAATTAATTAAAAGGTTGACCAGAGAAATAACAGTAAAGAAACAAACAATAATATTTTAAATTATTGTCACAATTAAAATTTCGCATGATTTTGGCTCATTTATAAGATGGACTATTATTTCGTACTCACATATAGATTTTCCATAATGCCAATTTAAATAGAAAATAGTATTTATTTGGAATTTGGTTTTCAATATCCTTTATTTTTGATGCTTGATTACAGTTGTTTCTATTTTTTTAATATCCAACTATTCAATTCATTGTTAAAATGTCATAATTCAAGAAAAAATAAAAAAAGTATAGGGTGCAATTTAACAAAATTACGCCTATTTATTATTTAAGAATCCCATTAGAAGTAGATACAAGAAAATTATTAACAAACTTCATTTAGTTTAAAATATATTTGACGTGAAGTAAATTCCATAATAATATAATTACTATTATTACCTTATTATAATGTTTAATTAAAATACATTTAAAAATATTGCATTTCAGTAAATTACATATAATTATTACATTATTTTTTCCGGAAAATATTAGTGGCATTTAGTTTCATTTTATAGTAAAAATCAATCTAAAATATTAGAGAGAATACTAATACTTAAAATAATAACTACAAAACTATTTACCAAAACCATAATTTATAAACGTTAAAAATGTATAAATTTATTTAGGGATTGGTCGATTACTTACTTGCAACAAGATCTCCAGCGGAATTTTGTGTGTTGCCATTTTAAATTTTTTTGCGTACACTAGTTTGCTGTTATCCCTACTTTGTTTTTTTGCAACAAACGTAACCTTCTTTCTCCACTTATTCGCTTTTCCCATTTTGAACACAATGATAAAACAATGAACACTATACAAATTAAACTCCCAACGCCCCTAGAGCGATAATCTCTACTCGGAATAAAGAAAGGAGGAATGCTAAAATTTTGTTAGTAAAACCAAACACGTGTCCACTTGATTTTGCCATCGTAAAATACCCAAATATGAGCCGTTGAAAATAATCCAGATAGCCCTTTCTTGGAATACGGCCACCCTAAAAGATCCACTTGAGTATGCATTGTTTTTTTCTTCTTCTTTTGAAAAATGAATATATTAGCTTTGTTACAGTAAGGTTCTTTTTGTAATATTTTGAAAAGCCGTATAAAACAGTGATAATAAATAACTAAAAATCAAATTTCCACAATGAAAATTTATACTTTTAATTTGCTAATTATTAAATATTTGCATTATAATAAAAAATATATATTTTAATTTATTTTCAAGAAGCATCAATATTGATTTCGATTTTATTTGTTATTTCTTATTAAATCATCCCATGTTTAAAAATATCTGTTTACAATGTGGATTTAAATTTTGTTCGATTGAAAAAAAAAAAATATTGAAAATCTTTTCTTTTTACTATGGCAAACTAGTTCTTTTATTACATATTTGTTCTGTACTTAAATAATGTAAGTAGTAACGATAACAAAATTGTAAATACTTATTTGCAACAATTATTTTATATTTCATTTAAAAATGATGTATGTTGCAATTATCTGTTAGAAGTACTAATACAAATTTTTCTTTGTTTTAATTGGCGATATATTATAATAAATTATTTGTGTAAATATATTTTATATTGAATTAATCGTTATTTTTATAGCCTAAATTTATTTTTTATTGCGATTTTAAATATGTGTAATTTAAAATATGTAATTATCCCTATTATAAAATAATCAGTGTAGAAGTAAGGGAATATTACTGCAGAACAAAAAAACGGACATTATTAATTTATATTAATAAATTATTAATTAGAATTTCAAATCCGCAGCCTATGAAATTTTATCCATGTGTTTTAATTTATTTCTCATCAAGAAGCTTATTCCGCAAATACTCGAGTCCGAAAAAAAAAAACTCATCATAAATTATTTCGTGTTTGTAATGCGTCAGTCATCCGAATGGAGAAAAAACACCGCATCGACGAGATGTCGTGTGAGAGAGTTGACATTATTGAGAAGTGAGAGCGCCGATGGAGAGGGCCGGCTGTGTGGGAAGAGTAGGGATAGCGCACGAGAAGCGACATCGCGCAAACCGTAATGAAATTCTAAAAATATGAAAAACACCCGATATTATTTGAAACTTATTTTAAGATAAAATTTTATAAAAGCCAATGTTACCATATTGGCTAAAGAATAAACTTCAAATCTGTTGGTGTCAAAAGTTAGTTAGTTAGTTATTTTTGTTTTAAATAAAGTACAAAATATGAGTAAAATATTCAAAAATCATGTTAAAATACATATATTTGCATGGAATAAATAATTTATAAAATGAAATAAAACGCATTACATTTAAATAGACATCTTGAGGAATATGTAGTTTATTTTTTCATACGTATATGTAAAAAAATAAAGCCGATAGAAAGGTGGGCGTTTGTTCGTTTTCGCGGTTATTTGTACTGGCGCGCGAGCGGTGAACCTCCTCTTAATACATCACGCCTTTCTCGCTTTGCTCTCCGTGTCCTCTAAAATCATACTTCCGAAATAAAAACAAACTTAGTGATGCGTGCAAAATACTTCCGTTGCCTGTCATATAAAATCAAAGGAATAAGTACCAACATCTGTACAAAAATAAAAAAATATAGTTCCATTCTTTTTATCAATCCATGTACCGCCTCCTCACTAAACTTCGACGCTCCCAAAATCCTCTTCAAAATCCTTAAAATGTACTCCTCTACCAAATAACCCTTAAAATAAATCTTAAAAAATGTGCATCTCTAGAAACCATGCATTATTACATGTTCTATTCAATTACATTTTTTTAATCGGTTTGGTTAATATTTGATTTCAGGTTTTCTTGTGAAATTAATACGTAATCATTTTTTAATCGAAAAAGTAACCACAGTTCGTTAAAACCATAATCCTCAACGGTTAGCCGTCTTCGTATCCTAAACTAATTTTTTTATAGCGGCGCCTCAACTTTTAAATGATGGTAGAATTGTTGGTGGTAGTGATGCGATGGAAGATCAATTTCCATATCAAGCATCTTTGAGAGATAGATGGGGCCATGTATGCGGTGGAACAATTTTGGACGAGACAACTATCCTCAGTGCAGCTCATTGTGTAATAGGGTGAGAATTTATTTTTATGCATTATTTTATTCTATTATTTCCTTATAAGTTAAAATAAATCAATTGTAGTACATATAATAGTCCATTGAAAACTGTACCTATTAAGATCCGACCTTACTAAGCTACAGAAAGTAGCATTAGCAAGGGCTAGGTGTGGGTCAGAGGAGAGTGGAAGGAATGTATGTATGGGCGAAGAAGGAAGGTATGTATGGAGGAAGGGATACGTGAACACATTTAGGAAGGAAATGCAACGAAGTATGAGAAGAATGAACGAAAGGGAACGGAAGGATAGGAGTATGGATGTGAAAGGATGGAGCTGGTGTAAAAATTGTGATGAGGTTAGGGTGCGAGATGGAGAAAAGAAGAAAAGTTTGTATTGATTAAAATATGTAACATAGATGTACAGATATGAAGGTTGTGCCAATAAAGGTCTTTTTTATTATTGTTAAATTAAGCACATAAAGTAAAAACCATAAAATAATAAAAAATTATAATAAAACAATATTTTATGTCGATTGTGTATAAGCCTCCGAATATAAACATAAATATTTTTTATTAGAAAACCTTCATAAAGCATTGAGAAATAAAACAGTCATGCTGATAGGTGATATAAATATAAACATTTTATCAAAAAACAACGGAAAGGATAAAGACAATTACGAAAATATTCTGCTTAGTATTGGGTTTACTAGGCAAATTAATAAAAACAACACAAACAAATAAAAAATAACAAATTAGTCAAGGCATGTCTTGACCATATACAGGGTGAGTTTTTTTCGATGTTCTCTATGGGGATCTCAGAAACTATAAGAGATAGAAAAACGGTTAAATGGGGAAAGAAGTGTAGTTTTATAAGACGAATAAAATGACCCTTTCAAATTATTTGAAAAAGTCAAGGGTAACTAGATATTTTGAAAAAAGTAAAATGTGTCAATTTTTTGAAATCAATATATCTCTATTATTATCATAGATAGAAAAAAACTGTAAAGGACAAAGTTGTAGAAAATTTTACACAGATTAATAACAAAAAATCAAAAAAATTTTTTCGCCCATATTTTGGGAGATATGACACAAACTTACCTTTTTTTAAATGGAAACAATAGTTGGCTATGACTTTATTAAAAGGGCTATTTTTTTCCCTTTAATCCGATATAACATATGCCATAGTTATTTTTAAAATAAAATAAGTTACAGTCGTTTTTAATTTTACCATCCATCAAAAAATAGTTAGCCATGAAAAAGACAAAAGTAAAACAATTGCAGTTGTTTATTCTAAACACACATTAATTCATTTCCATATTTGGTTTGTTTCGATAAGTTTGTTTTGTATTTTTTTGGTGTTGTAAGTTTTTTAAAGTGATAATGAATTTTTCCAACGAAGAAAAGCGTGATATGCTTGTTTGTTACATTCAATGTAATAAAAACGCTGCGGATGCTGCAGAATAATATTATAATCAATATATCGATCGTCGGCAGCCATCTTTACCAACATTCAGAAGAATTTACCGAAACTTGAAAAAAAAAAAAAACTAAATTAATGATGTTGCGGAAATAAACGTATTAGCATTGGCGATGATAGATCCATCCACATCGACCAGACACATTGCAACAGAAGCAGGCATATCTCAACGGACTCTAGTACGAGTTTTGAAAAAACATAAATATCACCCATATAAGGTATCAATTTCACAAAATTTACATGACAGTGATACCAATAAGAGAATGGTCTTCTGTATGTGGTACAAAAACATGTGCCAAGAGATAATACGTTCCCTACAAAAATAATTTGGACAGATGAAACGCAGATTTACTAATTGTGGGATTTTTAACCGGCACAATGAACATGTTTGGAGTCAGGAGAATCCACGAGAAGTTGCACAACGTAGACCACAAATTAAATTTGGATTTAATGTATGGTGCTGTGTGTTCGGATCGAGAATTCACACATTGAATGGAAATGATTACCTTCGTTTTCTTCAAGAAACATTTGAAGATATGCTCGATGATTTAAATTTATCAGTACGGGGAAGATTGAAGTGGTTTCAACATGACGGAGCTCCACCTCATAGCACGTTGGCTGTGCGAAACTATTTAAATGATGCTTTTCCTAATTCATGGGTGGGAAGAAATGGACCAATCCTATGGCCTCCTAGATCACCCGACCTATCCGTTTTAGACTTTTTTCTGTGGGGTTATGTGAAGAACAAAGTGTATCAACAATCATATCAATCCGTGGAGGATCTTAGACTAGCTGTACTTGAAACATTTTATTCCATTGACAGAAGAAAAGTCAAAAAAGCCACAAATTCGATTTTAAAAAGATGTACTTTATGCCATAATAATAATGGTGGACTTTTTGAGCATCTTATGTAATATTTAAATTTTTCTTCTATTATTATTTTGATAATTTCGGAATTATTTTACTTTATGTTGCTTTTGACAAATCTAAAGAAAGATAATAAATTAAATATTGATTTCGTTGCTATAAACAACCGCAATTGTTTTACTTTTGTCTTTTTCATGGCTAACTATTTTTTGGTGGATGGTAAAATTAAAAACGACTGTAACTTATTTTATTTTAAAAATAACTATGGCATATGTTATATCGGATTAAAGGGAAAAAAATAGCCCTTTTATTAAAGTCATAGCCAACTATTGTTTCCATTTAAAAAAAGGTAAGTTTGTGTCATATCTCCCAAAATATGGGCGAAAATTTTTTTTTTGATTTTTTGTTATTAATCTGTGTAAAATTTTCTACAACTTTGTCCTTTACAGTTTTTTTCTATCTATGATAATAATAGAGATATATTGATTTCAAAAAATTGACACATTTTACTTTTTTCAAAATATCTAGTTACCCTTGACTTTTTCAAATAATTTGAAAGTGTCATTTTATTCGTCTTATAAAACTACACTTCTTTCCCCATTTAACCGTTTTTCTATCTCTTATAGTTTCCGAGATCCCCATAGAGAACATCGAAAAAAACTCACCCTGTATATAATGGGACGGGTACTAGAAACAGAAACACCAGTAGTAAATACGAAAATAAGCGAATACTGTGCAATATCAAGAGCAATTAAATGGAGTACTGATACAGAAATAAAAACTAAGAAACCTAAAGAATGCGCGAAAATACATAAAAAACATATTGATTAAACGTATTAAAGAAAGACTGGAAAATACAAATTGGCACCCCAAAAAGGACGCCGAGGAAATAATGAATATCATTGAATGTGTATTCAATGGAAGAAAGGATGGTAGCGACCGAATTAATAAAATCGTATAAGAAAACAAAAAACGCAACCTCAATGGATATCTGCGAAATTATTAAACGAAATTAATAAAACAGACAGGCTCTTCCGAGCATTGAGAAGGGCAACGGGAACAGATAAGGACAAACAATTTTTACGAGAACGTTATAGAAATCAGCGAAATAAAGTAACATAACAAATCAAGGACGATTAAAAATAGTATCATAAAAAGATATTTTTAGACTTGAAAATGAAAAAAAAAAAAACATTCAAAACAATAAACTAAGTTTTAGGAAGAGGAAATGAAAGTGGGATTAATGACGAACGTCTAATTAAGGGGTTTTAGTCGGTAGGCGTAAGGAGCCCAACACTTTGTATGAGTGTATTTCCCCTCCCACCTAAAAAAATATTATTATTATTTGTCAACCATACAAAGTACAGACACATCCATCATATAAATACAAAATACAATGGATATAAATTTGCTTACAGCTAACATAATATTTTAAATTAAATGTGGAGAAAATATAAAAAGTGTGAGTGTACTTATAAATTTTGCATACACTAAAATAGTAAATTCTTGAATTGAATATGGACAGTTTTGTATAAGCAGTTTTTTTTCCATTGTTTCTTAAATATATTTACACCATAAGGTTAACTTTCATAATACGTTCATATGCCTATATCTGATAATTTTTGAAATACTTAAATATTTTTGGAAAATATTTCTGTTATTTTCTTCTCATTAATTACTTTGTAAAACATTATGAATAATTAGTTTAAAATTAGACATAACATTCAATTGGTTTTGTTTTACTTAATAAATTTTTGTTTCAACTAGTTTCGGCTTGATGCCATTATCAAAAATGAAATACAAATGAATTTTTTCAAGTATTTATACTTTTTTTTTTTTCGATTTATCAGTTAAAAGGGTATTAAACACAGCATATTGCAAACAACTCAAAAACTGTAACTGATTATTTATTTAAATTTTCAATAAAACTATTAAAAAATATCCTAGTTGTGGTATCATTTATTTTTTTTTATTTTGTTTATAACAAATTGTTTATGCAATAACTAAATAAATTTAAATAAGTTTTTCTCAAAAATAAAATGATAATAAAATAGCTGTCAGTTAGTTCATCATTTATTATAACTAAAAAATAGTTTTTAGTTTTTTTTATTCTCAAAATCGAACTATCAACGATAACCTTTACTCATTCTGCAACGTAAATTGATTTTTTTATTTCAAATGCTTTCTGCTTCTCTAGAAGCCGTCACCGTAAAATAATTTTTAAAAACGGAGCTGTGTCTCGGCCCTTCAGGAGCTTCAGAAAAGTAAAACATATCTAAATTGACAATAATTGTATGTCAATTAAACTGGTGTGATTGAATTTTATCTATTTTGTTTTATTTACTTAATCGATATAAACCTTACTTATTTATATATTATAACTGAAAAAATAATTTTTCGCTATAAAATATGTAATATCTTAGTAACATACATTTTTAGTGCAAGGCGTTGACGTTCGACGTGAATTCTAGATTCACATTTTTTTAATATACTATAATTGACGTATCGATAAATGAAATAGGTAGTAATTTACCTTATAATTAACGATTTCATCGTTATTTATTAGTATTTTGTTTTTTTTATAGCAACTTACTTGTGAATATATTGTAATTGTCTATTATATTTTTTTTGTTTAAAATACATTTTTTCTATCAAATGGTGATAAAATATATAGGGTGTTCCATTTAAAAAAATATTTTGAAAACGCGATGTTCTTTGGTATTTTTCTGATTTAGCCGATGTTATCCCCCGAAAAAAATACTACTACTTTGATCATTTAACCGACTCCCTAGCTCATCTAATAACAAAGTTAACAATGGTGGCCCATTTTAATTCATCCAAGAGAAAATCTGGATAAATATGCATTGTACAAAAAATGTTGCGGACAAAAGATTAATGGTTTCGAGGGGAACATTCGATGCTAAAAAAATGATCAATTCAAATTTATGGCTTCAGATATAATATCGTCGAGTGTATAGAAATTTCAAATTTGTTCTACTTTTTAATTTTTTTTGGTTATTATTATTGAACCGATTTCAATAAAATTTTAGAGGTGTGTAGGTTATCATAAAAGGCACCTAAATAACGGATAAAATGTATATGAAGCAATTTAAAAAATATATCATCATGTCGCAAGTCTTCTTTGGGACACCATGTATAATCAAAAAAAATCCTGAAGTACATCCTAAGACCTAAGTAAAGTTTCCAACATTTCAAAGTCATAACCTAATTAATAACTGAGCAATCGAAGACGAAAACTGTGATGCAGGACCCTGACAATAACTTTATATAATATACAGTTATATAATACAATTATAAGTATGTATGAAGGTGTTAGTCTGACCTGGGCTATCGACCTGAGGTCTTTATGCTAATGCGTAAATATTAAATTAAACTGACTGAAAACCCGATGTTCTATTATAATTGTAATTATACCATTCCATTCGTCACTAATTGTAGAATAATAATACTTTGGTAATTTAAGGATTGATGCCTACCAGCAAATGTTCAAAAACTTGTTTTTTATCGCAGAATTTGAAAGTATATGCATTTAAGATTATTTCCTAAAAAGTTATATATATATTATATATTGATTGAATAACATTACTGTAATTATGCTAGTTTATGCAAAGTTAGTCGAGACCCTACTGAACATATCTTAAATCTTTAAACGCGATTATCACGAAACCACATTTTTAAAATCGGTGACAGGGATAATTCAATTGGTGTATTCATTCAATATGACAGCCGCTCTTGTTTTGTATTTTAAACTATTTTTTATAGTCATTGGTCGTTCGGATTTCGCCTATTATTTATTTTCTATTTTTTACAGCCGATCAAAGACAGATTCTTAGACACGAAACAGCACTTTTTACTCAGGTAGCCAAACTTTTTTATTCTCAAAATCGTACAGTCAACGACAGCATTTACTCATTCTTAATGCAACGCAATTTGATTTTTTATTTCAAATGCTTTCTGCATCTCCAGGAGTCGTCACTGCAAAATAATTTTTAAAATGGGAGTTGTGTCACGGCCCCTTAGGACCTTCGGAAAAGTAAAAAAATCTAAATTGACGACAATTGTATGTCAAGTAAACTGGTGTAATTTAATTTTATCTATCTTGTTTCGTTTAAAAAAAAAACACTAATTTTCGTTTTTTTTTTTTTCGGCCTTGCAGGTAGGCATCACCCTTCAAGTGACTTATAAATTATTATTGGAAACAGTAAAAGTATACACTTAATTTTTAATGACCTGAATAATTCATTTCTAATATAGTGAAATATAGTTTATTTACTTAAATTTGTATATTTCTGGATATCGCAACCTAATTACATAAGATAACACTTGTTTGTCCAGCTTATCTTATGAAATTAATTTAGGTCAATTGTTATAAGCACTTGAATAAAAAAAAAATACTTTTTTATCTCAATAGCCTTAATAAAATAACTGATAACAGGTAGAATATTTCAATTGTTTGCCATAATTTATTGAAAATTTGTACTGATTTCAATTGCATGACGTCTAATACCATTTTATTTCTATTATAATATTTTTAATATCCAATGCATTTCTTCGAATCGAATCTAGAAGTATTTTTTTACATGGAGATAGTCCTTCAAACACATGTTTTTATATGGGAAGGGACCTATTAGTGAACTACTAATTTGTCACAAGACTATTATAGATAATCTGAAGACGAAATTTGTTACTTTAAATAAGAAAATAATTTTCACAACCCTTTTTTCATTCTACATAAAAAAACAAACGATAATAATACTTACTCATTAGAAATATTTTTCGATTAAAAACATATTTGTGAAAACAAAACAAAAAATTCTAAGATGAAAACGCCACTTCCGATTTACAACATTTAACAAAATGATCGTTATCTCATTTTTAGTTTAATTATCTTTGTTTTATTTCAATAGCGTCAGCCGTTTTCTCAATAGACATATGATAATCAATGTAGACATATAATAATTACAGTACTTTTCTTATATATTTAATATAAATAATGATTTTTGTTGCATTATATTTTACTCTAAATATATATTTTAGTACCTATGACTTATTATTGATTTATATTTATATGGGGATATAGTAAAACATTTGCCTGTGAAAATAAGGAAATAATCAAGTAATGAAAATGTTACTTTCTCAAAGTTCATTTCATGGAGGGATTCAATACAATAAGAGATTACTGAAAAAATGTAATATAAAATTAAAACCATTATAAGATTACATGTTCGAACATTTTTTGTTATTTCACTTATTGTAAAATTGAATATTATGAATATCTCACATATTTATTATTTTATGAAAATGAGAATTGGTTATTCTTGAGGCAATTTTTCAAGCAGAACTGAAAGCAATCTATATATTTTTGTAATCTGCATTAATTTTAAAGTTACAGCACAACGTTGTATTTTTTTAAATAAAAATCATAGTTGGCTATGTCTTTAATTAATAAAATATTTGTTCCCTTTTCATTGATATACCATGTTAGTTTATTTAATTATCATTTTATCGAAATTTAATTTTATTTATATAAATTTTATACTGAAAAACGCAGCAAGCTTGTTTAATATCATATCAATAATTATTAAATTGTGATTTCTCTGACTAAGTTAATTTACAAATTCGTTTAAAAAAAGGAAAACTGTACCGAAACATGTTTCAAAAAACACTTAGAAACTTGTGAAATAAGAAATTATGCCTCGCCAGTCGAAATTAAGTTTACCAGGGCAAAATTCGTGTCACAGCAAAAAGTAACAGTCGTCAAACGTTAAACACAAGAGCGATAGGAGAGAGGACTCTTCACGGGGCAAGCGACCAAAAAAGCAGGAATTAAATTTCTCTCAAACTTTTATTGTATACACCAAGCTTTCGAGACTATAATTTGTCCCTTCTTCAGGGTGACACTGTAGGTAATGGGAAAACAATAATTTAAGAAACAATAGGTGGTAAATCGAATATTTCAATCTTACATTTATCTGGAGTGAACTAAACTCTACAAAATTTTAAACCAAGTGAATAGGTTTCCTGTGCGTAGATTCTAAGTTAAATTGTACGGGTGCACATTTTTTGGATTGTATTATCGCATAACACTATTGTGATGGCCGAAAAGATATTACAGAAACGCTCATATATTTAATTGCGTATTTGACAAACCGCACGGGATGACATAGCCAACTACCAATTGCATGATGTCAAATAAAAAAACTTAGTATTGCGTCGATGATATTCGTTGGTGAGTATTATTATATTATATTAGTATTGTATCTTTTAAATTAATGGAGATAAATAAATATATGTAAATTACTTTCAATAATCCTTGAAAAATTGTCTAAAGAACATACAATTCCTATTTTGATAAAATTATAAATAAATGAGATATTAATAAAAATCGAAACATCTTTCTCGACACTTAAGAGGGATCCGTACGAAAAATACATGGTAACATTGTGACCAAATATCTCAAATACGGTTTAAAATAATTAAACTATTTTCGTGAGATCATTATATGTATAATTTAGAAACTTTCCACATATTTAAATTTTATTTAAATCACTAACATAACCTCAATGTTGATTGAAAATTGTATTTTTAATGTTATAAAATAATAAATCCAGCGTTTTTTAGTAATAATTACTATGGAGCGATTGTGAAATAAAACATTAAGGGAAAGCGAGAAAGTAAACGTTATTCAGGTATCATTATCGTTTTATTAATATTTATAAAACTATTCAACGTCGTTGTTAATTATATGAATATATGATGATAAAATGAAGTTTTTAGGGCGCTTGGACAACATTTTCATTTGCGTAAATATATAAATTCAAACGTGCGGTCTTATTAATTATAACACTTATATCAGTTTCCTGATTAAAAAAATCGTATTCATTGCGAATATGATAATCAAATTTAATAAATTAATTAAAAAAGACGTGCTGAGAGAAACAAAGAGTACGAGCCCTAACAACTATATATTGGGACAAAATTAAATGAATATAAAATTCAGGTATTGGATGGTTTATTTATTTTTTCAAGTATTTTTTTTAAATTTAATACTATGTAATTAGTTAAGTAGCAACAATTAGGGCCAATAAACGACACAAAAAACAAAATTTTTATTGTATCACCTCCAATTATACAAGAAAAATATTAATTCTGTTTGGAAACTAAATTTTGGAATATTGCACGAATTTTATTTCTAAAAAGGAGTAACATCGCACTTATATTTTGTGACAGCTTGAATTCGGCTAGACATTGACTCATCTAAGGATCGTTTCAGGAGAAATTTTATTCCAAATATGCTCTATTTGACTCTAAGTTCAGGTAATGTCGGTTGTGGGTTGTTCGTGAAAGTTTGTTTTATTTTATGCCATACTGTTTCAATGAAATTAAGGTCAGGACTGCTGGAAGGCCAAGAAAGACAATTTAAGTTGTGGTCGCCAAACCATTTTTTTTGTGGTTTTGGCCGTATGATATCAATTTTCGTCAACAATCCTTGTGAAAAGCCTCAGTTTTGAGCGAATCACGCGTTTTCGATAATCACCAACACATACGTCAAATTTTGATTGGTCAATAAAAATTACTCTGGACCAGCCTGTGGCCGACCAAGATAATTTAGATTTTGCTCATGTGAGTCTGGCTTTCATTTGTTTTTCCGTCAACGGTGTTTTTTCCTTTGTCTATAAGAAAATATGTTTTTTAAATGTACTTTTATATTTCTTGGAATGCAACCTTATAAAACTTGAGTCCACATTTATGAATCTACTAGCGGCAGCATTCCCTTCCTGACAGATTTAATTCAGTTTCGTAATTCCATTCAGTCATAATTTGCCCTAAAGTATTTCTTCTGCCTTTTTTGCAAAGATTTACTAACAATCTCTTGTTTCTATTACAAACTAATGTTGGATAACCCGAAATTTTGCCTTTTTTATCTAGGATATTTCTGCTTTCTCCATAATGCTTAATTATATTCCACACTGTTGTTTCGGGAATATTAAGTTCATCTGGCATTTCACGTATTATGGTATTTCGGCAATTATTTTTAATCTCTAACTCACAAATTTTGAAACTTTTAGAGACATTTTGTTCAATAAACGCAGCGATTTACCCAATACGACAAGAAAGCAACTACCGATTAATCGGACGTTTCGTTCTGTATTGTTTTCACAGCTTAGTTGTCTTATTTTGTTTCATTTTTAACAGTTACTTTATACTGTCCCAATATTTAGTTGCCAATAAAATAAACATTTTTCTTCTTAATTAGAGATGATAGAATACAAAATAATATTTTTTGTTGTTGTTGTTGCTTGGCCCTAATTAACTAATTACATAGAATTAAATTTAACAGGAAAAAGAAAATATAAATAAACTGTCAAATACCTGAATTATACATGAATTCGATTTTGTCCCAATACATAGTTGTTAGGGCTCGTATAATAACAATTCTGTTATTATTTTATTATATACATTTTTAAACAACAAATACCAAATTTAATTGCTTATACATTTTATTCTATACTAAACTAGAGAAAATATATGCTAAGGAATTTTCCTTTTTTTAAATTAATATTTGATAAATATAATTTATTGAAATAAACAAGAAAAAAAGCCTAGCTTTAAAGATGGATGATTTCTGCTCGATTTTTGAGTATCGACCTTTTCACTCCGACCTATCTTTCTTTCAAATGATCGATCTTTAAATACGTAACCAAATATGAAAACTTGGACATTGAAACCACAAAACAAAGTAATAAAATATACGAGGATAGAAACAGACTCAATTTGAAGAAACTGTGTTTGTCATTACATTAAATTGAAATTTTATATTAAAAACAACAATATATGGATAAACTTTGAAATAACCTGGTAGATAAAAGTGACATTAAAATAGTTACGAGAAATTAAAGATACTCCTGTGAATGGAAACAAATATGGAAAAATATCATTACAGGTTGTAATGTAACATTCTAATGAAAATTAATACATTTCTCTATTACAAAAATCATAGAAGTTTTCATATCAAATAAGTATTTGGATCATAAAAATTCGAATAGATATTATAATTATTAAACATTATATATTAACTCAAAACTAATTATTCCTTATTGATATGTGTATATCAGGTCGTTCTAATTTGATGGTTTCTTCAAGTAAAGTACTATTAATTTTAAATATAGAGAAAAACAATATGTGCTTCCAGGTGTCAATTTTACCGCTAATGTTATGCATTATAATGTCTATCTTCAATTGTTTTGAGTCAAATTTGGCCAATTTAGAAATATTAAGATAACGTCTTTATTTGAAACGATATTTACGTCGTATAAAAACTTTCTCAAGACACGTTTTTAGTAGAATACGCTTAGATTTTGTCTTAAGTTTCAAATTTCTGTGATTTAATATAAAGTTGTATTTTTTCAAATGCATCTACATAGATCTCTATATTTTACATATATTCAGCATTGTAACTATATAAATAGAAAAGAGTATCATTCATTCACCTGGTCTCAGCCATTTAAATATATTAAATAAAAATGATTTGAAAATAATTAATAAATTATTTTCACATTTAGCTGTGTGACTTTTGACTTACGTTACGTAAGTACGTTAAACAAATGCACATTAAAACAACTACTTCCCGGGCAAATACCCACGCCGAACATTGAATTACATAATGTACACCTGCTGTTGCATATCAATAAAATATTGCGCTCATTTTTAACGCGCTTTATAATGATTGTTAAATTATCAACAGTACTAAACATCGCGTATGCGTGCGCACTCAAAAGCATCTAGGCTCTAGGCTCTTGACTCTCCACTATAAACAAGGCCTAAGAAAACCAAACTAGAGTGTTCTACATATTTCTCAACTAGTTCGCTATTAAAATCCTCCTCCTCCTTGACGATTCGCAACTATCTCTGTCATCGCATCATTCCTTTTCTAGTAAACGCTAGCCTTAAAGGTGTTATTTATAATATCATTTAGATTATTATTAAGTATAAATATAACTAATAAATATGACAACTCGATGAAAAAACACTCACTTTGCTCACCTCCGTTAAGATCGAATGATACGAATGCGTAAGTCCCCTAATTGTATCATAGAATTTCTTTTCTCAGCAATTTGTGCAGGCAATTTTGCGTATGCGCACATTCTATTAAAACGTACAAAGTACTTTTAGTAGAAAGTTTTAGATAAATTATATTCATTATTAATTAATTTTCTCTTATACAATTTTTAATATGGGAATTAAATTAATTAAGAAATCTTTCGATTTAAAATTCTCATAAATTTAATAATATATTAACTACACAGCACCTTGAATTGTTTTGGAACAGACCGATAAAAAATAGGAAAACAGTCATAATTGTTATAACATATATATAATTTGAATGACATGTATAAATATATATATCTATAAAATCTATATGATTCAATATTAATGCCTAATCAGAATTAATGATATAGCGAAATTGCATGGGAACTACATAATATATACAGGGTGGCGTAAGAAATTTAGAAAAAAATATTACTGACATAATGTGTAGCCTACACATTTTAAAATTAGTTTCATTTATACAGGGTGTCCAATAATCACGTGACGTATCAAATATATGATTTTTTAAATGAAATGTTAAATTTTTTATATCGATTTTAGATTCTTCGCTTAAAATTAATCATTTTTCACATAAGGTTTATTAGGTCAATTATTAATATTTTAAAAGGTATAAATAATTTAATGTTGAAATCAATGGAAGTTTGGGGCCTTATTTTTCAAAGTTGAAAAACTATGTAAACTTTCTTATAACGCAATTTAATTGAAAAAATACTTAATAATATTAGAAAAAAATGTTTGTTACCATAAAGCAAATGTTGTGTACAGGGTGAAACAATACGCAAAATGATTTTTTTAATTTCACTTAAATGAAACACCCTATATTTTTTACACTATTTCGATAGAAAATTGGTTGTTCTTTAATTTTTGTATAATAAACTATACCCCTATATGTTACCGTTTTTTAACAATTTCAGTTCAAAATACAAAATTATAAGTTTCGCTTATAATCTATAATTTAAGTAGGCTATAATTAAAACAAATGCAATTCACAATAGTTTTCTGACATTTAATAACATACTTACTTCCTAACCTAAAAGGATATTCAAATGACAATCGATATTTGAAGGCGCATGCAAAATATAAAAAAAAATATTGGTCGAAGATTATTTAGCGAGTTATAATAGTTTTGGGACACATGCCGCACGCTTCATCAGACCACATGATGAGCGTAATGAATCTACCATTATGTGCTTGTTGTTGACAAAATGCTAATTGCTGATGGGCATCTCCAGCAAGCAACGCCTGTACATTTTGGCGATGAAACGGATGTAACATTTCTCTGTTAAATACACGCCATGCAAAAGTCGGTGATACATGAACGTTACTAGATATACGCCGAACACTAATTGAAGGCTTATTAAGGACAGCATCTATTACATTTTATTCATCTTGTACATTTACTTCAGTAGGACGAATGGCCTTCTTTGGAGCGGGGTTACCTGCTTCTCTAAGTCTACAAAATGATGCACTAAACATCGTATGGGCAGGTTGGTGCCTATCTGGATATCTGCGTCGATATTTTCGAGCTAAATATTGTACCGGGTGTCCAACTAAGAAAGGTCACCGGCTACACTTCAGGAAAACTTTTTGAGGTTAATAAAATTTATATTAAAAACAACAAACCTGAATTAGTTTATCAACCACCAGGGGGCATTTTCTAAAGCGTGCGAAATTATTTGGATATACTCTTTCTTGATAGGTGACTAGATGGGGATATTTTCAGCAATAGATATACTGTTATTGCTAGAGTTGATGTCGCTGTTTATTTAATTGTTTAAAATTATGTGATTGTATTAAAAATGACGGTAGACTCTTTGGTCAATTTGAAAGACAAAATTTTGATATGAATTTGGAATTTAAAATGTTTTTTCCATTTGGTTTTAATTCTCTTTCCAAATTTATTATAAGAAATATTTCTTTATTTAAAAAACAAGAAAAGTATTATTAAAATTAAAAAGTGCCGGTGACAAAATAATTTAATTTTGTTATTTGGTTATAATTTAAGTTATTTTAAATTAACACATAAACTTCTTAAAATTTACATTAATAATTTTTAATTCTAAAAATTCTTTTAATTATAACTTGTTATAGGATTTAGATATAGACTTCCGGTTTTCACTATATTTCATACTTTTTAGTCCTTTTTCTACTAAAATTAAGAAAAATATAGCATTCCATTTTTCCAGAAAAATGGGAATATTATCTATACTTTAAGTTGGCGCCACCTAGTGGCGGTAAATATAGTTATTTTTTTACAACAATTTTAATCAGCATAATAAGTTATTTCGTATGACATTAAAATCGGTTAAAAAACAAAAGAGTTATTTGATATTTTCTCGTTACAAATTCTGACCTTTCACCACCCTTTATTTCAAGAGTAAGACAAAAAAGTCTGTTACATTTTTGTTTCATGAACTTATCTTGATTTCAAAAAGTGTAGTTTTATGATGTCTTTATTAAAGATATAGTCGGTGACCTTTTTTATTTGGACACCCAGTACGATTAAAATGACACTAACTAACAATATTTATTGTCATAGCAACTGTCATTTTCAGTTATCAACCTAGTTGATTTATTATGATTCTTTAAATGCTTGTAACTTTTAAACAAACACGAATCGGACCCCTGTTTATTAGCAAAAAATTGTTAATAGGTGCAGACCTACCGGTTTTTGATATAATTGGAATTTTATTACAATCTAACCTAATTTTCAAATATCAACCATTTGAGAAGTTTAGGTTATGAATACCAAACTATCAGGTATATTTAGCAATAGATCATATTTCATTTTTCAATTGTTTGTACAGAGTCGCCCAAAAATAAAACTTACTAAATAAGAACTTTAGGTTGGACAAACTTGTTGTTTTCAAATAGAATGCTATATTTTTTTAATTCTATTAAATGAACATTATAATTATCAATCAAAAGTATCCTATATCTGGAACCTCTAAGTCGAGGTGTTTTTGTGGAAAATGCAAAAAATCGTATGTTCGCATCATTTGGGGTTTTCTCTTAAGGGCCTACCACTTTTTCTCGGCAAACCACGTTTCTAATTTTATGAGTGAATAGTCTTTACGTCGTCTTACGATGCATGACGACGTAGTGTATACATTATTTCACAAAATCAATCCTTTTCTATTCAATTATTTATACATAACGCTATCCTTTTTACACTATTCAAACAATCCATGCCGTGTATTATTGGAAGCTTATCGGCCGGGATGTTTATTTTATCCTAATTTATGATCCTCTTCAAGTGTGCCTTTCGCGCAGCGACTACCTTTTTTAAATACGTAAAACGTTTCTTTCAGTTAATTTATATGAACACTTTTCGATTATGAACTTTCATATTTTATCTATGTATTTTTATCAAGTAATATAAATATAATATAAATTTACCATGCTATAATCATAATTCTGTTTTGCTTGTAATAATGTGTAATTTATTTATATCATCATCAAATTTTGTTCTGGTTCCTTCAAAAATACTACCTGAATCAGAAAAAAGACACGTACCCCGAAACAAAAACCTTCGTAGTCAATAAATAATATTATGAGCACATGTTGTATTTTGAATCATACATTTTATTGCGGTTCAATGAAATAAATCATTCAGGTCAAACCATTTAACAGATTAGGACGGACATTTACTTGCTTTACAACCCCGCACCCGAAATGATAAAGAAGGAGGCATACATTCAGAATTTTATATTCATCTCTTTTTGCCAGTTTTTATTGCATCCAATTGTATTTTTAACTGGAGTTTTTATTATATGCAATTATATTTGTAACTGGTAAAAACAGCAAATAATAAAAAAATACGGTTTCGGCGACTCCGCTTTTTACCCCACCATTGAATGACCAGGTAGAAATACAAATTTTTAAAATAGTCAGTTCTTGGATGTTGCCGTGGATGTCAGTGTGAGATTTTGAGAAACTTATAACTCGTTCCAATTCAATTCTTATAATGGGTAATAGAAGAGGAAAGAAAACCAAGTTGTACTTATCTGCACCCCGAAAGAAATGTAATCTCGTAATTTGGAAAAAGTAAGTTTACATTAAAATATGATGTACCTATATTTCTATATTAACATTATTACACATTTTTAACTATTTTCAACAATTGTTTCAAATTTATTGCTGGTGCTAAAATTCAAATAGAAATAATATGAACATAAATGGACAGTTCGATATAAAATTATTCAATAAAATTTACCTTGTCATTTTATATTGCTTCTATTTTTAACTTTGTAATATTTTTCTTTTAGTATGTTTTAGTTAATTCTACTATTTTAGCTATTTTGCTGACGAAAACAAATATTTATAGTGTAAATATTTATTGGTAAAATATTAAAAATTAACTCGATTAAAACACGTACATCCTTTCTTCAATATTTTGGTTTGATATCAAACCATTGATAATGGACACTTATTGTCCAAAATGTAAATTTGGTGAAAAATAAAATATTGAAGAAAGGATCTAAGTGTCTTAATCAGGTTATTATTATCTTCAAGTAACTCAATCAACCCAAAATTAAAAACATGTTACATTTTATGAGAAGTTTTATACAAGTTATGAAAAATTTAGAATTGGGTAATCTTATCGTTTTATGTAATTTTATGAATGTTATTTTCGCAGTAATCTCAATAAAATTAATAACGTCGAAATTTCGGTAAAATGTATGTATAAATAATAAGTATTTATAAATAATAAGAAACAAAAAATAACTTTTTATACTTTTATTGACAATTTTTATTTTTGTTTCATTCTAATTTTAGAAACAAAGTATTCTTGTTGTGATTTTATCAAACTATACCATAAGTTACAGATTTGTCATAGAAAACAATATTATTATCATTTCATTTAGTAACAATCATTATAATTAGTTGTTTTAAATATTACAGAACTTGTTTTTAATAATTATTATTTTCTTGGTATGTTGACACAGAGACAAGCAAGGATTGATCAGAAAAAAATATTATGTGGGACCCCATGAAATTGTTTCTTTATATAATTAATTAATTCCTGTAAAATTTGGGACCAATTTTGTCAGGCTTGTTGTTTTGTAGATTTGTGGGGGGGTGCCTCCTACTATATAAATTAAGAAAAAACTATGTTTTTATTGTAAGTAATTATATTTATATATTCAGAACAAATGATCAAACAATAACAATACCCCCTAAGCTAGAAATTAAGAATTTTAAAAAATAATCTGTTTTATACTGACATTATGATTCTTATCATATTGTAACACACTCATCCCATAAAAGATGTTTCTGGCTATAATAAATCAAGTAACACTCGCCCATTAGTAGTGCGTTATCGGATATGCGGTCGTTCTCGTCTCGATGCAAAAGAGAGATAGACAAATTGGTCTTCGCTTATTTCTCACAAGAAAATGTAAAATAGTCCGATTATTATTCGCTCATTGTGGGCAAACTAATGAATTTATTTTTATGATGCAAACCCTTTATTGTTCACAAAAGTCGATTCTAGGCCCCTATTACATCAAAATTAAATATAAAAATGTTTAAATTGACAATCAAATTTGTATAAATATTGAGCATATTTAATGCATTTTTATAAATAATATATGAAGTTTTTTTGAAAACCAAACTAATACGATCATTGATTCATCCTTTAACTTTCTCATACTGAAATTTCAATATAACAGTATTATTATTAGTGGTAATAACGGCGTGTGCCGTAAAGCACTATTTTCTCTTCTTTTCTAGCGAGTGGTATGCCCTTAAGGCTGCGATTTTACATCTAATAAACGGTGCGATTAGCGCCAGAGCGTGCAATGTATCTGAGTGTTTTTACAAAATCGTTGTCTTCATTTTAATCCAACTTTGATTTTTCAGCCTATCGGCAAACACTGAACTACCAGGTACTGTTCCAAAACAAAAAAATACGGCGTCGAACTAAATTTATTGACTATTTAATAGGATTAACGAGTATACGAATAATATATTATGAATGTATTTAATATGGATATTTAAGAGGAAGACTTTCCACGTATAGTAGAAAATGTTTAATATAGATTAGACGTACTTTTGTAAATGAAATTAATTTTTGAAAAAATATTTTTTTCACCTTTATCGTTGTTAAAAAAAATAAAATTATCTGAGGCAATTCATCAGTAAATAAGCTATCTGCCAGTATTTTATGTTTATTATTTATGAATCTATAACTCTGTTAATCCTATAAAACGAAAACGTATTAGGGGATCGCGGCCTTAATGTATTCTTATATTTCTAGCTAGCTGTAGATTTACAAAATGTCAAATTGTTTATCTAAACTGTCACTTCAACTTTCATAACTCGTTTTTTGTTGTCATAGTATTATTTTGAATTTTTATGAATTTTTGTATCATTATTATTATTATTTGAATATAGGCACTGTAATATTTACTCAAAATATTTATTCAAAATAGAAGGGTATATTTGTACTGTTTGGACAATATTATTAAGACAACTTAAATAATACATATACTTTTTACTAAAGAAGTAATTCTAAATCGACCATTTTAAACAGACTGTTAAACCGATTTATAAAAAAGTGGAGTTATAAAAACTCATTTATTAGAAAATCTGTCACTTTATAAGAATAGTATTGTGAATATACAGGACTTTTAACATTATTCCAATAGAAATGGTAATTAATAATCAAAATAGATTATTGTGTGATGTGAAATAGAGGGTTCACATTATATTCGATTTATATTTCCACAAAGGCATGGAGTGAATTTGTAAAGTGGCGGATCAACTAAAACATTTGACATTTATAAATTCCATGACCAACTAAAATTATATTTTATAAAAACTAAATTTCTAAGAGCTTCGAGTTATAGGAAACTTTTGATAAATAATTAAAAGGTGCATTTAATGACATGTTAAAAAAATATGGTATTCCGTTTGAAAAAAATTAAGTTTGGGCCACTTAAAATCCTTGTTCAATAATTTTATATTTTTGGGTCACCCTGAAACATTTTACGATTTTAAAAATTGGAAAATAAAATATGATCCCTTGCTTAACAGCACTGGTGATTTCCCGCACATAACCGATATACTTCTCAAATAATTGATATTTGAAAATTAGGTTAGATTTTAACAAAATTAAAAAACCGTTAGGTTTAGGTACTAAAGCCCTTAATGAAAATGATAGTTATTTTGGACGTAGAATCTAAAAATTTAATAATATACAGGGTGTTCCATTTTTATGGTATATAGGCCACCCTGTATAACACGAAAATAAAATCAAAATTTTAAAAAGTGGTGTACTTTGGCCACAATACTGCGTTTCGTATACCGTTAATAACCCGGTATATGTTAAAAAAAAAGATTTCGTATTTATTAACAAATATACCTCTAAAATATTTTTAGAAGAAAAAATCTTCGGTTGTTATAATTATTAAATAATATAGTCAATATTATTAGAAAAATATCCTGAGTGCTCACTAAATTCTTGATAATGAATTTATTCTCAAATATACGGGCAGTTGTGCACTGTGTAATGCAAGCGTGTGCAATAATAAGGTTTTCAGCTATCCTTGCAAGGATAGCTGTGAATTTGCGGTACTGTTCTGCCTTCGCTCTACATAGTCCCCGTCCCCGATGCCAACGAGAAATTCAAATGATTGTACCGATCCCTCTTAAGTGCATTAGCTAAATTAAAGTGTTGTGTCCTAGCGACAACTGCGGCTTGCTAAGCTAATATTAAAAAGCTGGTAACATTGTGTATTAATCATCAGGACAATATTCACAAATTGTATGTTCTGTCCAGTTATGTAGCAAATCATAATATTATTGTTATAGATTATTGTTCATATAATTAAAATAAACACTATTTAGGTGTTTCTTTTAACTATATGATTAATATTTAAATATTGTTTAATTGCACAGTTTTTCTATAAAAATAATGTTTTACTACAAAAAATATAGAATACTATTTTCAAAGAAATATAAAGTATTTAATGTCAACATAGCAAACAAAATATTTGATTTATATTATATATGTATCAATGATGGTTTGCTTTATTAATGGTGAATGTATTTCATTTTAATTAAAATGGCATGTATAACATAATATGCCTATTTTAATTTGTTGTGCATAATGAATATTTGTATTATAGATGATTTATTATTGTGGAAAAATTTAATTATCGCGCCATCAAGACATGCGCACGCCAAAAATTCTTTAGTGTTCGGATGTGGAACTAATTTTTTAAACACATGTTTAATGTGCATACTACTTCCCGTGCAAATACCCCTCCGGACATTGAACTGCATAATGTACTCCTGCTGTTGCATTTCAATAAAACATGGCATCATGCAACAAATTTTTTGATCCGAGAAAAATTCAATGTAGAAAACATAATGTCGAAATGTCACAGAGCAAAATGTGTTAATAATTTATTAATTATTTTTAAATCATTTTTATTTAATTAAATAATTAATACTTAAGGAACTGCATCATAGATGGCGCTATATTCGTTTAAATACGGAAACTACAATTAATTTAATTAAAACAAAAAACGGGAATAACGTGTACCAAAACAACCTTTTACGTAATCTCAATAGTACTTAACATAGAACGAAAATGATCAACAATTCCCATAACATCGATCGAGAGCGATTGTAGATCACTTATATTCGCACTCTATGATTTTCCGATTCTAATAGCTGACGATCAAAACAAAAAATGCATGGTGTTATGAATAAATGTTTATCTCCTTTCTGTGGCATAGTTAGACTAATGAGTGATCTCTTAACAATTAAGGGAATCATCTAAGGTAGATTTAATTACTTGTTTAAATAAAAGAATTTATTTGAAGCAACACCTCTGCCACAGAAATCTAATTAAGAATTCAATAGGGAATAACCACCAGCAGTGCCAGTATTAGCTGATCGAAGAAATGCTGCCCTTGAAGAGCGACTATTTCCTTAAGGTCGAGATTGAGGGTAGTCGTATTAGGCATTGCGTTGAACTAACTGATTTGGGAATTGCATATATTAGAATGTAACAGGGGCCATTTAATGCTCTTCACGAGTTATTTAGCCTTGACGAATATGCTGCCGCCCTGGTAGTCATAAATGGAATTAAATTATTTGCTCATCTATACGATTTCAATTATTTTTTATTTTTTCAATGGAACAAATCCTTCGTTTATTTTCGTCACGATCCGTATTTATTCGCGCTTTGGCGGAGTGCGGGGTGCAAAAGGGGAACGAATTTAATATTTTCAAGATACATTTTTCCTTTCGAGACATGTTTGCCGTGTATCTATCTCTTTCTAACGTATTTCGCTCTTCTTTTAATTCCGTATCTGTCAAAATCATATGTTCTGTTATTTAACCTACGATTTCTTCGTTTTGTTGTGTTTAAAATTCTGGTTACGATTTTAAATGAAGTGAAAATAAAAAATGTGATTTCAATGTTTCAGAATATATATTTGGTTGAACACATTTACAATGCATTTTTTATTGAAAATAAAATGAATGGGGAGGTTATGTAACATTTATTTTCATTACGATGTTGAATAAAACCTTCTCACTCTACAACTTCCTTGAACAGACATTATTTTCTTAACAAATATATAATGATAGAAATTAAAAAAAAAACAGTGAACCAAATAAGATAGTGTCTAATAAATTAAATAAAAATGATTTGGAAATCATTAATAAATCATTTCCACACTTAGCTCTGTGACATTTTGACTTGTGTACCGTAAGTACTTTCAACAAATGAACATTAAAACATCTACTTTAATAATTTATTAAATCTTTTGAAATTATTTTTATTTAATTTATTAAATTACTGTGACCAAGTGAATGAACACTCTTCTATTCATAGTGTCTAATACTTTGTTAATGAAATTGGATTTCCGAACATTTTATTTATATTTTATTATTATAATATTATGTAGTTATACATGAAAATTATATTCATTTTATTCCTCTTTGTAGTTTGCCCCCTCAAACTATATTATATATATATATATATTTATACTCTCAATTACTTGATAATGAACCGGATAAATGTGATGGATTTTGACCATTTAAAAGAATAAAGTGTTATAGAAGAAATTAACATATTTACGAGAGTCAAGCTGTTCAAATAATTCAGGTTGTACGAATCATTCTAATAATATACACAGTTCAGAAAATTTAAACAAATTGAGGGCTTAGAGTATATTAAAGAATTTTAAATGCACAAATTAGAAAATTATTTTAACTCCAAAGGGATGTAACACTCTTTATATTATTTTTTATTAGATTCCTCTCTGAATTATCTTTACAGCAATTTAATATAGTTGGTAGTTTTTATTAATTGTTACTGCAGAAAAAAAAAAATGTTCTCAAAATTTTGATAGTTGTATTGGTGGTTTATTAGTACACATTACATTTTTGGTTTTCAAAATGGAGAAATTAAATTTTGTATATTTACTAAGATAACATCATTCTATTCGATGATCATTTTAAATGTGATATATTTGTATATTTAAATGGCACCCTATAGTTTTCCATTTTTTTTTAATTATCACAAAATGATATATAAATATTTCATTAAGCCTATCTTCTGTACTTCCCGAAATATTTCACATTTCATAGTATTTGTAAGGCATTTTAACAATGAATTGATTAGTTTGACATGAAAAACAATTGAAATAACAGTAATCAAGCATATGAAATTAAGGAAATTGAAAACAAATGCCAAATAAACATTATTTTCAATTTAAATTAGTGGGTTGGAAAATCTATATGTGAGAATGAAATAATGGTTTATTTATATTAAATAAAAATGATTTGAAAATAATTAATAAATTATTTTCACATTTAGCTCTGTGACTATTGACTTACCTACGTAAGTACGTTAAACAAATGCACATTAAAACAACTACTTCCCGGGCAAATACTCACGCCGGACATTGAATTACATAATGTACACCTGCTGCTGCATATCAACAAATATTGAATAATGCAACAAAATTTTGATCCGAGAAAAATTTCATGTAAAAACAACAAAAGGAACGTTACATAATATAAGGCCATCTGCAGACACGTGTTTCGGGATCTATCCCTTGTCAGTACAGCTATGCCTTACATAATTTAAAGATGTTAAAATAAATCAATTAAATTAATTCAAATACAATCAGCATAATTAAATCAGTTATATTAAATCAAATTAAACTAAATCAATTTAAATTAAATTAAACCAAATTAATTCAATTTAAATCAAAACCGAATAAAATTAAACGAAAAGAATTGAATCAAATTAATTAAAAAGAGCGACCCTCACCTGCCGCGCGCTGAGATAGTAATGACCGGCGAAGGAGGACGTGCGCTCGTGTATTGTTGTTATCGCAAATTCACAAAAAACTTCTCGCTGGCTATTAATATAAATAGAAAACAGTATTCATTCACTTGGTCACAGTTATTTAAATATATTAAATAAAAATGATTTGAAAATAATTAATAAATTATTTTCACATTTAGCTCTGTGACTATTGACTTACCTACGTAAGTACGTTAAACAAATGCACATTAAAACAACTACTTCCCGGGCAAATACCCAGCAGGTGTACATTATGTAATTCAATGTCCGGCGTGGGTATTTGCCCGGGAAGTAGTTGTTTTAATGTGCATTTGTTTAACGTACTTACGTAGGTAAGTCAATAGTCACAGAGCTAAATGTGAAAATAATTTATTAATTATTTTCAAATCATTTTTATTTAATATATTTAAATAACTGTGACCAAGTGAATGAATACTGTTTTCTGTTTAATGGTTTATTTTATAAATGAACCAAAATCATCCGAAATTTAAATATGTATCACATTTAAAATAATTATTGAATAGAATGGTATCAACTTGGTATGCATAGAAAATTTCATATCACCATGTCAACAAAAAAAGACGAACACTTCGGTGACTCATCCTATGTAAAAAATAATGTGCTTTTAGGTTAAAAAAGATGAGTAGGTATATTTCACAAAGTATTATTCAAGTTTTTAAATTTTAACCAAAATCTGGAATTAATCTCCTGGAATTATAAAAAAGTTGAATTAATTATACTAACTTAGAGAAACCAAGTGTTAGGTGAAATTGTATAAAAAAAAATACAAAAAGATAAATAAATGTCTCTGAAATAAATAAGGGAACCAATATTTGAACACTTTTAAATTTACATGTATTGTATGCAAATTCCTGCTTCCCTATTCATTTTTGAGAAAATTTGAAGAATTAAATTATATTTAGAATCTAAAAATCTATTCAAAAGTCAATTTAGAATTGATGTATAATTAATTTATAATGAATTAAATTAATATAAAATCCCTTTCGTGTATAAAATTTCCACATATTTCTGGTCGTATAATTGGTAAATAGAAATTTAATAAAATTGTGATTTACAATCTTAAATTTAGTGATTTATTTAATTAATCAATATTTCTTATTTGTACAAAAAAAATCCCTTTCATGAATCATGCATTAATTAAATGCTTGTCCTGCTTCACCGACAACGCGTTGATAACTGGTTGCCTATTTTTTAACTAAAGCCATAGTAGTAATTAGTGCCTGAACTTTTACGCTATTTTAGAGGTCAAATATGCTACTCGAATAAAGCGGTATTTAAAAAAAATCATAGATATATTTCGCCAATGTTTTTTGAAGATTAAACTAAAACAAACATTATTTTTACATTTCATTCACAATACATCGAAAGAAGAGTATTTTCCAAATGTAGCTGATATTTTTTAATTCAATATAACACAAAATATAAAAATGAAAATATAATGAAATAAGAACAATTACAAAAAAAATAAAAAACAAAAAACGAAAGTCACGCCTGCATGTAGAAAAAAAAAAATACCTATTTGATGTAATTTTTAGTTATTTTTTTAAATGCACCGTTTGGATTTTTAAACGAAAATACTGACAACCGTTTGAAGGATCCTGCCCTTAACCAACTATTAAAAGTTATAACGGCCAAATAAACCGCAACAATACTTTACACAGCAATAGAACTATAACTACACTATTCCAATTTTATTTTTAATTATATCTAAAAATTAATATATTTTATAAACATTGAAAAATCTAAAAAAACGATTAAGTTGAGGTATGATCCGTCCTAATAAATTTTGTACTAAAACGAAAGGTGTGATCCTATTTTGAAATAAAATTTATATAGTTTTATATAAAATAGCGAATTTTGAATTTGATACCGGAAGTGAATTCATTTGACCAAACTCAACTGGGAAAGAACCATCACATTTTGTTTCGTTTGAAATAAACGGAAAAAATGACGGATGAGAAGTTATCAATAGATGCCGCCAATAGATCATAAAAACTCTAAAAAATAATATTTGGAGTTTATTTCGTTTGTAATTATACTTGAAATAAAAGCAATAGATACAATTAAATTAGTCCTTTCCTTAATATGAAAAACAACATTTTGACTGAAAATAATGTTCTTAAATGAACATTTAATAGTAAAAGAAAAAATATTAAGTGAAAATATTGTCTCTTATGTTTTAAATTATTTAGAAGAATTTCAAAATTCATTTTATTTCTTACCTTACAATGGCTATACAAAATAAAGTAGTAGTAGTTTATTGATGCAAGTACGTACAGAAAATGTTTACATAAGTTAATTAAAGAAATACAGATAATGAAATGTTATACATAAAGAATAGTGGTAGCAGGAAATATGTTAAACCTATTAAAATCAGTATATATATATATATATATATATATATATATATATATAAGAATCTAAAGTCTAAAAATCAAGATAAAATACAGACTATAATATATCACAGTTACATTCACTTACGCGTGAAGAAACTCATGTATAATATGGTGTTGAGCTCAAATTGGCTTTCAGATAAATTTCAAAATTGTTCAGTGGAAGGCAACTGACAAAAGCAGGTAATTTATTGTAAAACTTAAGTCCCCAGAATCTAGGTCTATCCCTTGATTTACTTAGTTGTGTGTGTCGAGTGGTTCGGAACGTACTGCACGAACTGGAACGAACTGCGGGACGAACTCGGAGCGAACTGCCGAGGCACGCTTCTGCCGGGCGTATATATGTTGTCGTGTAGCTTGGTCAGCACTTTGGGGTTGTCTTGGAGTGGTAACACCTTCCCTCTTAGACGGAAGTACGCAGCCAAGGGTGAAAGCTTCTACGATTGGTTTCTTCCTCTGGATTCTGGAGAGCTGTCGGGCTGCGACGTCTTCTGAAAGATCTTTTAAAAATGATCAGTAACGGGGCGGTGATTATTATGATCAATGTTATGATCGATAAGCTTAAGAATCCCATATGACTGATTTTTACTTTCTTGAGATGTGTAATTTCTCTAACGATTCTTTTGTTTTATTAAATTGCGACCACTGGAGCTCTTGGATTTGGACATCTTCGTTTTTCCATCTTCTTTAAGTAAAGAGATGTTAACGTGATGAATGTGGAATTCTCTGTTTGGGATGTATGTCTGTCGGGTTTTCATTATCTCTTGGCCTCATTTCACACTGCAGTTATTGCTGAGTTGAATTAAAACTGTTCCGATAGTTTCGCCGATTTCTTCCTTGTCTTTGCAGTTGATTATCAATTTTTTCTCTGTGGGTGTCGTCAGGATCCATTCGTTTTCTGACATCCTCGTAAGTTGAGGTAGGTTTACAAGTGTTGCCTGGAAAGTGCACTTTTCTTGTCGAAATTGATGTTTTATTATGTCATACTCGCATGTAGTTTCTTCGTGGGCGTTTCTGCTTGTTTCTTCGCATATGAACTTCTTATTGTTGACATGTTTGCATAGCTTGTTCATCGATAAGTATCGTTTGGTATTTTCTGCTAGGTACGAGTTGTCGATTTTTATTTGTTTGGAGTATTTATTGTCGAATTGGGGAATTGATACGTTTGTAATTCGCATAAGGGGATTTCAATTAGGAAATTAAGGATGTTTTCTTTGCAATAGGCCTTTATTGTCACGATTTTTGAGAGATCGTAGATGTTTTCTTGCGAAACTGTTAGAAGATTTTTTTCTGTTTTTAAGTGACTTTCGATATTTTTAAGTTCTTTCAACAATATTTCATTAGCTAATATTGTTGGGTGATAAATTTCAATTCTCGAAAATGTCTTGGCCGTTATAACTTTATCGATCTGTGTATTTATTGTGGTAATACTGTTTGTTAATTGTATTGCCATTGTTATTAAATCTAATAACAATGGCAATACAATTAACAAACAAATTTTATGGTCAATGTCGATTTAAAATAGAGTTTCAATTTTGATTATCTGTCCTAGTTTCATGATTCTTGATTTTATACGTATTTGATTTTTCTTAAAAAGTTTTAGATTTTCTTCTATGCCTGCCAATGAGAGTGATATTTGTTGTTTCTGTGCTTCCATAAGTTTTTCTCGATTTAAGTACAATTTATTAATTGCTTCATCGTATCTTAATGCGTCTTCTTGGTCGAGATTTCCGGATATTGCTTTAATAATGCTTCGTACGAAGTTAAATGCTCCTCTTTTTGTGCGGATGACGGCCATTGCTTGTCTCCAGTTGTCGTTCATTAATTCCTGGTTTGTTCTTAGCGCTGATAACATGGCGGTTAATTCTTGTGTAACTTGAGTTGTTTTCTGAATTGTCAATTATATTTTCGCTTTTCATCGGATTCAGATCGTATTACGTTGCAATAATCCATGACGATATTTTATTTTCCACTGTTCCGAGGTAGAATGGAAATAAAGTCTCTTCGATGGTTGTTATTCTCACGATTGCTGCTGTCCGGAGGACGAGACATCTGTAACAATACCATGCTTTAGACGTCTTTGGTGTTAACGTTGTATTCCTCTTTTAGTATTCACTTCAACGGTATTATCATCGTTTATTTTGGTAATTATGTATGGTCCGAGGTATGGTTTCATTAATTTGTTCGATTTCGTTATATTCGATACGTATACTTTTTTTCCTATTTTCCATTCAGTTGTTTTAACTTGTTCTCGTTGTCTTTGCTGTGTGACTTCTTTTCTTGCTGTATCTTTCCGTTGTATCTTTTCATAAAGTAACTTCATTCTATCTCTGTTTTTACTTATTTCTTCTTGATAATATAAATTTTCTTCATAATATAAATTCATAGGGTTCCTTATTTTCGTATGTCGGAAATGTAATTCCATGGGTGTAAATTCGGTTGTTTGTGATATGCTGTTGTTGTATGCAATTATAACAAGTTGCATTTGTTTTTCTATGTCATCCTCAGTTGTGTCTTGTAAACATCGGATGTGTTCTAATAGTGTGGAGTGAAATCTTTCGATATTAGCTTGAGATTCTGGGTTTTTGGACGTGCTGAAATGTGTTTCTATTTTATGTGTTTTTAATAGAAATTTCTTCGGGTATTCCATAGGCGGTGAAATAATGCAATAATGCTTCGACTATTTCGCTGGGGTTTTTGCTATTGATTTTGATCGCTTGTCCCATTCTTGTGAATGCGCCTATTACTGTTAGATATTTTTTTGCTGAGAGTGAAAATATATCGACAAATAATTTTTTAAAAGGTGCATCGGGTGTTTTCGTTATTGGTAATAACGGTACATCCGGGTTGCGGCTATATTTTGATCGTTTACATATGTCGCATCTATCAATGTAATTTTTACCACACTTTTCCATTTTTCTCCACCAATACGTTCTTCGTAAGTAGTTAACTGTCTCTTGGATTCCTCGATGGTTTTGTGATCCTTCGTGATATTTAATGATTATCTCCATTTATTGTGCTGGATCGTTTATGACTTTCGCTCTTCTTAGGCATCGTATGATTTTGGGTCCTTTATCATTAAAATTTTCAGTATAAACTTTTCATCATGTTTCATATAGTTCGCTGCCGTCTGTGTATACATATATCCTTCTATGATTCGCGTATTCTTTAAAGATTTTAAAAACGTTGGTGTAAAGTTCATTACGTGGGATTTTGAATTCGTATATTAATTTTCCGATATCATTCTTGTTAATTACTTGTAGTTCGTTATTTAATCCTGTTATGAATATAAATTGCTTTGTTTTATTATCTAAAATGGTGTCTTGAATTTCGATACCTCTTGTCGGTTCTATCATAGCGTTCGAGTGTATCGTGTTACTATCTAAGTCGTTCTGTATCAGGTCTCGTGGGGTTTTGTCGGTAATTCTTATCTGTTTGGTGGCGATTCCGGTGCTATATGACGGTTGATTTCGATTTATATCTTCCATCATGTCGATATCCAGTTCTCGAATTAGTTGTTCAATTTCTTCATTTATGTTAGCATTCATCGATTCTTCTAAAAGATCGTCTGATAGCATGAGTAATTGTTCTATTTTTATCCGCGATAAAGCGTCAGCGTTGCAGTTGGACTTGCCTTTCTTGTATTTAATTTCGAAGTCGTATTCTTCTAGTTTGATTTTCCACCTTATTAGTTTATTATTTGGTTCTTTTAATGACCATAACCATACTAAGGGTCGGTGATCGGTGCATAGCGTAAACTTTCTTCGAAAGATGTACGTCGAATACTTTTGTTCTTTTTCGGATAAGGTTCTCGAAGCGTAACAGATTGGTTTGTCTGCTTCGATTGGTCCTTGGGATAAAACGGCTCCTACAGCGATGTCAGAGGCGTCTGTGGTGATAATGAATTCTTTATTAAAGTCCGGGTATTGTAAAATTGGGTCGTTTGTAAGCAATATTTTGCACTTTTCAAAGGTTTTTTGATATTCGGGTGTAATTTTTGCATTCTTTTTTAGACATCTTGTAAAAGGTTTCGTTATGTGGGCAAAATCTTGTATAAATTTTCGATAGTAGACCAGTAGTCCGAGAAATGATTTTATTTCCGTCTTTGTTCTTGGGATCGGATATTTCATTATTGCTTAAATTTTTTCAGGGTTCGGTTTTACTCGTTTGTAATGTCATGTCCGAGATATTTTAGTTCTTTCTTTAAAAAGTTACATTTCTCTAATCTTATTTTGAAGTTTGCGCTTTTTAGTCGGGTAAATACTTTATTTCATTTCACTATATGTTCTTCTAGAGAGTTGGAATATATTATGATGTCGTCTAAGTATACTAAACCTGTATCTTCTTGCAATCCTCGAAGTACGTTGTCCATTAGTCTTTGGAAAGTTGCGGGGGCGTTCTTAACTCGTAATGCCCTTGCTCTGTTGTAAAGGCTGTTTTCGGTGCGTCTTTTGTGTCCATTTCAACTTAGTGGTAACCGCTTGCAAGATCGAGTGAGGTAAAATATTGACCTCTTCCTACTTTATCCAATATATCTGCGATGTTTGGTATCGGATATTTGTCTTCGATCATTTGTTTGTTCAATTGGCGGTATTCGAAAACAATTCGTTTTTTTGTTATGCTCCCATTTTTCTCGGTCGTTACGATATGTACGGGGGCACACCATGGGGAAATATTTTCTCGTATTATGTCTTGATTAAGTAATTTTTGAACTTCTCGTTTTATTTACCTTTTCATTTCGGCAGGCTGTCTGTACATACGCACGTAGATAGGTTTTTCGTCTTTCATGTTCAAGGTATGTTTGATTTTGTGGGTGAACGTTAATTTTTGTCCTTCGGTATAAAATATGTCTTGGTATTTTTCTAAAAGAATTTTTAGAGATGCTTTTTCTTCAATGTTAAAATTGTTTTGTTCGAGAATTTTGTTTAAGTCGGATCGAATTTTTTCTGATAGATCGGTCGTTTTTCGGCTGCGTTGTAATATTCAGTAAATTCTTGTACAGGCACTACATTAATTTGACATACTTCCTTCGGTACGCTGAAAATTTTGTGGGTTACATTATCGGCTTTTACAAATGTTCTTCCGTTAGTTACTTGCACTAAGTTTAAGGTCTATTTCATCTGAACCATGTTTGCGTTTGAAAGTCAGTGGAGGGAAGTAGGCATATCCGTTCGTCATATTGTTTACTGAAAATTCGATTGTTTGTGAGGTGTTAGGGAATATTTTTACTTCTTTGAGACGAGTATAGTACGGAATTTTCTTAGTTGACGTGGTTAGTTCTACTTTGACGGTATCAATTTGTCCTTTGATTGATTTTATTATATCCATTCCGATTAACATGTCGTAGTGGTCCGAAAAATTAAAGCAGTAAAATGTATGTTCTTTGTCATTTTCAAATATATCTGGAAGTGGTATTTTAAGTGCTCCTAAATTCTTCTTCAACTGAATAATCATTTGTCATCAAATTGTAAATTTTTTCGTTAATTAAAGATCGGGATGCTCCTGTGTCTAATAGAATTTTGTAGTTGTGAAATTTGAGATAGGGTAGTTGCGGGTCGACTTGTTGGTTTGCATTGTATGTTATAGTGCCGGTTGTTATCCGTTGTTTTGTTCGCACGGTCGGTCGTGAAAATTCTGCTGATAGCTGTCATCGTTGTTATCTTCAACAAGTTGTTCATCATCTCTTCTAGTATCTTCGCCTTGATGGTACGCATAGACTTGATTCATTTCATAGGGATTGTTGTCGTAGTAATCTGGGTTCATTGCAACTTCGTGTTGGTGGTTATTAGTCATATCTGGGTCATACATTCGTGCTTCGTCGAGCATCATGTGTTGTAGCCAGGGGCGTTTCACATATCTTTGGAATGATGATTGGGCTGGTCTTTTAAATGCTCTGGTGTCGACTTCCATCGGCACGACTTTCTGATTATTTTGACGTGGGTGTTGCTCTGTGTTGACTTGAGGGGTATTGAACTGTCGAGGTGTAACATACGGGTTGTTAAATTGCTGATGTGCGGAATATGGGTTGTTGTACTGCTGTTGTGCAGCGTTGAAATTATTAAATCGTTGGTTTGCAGTTTGCGAGTTGTTGAACTGTGGTCTTGGGAACTACTGTGGTGGAATGTATCGGTATGCACTGGTATTGTTTACATTACGTCTTGCTTATCTGTGGTGTTAAATGTCTACCTGCTGTCGCACTTGGTGTTGGGGCAAAATAGCGTTGTTTTTGCAAGTTATAATTTTCTATTTCGCTTGCGTATCCTTCAGCGGTCTCTATGTCGAGTGGATTTCCAAGTTTAACTTCTAATCCAGTTCGGTCATTTATCATGTCTAATCCAAATAGGAATGTACGAAGAGCAATTGCGTTGTATTGGTTGATCTTGAGTAATCGTATTTGTTGATTGGGCTCTTCCAAGTTAATTTTCGACAATAGCGTATAAAGAATTGATTTTATTTTCGCGGCTAGGTCTTTTGAATTATCTCCTCTCGCGGGTCTTAAGTTGTTTAGATCGTATGCTAAAACGTCTTCGGATCGTTTATCACCGAAACTGTGGACTAAAATGTGTTTTAGCTCAGGCCAGGTGGTCGGCATTCGGTTGGCGTTTAAAGCTGCACGAGCTTTTCCTTCCAGCTTTCTCATGAATATCATGAGTAGCCTTCTTTGTATTCGAACATCGGGTTCGTTTATGTTTAAAAATTCATCGATTAAGTATTCGCAAGCTGTGACGTAGCTGCGAAGCGTTGTTTTGTCTCCGGAGAATACCGGGATCAAGTTTTGGTCAACGGGTTTGATTTCTTGGGCCATCTCTATTTCCTCTACGGCCTCTAATTTCGCGTTGAGATTGAAATGGTCAATTTTGGGACGTGGGGTGATAGGATAGCAGTATTATTTCTTTTGGTACTTACAGTACAAGCTTCGACCGGAACTCGGCGATGTGAGCTTTGTTGCGGCAAATGTCCTTTTCCTTGGTGTCCTTCGCCTGTGAGTTGGCAATTTGAGCTGCGTGACGGGAAGCTTCTTGTTTTCTTGAGTTCGCTCCTTTTTGGATTCGATTTTTCACAAAGAGTTGACACTCACCGTTAATTACACGATTTGAGAGTAAAAACGTTAAAAAATCCGAACGACTGCGCCAGTTAATTTTTCTCATAAGAAAATCTCGTTTTTAAAAAGAGTTTTATTTATTAAAATGCACAACTTAATTATAAGGTTAACAATTTGTAAATGAAAATGAATTAAAAATAACTTTGTCGAGTGGTGCGGAACGTACTGCACGAACTGGAACGAACTACGGGGCGAACTCGGAGCGAACTTTTACTTAAAACTTTTTTCTATCAGAATTAAAAAATGAAAAATTGCTAAGAGTAAAGTTGCACTTAATAAGTTTTGATTGTAACGAAAAGCTTTAGAGACCATTCCACTGCAGTAAAAAAGCTTAGGTATAAAGTTTGGGTTTAATCCATTTAGCCGTTTATACGCTATCGCGGAAACACAGACACAACACACACGCATATTTTTAAAAACTCGGTGGAAAAATGTGCATATTCCTTGAAGTTGGGGATTCGAAAATGTTTATGATGGCAATACTTTCCCTTAGACAGGGATCCGGGGAAAGTAAAAATGTATAATCTCTAAGTGTATAATCTAAGAACTGAAGATGAAAAAACACAAAGTTAATAAAATAAAATAGTCACTAAAATCAAAAAACTCTATGAATACAGTTGCACTTAATGAGTTTTAATTCTGATCTGAGTTTTCAAATCTTCCCACTATTATAAAAAGGTTGGATATAACATTTGGGTTCAATCCTATTAACCGTTTTCGCTCTATCGCGGAAACACATATACACACATAGACATTTATTAAAAAAATGGATTAAATGGATCTCAAAACGTGTATATACGCTGAAATTTACGATTCAAAAATTTTTACGATCACAATACCTTCCTATGGATAGGGTTCTGGAGAAATGAAAAATATGTGGAAGAATTTTTTTTCTAAAAAAATCTCTTTTAAAACAATGTTACTGTAAAATAACCGCGTTTTTATTATTTCAGATATTACGAATTGGATGTTATCGTCGGTTCCACAAAATTATCCGGCGAAGGTGGGCAACGTATTAAAGTAGCTTCAGCAGTTAAACATGAACTCTACGACAAGTTCTTCAAAGCATACGATATTTCAATATTGAAATTGACAGAACCGATTCAATTCAATGAGCGGATTAAACCGATAGAGTTACGCCAAACTGAAGTGTTGCCCGGGGAATCCTGCATCGTCAGCGGATGGGGTGATACGAGTGTATCTACTGGATCTCCGACGAACCTCCAATTTTTGAAACTAAAAACAATTGACAACCAAACTTGCAAAGAGAAAATGACTGGATTCTTTATTTTTGACAGTCAATTATGTACACTTACTCAAGCCGGTGAAGGAGCTTGCAATGGTGATTCTGGAGGTCCCTTAGTCGACGAGGATAGAAAGTTAATTGGTATCGTATCCTGGGGCATTCCTTGTGCCACGGGAAGACCTGATGTTTTTGTGAGAATATCTAGTCTTTTGGACTGGATAGAAGAGCACCGTAATTAAGTTGATAAACTCAGTATAATTAACATTGGGAGAAATACATGTCTATTTCAATAATTTATTGTTTTTTTTTGTGCACCTGTAATAATGTTCGTCTTTTTATTTTCATAGTTTCATGAAGTAGTAAAACGATGTCTTCATTCAATAATCCTGAAAATTAAATGTTGGTTATTTTTTCACGTCCATCAACCTTTGTGTAAATATTTGAGCATAAAACTTATTTTTTTTTTAATTAATAACAGAAATAAGATGGAGTGGTCAAAATTCAATTTTAGCTAAATATTTTGTTAAAAATGAAAACCTGAAATATTATTAATTCGCTTAAATTTTCCACAATCTACTATGGGGGTCTAAAAGGAAAGATTTGCATGGACGATAATTGAGAAGAGTGACGGTCCTCCTTAGCACGGGATCCCATACTCATATGTGTACGAGGAGTTCGAATTTCTCAGCTGTCGATTTATCTTTTTCCTCTCCGGGAATAGTACACAATTTAGAATGGAAAACGACCTGTGCGTAAGTTAATATTTCCCTATAATAATTAAAACCATTGTAAAGTGGGTAAGACATTCAGATTAACATGCCCACGACACGTGCATGAGATCATTTGAGAGGTAACATATAAATACATTTTTGAAAAGTATAAATTCCTGCTTACCTTACAATCATGCTGTGATTTTTGTATCCGTAAATATAATATAATAAAAATGAAATTAAAAATGGTCCATCGAGAAATATGACGGCAAACATTTATACAGGGTGTTCAGCTAATGTAGGAAAATGGCTTAAGCTAAAGTTCCTGGTACTAAAATATGATGATTTAATCAAAAGTTAACCATTAAGCCGATATCATCTTCAAACTTAAAGAAAATATTATTTTTTTAATAATAACAATTGAATGTTTTATTTGATTTTTACGAAATTACCATAGCTTAATATAATAGAATAATAAATCATTTGTGTTAATATGACCACCACCAATCAATATTAAATATAGAATTCAGCAGTACCATCACATAAATATTTAAATATCTTTTAATTCGGACACATAATTGAAATATTTCTTGTCTCTCTCTTATTTTCGATCAATTTTAAAATATTCGCACAAAACAAAATAAAATTCAAATCAATTACTACAATTATTTCGTAAAAAAATCAAGTTACCCAAGCCATTATAGACACATTAATTTTCTAAGAGAATAAAATTTAAAATTAACATGTTAAGTGATAACTAATAATTCAATAACTAATGTAGTTAGAAAATATTTAATGTAATAAGTACATTAATAACTATTAAGTTACATTTATTTATTTATATTCCAGGAAACTAGATTCGCAATTTACAAAAAAATAGAAGGAATTGTTTTGCATTTTATTTTTATTTCATTTTTTTCGGTCAAACTGTGCAAATTATCGAAATTTATAAAGAGAAAAAAATCGTTCAAGTAATCCTTTTAAAAATATTATTTCTAGTGCGACCCCATATTATACCCTACCTTACAACATGTTGCTAGAGTTACATTCGACTACTTTGAACGACACCAAATTAATATTTTACCCTGGCCACCAAGATCTCCAGACTTCTCTTCGATATAACATGTGTGCGATATTAGCGATAGGAGACTAACCCGTTTAACTCGTCCACCAGAGACTTTGACGGCCCTTTGTCGTAAATTAAAAGTTGTTTGGGATGAGATACCACAGGAGGAGGGACACCTTATAGAAGTATGCTTAAGCGTACACGTTCTGGTGAACCGATTACTTTGAAATTTTAACCTATTATTAACTTTATAATTACGAACATGTGTACGAAAATTTATAGAAATACAATCGTTATTGGTGACTACATTTCTATTGAAATGAGTATATTTTTTCAAATTGTTTTGCATTCACTAACCAGGCTACCATAACTTAAATGGTGAATTCAACTAATATTTTTATCAAGTGCATAACTATAATCTTTAGGGGAATCTGATGTTGATTTGACAATTCAGCCAAATAGATTTAAGAAAGCATCACCTTCATTATAAGTATTTGGCATTTAATGTAGTAACCTATCTGTAGATGTACCTCAACTTTCACCAAAGAGACAGTCTCTGAAATCTGTTAGATTTTGGTTGTTGCGTATGTAACTTTCCTACCATGGATTTCCTAAGAACAATGCGTTACTTTGTTCTCAGGAAATAGATTTGTTTGCGCCAGATGCTGCAAAAAAACCGAAACGTCCTCAGGTGGGCTTCATTGAATTTTTTATTGACATTTTGTGTATTTCTTCAATTTTGGATACGGTTGAAGCGCAATAAACTATTGTTAATTTTTTCTAGAGATACAAAGGACGCCTAGCAGAACGTTCGTAATTAGGCTCAATTCGAGATAATCCTCGGGCGAAGGATTAAGTTGTAAACGCCCTTCTAGGAACCATTTTCAACCCCGAACCACCTCAAAAACTTCCCGCCATATGTTTTTCCTTTCGTGTTTAACTTATATCTCTATCACATTTTCTTCTCGCTCTGTACTCCCACTTTTTCCCGTTTTTGTAAAATCTGTATTTTTATTTTCTTATCACAAAAAGAGTCTGTTCTCAACTTTGAAACGAGCAACATCACATTCTTCGATCGTATCCGCATTAAATCTCACTTATAATTCTAAGTTTATATTCTATAATTTTTGTTATCTGCTTTTATACATTAAGCAAGTTGTTAAATAAACCTTTATTTAATATTACTAGTTTTCGTAATTTTGATGCCAAATCGCGCAAACACGCGATTGTAAGTATTTTTTATCTCGGGTTTCTTAGTCACATGAACATTTTTTTACACCGAGTGTCTAGGATAAGGGGCGAACATAGAAAAATAACATATAAAATTAAATATGTGTAATTATTACCTCCTCTATTAATATTAAAGAAAAATAGTAAAAGATTATTTTTTAGAGTATTAAAAACTGTAGTAAATGTATCCATTTAATTCAAGTTTATACCAGAATCCATCTCAAAAATAATAAAAATAAGTTGAACAATGTACCATTCAATAAAAACCCTTGCCATGAGTTTGACAAATGTCATGTTAGAGTGAAAATAATGTTGCTAGCCAGATATCAATTTACGCATTATAGTCGTTATGACTAATAATCTGAGTTATTCCAATGAAGAGAGGTTATTCATTATAAAAACGTTTTACAGTGGCGTCAGTTTACGTAGAGTTCATGATTTATTTTCAGTTAAATTTAACAATCGACAAATACTGTCTGTATCAATAATTACCAAGTTTGTGAAAAAATTGAAAATACAGCAAGTGTAGCGGCAGATGATTCATAAGGTATTTTAATAGTACAATTTCAACAAATATTAATTCAAAAATATTAATATTACAGGCAAACGGAACAGAAAATGCAACAATGATTTGGAAGAAAGAGTTTTGGGTTTGATAAATGCTGAACCAACTACTAGCATACGATGTATTGCTCGTGAGTGTAATGTGTCTAAATTCTCTGTACATAAGGTTCTGAAGAAGCATGGATATCATCCCTACAAACATCAATGTCATCAGAAGATACCACAAGTGGTGGAAGAAAGCAGACGTGTATTCTGTGAAATAATGCAGGATTGATCAAAAACAGACCGAAAGTTTTTGCTGTCTCTCCGATGAATGCACGTTCACACTTAATGACGACGAAAAATCCACGGATATGCTTAATAACTATAACCCAGTTCCCGCATAAAATAAATATTTGGGCTGGTATTTTTAAAAATAATATTATTGGGCCATTTGAAATTTATAGAAATTTAAATTCGAATTCTTATTTAGACCTTTTAATTGACCAGGTTGGCTCTGCGTTAGAAGAAGTTTCAGGTGGAAATCAGGAGATATGGTATTAGCATGATGGATGTCCGGCCCATTATGGTTTAAATGTAAGGGAAAATTTAAACGCTAATTTTCACAATTGTTGGATTGGTCGCGGTGGCACTATCAATTGGCCACCAAGATCTCCTGATTTAACGCCATGCGATTTATTTTAATGGGGTCACTCAAAAAAACAAAATTTATAAAAAAAACGCCATCCAAATATTAAATCTTTGCAGGAGGCAATTTTTGTGGAGTGCAGATTAATTACATATAGGCAGTTGGCTAATATAAGGCAGGCATTTTATAATAGATTGGGTTATTCTTTACACCAAAATGGAGAACTTTTTGAGTATTTTTTCTAACATTTCCCATTGAGCGTAGATAGAGTACAATAAACATTTAAACAAAAATAAATCACTAACTGTTTGTAATCTGACACCAATAAATTATCTTTCTTCCACTAATTACGTGTTATTATGACTTATCCTAAACGACAAGCATGCATTATAATTATTTTTCATCATTTAATTTTCTTTAGCAACATTTCGATAATATGGATTCTGGTACAAACGTGAATTAAATGAATTCATTTAATACAGTGTTTAATACTCTAAAAAATATTCCTTTACGATTTTTCTCTGAAATGAATAGGGGAGCTAATAATCACACATATTTAATTATCCCAGACACTCGGTATGTTATAAATATCGGAATAATGTAAATGTAAGTAATTTGAATTTGGTTGAATATTACCTAATTAAAGTAGGCAAAGAACGGCATAAAGATAAATTGAAAGAAGTCAAAATAATATTTATTCCGTTGTGAGAGATTTGTATATACAGGGTCATGAATCACAGCTCCCGCCTTCAATAGCTCAGTTACCTTATTTAACAAATAACTTGTATAATTTTACTTACAAGATCATAATTTATTTTTTATTAATTTTTTAAACTAATGGCGCAAAAACATTATTTTTTTTTGTTGGCATTACTGATCCGATTTCAATAAAATTTTAGGGGTATGTAGGTGATAATAAAAGGCTCGTCAATTATGAATAAAATGTATATCAAGCAATTTAAAAAAGTATATCATCAAGCCGTAACTCTTTTTTGGGATACCCTTTATAATCAAAAATATTTTCCTGACGTACGTCCTAGAACCCAAGTAAAGCTTCCAAAATTTCAAAGTCAACATAATTTGTAACCGAGCTATCGAAGACGGGAGCTGTGATGCAGGACCCTGAATAATAATTATAAAATATTTTAATTAATACACTTGGTTTTTTATTAAATTTTATATTTGTGTTCCGATAAGTTTCGACCAGTGGTTATTTTCAAGGAACTAATTAAATTAAAACTACAAACATGCTGATATAAAATTGAGAAGATTGACAATGACATGATTCACAAGTAATTCAGGTCAGGTCACAAGGGCAGTCGCGATGGGGCAGCTCTAAATTTCTTCGATGTTGTTAAATTTTGTTTTTTTCCACTTAGATTTAAATCTTGTTACCTGTATACAATATTTTCATTTGATTATTATCGAAAAAAATACTATTATCTATGCAGAGTTTAGCTAGATCCTGTAGAATTTGTCTTATTTTTTATCGCTTTTCTATGTTCCTTTAACCTCTTATTGAAAGTTCTTCCTGTTTGCCATATATAAGAACCATCGCAATCACCACAAAATATTTCATAAACGCCACACTTCTCTAATTTGTCTATATGTTTTATATTATTTACTAGAAGTACCGTCGAATCACCGTTTAGAAAGTAATTTAAAATCTGTGGTTACTACTACCTCTATCACTTATAAGTATGATGCAACAATACTTGTAGCTGAACTCTCCGATACGGTGATTGCTGACGATAATAGATAGCAACGTTTTTCAGCAGTCAATATTTTGGCGTACGATGGATGGCTTTCGTTGGTTAGCTTTCGCATTTGAAGATATAAATCTTTCGACATTTTACCCGTAACTATCAAGTTTAAAGCAACGTCGGCAGTATCTTACTTATTACAATTGCATGAACAAATTAAACATTGCAAAAACTAAAAAAATGTAGTCATTTGAAATACTCGGCTTTTCAATTGGCGCCAATATTCTACAATCCTAGAAGCTATTATAAAATAGATTAGTATATAGGTTGTCTCTATATACTAATCTGTTTTATGTATAATAATATCTTTAACGTTTGAAGAAAAATTATATGTAGTGAAAGGACTGAAGTGTGAAAATGGTGGTATCATAGAAAAAAAATCTTATCCAAATATAACTCAGAAAGATATTTCGAGGGAAATTCTATTTCATTGTATAATGTATTCATGAGATCATTGCACTACCTCCGAGATGTGAATCTCTTCATTATATATCGACTAGAATCTCCAAAGAGTGCGCTGTCTTTGCAGATGAACTACACACCGGTATAGTTATTGCGGGGATGATTTTTTTATTTAGTACAATAAAAAATGTCAGTGAAAATTTTAAATTCAAGAGAAGTTGCAGAAAAAAAAACATGCGAACGTTACAATGTTTAAATTATTTTTAAGTGCTAAATTTCAGTAAAATTAAAAATTCACATAATCGAATCAAACAACTTTTTCAATTACTAAAACTAGACTATTTAAACAAGGAAGAACATATTTCAATTGAAAATATTTGTGCTAAAAACGCAGACATTTTTTATCTACAAGATGATATACTTTCGACAACAGATATCTTCAAATATACAAATTAAAGTAAAAAACAATTCAACACCGGCATATATTAACCATACCGTCTTCCAGAATTTCAAAAACAGGAAATCAATAAGCAAATAAATAATATGTTAAAAATAACATAATTGAAGATAGTCACCGTGAATGGTCTTCACCTATTCTACTTATATCTAAGAAAAGTAATATTCATGGAGAAAAGAAATGGAGAGCAGTAATTCATTACAGATTACTTAACTAAAAAATTCAAGGAGGTACCTTCCCAGTTTCGAATATTACAACAATTTTATATTCTTTATCAGTTTATTTTTCGTATCTGGATCTTAATCAAAGATATTATTAAGTCGAGTTGACACCAGAATGCAGGAAGTATACAAGGGTCAGTATCAGATGAAAAGGTTACAAGTGAGATTAAAAACGAGTCTAAGTACGTTTTTCCGAATGATGACTGTAGCAATGTCCATTCCATAGGAATCCAGCGTGACACCGTAAGAATGACACATTAATATTATAGAATTATATATTTCCCTGAAATACAATTATGCAGTTAGCCCCGATGGTGTGCCGGATGTATTAAGAAATATTCTTACGCCCTCAGTTGTCCCGTCTGGCTTCTATATAACCCTCTCTAAAAGTGGGAATATTTCCCGATCGCTGGAAAACAGCATTCATTGTTCCTATTTCAAGTCGGGTGACCGTAACCGTGTTGCCAAGTATAGGTGAATTTCGCTTCAAGCGTACGTAACGAAAATCTATTCGTATTACAAAGTAAATATATACATTAATGTCTATAACACCTCCACATCACTTCTTTTCTTTTCCCATTCTAATCTGACGAGGATAACCACGCCTGCCCCATCTTCACTCATCCATTCTTCAATTATCCTTCCTCCCGTCCTTTCCCATGCACTTCCTACACTCTTGTCCTAAATTGCTCCATGTATCCCTACCAACCCCGCAGTTTGCACGTCATTTTGAAGTTCCCTTCAATCCATTTACCCAATTTCACTTTTGGCCACGTATTACGCTTTCCTCATTTTTTGTAAATGTTTGACGTGCTCTCCGTATCCTCCCACATACTTAAACACAAATCCAAGATATTTAATGTCATTCGCCCTCTCAATAAACTCTCCCTTCCATTCTAACTCTTTCACTTTACCTTCTCTTCCTTCATCCACTTTGCTTTATTAACATTCACACTTAATCCTCTTTAATCCATAAACCTCTTCATCCTAGCAAACATATCTGTCATTTCACTCCATTCACTTGTCAGTAACACAACCCAAGTTTCTGCATACATTCTTCTCACACTACCACTGTCGCACTATCCACCCTTCTTCGCCTCATACACTCCATTGGCCTTTATCCCGGAACTGAATTGTGCGCTGCTTTTAAATCAAGAAACCGCATACACTTTCTTTTTTCTTTCAATACCCTTTCAATCATCCCAGCAAGCGTAAAGATTTGGTCCCTCGTTTTCCTCTACTTTCTAAATCCTCCTATGACTTCGATAAAATGTTTTTTTTTCTTCTATCTACTTTTCCGGTAGATTTTTAATTACTGTTGTGAAGTCCGGTTGTAAGGGGTGGAAATTATATAATGTATTTTAATAGCAAATAATAATCCTTTATTAATTATAACCATGAATTAACATCACTCTTAATTGGCGGAGCAATACGAACTGACTGCATCGCGCAGGACACAAATGCGAGTAAATTTCGGCAGGCGCAAAAAATGATACACTTTTCATGTAGCGCGAAGCGCATATAGATAACTAATTTAAGTAAATAATAAAAAAAATATTTATCAAATTAATCGTTACATAATTTTATTTAAAAAAACATATTTCAGTCTGGAGGGTGGTTTACTAGTACGTTTGGGGCGCTCATATATTTGTACAGTTTTTTGACTAGTTATACCACTCTCCTCAATAGTTATAGTATCGCTTTTGTCATCAATCGCAATTTTATTAGTCCTAATTGGTGTGTACTGTATAATTTGGTTCGCATGCGTTTTATATATAATATCAGTATTGATAATATTCACTAAATACAAACATAATCCTACGCGTATTATAATTTTTGCCTTAGTCCATATCGGGGTTTGTACATTATTCCCATAACCACGAATCAATACTATGTCATTTACATAAAATAGAATATTTCTGTTACCTTTACAATATTTTTTTGTTTTTCTTGATTATTTACAATATTGTTTTTTTAGCAGATAAAAGCGAGTTCTAACATTATTACCTAACATAACTGTTGCGGGCGAAAAAACAGTTGTACAATGTTTAACATTTCGGTAATCGAATAAAAAGTTATTTAGCACTACATTCAAATCTAAAGATTTATTAATTATCAAAGCCTTTTTTAAAACTAATTTTACAAACTTCACTGCATTTTCCGTAGCGCCGTTTGACTGTGGTTGATATGGTGCGCTCGTTTTATGCCTAATACCAAAAACTTTAAAAATCCTGAAATTTTCCGGAAGTAAATTGTCTCCCATTATCACTCACAATTAATTTCGGTAACCCGAATGGTGCAAATGTACTTCTGAGAAATTTAATAGTTATTACAGTAGTAATATTTCTAATCGGAAACACTTCTAACCACTTTGAGTACACATCTAATATAATTAAAAAATAAACATTCATGAATGGTCCCAAAAAAATTATATGTATGCGTCCCATTTCTTTTCAAGAATAGGCCATAGATGCAATCCCACTTTTGGCGAGTCGTCGCGTAATTTTACACAACCTTCACAGTTATTAACTACCGTTTCAATATTTTTATTTAATCCGGGCCACCAAAAATACGATCTAGCCAGACTTTTCATTTTTACCATTCGTAAATGTGAATTATGTAATGTTTTTAATAATGTTAGTTGTATCTCTTTAGGTATAATTAATTTATTGTTCCATAGTAAGCAATCATTTTCTTTTGATAACTCATGTTTTATTTTATAAAATGTTTTCAAATTATTTTTAATTTTATAAAATTTTGGCCATCCAACATCCATATATTTACTAATTAATGCAAAATCTTTATCATGTTTACTTACCTTTTTAACAATTTTAAAATCTATAGGAAAGTTAGCATCCACCTTAAAAAAATAAGCATACTTAATATCGGCCTGATCGACTATCTCCTTACAAAACATCGATAGTAGAGATAATCCAACAGCAACATTATTTTCTAATTTAACAAACTCTATTTTATATTGAAAACCAGATAAAATTGTTGCTTATCTTAAATAATATATATATATATATATATATATATATATATATATATATACAGGGTGGCTACGAAGTCCTATATCTCAGTTATTTAGAAATTTACAAAAAGACATAATTTGTAGCTACTATAAAACTTCACATTTTAAAATCAGTTTCATATATACAGAGTGTCCAATAATCACGTGACGTATCAAATATATGATTTTTTAAATGGAATGCTATATTTTTATGTCGATTTTAGATTCTACGCTTAAAATTAATCATTTTTGACATAAGGTTTATTAGGTCAATTTTTAATATTTTAAAAGTTATAAACAATTTAATGTTGAAATCAATGGAAGTTTAGAGCCTTATTTATCAAAAGTGAAAATCTATGTAAACTTTCTGTTAACGCAATTTAATTGAAAAAATGCTTAATAATATTAGAAATAATCGTAATAAAGCAAATATGTACAGGGTGAAACAATACGCAAAATGTGTTTTTTTTTTCTTTATTCACTTAAATGGAACACCCTACATTTTTTTACACTATTTCGATAGAAAATTGGTTATTCTTTAATTTTTGTATAATGAACTATACTCCTATCTGTTACCGTTTTTTAACAATTTCAATTTAAAATACAAAATTATAAGTTATAAGTTTCTTATATTCTATAATTTAAGTAGGCTATAATTAAACCAAATGCAATTGATAATTATTTTGTCACATTTAATAACATACATACTTCCTAACCTAAAAGGATATTTAAATGACAATCGATATTTAAAGGAGCATGCAAAATATAAAGAAAATAGTTGCTCGACGATTATTTCGCAATTTATTGGGACACATATTTTTAATAAAAAAAGTAAAATGTTTTAATACTATTGAATTAAAAAAATGACGTGAATGCATCAATATGTTAATACTAACAAAATATAATGATATAAGTATTTTATTATTTCATTTAGTATCTATTTTCTGTTTTTCAATTTAACAAGCATATAGGAATATTTTAAATAGTTTTCGAATAATAACCAAAAAATATAGTTGTTGTTAGTTTTTAACAATTAAATTAATTATTTATTGAAGAAATATGTTTAACTGCACCAGTGTTACAAAATATTACGAAAAATGTACTCTACTTACTAAATATGATGTTAAGCGTAACTTTTACAACTAAATAAATTAGTTGTTCTGGCGCGGCCTACTTTGGTTAAAAATTCTATACCAAATTTGTATTATATTGTATTATATTATTTGAGATTATATATCTCTAAAACGGTAAACGATAGCTATTTAATATGATATATAAAAAATGAAGTGTGATCATTTTTCTATCAAAACAGCATAAAAAATATAGGGTATCCCATTTAAGTAAAAAGAGAAAATAATAATTTTGCGTATTGCTTCATCTTGTATATAAAAATTTGTTTTAAGAGAAAAAATAAGTATTTCTTTTATTATTAAGTATCTTTGCATTTGCTTGTCGTTGATAGAATGTTTATTTCATTTTCCATTATTGAAATATTAGGCCGTAAACATCTATCTATTGCAACATTCATTTGTTTATAACTTTTAAACAATGAAAAACTGACCTATTAAATTTTATATAAAAAAATGATTATTTTTAAACGTAGAATCGAAAATGTTCATAAAAAAATATCATTCCATTAAAAAAAACATATATTTGATACGTCACGTGATTATTGAACACCCTGTACATATGAAACTAATTTTAAAATATGAAGTTTGACAGTAGCTACTAATAATGTAAGTAACATTTTTTTGTATATTTCTTAATAACTGAGATATTGGACTTCATCGGAATCTTGCGCCACTCTGTATATATATATATATATATATATTGTGGAATGCCCTTTATTGGACTAAAAATAGCCAATAACGGTTTATGATCTGTTACTAATGTAAACGGTTTGGCGTATACATATTGGTAAAATTTAGACAATCTAAAAATAATAGAAAGACCTTCCTTTTCTATTTGAGAATATTATTTTTCAGCTGCATTCATTCAGCACTACATCTGATGTTAATTATAATTCTAAATTAGGGTTAAAATGAACCAAAACTTCACTTTCCGTTAATACATTTTTTAATTCTCTTAAAAGCAATTTCACATTCTTGATTCCATTGGAATTTAATATATCTTTATAGTAACTGATGTAATGGGTATAGTATAGTTGAAAAATCTTTTTATAAATTTACTATAACAGTTAACTAAACCGAGAAACGATTTAAGTTGTGAATTAAGGTTTTTACCCGAACGGTGGGATTTTTAAAAACGTTTTTATTTTATTTTTAATAATTTGTTACACAATGATAATTTAACTTAAGTAAATTTATTTATTATCCTTTTAATTTTATAATTTACATAATAATAACTTAACTTTATCAATTATATATCCCAAATAATATATTTCTTTCTTTAAAAAAACTACTTTATTTAATGAAATTTTAATCCTGCTGATTGCAATCTGTGTAAAACTAAATTTAATCTTTCTAAATGCTGCTTTTTATTTCCTCCTGTAATTACAATATCGTCAAGAAAACATGCAACACCATCCACTCCTTGCAAAAGAGAATTTACTTGTGGCAGAAGAGATTCCAAAAGCGAATGGTATAGGTCTCGGCCGATAAAACTTGTTCGAGTAACTTTTATCCATTTCTAATGTAATAGCGCCCTTATTAAATGTACCCAGCCCTGGTTGAAATAATTCTTTAAATCTGTTTATAAGTACATCGTTAATAAGTGTTATTCCTAAATTGAATAATTTAAAAAAAAAATCTCTATCCAGCAAAGGATTTCCTCCATTTTTAATAACATAAACTTTTAATAAAAATAATAACTCAGGCATCCCAACAACCCATTCCACAATCTTTCCACCCAAGTCCCAGCCATATCCCAGCGTATATTAGCCGTAAGTAAAAAATGCCAATATCCCTTCTTACAAAATTATGTATTCCTCGTAACCTAAATATCATTCCGAAATACAAATATCCTACCCTCACCATTCATCAATTCGTTTGCGAAAATCATCAGGATAGTTCAACTAGCTAGCATAGATTTTTCTTTAACTTCATCATAAATTCATGACAGGGTAGAAAGACCTCTGGTCGATAGCCCAGACAGACAAACATCTACATGTATTGTAATTATTTATGTTATATTGCTAAAATTATTTGTGTAGTCTGAATAAAGATGTGTATATTTATAATTTAATTTTTTAGTAGATTCAGGTTCAAACAAATCACTTTTAAATCCTGAAATTGCGGAAAAATATTTTTTCTTATAAAATTATTGTAGAATGTTTTGTAGTTTCAACGGCGGTTGCCCTAAACTGTCAACGTCGGCAAAATCACAGGATAATATAAACTTTTCACGGTTGTCACCAAACTGTTTATGAGGGTGTTCGATTTATGGGGGTGTTCCATTCCAGATGGGGATTGAGAGCAGGTAAAGAACTTGGAAGACTATGCTAATACGATTTTGATTTTCTTAAGAAACAATAATATTTTAATTTGTCAATTGCAATGATTTTCATTAATTGAATACAATTATAATAATATTGTTTTTGTTTATAGTAAATGTGGTGGGTAATTTATCAAGAAAAAAAAATCGAAATGTACATATAGTGGTAAAAATAAAAAAGTGAAAAAGGAATAAAACATTATTACATTATATCAAGAAACTTCACGTACTCAACAACAAATATCTTCGATATGTAATTTTGTTAATACTTATTTATGATTTAAAAAAAAACTATTGATAAAGAGCATAATGTGCTCAAAGAAGTGACTTACTTTAAATAAATGCACATTAAAACAACAACTTCCCGGGTTACTGATGGATGGTCATGATGGACCCAGTTTCCCCAACAGTTAATTTGAATGAAATTTAAATGGAAATAAAATAAAATTACAACAAAAATTACAACATAATTTGCTTGCTCTGTTGCAGATCATGGCGCGAAACTATATAAGGAATACTTAGAAGGGTGCTGGACTAGCTTACTCATCTGAAGACCTTGAAAAGGCTGTAAATGATATAAAAAATGGGAACAAAACTACCCATGGAACAGGAATGTTTTACAACATTCCTAGGAGTACTTTTCAACATTATGTTTCTGGAACTCGGGGGAAAGGACACATATCTCAAGGCCTAAGTGGTGGTGGTGGGGGTGTGACTTCTTACCTGTCTGCTGCTGATGAAGAGGAGCTTGCCAATGCAATCAAAGTTATGGAAAAAAATGGGTTTGGCCTAACTGGCGAAGAGGTAATAGACATTGTGCAGTGTTATATTGTTCTAAACAAACTCGAAACCCGATTCAAAAATCATCGACCTGGCCCAGACTGTTTTTTTTTTTCGTTTCGAAAAAGGAATCGTCTATCCATTAAGTTACTTCAAAGCATTGAACATTATCGCTGTGACCAAACTAATCCTTGGGTCATTTATGGCTTTTTCGAAACAATGACAGATCTTTTTGAGAAACTTGGTTTGAAAGGGAAGCCAGACCAAATATACAATTACGATGAGACTTCCTTCTGTCACGATCCCTCCAAAACCAGAGTTGTGGGCGCTGTTAATCAGAAGAGTAAACGCAAAACAAGCACCTCTGGACGAGAAAACACAACAACATTGCTTTGTGTTTCTGCTGATAGTAAGATGCTTCCTCTGTTATGTGTTTTTAAAGAAAAATCTGTAGTGGAAAGTTGGGTTGATAATGACATGCTCACGCAAACAGTTGTATCAGCCAGCGAAAGAGGGTGGATGGAGACTAAGCTTTTTTATAATTGGTTCCGAGAAGTATTTTTAACTAACATTGACAGAGAGAGACCAGTACTCTTATTATAAGATGGACATTCCACTCATATTTCCACAAACCACAAAACTCAACAAAATGAGGTAACCATAGTAAAATTGCCACCCCATACAACACATGTTTTGCAGCCTTTAGATGTGTCGGTATTTAAGGGCCTAAAACAGAAATGGGACAAAGAGCTGTGTAAGTGGCAAAGGCAGAATCCACGTAAGAAGATCCCTAAATAAGACTTTATATCTCTTTTAACAAAAGTTGCTCAAGAGGTGTCTCCTATGAGCATTATTAATGGATTTAGAACTACAGGCATATATGATCCTGAACCAGAAATTCAAGGACCCAACAAAAAAGCTATTTCTGAGTCGGTCTTTGGTCTAATAGATCTTCAAAAATATAAGAAAGAACTTGCCATAAAGTCTGTAGAGAGAAATATAGAGGCTGTAACGTCAACAGAAGAGCACAAGCAACCACTGATAATCGAGCTGCCGTCTACAGCTAATCCCGAGGTGCCACTGACAGAGGAGCCCAAGCTGTCTTTGACGGCTGAACATGATCAGCCATTAGCAGAAAACACTGAGCACCTGATGGAAGTCCATGGAGTAGAACAACTCCCAACACCTGAGCTTGAACAGCCATCAACATCAAAGCGACAGACTTTTGAAGAACTACATCAATTTTTACTTTGCTCATAATTGGCTACTGATTAATAATTGTAGGAGCTCCTTTCTGCACGTTGACCATTTCACTAATGACGTCCAAGCTCTTTTTGATTTTATTTAATGCCTGATTATTAGCTTCTATTTTACTTAAAACGGTCTAAGACAGGTAAGTTTTCAGATTTTTATTATCAAGAGTAATGGCGAGCATCAATGCATCTATAACTTTTGTCTTATTAATAAAGAATGTCTGTCTTCTTTCATAATCGTTGTTTTATTAGTAAAAATTGTATCTAAATCATCCTTTATAATCTTTGAATTATTAGTAATAATATTATCTAATTCATCCTTTATAATATTTGTTTTATTATTTATCGCCTCATTAAATTCCATTCTTAGCCACATACATCTATCTTTTAAGATTTTATCCAGAGCTTCGATAGTTAATTTAAGTTTGTTTTCAATATCTTATGAATCAGTTTTCTTTTCAATTTCAGTTAAGATTTTAGAAATATTTTCATAATTATTATCAACATATAATTTAGTTGCATCATTCAATTCATCAGGATCTAGAACATATTTTAACCGTTTTTTCTGCATGTCGTAATGCCCATCCTGTGTTAAAGAAAATCCCAAACCTGGAGGGCCGCGACCTGCAGTTAGCGCCTTATTGGAATGACGTCCGAACTTGTCAACACTCATCATGTGAATAATTTAAAATTAAGAATTAATAGATTATATTAGCTTCTCTGAGCTCTTCTTCGATTGATGCAATTTCATTGGCGTGAGAATTATTCCCAGCACGCTGTGAGGCATGTAGTAACCATAGTCTTTCAATTAACTCATTGGGATCATTTTTGAATCGAAACTGCGACCACCTTCAGACTTTTGCGCGCTTGATTCAGATTTTGATCGTTTTTTTTTTGTGAAGTTGGCAGTAACGGTTTTATAATATTTCTATACTTGTGTGACCGAGTCTCTTGAAGTTGTTGTTCCGGGTCGAAACATCGATGTAACGAGTTTGTTCTTTTAAGTATGTCTACATAGTTTTTTCGATCATCTTCTGTGTATGCATACGGATCTTTTCTAAACAATAATTCATACAAACCAGAAGTTCCTTTGTATCTAAGACCATCATTTATTAAATCATTTTCATCCATATCAATTACAGTGTTACCAATTTTTAATTTAGCATCATCATTATTAAATTTAATGCGATGAATGGGATCAAAATCATCACCACCTTCAATCAATAATTTTTCAATATATTGCCTCGGCAGTGGTGCAAATTGTTCTAAATATTCATTAAGTATGATTGGATCAGGTGGGGAAATTAATGATAGATTTTCGGAAAGACATCACCATCATCTAAAAAGTTCAATCTCTTAGGTTTAAAGGGTGATGAATGAGCAAATTGAATGCCCTTTTTTTAATTCTCTTATTTTATTGCTTAATTTTCTGATTTTCTTGTTTAATTTCTTCATTGGACTTAATAATTTCTTTGTTTAACAATTGCTTGCAGAGGTTCCGTGATTGGTTGATATATCATTTTCAATCTCTCATCATCTTCATTACGATTTAATTTAAGAGCCAACACTTTTCTTTTGATATCCTTTTGTACTTGTATTATTTTTTTTGAATGTCACTCATCTTGATCCCCTCCCAATCAGCCTCTTTTTCTAATCAGCCTCTTTTTCCAATCAGCCTCTTTTTTCTAATCAGCCTCCTTTTCCAATCAGCCTCTTTTTCCAATCAGCCTCTTTTTCCAATCAGCCTCTTTTTCTAATCAGCCTTTGATCTATCGCCAACGGTGTCTATTGTTGAAATGGGGGATGTCCATCTAGTTTATCAGAATCTTTATCTATTGTAATGAACCCATATTTTTCTTTCCAACACTCTGAACATAAAGATTTAAACTTTTCAAAAGTCATATCAGCGCTCACATGATCAGTGTATACATGTTTTAGATTAAGATCATCGTGTTGGAATAATATAATTAAATTCGCATTATCACGTATTAAATGTTTGACAATGATAGAAGGAATCTATATTATTATGTCTACTCATGCTGAAATATTCTTGAATCTTATCCTGCTTGTCACAAACAACATCATCAAATATAAATATTGAATTTGCTTTCGCCTCTTCGGGGCTTATAGTTTCAATAGTTTCAGAGTTCTCTGCATAGGGAAAGTAATTCACCTCTGGAATACCATTTATAAGTTCTTGCAAATATTTATATTTGGGTTGGTAAAGCGACTTTGAATAAACGTAAATATTTTCAAATTTCAATCCGTTTCTATTTGGTAAAAGCGATAACATTAAATTCGATTTGCCATAGTTTGACGGGCCACAAATTAGAGCTTTGATTGAATTAGGTAAAAGGTTGCCGTGTTTTTTCACAATATTTTTTAAACCATTGCCGACAAATTCGTCGAAATTAAAAACGGGGAGAGACTGTTTCTGTTTGACAATATTCATTGTACTGTTACAGCCAACAGTGTTAAGAGTATATATATATATATATATATACAGAGAGGTTTTTTTAACAGTACATGTATACATAGGGGATATGTACCCTATGTATACATGTAAAATACCCAAGTCAAAGCATTGATGTATGTGTTTAGTTGCCTATAATACGCAACCCGAACGATCGATTCCTTCAACTAATTCAAAAAGCAGTTAAACAATTTTCTATTTCTGTTTATGACAATATCGAAATGCACAATGTGAAAGAATTTTCGCGATCGATTGAGTTACTGTCGTGCAGTTTCTGGTGGTAATTTCTAGCACTTATTCTAATTATTTATTTCAAGTTTATTGTTCTTCACTGTTAGTTTTCTTTCAAATTGTCTTAATAAAATCTCTTAATATATTTTACCTGTAATTTCTCCCTAATAATAAGTGACGAATTTTTGATAAAAAAAGGAAATTGCTTGTGACGGTAACGCATGCAGTGTTAGTCATGATTTATTACGTTGCGTTTTCGAAAGAAAATGTTTTAGTTATTTTTAGAATTATCCTAACTGAGGTATTCGGCCACTTTGGATTCATTTAAAACATGTCTTATACTCCTCTAGTACTGTTGGAATTGTAATACACGCTTGAAAGTCGACTTTTTCTTCATTTGTATACATTTTCGATCAAATATTTTACACATTTTGAAGTTTAGCGTTTGACGTTTAGTTGTGTGTTATAGGCAACACACATTAATCGGCTCAATGCGTTTGACTTGGTTTTTTTGCAGGTATACAGTTCGCCTAATGTATACTGATTAAAAAACCTCTCTGTATATATATACCTGTGCACTGAGTTTTGACTCTCAAATGATTAAGTGTCGCGGTAGAGGAATCATCAACTCTGTAATCAATAACCTACTATTTGAAGCACATATACCCGGCTATCAATACTGCGGACCTGGAACAAAGTTGGAGAAACGTTTAAAAAGAGGTGATCCAGACATTAATCCTTTGGATGTGGCTTGTAAAGAGCATGACATTGCTTACTCCTTAAACAAGGATTTGAGTAAAAGACATAAAACTGACCAAAAGTTGGAGTGGGCTGCTTGGAATCGAGTTACACCCAAAGCTGCTAAAATTGGTGAAAAAGCCGCTGCGTGGGCGGTTACCAACGCAATGAAGGTTAAGAGAAAGATGGGAATGGGTGTTACACCGCTAAGAAGCGGAGTTGTGTTGAAAGCTCGCAAGGCTCTAAAACAATTTAAACGAAAAATTGATAAACCCGGAGGTATAAAAGAAAGCAGTAAACTTGCTTTAACTGCAGCAAAGATCGCTATTAAGGAGGCAGGCGGGAAAAAAAAGATCCGAACGCCTAGAATTATATCTATTCCAAAGCGGGGTGGAATTCTACCCCTGATTCCTATATTTGCAGGTCTTAGTGCTCTCGGTTCGCTAGCAGGAGGCGCTGCGGGGATTGCCAAAGCTGTAAAAGATGCTAAAGTTGCTCAATCAAAACTTAAAGAATCGCAACGTCACAATAAATCGATGGAAGCGATCGCTCTTGGTAAACAGGGAAAAGGTCTTTATTTAAAACCTTATCGTAAAGGTGAAAAATTACCGCATAAGCCTTGGGAAATGGAGGCTGGCATAATCAACTTGGATTCGAAATATAGCAGCGAAACGCATTGGGTAGCTTATAAGAAAACGAGAAATGTTGTTAAATATTTTGATAGTTTTGGAAACTTATCTCCACCGCAAGAAGTGATTAATTATTTTAAAAATTGTGTAATTAAATACAATCACGACAGTTATCAAAAATTTAATATGTATAATTGCGGGCACTTGTGTATAGAATTTTTGTATAAATAAAGAACTCTGATTAAAAAATGTGTCAGTTATGTCTCAAACCTTTGCTTTACAAGGTGCAAGCAGTGTGCTCTCTACAAACTATTATCCACCCATTGAACTTGATTCTAATAAACAGTACTGCTTAGGGTTAATCGGGTTGCACACATATAATTCAATTCCAAATATTGAAGAGGGTGTTAATAATAAATTTATTTACGGGGAAACAATAATTAAAATTCCTACCGGCTCGTACTAGGTCATTGATATTGAAAACAAAAAAACAAAAACAGCTGTTGAGTGAGAGTCCGAAAGAGGAAGTTGATAAACTCTTATCGTTAAAACCTAATAATAACACTTTGCAGTGTGAAATTAAATTAAAGGAACGGTCGGTAAATTATTAGGATTTTCTGGGAATAAGATTCTCAAAGGCGGATTTTTGCACAAATCAGATTTACCGGTGCAGATAATTAAAATATATAGTATAAGAATTGAGTGTAACATAATAACCGGCGCTTATTACCGCGATAAATTATCTCATACATTGTTTGAGTTTAGTCCCTCAGTAGATCCCGGGTTTGCGATTAATATCGAGCCGAAAAATATTTTATATCTGCCGGTAAACGCCAGAGATAAAATTGATAATATAACGCTGAGAATTATTGATCAAGAAGGTGAATTGATTAATTTCAGAGCAGAGAATATATTGGTTAGACTCGAATTAAAAGTATGGGGATAGTTTTCGATAAAAAGGAGAGGGCAAACGTGAAACGCCAAATTCACACCCCATCACTCAAAGAGGTGACACGTATTAATATCGCTAGATTAGTATATCTCAGTTATAAAATAAAAAAATTATGGAAAACGTCTTTGAAGATGTTCAGTTTGATGACATCATTAGTAAATATCAACACCATACATATCAGCCTAGAACAACAAACTATGAAAATAACGATGAAATTCGAATTACCTGAGCGGCGAGGTCTATCACAATATCACTGCCGCTAAAAAAAAATGAATTGGTTACAAACGCGTTCGCTTTTCTGTTTGAAGAAATTACATTTGAATTAAACGGTGTAGAAATCGATCGAACCGGAGACTTGGGAATTGCGAGCACCTTAAAGGGGTTAATTTTTTATGACGATTTTAAGGACACAAAAGAATTGGGAATGGCCGGATGGGCTAAAACTGGTCAAATTAAAACATATTTTCCTAATAAAAATTTTACGCTCTCATCCCTTTGAAATGTTTACTTGGATTTGCAGAAGATTATCAAAAGTTAATTATTAACGTTAAACAAGAATTAATTTTACTTCGCTCTTCTATTGATGTAAATTGTTATGTGTTGATAGTGCACAACTTGTTTCACAAATTAATTTTAAACTATATAAGATCGAATGGAGAGTGCCCCACGTTAATCTGAATGATGAATTAAAATTGAAATTGATGGAACAAATCAAAAGTGATCCGAATATTTTAGTACCATTTCGCAAGTGGGAACTGCATGAATTACCAACTTTGAAAAAATTTCGAGATGATATTTGGTCGGTAAAAACCTCAAGTAGCTTGGAAAAACCTCGATTCATGATTGTCGCCTTCCAAAACAACAAAAAAAGGCGTGGCTTGTGCAGATGCATCAACCTTTGATCACAATAAAATCAGAAACATGGGAGTTTATCTAAATTCGAAATCTTTCCCATACGATAACCTAAATCTTAATTTCGAGAAGGAAGATTATTTGACTGCTTACAGCATGTACTGTCAATTCCAAAACAGTTATTACAATCAGCCGCGTAGTCCGCTGTTATCATTTACCGAGTTTAAAAATTGTACAATTTTTGTATTTGATGTCTCCAAGCAAAACGAGAGTGTAAAGTCTTCGGCGGTGGACCTGCGCATTGATGTAGAAGCATCGGAAGTTTTTAAAGATACCCGAGCATACTGCCTCATTTTGAGTGATTCAGTGGTCGAGTACACGCCAATTTCTGGACTTGTGAAAAGAATTATTTAAAAAAATGATTCGTAAAGTTTGCTTTGATTTAATTCCGATAACCTACACGTATTCATTAGAGGATGATGAGCAAGATGGGATAAATTGGATTCAAGAAGCTGCGGATAGACACAGATTTATGAAACGCGTCAGAGAAACAGAAGAAAAATTGAAACCAGTTTTATTAAAGAGACTTGTCATACCTCCACAGCAGAGGGATCTATTTATTGATATGCAGGGATTTATTACACCAGACTTTACTCCTAAAGAACTTGCTGCAACGTATGATGGGAAAACAATTCTCGCATATGTATTCAAATCTCCAACACCAAATCTCAAAAACAAGTTCGGTGGTTGGAAAATAATTACCATGGAATCTTATACAACAGGGACGGAACCAACTTAAGTGAATTATCAAAACTATTTAAAAAACTATCGGCCGATATTGTATATGTGAAAGGCAATCAACAGTTTAAACATTTAAAACAATTTTATGATCATGTAATTGATTTAGAATATGATAAAAATTGTCCACATTTTAAAAGATCATTGTTCTGTTGTCAATCGCATAATAATAGATTTAGTGTTTGTAGTATTGTAAATGTAGAAAAAATATTCAATTATGTAATGAAATAAATTTATAGGATAAGTGAAACATTTAAAATTTAATGTATTTTTTATTAAAATTTAATATTCATTCCTGGAATGTCCAAAATCCCAGCAACCACACATACTACCCATAGAATAAATAAACTAAATGCTGTAGTCATTATAAAGCAAGTAAAATTCATTTTCTTGTGAGACCTTTATGTTTAATTCAATAAAACATTCAGATGCAAATGAATGAATTCGATAAGATCAGTCATATTTAAACAACGGAATCAAGATATGTATATTTATTATATTAATGGTGTACAAATAGTAAAAATAAAGAAACAAGCATAATGTGAAGCGTTGTTATACATGGTTTAATCTAAACTAAATTTACAAGCGAAAAAGCAATTATTTTTTTAACATTTTTTAATTATATTATAAATACAAATATGGAATAAAACGCATAATACAATTATTTAAAAGTTAACGCAATTATTATAAAATGTCTTAAATAATAACTAAATTCTAAACCTATATTAATAAACCTTGCATGTTTTGTAAATTACTTTGGTCAAATATTTAGCGAGTAATGCCCATAAGGTAATGTGCTTATCCCATCCTTTCCAATAACTCTTTTGTCGTCATTTTTATCAAAACAAATTTTGTTTACATTTATTGTATATAAATTATGACCGACGGATCTAATTGTATTGAAAGACTTTAAAATTTTGTTTTCGTGAAAATCATTCCCAACTAAGGTATTAAAATAATCTTCAAAATTTAATTTTTTTATCGCACTTTTGCCGACGCCTTTTTAGTACAACAATCTTCAATTTTATATGCATACACTTTTGAACGCAAAGAAACAAAATGTGAAATAAGTTTTCCTGCAGTCTCATCTTTAAATTTTCCCGGAATTTTCGAATTTACACGTTCTATGCTAAAGGGATTTATATCGTTATAATTGGAAGTGTCAAAATAATTGAATGAATCTCTTAAAATCGTAAATACTGTTTGTTTCCGAATTTTAACGATTTATAAAGTGATAAATAAATGAATCTGTGTCCATGTATAGTAATTGAGGCTTAAATATACGGCCAACATACACATACATAGTCATAATGGAAATCGTACATTAAAGTTTTTGAAATATCTAAAATAACTTGTCCTGCATAGATAGGTTTATTGAACTCTATTTCAGTTTTATGTAATTCAATGGCAATTAAATTTTCCTCAAAAATTTTGTATGAATGAAAGTTCGGTTTTGAGATATAATTTTTTTGCAGATTTCCATGTAACACAAAATTTTATATCTCTACGCTTTCGTATATTTTCAATGGTTTTGCCAAATACCGCATTGTTCATTTTTTTTTTTTTTGAAATGGTCCCTTTCGAAGTCTGTATTAGCATGAGCTCGAAAATGTGTGTTAAGCTGTATATAGCCACTTAGCCAATTTTTATGATCAAAGACGATTCCTCTGTGAATTTTTCTTTACATTAACCCATTCTTAAGACATTGTATTAAATTGCAAAAATATATAACATAACGCTCTTTGGAATTAAGCGTTGTTAGAAGCTTAACTTGCTTCAATTTAGGATCTAATTTTACATGTTCGGCACAAAAAGGAAATTGCGAGTGCTTGTCGTGACAACTTTCAGGGTAACATAAATCAACTTCCAACAGGTAGGATTAATCAAAATTTTGACCATACTGTAACGATGAAGGCAGTTTTTCAGAAGGATATTGAATTAAAATATTGAATAAATTATTAATATCACATTCTTCCATCCACTTAAAATTATTATACGGTATTTTTTTAAGCATTGACCATCCGTATAAATTATTCGCATCTATGTAAAATATTTCCGAGTAGCGTTTTTTACAATAATAATCAGCTAATAACTTATTATTAGCTTGAGCATATCGGTGTATGCTAGTTGAGATGCCTCCTCTTGTCCCCTTTTCAAATATTAGTATCATGTCAATGTCTTTTAAGTACTGAAGAGAGATGTTAGATATTTTTAGAGCTGCCTGCCATGCTAGCCCTAGGGCCGTAAAAAATGAACAAGCTTCTAATTTGTAATGCGTCATGCATAATTTTCTAAAGTTTTCAAAAATATCAGTCAACAATAAAACGTCCGTCTTTAAATAAATTTCGGAATATTCCCCAATTTTAGAACACTTGAATGCGTTCCACACTCGCAATACGTGGTCATATTCTTCTGATGAAATGAGAGAATCTGTGAGTTCATTGAAAAAATACGTTTGATCAGGTAACTGGACTTCATTTAATTTAGAAATGTTATCAACATAATCATACGGAAATCTGCCCTTTTTTTAATCAAATCAAAAGTATCAGGTACGTTATCATAATATTTTCGGGTATAAACAAAATCGTCACGTTCTAAAGATTTTGCGAGCGTATCCAGTGAAGACTGTAAAAAACGATAAGAGTCGATGAACCTCATTGTGTAAGTTCGAATTTTTTTTCGAAAAAGATATGTAAGTTTCATGATCTAATGGATTTATATTTATAGGCTCTGTTCCGAATTTTAAATGTTTTATAAGTAAATTCCCATCATAATGGCTTAAATTATGAAAAATAATGAGTAAAATTTTTCGCTTTTGAACCTTTAAATTACAAACAGAGCATAGGGCGCATATAAACTTTCCTGTAAAATGATCATGATGTCTTGTTTTAATAATTGCATCACCATCATTATTGTTATTTTAAGAAATAAAACATTTTTTACACACTTCACACTCTTGGGTGTTATCAAATTTTATCAAATCATTCACTGTCATGGTTAGTTTCTTATCAAATAAGGTTAATTTTTCAATTCTATCTATTTCTAATTTCATTTGGGCTATAAACCATTTTGCAGGATCAATTATATGCTACACTGTACGGTATATGTTTCTGAAATGCATTCAGGAAAGAATGTTTGGGATTATTAAAGCATGTTTGTATTTTTTCGGTATAACATTCAAAGTCGGCATAAACTACGAATGGTGTCGGCAAAAGTCAGGAAAATTTTTGAAAAGTTAAATAGTCGTCTTCTGGAAATGTAATTTTAACAGGTTTTTGTGTTTAGCAATCAATTTTATGGGAACACAATTTACTTTCGCTGGAAAATATCTGCAAACATAAGTTGCACACGTAAACTCTATGACTATCTTTGCTAATTTGTGATTTATAAGAGCTGACATATTTTTAATTAGGCAATAATGACCGTATTTATTACCTTCTTTTTTTATTAATATACAATAAATTTACGTGATTTATTTTCTCTTCGCTGCAACTATATAATGGCCCAACAATAATATCACCTTTTAAGCCAAAAACATTAATAGAAATATTAGGATTTTGCTTTTCGAAAATTGGAATTTGGCAAATTTTAACTGGAAACTCTATTCCTTTTACATTAAATAAATCGTGAATATTTTGAGGATAATTTTTACATTTCCTAGCTTGCGCAGGGTCTGATATTGGATACATTTTTGCCAAAATCGACCAAACAAAACATCTTCTGTCATTATTTACAATATTTATGACTGCATCCTTACGTGAGATTTTTTCAGGCAGTTCCATATACGTGCTGCAGTATCCTCCTCTTAATGGGGCGTACTTAGTCAGATATATCAATAAGTAGAGAACATCGGAGAGAGCCCAATTGCTGCCTCCTTCGTGGAAGTCGCTCATCTAAAAAAAAATCATCTCTTTATCAATGCAAATTATAATTAACAAAAATTACCTTGGCAATTATGGATTTAATCAAAAGTTTATACATTTCTTCCAAATCTGTGGATTTCGCAATTTTATAGGATTGTGTAGAGAAGTATTTGTTATCTTTTTCTATCGTTGTCGGCAATATGAATTCGCAGCAGAATGTAAAATAGCATTTAAATATTCTTAATTTATGTAATTTAGATTTCCATTGATTTATAACAATGTCTTTAACTCCCGGTAGAAACAGTGTTGGATCTTTGTAATTGACGTTCATTATTATGCCTCTTTGAATTCTGTTTTTAAATGCAGACTCAAGCTTCAATATGATAAAAAGTATTATTATTTTTTTTATTGTAAAACAAAAAATATTGGAAATTGTGAACCTGTTAGCAATATTATTTAACTTACATTTTCCCATCTTTCCGCCTGCTTGGGTGTGGCATCCAAACATCCGGAGTTGATAACAGGCGATTCAACGCCGAGTCCGAGCTTGGTTGTGGCATCCAAATTTCTGACACTGGCGGAAGATAAGTCAATGCTGTTCCCAATTATGAAGCGTTTTCTCAAGTGTAAATTGCATAAAGATGTTTCCAATTTTCGTTTTTCCGATGTGTATTTGCCATTTCTAAACTAAATTGAACATTACTATTAATTGCAATATGTAAAAACATAATGATAAACTTACATTTCTTGTTTGATTAGGCGATTTGATTAGGCGTGGAAAGTGTGTTGATATTTTCGCGTTAGATATATTATTATATGTTATTATATTTTTAACAGCTCTCACTCACATCACATAATTTAAAAATTTAATTTAAGTTTACTTTGTAATAATTTTTGCGTTAACTTAACAATAATTTATATTTAATTGTTTACTGCTTCCTCTTGTCACCTCTCCCATTAGCCTTCTTAGGCGTATTCAAGTTTTCAAATTTTATATCAAAATTAGGAGTTTGTCCCATGAATTTTGTAAATCCGGTTAATTGTAATGTGGCTCCTAATTTCACACATTCATCATTAAATTCGTCGACTGACTCCGGCGTTGGGAAGACACTCACGTACCGTTTAGGCATCCATACATCAAAATCTTTAAGATTGCCAGAAGGTCTGGACCGTGGCACGTATTCACAGTTTTCACGCCACGCAAATTATATTTATAATTTAATTGCAGTTCTTTAGGTTTTTTAGTTTCGCGTAATGCGTTCGCGGATTTTAGCTTTTCGAGAATGGCACTCATTTTTAATTGTTAGATATTTATATGTAAAATAAAGCTGTGTATGTCAACACGTAACAAACTCTACTGGCACTATTAAGGAAAAATAATTCCAGTAATGAGGAAAAATGCAAAACCTCGAAATTGGCAAATACCGCAAAATCTGATATTAAACCGCCGTTAACGATTTACCCATTTTTTTTATCAAGAAACATTTTATTGTACACCATTTATATAATAAATAAAATTAAATATTACTTTTCATGAAAACAATTATTTTTTTTATTGTAATTAAAGTGATTGCTGTTTCGCAATAAGCACATTTTATTATTATGTGGGGGATGATTCCGAGGTTAAAGACTTCTTAATACTTAAGGAAACTTCATGTTTATGATAATTTTCTGTGAAGAAGCAATAGGTGCACATGTAAAATGCTTTCGAACCTTCTGGGATTATTTTATATCCCACACTTTTCACAAAAAACACAATCTCTTCACACACTTTCTTTCCGCAGCCTAAAGACTGTTGCGATGCGCCATTTTACTTGTAAAACTTGAAAACACGCACTACATCCGCTCGGCGAATTAAATGAATATTGCGGTAAATTAGTTATAATAATAAAAAGCATTTTGGATTAAACTACGCACCGCCAGATGTCGATACAGTTTATTTACTCAATTCAAGAATTTCTTATCAGTTGTCTGATTAGCTGAGTGGTCTAAGCATTCGAAATTTAAAACGGCAAACCCGAGTTAGAATCCCAGTCGAGCCGGCGCGCCATTACGTCATCACTTCCGCAAGAGCTCGTCGCAAAAAGTCCGAGTAGTCCCATGTTATTCTTATGGACAAAAAACGCCTGTACCGGTAATTTATACCTACTCTCCCAGTCCTAATGCTTTTGATATACCTAATTTAATTAATTTTGGCTTCACTCGCTGCTTGTGTATGATCAACCCCAACTATAGCATTGCCACCTTGTATAAGAAAATACGAGCTGTTCCCGGGCACTGCCTATTTTCTCACTTTAAATAAACTACATCATCATGTTTAAATGGTAAAATATAAACATACATATTTATAATATAATATGTTCTGTTTAAATCGCGAATTACTTCCATATTCATGGTGACAATTTGATTGTTTAAAAAAAACTGATTCAAGATGTAAGTGACAATACTACTTATACCCAGAAAACACTGGATTAACTATTTGGGGTGGGGTGGTCACGTTACAAAATATGGATTATGGGAAAAAAAAAAAACGCAAAATATCGTTTCAGGAAAGGCAGGTAAAAAACAAACGCACCTATAAATTCTCTCTGAAAAATTAAGAAATAAATCGAAGCACATTTTTTCGACTATATTTAATTTGGGTTAAATTACAGGGTTAAATTATATTAACATCAATTAATAAAAACAAATCAAATGACACATTTGTTATTATTTATTGATGAAATCTATAAAAATGTGTACATTTAATATATAGTAATATGATTAATTGAACTTTTTCGTAAAAAATGCTTTCCCTTTGTAATACACATCGCAGAAAGTAAAAATATATTATTCAAATAATATTTCTTTGCGTATTTATAAAATAGGAGATAATCCAATAATACTTTAACCGTCATATTATCGTCTTGTCGACTATTAATTATCACTGGGGTATTAAATCAATTTATTTACAGTAAAATGACAGTAAGAATAATAACTACAATAAAACAATAACAAAAAAACAACAATATAACAACACAACAGAATAATAATAATACTAAAACTTCAATTAAATAAATTTAATTAAATAATTGTGAACATGTGAAAAAATACTCTTATTTAATATTCAAATAATAATAGCTAATTTAAATAGAAAAGAGTATTCATTCATTGTTTTAATGTGCATTTGTTTAAAGTACTTACGCAATGTAAGACAAAATATCTGTAATGTACCGTCTCAGCGGAAACGCCGGAACTTTGATTTAATCAGTTGTTTTAGAATTATTTTTGGGCAACATAACTTTTAATTCTTTTTTTTTACATCGGCACCCGCGTACTGGTTTTTTTTTAACTTATTAAATTAATTTAATTTTAAAATGACTTAAGTTCGTATTACATGCATTGATTGTTGAATTTGTAATTATGTATATATTTTAATTTAAGTTAGTTTTTACGATTTAAGGTTTTTCCCCTGTAAAAATTTTGCACTCTCATAAAAGATATTTAATCCTTTGTTACGCCCAAGAGAGCTGTACCAAACATTTTTCCAGGTATCCGTTACGCCCAAAAATTGCGCTCGGGAAAATCTTTTAATCTGTCTAAATACGCGCCCGGTTGTTTGAAAATACCCGGGCTATTGTCCGACGTAATTTTGGGAAAGTACGTGAGGAATGCTTTGGTACAGCTACGGCATTATTTTAATTTAAAACTAAATTTTATAAATTTTATTTATCCTTATTATTAATTCCTCACCACTAATTTTGAAGATTGTTTTTTATTAATAGTTTAAAGGATTTTTTTGTGCATTTATGTATATATATATATATATCACCATCGATTATAATTAAAAAGGGAACATCGTCGATTTACTACCAAAAATGGTAGAAGTCCTATCGTTGGTACGGTAGCGGCAATTGCATTTAGTAAATTAAAAAATGTAAATATCATATTTTTAGTTTTGTAATTGAAAATTCAATTACGCGGTTGCAGCTCCGTACTGGTTCCTGGCGATAGGCAAATTGAGGGGCGCATGCGCGCACCCTTGCGTTGGCTGAAGATTGCTGCACGCGCACCTATCTGAGCCAATGGGAGAAGGGCGATCCCACCCCGTACTCCCGAGAATAAAACCGTTTGAGGAACCCTCAAACGGCACAGTGTGTTTTTTTTATTCCTGAAAAGAGTGTGTTGTTTTTTTTTTTAACTTTTCAACCGAGTGGTGTTGTGATTTTTTTTAAGTACTATTTTTTTCTTAAATACCTTTTCATTTTATTTTTTTTTTTACTTTTATTTCAAAGTTAATTTTTACGAGAGTGCATTTTTTTAAACTAATATTAATGTTACGATTCGATCTATTTTTTTTTTGTAATAAAATCGTAATTCTTTAGCTATATTTGTTTTAACGAATTAAAAACGAGACCAATAAGTAAGGCAACGTAACTCTAAAACTTAGAGCAACGAAGGTAAGTGTTTTTATGTTTTTTTTTTTTTAATCATTGAGCCAAGCCGGAGGTAGACAGCAAGCACCACATTATTATTATTATTTCGCGTAGCGTGGTGCTCACCCCTGTTACAATTATTATTAGTATTATAACTATATTTCAATTGTTTGTTTATTTTTAATCTTTTCAACTGCGCGAAATATCATTACCAGAACCTCGTTTGTAAAAGAGGGCACATTTAACCCTAGGAAGAACAAATAATTCAAATTTCGCCCCGGCTTATGTGTGCCCCTTATCTAATATCGTTAATATTGTAAACGGTATTTTTTCTTGTCTCTTCCGATTCGACTCTCAGAAACGAAACATGACCAGAAATTCTGTTCTCGGTCGTACTTGTAAAAATAATTAAGTTTAACAATAAAATAGTCACAAGATATATTTATTAAAAACATTACTGATCCCCGCTCGACCATTACATGTCACAGAGCAAAATGTGAAACCCCCCAAAAAACACACTTTTTAATAGCCAAAAACAAATTCCTTGACTTTTCAATTATTTTATACCCTTTGTGCGAGCGCGTTTCGTTCGCCGGCTCCGCTCACTCGGTTTACAACACTACGCATATGTTTAGCTCGCCCCGCACAGAGCGGGTTTTAATCATATCGCCTTGAATATAGGTATGAACACATACTGAAGTTTCAATCTTCGATACAATCATTTTTTGTTTGAATCATTTTTTTTAAGTTTCTTGTTTCGGAGATATTTTCTGAAAACACATTAAATGGTCCACCCTGTATATATATATATATACGTTTAGTTAAATCATCATATGTTGGTCTTAGGAACATTAGCTTAAGGATTATTAATTTATTAATGAATGAGGCTTCAAGTTAAGGTCTAAGTGGTCGCGATATAATTGCTGCTTTCCCAGTCCTAAATCCGTAATGTTTACATTGGCAATTTTAATTAAATTAAATGCAAAGAGTTCAAAAATAATTAACGAATTAACTGTTTTCTTTTTAATATGAGCTTTAAAAAACATGTCAACGCATTGCAAGTATTAACGTTAAAAATCGTCAGAAACAATCTTCATCGAATGAATTTGAACTTGTGGAGGTCTGTTTCATTAATGCAATTTCATTGATTATTTTATTTAATAGTAAATTGAATATAGGACTATGTTCAATAAAAAAAATCCTGACCGTATGTGTTATTATAATTAAGTAACTATGAAGACATTAATATATACCAGCATTAAGAAATTGATTTGCATTTGACCCGGAAAAGTTCAATAAATCTAACACTTTACATATCTAAATTAGATAATTTTAGGCAATATATATATATAACTATTATCTATTACATTTTTTCTTCCTAGTATTTACAGAGTGAAATCGTGGCCATTGCATTGTTTCTTTTGCTCGAAGAAAAAATTAAACTTGGGGCAGAAATATATTATATAAAAAGTTTCAATGTGTCAAGAAATAATGAAAATGGACTACTAAGTTTAAGTTAAAGTTATTCAATCTAATCTGTGTTTAAGTCTTGTTGTTTTTTTTTTGTTCATTTTAATTAATCTATTCATATTTATTATATATAAAATAAATTGTCAAATTTTATACAAAAGTGTCTTTAATTTAATTTGATAATATATTTTTTAAATATCTATCAAGGCTGATTGTTGACATACTATTGAAGTTTATTTATATTTCCGTTAAATTTTTATCCATAAATAATAACTTATCATGGTCAAGTTCCGTCCTTAATTTTTATTTATATCACAGAATAAGGCAAATTGGTTGTTTTTTTTTCAGTAAAATAAGTTTGATAATATTAAAACAAAAATATTTTATTTTGTATTCAATTCAGTTCATTCATTTAATCCGTGGCGACACAAATATAAGTTATACATTTCATTTATTTGTGAAATGTGTTAAATAAAAACAAGTTTAATAGGTTAAAAATACACTTGATTTGTTTCACTACTTACATTATTTCCTCCAACTAGTGTCGACTCTCATTCATTATTAGTATTAAAAATAATTAATAAATTATTTCCATATTTAGCTCTGTGACATTTTGACTTAAGTTATGCAAGTACTTTAAACAAATGTACATTAAAACAACTACATCTCGGGCAAATTCCCCGCCAGATATTGAATTGCATAATGTATACCTGGGAAGTAGATGTTTTCGTTTAAAGTACTCGCGTAATTTAAGTTAAAATGTCACCGAGGTAAATGTAGAAATTAATTATTTTCAAAATCATTTTTATTTAAATAACTGTGACAAAGTGAATAATTACTCCCTTTTATTTATATTAATATTGTGATCATATTTTATCAAGTGATTAATGAGAACCGCACGAAAGATCCAAAAAAAATAATTTGTTTTTATTTCATTTTAATAAACGACGTGTTTTATTTAAAAGTGATATTAAATTGAATTTAATTGATCCAGAAAGCTCAAAAAGGAGCAGCACAGCCCCTACTATGCGTATCGCCAATATATATCGAGCGTATAACAAAAATCGACGACGAAGTTGGCGTTGGAAGTCTCGAGTCATGTCTGTACTAAGATCACACGCGTGAAATGCTGGTTAAGAGCGCGCGATACCACCTTCTTTTGAAATAAAGTTGAATTTTTAATTATTATTACAGATATTGAAAATCTGTTTTAGCTAATATTTCTATTTGTTAGTTGCGGAGTGCACTATGACGCGTTTTTTTAAATATTTTTTTAAATATAAAAAATAGAATTAAATAAAATAAAAATTAAACAATCGGACACCATGTTACCATCATAAATATTTTTTATAAAATTTAATCTTAATAACATTTTTTTATAAAAAATATTTTTAAATGCAAAAACAACTTTTTTAGCTAGTAAAAAATAGACCCGTAAAATGCTGCCATGAAGCGGGATTAATGTGAATCACACTTTATGGGCGGAGTTGTGGTAAATATTCGATTCCACTTCTTTGAAACAGTGTTATTTGAGTAAGTGTATATTTCTGAAATTAATTAAATACGACCCGTTACTAGAACAATTTTTCGAGCGAACGCGGACTCAGGATGTCGCGCGGCTAGGCGCGTTGCAACTTAGCGGGCGACGACGGTCTCGTAATGAGATTGTTGTTTTTAGTTGAGCGGACTGTTTATTCATTCGTTATTATAACACCTTTATTACATTTGTACAAACACCATTAAAATATTATTACTTATTGATTTTTTTTATTATATATACAACTTTTTCTCAATGAAATGCGCATTATTAACTTTGTTATTAGCTGAACTAGAGAGTCGGTTAAATTAGCAAAGTAGTAGTAAATTTTCCAAGGAATACAATGGAAAAATCAGAAAAGCAAAAGAACATCGCATTTTCAAAATATTAATAAAACAAACATTTTTTAATGGAAATCAGTATCTCTTTTTTTATGATCACATCACCAGATGTTAGTTTTAACAAACAAATTATAGACCATTACACAAAAATTACTCGCAAATAATAAAGTTATTGGCATTTACGTATTTTGTTTTCAATTAAATTAAGTTACAATAAAAAACAAAACACAAATAATGTTAAGAAAGTATGTAATAAATTAAATTTTCAACTATTTAATCTATTTAAATATCATTTATCCTATATTAAATAAAAAAATGCAAATTCTAGATCAAACGTCAATGTATTGCTCTTACAATGTACACCATTAACATATTACATCTTTTAAATTAAAATACTTATTTTCGTTGTTGTAATGCATAAAAAACAAAATTTATATCGATTAAGTAGATAGTAAATTAACTGTCAGATTCAGAAAACAAATTTTCTTTTTATGATTTTGTTTTGCCATTTTATTATTTATAATGTCTGGATTTTACTGAAAAAAACAATATTAATATACAAATAACTTCTATATTTGTGATTTTTTTGTGATGGTGTATTATAACCTTTTTTGTCAAAAATCATCTTATCTATCAATTATTATTATGATAATATATAGGCTGTTTCATCTAAACAAATGTTTATTTCATTAATATCTTTAAAACCCGATGCTCTTTTGTTTTTTCTGCATAAGCTGTTGTTACTCCCCCATAATTTACCACAACTTTGCTAAATTAATCGACTCTGTAGTTCAAAATAACAACAACCCGTATAATCGAAGAATTTGGTATATCTATCATGAACCATGTATAATTATTTAACTTAGGAAAAATAAAATTCAATTCCATTAATTGAATTGTATTATTTCTATTAAAAACAATACATATTTCAGCTGATTGGAAAGAATCATTTGCTAATAATAAAGTTTACGCGGTTCCCGACCGAGGAAAAATATGAAAAAGTTTGCATTGCATTGCATGGTTGAATACAATCTTCTCATAAAAAATATTTTCACTTTCTTGCACTTCCGGTTGTACCGGAAATGGCTATCAACTTTGTTATTTTAAATGGAACACCCTACATTTTAATTTATCTTTTTTGATTCCTCGTTCAATTGACCACCCACTCATATCGATTTATGTCCACTTCTGACAGTTTTAAAGTTAAAATGTACTTGTCAAATTTTAACCCAAAATAGATGTTTTGAAAAGTTATAACTTCTAATAAGAACAAGACAGACATCTTGAATAGTAATTAGTAAATTTATCTGTGTAGAATTAAAAAAATAATAACATTTGTCTATTTTGATAATAGGAATTTCAAAAATGTCAATATTTCAGTTCCCACATAAAAACATCATAATTTATATTTGTTCAAATGGAATTTATATCATAAATCGATTGACAAGACAATTTTCAACATAAAAGTATTACATATTTCAATATATAGAGCAAGTAGTTTGTGAGTTATTTCGAATTTTCTTTTCCCTCAAAATATTTGCACAAGTGAGTAATTGCTGTACTGTACCATTTAGACCAGCACTATATAGATTGTCTGAGGCACATATATAAAATTAAAATATATCTTAATATTAAAAATGTTTCATTTCTGATTCCTTTATTATATGTGAAAATAAAATGTCAATAAACATAATTATAAAGATGAAATAATTTAAAAAATATTTTTGAATTATTTTTGTTTAATTTTAAAAAGTTTGAACAGTGTATCCAAATTTATAATAATTTATACATTGAGTCATTTCATAAGGATTATAATCCATAATTTCAATTTAAAATTGTAAATAACCTGTGTTGCAGTTATAAATATAAGGCAAATATCAAAAATGTATGTGGCTAAAGCCTCTTTATAAATATTTAAATGTTTCTCTATTGTATTAAATATTGATATATTATTGTCTTTTGGCTTAATTTAAAAAGGATATATATTAATTATACAAAAAATAAATTTGAAATAGTTGATATTCAAAAAAATCAATCGTTTCATATAAATGTAAATGTTCATATTTTATTCAATTAATATCGGTCAAATTATTGCTTGAATCATTCTCAGATATAAATCTACGCTTAGTTTATTTTAAAAAGAAATTCTACTCACGATATTCTAATCTAGCGTAGCATTATTTGCTTATGGATATTTTGTTCTGGATTTTTTGTTGTTGATATTTTCTCCATTTGTTATAGATTAGAATCTGATCGGTATTTAGCTTTATAACGATTCACTTGAAATAAATTCATGATATAAAGCACTTGTAGTGCACTGTTTTGAAGCAAATAATCATATTGATAGGACAAACAAAAACTTTTTGAACATCCTGTATATATCTGAATTAATTAATAATTTATATCCTGAATATTGGAAAATGTTTATTGTATTCATAATTTTTGTTATAATTTTAATTTAAACATATTTTTACGCACATATGTAAACAATATCAGGTAATTATGATTGCAAATCAAATAATTTTTTTTTTAATTTGTACTAAATTTAATTTTTATTGATTTAGTTATCCATTAATCCACGAAAAGAATTAAATGAATATTGCATCAGCATCAAATTGAAGATATTATATTCAATTCTATTCAATTATTTAAATATACGAAGAATTCTGGGCAAAAGTATATATATCTTCTTTTACATTATAAAAAACATAATATATATTTTTGTATCAATAAAATGACTCAAAATGTATGTAAATCATCAAAAAAAAAAAAAAATTAGAAAAAATAAACGGTAAGAAGAAGAATTTTTCTAATCTATATATGTGCAATTAGTGAAACAAACAAATTTTAGCTAAAATAATTTTAACAACAATTGATCAAAATGCTGATATATTTAATTTTTGATAGCTAATTACTAATATTAAATGAATAATCAATAATTACGTTCTAACATATTTCATAAATGATCATTTGAAACCGTTTCAATATACAAGCCACAAATGCAGATCGACTGAGAAATACAATCTATAACGAAAATACGAAATAAATAGGACGAATACGTGTTTATTTGTATAGAAAACAAAAAAAAATGGTGAGGAGACTGAACGCGCCCATTGCGCGACTATCTTCGTTGGACAACGTTAACTCCTCATATGTACTCTTCCAAGGCTTTCGCGGGTTAGATACAGACGTAAGGGGAATGAATGTTTATGTCTCACTAATTGCTTGTGTATCGCCTCCTCTTAAACAGTGACAACCAGTAGTTTACGCGTGCGCGTGTGATTTTAGTTCAGACATGACTTTAGTTTTCCAATGCCAAATTCGTCGTCGATTTTTGTTATACGCTCGATATATATATTAAATTAAAAAAAATAATAAGGTGGTGGTCTAAAAAGGACAAAATTTTCGTAGTCACTAATTCCAATAAAATTCACATCATAATGGGAGTTGAAACCAGTGTAATCTTTTGGAACCTGCTGTTTTTTGTCTTGCTGTTTTTCCTAACTGAATGCGAAGGGATTGCTGTGAAAATCATGCAAGGAGAATTGGTAGGAAAGGAAGGTCGGGACAGAAAAGGCAATGTGTATTACAGTTTCCTCTCCATTCCTTACGCGAAGAGTCCTGTCGGAGATTTACGTTATAAAGTGAGTATTAATGAAATTAAGTTATTTTATCTATAAGATAATAGTTAAGAAAAGTTTACGATATTATATATATAGTATGCTCAATTAAATATCTAAATTATTTTATGATAATAAAAGAAATCAAAAAGAAAAAAATATAGGGTGACATTTACAAAAATAAATTACATCAATTTGAAAATTCACAGATTTGAAATTATAACTGAATTATGTTAATACGCATGACAAAATTTACTTGTCCTTCTAAAAAATAAAATTATTGATTTTTTAGTATCCCACAGCAACTGTTACAATTTTTATAAAATATGTTTTTTTCTTCTTTAGTGATACCTAATTAAAAGTACTAATAATGTTATATTTTTATAAAGATAGTTTAAAGGGGAATTGAATCGGTGTTATATTTAAAATTCCAAAAGTGACCTCAATTGATAATAATTATTTTAGTTAAATTTCAAATTAACCGCACAGTTGTGATAAGCAATCGACGAGAGTCGTCAACAGACTAAAGTCCTATTACAGAGAAATATACTAATATTAAATACATCAAGTTGCTATAACTGGGAACAAATTTAAAGGTGAATTACTATGATGGTTTGTACAAGGAATGGATTATGTAAAAATATATGTGTGGTGGGATGACGGTCTGGGAACAGTGAAAGTAATACGATTAAAAATACAAGGTGGGCCAGAAATAATTACGAATTTGAAAGAATCATTAAAAAAAAACTAAGTACAATTCACATACAAATTTTTATTTCTATAAAAATTTACATCTGGGAAATTCATTTCTTGAAAATAACGTCATCCAGGTGTGCACCATCGAGCTGCAAACATTCTTCGAATCTGAACCTCAAATTGGTAAAAACTCGCTGGCACATTGCATGGGGAATAGCTGCCATTTCTTCCCGGATATTGGTCTTCAACTGGTTAATCGTGGCTGGGTTATTAGAGTAGACTCTACTTTTTAGATATCCCCACAAAAAAAAGTCCAGTGGCGTTAGATCTGGACTTCTAGGAGGCCATGCAATGTCACCTCGGCGCGATATCAGTTTCCCAGCAAACATCTCGTTTACGACCGTCAAAGAGGCATTAGCTGTATGGCATGTCGCGCCATCTTGTTGAAACCATGTCGCACGATTATAGGCTTCAAATTGTTGCAGTTGTGGAAAGAAAAAATCCCTTAACATGGCTATGTATCGGTCAGAATTTACAGTGACAGATTGGCCTTGTCGATTTTCGAAGAAGTAGGGTCCGATAATTCCGTGCGCTGACATGGCCGCCCAAACGGTTACTTTTGGCGAATGCAGAGGCTTTTGGTGTTTTGCACGTGGGTTATCTGCAGCCCAGTAACGGCAATTCTGTTTATTCACATGCCCATTCATGTGAAAATGGGCTTCGTCGGAGAACAGAATATTGTTGACACTCCGAAAGCGTTCCAACATTGTTTGAACAAAGGCTCTTCGTAAAATTGGATCATTTGGCTGTAATTCCTGCACAACTTGAATTTTATACGGGTGCAATTTCAGATCTTTCAACAAAATGCGACGCAAAGATGTTCTGGATACCGCAAGTTCGGCTGAACGCTTTCGAGTCGATTTAGCAGGATTACGTTGAACTGAAGATCTAACTTGTTCAATTGCGTCTTCTGTTCTCGTTGACCTTGGACGTCCCGCAGGCTTCTGTTTGAGAGTCGTGGGCCAGAAAGTTCGAAGCTACTGGAACTTTCTGGCCCACGATCGAATCACACTTTCGTTCGGACACTGATTTAGGTCATGTAATCCAAACTCACGCTGAAATAAACGCCGAACAATAACGCACGAATCGCCATTTTTGTAATAATGTTTAACGCAGAATGCACGTTGCGCTCCTGTGAAGTGATCCATCGCGACTAAATTTCCCAGAACCGGGCTATTTAACCCCACCACCCGCGCAGTCCCCTCTCTGAAGCTTCAAACACAAGAGTGTTTTTAAAATCGTACGCCTTTCAGGCCCACCCTGTATATGGATTACTGGTCAAACCGTGAATTAATTTGTATAATTCAAGTATATAATAATATTTATGTTTATCATAAATAAAGATAAAATTAAACTCTTACAATAGATTCATATATCTAACTGAGTCTTGGTATATATGAAATGTTTTGAAATACAAATATTTTACAAATTTCTTTTGGACACTTTTTAAAACATTAACAAATTTTAAATAGCATGGTGACCACGTGAAGCACAATAGCATAATCTTAACTAAAGAATTATACAATGAGAAATGTATTGAAATGGATTTAAATTCACGGCCATTACGAATAACGAAACCCAATAACTTAAAAGTATTATTACCAACAATTTAAATATGTATGTTGAAAGAGCAAATAATAAGAAAAATACATTTTTTTCATATTTGGGGATAATCCGTTACTATTGCACCAGTTATAAAAAATTTCCTGTTAATTCGGTAAGATGTGACAGTCATCAATAATATTAATGACTCTAACCAATTTAATGTCATCTGCATATATGAGGTATCTACAGTTGAAATAGAAACATACTTCGTTAATGTACAAATTGAATAGTACGGGTTCAAGATTTGACCTTTGAGGTACACCGCAGTGTGAAATATTGCTCCTGAAACAAAACCGATGATTTTTTGTCTATTTAGACATACTTTTTTTTTCAACTAAAATGAGCATCAGTAAATTAATAAAATAAACCAAGTTTTAATTTATTGATATAAAACAATTCATATGAGCATAATGAAAAAATAAAAAAAAAAAACGGGTTTCCATTTAAATCAAATTTTGTGGAAAATTAAAATAGCCTTTATTTTCTTCATATGATTCAAATACTGGAAATAGCATGATTTTAAGTTCGTGATTTTTTTAGGCTCCCCAAGAACCAGAGCCCTGGAACGGCGTGCTGAATGCAACTGTTGATTTGCCTTCGTGTCTTCAGTTATCATCCGGAAATTTGATTGGACAAGAAGATTGCTTATATCTGAATGTACATACTCCAAAGGTATTTTTTATTTAAGATGGTATTTAATATTTATTAACCCATAATGCAAAAGGTATAGACAGAAACGATAATAGTACCAATACACAAGAGCGGGGGCAAACAAATTATAGAAGGTATAAATCTACTGAACACAATCACAGAAATTCTAGAAAATGTTGTAGAAAAGAGGATTAGAAATAAGATAGAAAGGCACAAAGTGGATTTAGAAAGGGTAGAAGTATTTAAGATCAAATTTTTACACTAAAAGACTGAAAAAATGAAACAACAACAAAAAAACTTCTACCTAGAGTTTGTGCACATAAGAAAAGGGCTTTGGACTTGATGTGGCATTTATTAGACAAACACAAAGTTGACCGTAAAATAATCAGAATTACACAAAAAATATACAACATACATCATACAAAACAACAGAATATCCAAACCATTTAAGACCAATGATGAATTGAGGTGATAGACTGTGCCCTATATAATATTCATGGATGAAATTATAAAAAAATGCAGTACACAGACAAAGCCATCAACCTTCGTATATAAATTAAATGGAGTTGGAATAACTAAGGGGGTATTTGCAGATGATGTAGTCATATATGGTAGCAATAGCAAAGACCTAGAATATAACCTACAAATATGGAATGAGGATTAACACAGACAAGACTAAGGTAAGGGTTATTGGCAATAAAGAAGAACGGAACATAAAAATGGATGACGTAAAAATAGAACAAGTTGAAAATACAAATATCTCTGAAGAAATATAAAAACAAATGGAAAGGATGAACTAGAAATAAATAGTAGATAAGAGAATAGCTTGAAAGTATTCCACCCCATGAAATCAAAATTTATTATGAACAAGGAAATAGGTAGTAAGACAAAACTGAAGTATTCAAATCCATATACAGGCCAATATTAACTTTTGGGTGCGAAACATAGACTTTAATCAATGAACAGAAAAATAAGCTACAGGTAATGGAAATGAAATATTTAAGAGCAGTCAAAGGAGTTACGAAAATGGACCGAAATGAAAGAAATTATTAAATATATAGAAAATAGATAAATGAGTTACAAAGGATGGATGAAACCAGAATCACAAAGAGAATATGGGAAGTGCGGATAATAAGGAAAAGAAAAAGAGGCAGACCTAGAATGACTTGGAATAAAGTTGTGCAATACATAATAGAAAAACAGGATATACATATTCAAGATGCAAGTAAAATTGCTAAGAACAAGAAGAATATGTATATATTCACCCTGTATATTATATTATATATACGGAGAGTCACCGAAATGCCCGATTTCGATATATCCTTTGGCGTTAGAAATTCAGATATAATTTATGAATAAAACTTGATTGACTGCTGAAGATGCATAATGTAAAATTATTTTCATGTGTGTAGAATGATCCATTTTCACGGAAATGATATCAACTTTGTTAGTTTAAATGAAACACCCTGTATATTATATTAAAAATATTACTCTTTTTAACACAAGTTAAGAAAAATGTGTAAGATGCAATTTGAAAAAAAAAAGAAATTACACCGGTTTGAAAAGTCACACTTTTAACATTGTTTTTCTGACACCTCTTATAAAAATATGCCACATTTAAGATTATTATTGCACACAAAATTTTATTTCTCTATCTCAAAAAACAAAAAAATAATGATTTTTTTAGTACTCGTTTGCAACTGTCAAAATTTTTAGAAAATATTTTTTTCTGCAGTAATGGCTAGTTAAAACTACTATCTATTTTTTATTGATATTTATTGAGTACATAGCCATCGATTCCTAGGAATAGTATTTGACAGTGCGCTCCGGTTCAGTAAGCACATAAATGAACTTGCGGATAGGTGCAAAAAAGGTTTAAATGTAATTAAGTGTCTTGCAAGCATTAATTGGAGAGCAAGTAGGGAGTTGCTGTTACAGCTTTACAGAGCTCATGTCCTCTCTAAGTTGGACTATGGCTGTGCTATTTATGAGTCTGCGCGACGTTCCCTCCTCAAAGTCCTGGACAGTATTCATGGCACAGGCATTAGGCTCGCTACAGGAGCTTTTCGTACATTTCCATTTTGCTGCGACTCGGGAATAATGCCATTGCACTACAGGCGTCTAAACTTTGCTACGCGATACGAGACGTCTGTATTAGCTGACCCGAGTCATATTAATTACCCTATATTCTTTAACAACAATGAGCATCATAGAGCATACAGTTGTAGACCCACAATTACTAGACCATTGAGTGTCAGAGTTCGGGAATTTAGAGAGGAGAGGCAAGTGGACTTACCTTTATGTCTACAATTCACGTGGGGTGAAGTCCCACCATGGGCTATGCCAGCTATACAGGTCATCTGGGAGTTGGTCCATCTAAGTAGGGAAAATTCAAATCCCCATGTCGTGATATCACGATTTAACAGTCTGATTCTACAACAGGGCGATGCACAAACTGTATATACAGATGGTTCTAAAACCGTAACAGGAGTGGGAGCTGCGATCGCTATTAATAACACGGTGCACTCATGGTCACTTCCTAATGCAGCTACTGTATATACAGCGGAATTGTACGCGATTTGGCAAGCGCCGCGTTACTGCGATATGTCCAACAACACTACGTATGTTATTATCTCAGATTCCCAGTCAGCTTTGACAAGCATCGCCAAGCATCGCTCTGGTTCTCAATATTTTAACAACTACGAATCACCTACTAACTTCATCAAAGAACGTTATCTTTATCTGGGTGCCTTCTCATATAGGAATTGAAGGTAACGAATTAGCAGACTCAGCCCCTCGATCAGCGGCTGAGCAAGACCATCTTGATGTTGCCTTCTGTCGACCAGAGGACGTAAATACCCACATACAATCGGTGGTTCGCAGTACTTGGCTCACAGTTACACCATGGAAGTTGCGAGTTATGCTAGTGAGGAGAGATGAGGTAACACTAGCTCGCCTCAGGATTGGTCATACCAACCTAACCCAGTCATATCTCCTCATGGGTTATCCGGCACCCATATGCGAGTCATACAAGCGACCTTTAACGGTTAGACATATATTATTGGAGTGCAGTGTATACGACAATGTACGAGGCAGATGATGATGGAAGAGGAATCTTGCCAACTAACATTAGAATTTTTAAGATTAACACAACTCCTTAAAAAAATTGAATCTGAACCGTGTGTATGTTATCTGGCCCTTTACACCAGTGTGATATTTATTCTTGTATGTGACCTACCATTTATAGTATCATCTATTTATTTATCATTTATCATCAGTGTATGTGTTTATATATATATATTAGTTTGTTATTATACGATCTAAGTCTGTGATATTAGTTATAAGCAAATATTAGAAAGTATCAATATGCTGTAATAAAATCGATACGCAGCTAATGACCGTAGTAGTCGATGCTGCATAAGGAAAAAAAATATTGATATAAAGACTATATAAAGAGGAGTCAAATAAAAATATAATATATAGGTTATTTCCTATAAATTAACAAAGTTAATATCAATTCCGTGAAAATGGATTACTCTGTATATATGAAAATAATTTTATATCATAACGCTCAGTGTATAAAACAACAGCTTCATCAATACTTCTCCTACATTCGCCATAAATCAGAATGATTTCATTTTTTTTTCAACGCTTGCACGAGGCATTGTTCACTTGTAATTGTTTTTTAGAAATGAAATTAAATGAATTCTGCAGAAAAGAAATACTATCCAAATATTTGTTTGTCAGTCATGCGCTTGTGAGTCGACTCACAATTTCATTTCTATTTCTCAGGAAATCCCCATTTTTCCGTGATTTTTGCTAATTTTGTCGATTATAGTGTCGTCTGTCATGAATACAAAAAAATATTTCAGATAAAACTTTTTTTCAGAAGTATTCAAATCCGTACCAATAAAATGGGAGTTCCTATTTAACTTTTCTATTCCTCACCCCCCTACACCCAACCCCCTCATAAGATGTCCCCCTCCAAGGCGAACATATTTAAATTATAATGTTTTTATTCGATGTGTAGTTTTCGAATAATGTGTTCACTTAAACCCTGTATATCCCATAATATTATCCTAAAGTAATAATAATAATTATAATAAAGTCTTGCGTCTGCACATTGGAATAAATTATTACGTAAGTAATACTTTAGCGTTATGTGCAAGTGTCGCTAAATAAATTATTAAAATAAATTTAAATTTGCTATTTGAAATTAATAATTAAAATAATATGATTCTGAAATATCAAAATCAATTTGTGCAATATACGGAATATTTATAAACCGTTGCGAAATAATTTATAGAGTGATTTTTAAGTAAAATAAATAAATAAAGGAGGTTCAATTTCATTTCTTTAATAGTGATACATTCAGTATTAGAAATTTGGGTTTCCCGTAAAAATTAGAGAAAGTGAAATTTCAATTCCTTAAGAGTAATATATGCCCTGTTAAAGAATTGAATTAAAATATTATAAAATTTTCCTCACTGCATATTTATTTGTACCACATGTGCGTTTCGATCAGAAAGTGATGATTAACAATGGATATACAATTGACATCTTCACGTAACTCGCTGACATCTTTTAAAGAATTTGATTTTCCAGTATGAATTAAATGAACTCAAATTGCAATCCTTCAATAAAGTCGTGATATATTAACTATTACAGAATTTGTCACTTATTAAATACCACGCTTCAACCAGATAGATGATCTACAATCCTGGTACGCCAAATAATAATAATAGCACTTTATTAGTCAAAAGTTAAAAACACAACTTAATACAAAGAAGATGATAACATAGTTACAAAATTGTTATAGTATTTGTCGTCTTAGCTGTCCAAGAAATTGACGTAATGATGTATTAAAAATATCAACATTTGAACAATGCATATTACAGAAATTACAAGATGAAAGTAAAGTTGATGAAGATCTGTGATTTGTCTTATGATTGGAGATATAAAACAATTTTGTATTTCTAGAAACAAAACAAAAAATGAATTTGATTTAGTAAATCCGAATTAATTATATAACCATGAAGAAGTTTGAAAATTAATATAATTTGAGCAATTATATGCCTAGATTTGGGAGAGGGCATGTTAAATATATTTAAGAGAGACCTGTATTCGAATCCTTGTTGAACATATGAACTATATTTACGGTAATACAAATGAAGAATCTCATATCAATCCCAACAAAACCAAACTATTTATTCCCTTCTATAGACACAGTAATTCTCCATTCCAAATTACAATTGATAACCACCCCATACCTCCCTCTCACACCTGCAAATACCAAGGTTTAACCCTAACTTACCTTTATCAAAAAAAATGTATTTAAATAAGATTTCACTTAGTATTGTTGATTTCCGGGCTATTAGGCCGTGGTCAGTTGGAGTTTAATCCATTTAAACTCTATCAGACCAGTATGATTAGTATTGTTGATATAAAATGAGGTTTAATCGATTTAAACTCCAACATACAACGGCTTAACAGCCTGGAAATCAATAATACTAATCACACTGGTTGTGAAAAGCTATACAGTTTTTATCACAGTAGCTAAAGGGAACATAATTTATTAAATAATTATTTTCATTTAATTTATCTACACTGTTTCATATGACTTTATTTTCATTCAAAAATAATGTTTTTTTTTAACTAGCTACCATGGTGCAAATTGCACAAATCATTCCCGGTCTTTTTCTATATCCACGGCGGAGGTTACATCGAGGGCTCAGGAAGCACGCAATTCTTAGGACCAGAATTTCTAATCCCTGCCAACGTCGTCGTGGTCACCATAAATTACCGCTTGGGCTTATTCGGCTTCTTGAGCTCCAAAGACGAATCACTCGGAATTCCCGGCAATGCCGGCTTTAAGGACCAAAACATGGCTTTACGCTGGGTCCAGAATAATATAAGAAAATTCGGCGGGGATCCCAACAACGTGATGATTATCGGCCAGAGTGCCGGAGGTGCTTCAGTTCACTACCACATGCTGTCACCGCTCTCGAAAGGGTTGTTTCACAAAGTTGTGTCGATGAGCGGAACAGCGTTGAATCCGTGGGCGGTTACGGACTTAGGTTCGTTGGAGTTTCTGGGGAAAGAAAAGATGGGGATTCAATCGGGGAATTCAATGGAGATATTTAAGAAACTGAACGAGATGGATGTTGTGGAAATATTGAAGTTTGAAACATTGATAGATATAGTAAGTAAAGTAATAAAAAAAACTTAAAACCATCTGTACCTCATTTTATAACAATTTTCTAGTGTTTTCCAACTGAAAATCCAGTTTTTTTTAAATATCTTTAACATTTTTTTTTCATAACCTTCTAACAAACAGATATACAGGGTGAGTTTTTTTCGATGTTTTCTATGGGGATCTCGAAAACTATAAGAGATAGAAAAACGGTTAAATGGGGAAAGAAGTGTAGTTTTAAAGGACGAATAAAATGACACTTTCAAAATATTTGAAAAGTCAAGGGTAACTAGATATTTTTAAAAATGTAAAATGTGTCAATTTTTTGAAATCAATATATCTCTATTATTATCATAGATAGAAAAAAACTGTAAAGGACAAAGTTGTAGAAAATTGTACACAGATTAATAACAAAAAATCAAAAAAACAAAATTTTCGAACATATTTTGGGAGATATGACACTAAGTTGGTGTCATATCTCCCAAAATATGTTTTTTTAATTGAAAACAATAGTTGGCTATGACTCTATTAAAAGGGTTATTTTTTCTCTTTAATCCGATATGAAATATGTCATAGTTATTTTTAAAATAAAATAAGTTACAGTCGTTTTTAATTTTACCATACACCAAAAAAATAGTTAGTCATGAAAAAGACAAAAGTAAAACAATTGCAGTTGTTTATTCTAAACACACATTAATTCATTTCCATATTTGGTTTGTTTCGATAAGTTTTTTTTGTATTTTTTTGGTGTTGTAAGTTTTTTAAAGTGATAATGAATTTTTCCAACGAAGAAAAGCGTGATATGCTTGTTTGTTACATTCAGTGTAAACGTATTAGCATTGGCGATGATAGATCCATCCACATCGACCAGATAAATTGCAACAGAAGCAAGCATATCTCAACGGATTGTAGTACGAGTTTTGAATAAACATAAATATCACACATATAAGGTATCAATTTCACAAAATTTACATGACGGTGATACCAATAAGAGAATGGTCTTCTGTATGTGGTACAAAAACATGTGCCAAGAGGATAATACGTTCTCTACAAAAATAATGGGATTTTTAACTGGCACAATGAACATGATTGGAGTCAGGAGAATCCACGAGAAGTTGCACAACGTAGACCACAAATTAAATTTGGATTTAATGTATGGTGCGGTGTGTTCGGATCGAGAATTCTCGGCCCATATATTTTTGATAACACATTGAATCGAAATGATTACCTTCGTTTTCTCGAAGAAAGATTTGAAGATATGCTTGATGATTTAAATTTATCAGTACAGGCAAGATTGAAGTGGTTTCAACACAACGGTGCTCCACCTCATAGCACGTTGGCTGTGCAAAACTATTTAAATGATGCTTTTCCTAATTCATGGATGGGAAGAAATGGACCAATCTTATGGCCACCTAGATCACCCGACCTATCCGTTTTAGACTTTTTTCTGTGGGGTTATGTGAAGAACAATGTGTATCAACAATCATATCAATCTGTGGAGGATCTTAGACTAGCTGTACTTGAAACATTTTATTCTAGTGACAGAAGAAAAGTCAAAAAAGCCACAAGATGTACTTTATGCCATAATAATAATGGTGGACTTTTTGGGCGTTTTTGTAATATTTAAAATTTTCTTCTATAATTATTTTGATAATTTCCGAATTATTTTACTTTATGTTGCTTTTGACAAATCTAAAGAAAGATAATGACTTAAATATTGGTTTCGTTACTATAAATAACCGCAATTGTTATACTTTTGTCTTTTTCATGGCTAACTATTTTTTGGTGTATGGTAAAATTAAAAACGACTGTAACTTATTTTATTTTAAAAATAACTATGGCATATGTTATATCGGATTAAAGGGAAAAATAACCCTTTTAATAGAGTCATAGCCAACTATTGTTTCCATTTAAAAAAAGGTAAGTTTGTGTCATATCTCCCAAAATATGGGCGAAATATTTTTTGTTATTAATCTGTGTAAAATTTTCTACAACTTTGTCCTTTACCGTTTTTTTCTATCTATGATAATAATAGAGATATATTGATTTCAAAAAATTGACACATTTTACATTTTTCAAAATATCTAGTTACCGTTGACTTTTTCAAATATTTTGAAAGTGTCATTTTATTCGTCTTATAAAACTACACTTCTTTCCCCTTTTAACCGTTTTTCAATCTCTTATAGTTTCCGAGATCCCCATAGAGAACATCGAAAAAAACTCACCCTGTATATTATATAATATATATTATAGGGATCCTTATAATCCCAATCCTGCATATTTTAATCCTTACTTTTACATCCTGCAATACGCCGAAGTTACAGCCCTTATAGTCCATTAACCCAATCTTCCGAAAGTCCAACAAACATTACAGACACTAATAGACTCCCTTAAGATATTTAGGAATTCTTAAATTTCATTCCATTACTTAACACAATATAAACAATAAAAAACGCGATTTTCCTTATTTAATTTTATTTTCACTTAAATAACCGCAAACGTATGAATTATCTATGTTATATTTTATTTTAATTGAAATAGTTATTTACAAAAAAGCCCAACATTTTACATAGATTCAAAAATTGTCAAACATATAGGACTTTCTTTTTAAAATAGGCAAGTTGACGTCTACTTCCGATATAACCGGAAGGGTGTCCATTGGGAACATATTTTATATGAATTAGAATGGTCGATTATATTATATTTCGAACATATATCAATGATTTTCAATAATAAAATGATTATTTAATCGTTTTATGAGATGTATCATTCAAAACTTAAATTTAAATATTACTATTTTTATAAGTTATTCGACTATTTTCAAACTAAACTTTCATTATCATTCATAACTTCCAATTAAATCGGTTATTTAAATGCTCGAATATGCTCATTACTAGTTAGAACCATAATAAATTTCATGAAACTTATTTATATGCATTTATGGAGACATATGCAATAAAAAATATAATCTTTGTCTTATAATTAATGCAGTGCGTATCAATAAACAATGATATTTTCAAACATGAAACGTGTTAAATAACACAACACTCAATAAGTTTCCGGTCCTACTAAGAAAACATTTTTTTTAGAATTTCCACTTTATTCCCTCAAGAGTGTTACATTTATACAAATGCTCTTTAAATAATTCCCTTTATGTAAAACGATTTGTCTTTACTCTCACAAGGTTTTATACTTCAATAGAATCACCTCAACGGCTATATAATCAAATAAATGTATTTTTATTTTTAGATACAAAATCTTGATAAACGATTCCTCTCATCCCTCGTCATAGAAAAAGCACACCCAGGAGCCTTCTTAACACAAACTCCAATGAACATAATCATATCAGGAAACTACACAAAAGTCCCTTACATGCTGGGCCACACGAACAAAGAGGGGCTGTATTTAGAAGTGGTGTACAAACTCTTTACTCGTGGACCTCTGATAATCAATGACTTCGCCAAGATAATCCCACCTGGATTGAACAAACAAGGGAAAAATTTAGAAGAGCTAAAGGAGAAATTCCGGAAATTTTATTTCGGAAACGAAGCGCCATCTTTGGATAACTTATACAGGACGATTAAAATGTTAGGAGATGCGACCATATTCAGCGGTGTTACGAGAGTGATTCAGAATCAATTGAAGACTATGAAAAATGATGTGTTTCTTTACCAAACCATCGCGGATACTGAATTGAATTATATAAAGAAAATGACACCGCAAACAGCGAATTTTAAAGGTAATTTTAATTTACGCTAAATTTTTAAATGCGTCCTGGAATAACCGTCTAAAGTTTTACGATTGCATTAAAAAAGACATTTATTTGCATAAAAACTTTTTTTATTACATTATGTTTATCCTTTTCCATTTTAGCTCAACCAAACAAATAAAAAAATTATAGTTTTATTCCTCGCTTCTATGATTTTACATTTCTTTCGAATTTCTTATTATGAAATTATAGTAATGAACAATTGATAAACGCACGTCAAAAACAGATTTTAATAGAAAAAAAATATCCGACATGAAACATATTAAGTAACACAACACTCAACAAGTCTCCGGTCTAACTAACAATATAAGTAAATGTATCATACTTAAAGATAATCTCACACATTTATTCCAATGCTCCTGTAAACTTTCGATGCCTTTTTATAAAAAAAACGTTTTGTTTTTGCTCTCAAAATAAGCTTCACTTTCGGCAATCACTTCTATATTGAGTGAAATTCCTTTCACAGTATCGTCTGTTCCATGTCTGAAAACAGCGATAAGTCGCAGGGGGCCAAATCTAGAGAGTACAGTGGGTGTCAAAGTAATTCAAAACGTAATTAATCCAATTTAACTACTTTTTCAACATATTTGTAGCTGGGATTGTCCTGGTAAAGTAGCACTTTTTTCTTTTGAATGTGAAGCCGCTGATTTTTTATTTTATTTTTGCAATCAGTCGATCCAATAACACCATGTAGTAATTATAAAACAACAACCTTATTTTAAAACCATTTAATATTATTAGAACAACTATAGTTTTGCATTTTACAAGATAATATTCCTTCCGAGTCCCAAAATGCAAATCTACAATTGTTCCACCCGTCTTTTGAGCTTTTGATCGCTTTGGACGATTTTCGCCAAAAAAGCTATGCTATCAAGATGAACTGTCCTGATGGTTCGCACATTTTTTTGATGAGATACAGAGATAACAGAAATTTATAACGAGCATTATTGGCAATTTTTTTGTTAAAGGCTGTGGTTTTGTATTTTGGAGCATTTCTGAGGTTTTTATGTAAACAAAATAGGGATAGAATTTTGTAATTAAAAAGATTTTGGGAGAATTTTCCGGAGAGGAATTGAAGGCGTTCTTCATTGGGAATTACAAAGGTAGAAGAATTGGTTTGAAGGAATATGCAATGGGTTCTTAATATCATATTTAATTAAATTATTTTAACGCTAATAATTGCAATAATCAGACAAATATATATAACAAATTCTTCTTCGCCATTAATATCATTTTTCAATTGAATTTTTTTAGGTTGTTCTCACGTTGATGACCTTGGTTATTTATTCAACACCGTTCTGACTCCAAAAATCCAGAAAGGCAGCGATGAAGATTTAGCGATTAACAACATCGTCGCTATGTTTACAAATTTTCTGAAAACCGGAAAACCGCGCAAAGACTGGCTACCAATAACGTCGACGCAAATGAACTTTATGAAAATTTCAGTGGCGTCGGTGCCTGGAGTTGATCCTGATAAAGAGGATTTCGAATTTTGGAATGCTATTTACGAACAATATGGTTTGGAATAATTTTGCGTATATTGATTTAATTTTAATTAAATATCCTTAATTGAAAATAAACCTCTAGAAGTAGTAATTAAAAAAATACATGAACGGAATTATGTTAGAAATAATAATAAATTGTGAATAGATTATTAATAATTTTCCAATAATATAAACAAAAACACAGATAAAAATGAATTAAAAATTCTCGACGAGTTTCGGATTATCAACCCATTTTCAAATTAAAATAGTTGGACCCCCGATGTTATTGAAATTTACAATTGAAATTTCAACGTCGTTTTGTTGTGATTATGTAGTAACCCATAATTATTTAACAGGTCCGTTATTTATGTCAACATACATTATCAGTACTTACCGTGTTTTGGCCTGTAAATTAAAAGGGTGACTTGTGGACAGCAAATAAAAGTCATTAAGTGAGTTTTACGGCAAGAAGCACTAATTTTATTTCAATAATGCATTTTTAGATATTAATAAATGATTACATTCATTAAGTTTGTTAAATATGTGCGCGCCTTATTTTGTCATATATTAATTTGCTGTTATGTGCATTTTGACTGAAAACCAAACAAAAAAAAATGTGTGGGACTACGCGCTTCTTCTCCGCATTTGCTTCGAGAGGATGGAAAAAAACACTAAAACGAACCGCCTCGAAACATGACTCTTTTGAAATTTTGGTTTTGTCGCAGACCGGCCCATGCTCTCCCTATTGCTATTGCGTGTAAATTGTACTTTCGGTTATTTGTGCAATTGGTCGGGGGGAACGACGTCTTTGATATTTGTAATTTTTTGTTTTTGTGGTTTCATCGCAGATCGGCCCTTGATCTCCCTATTGCAATTTCGGTTAAATAGTATTATTGGTTTTGTGTGCATTAGGTCGACGGGAACGACACCTTTCATGTGATTTTGTTTTTACTTTATTCTCAGAATCGGATAATTTTTGTTTATTGTTGTTCATTTTTGTTTATTTGGCATAAACTTCTACAAATTATATAATGCCCACTTCTATTCTACTTCCAATGCGAGCTCCTCTGATGTCCGCCACTGTTTTGCTTCTGGCTACCCCTCCCTGCCCTCTGCCATACCAACTCTTTCACCACCTCTATCTTTCTTCCGCTCTCATCTAAAGAGGACCTTACAATTTCGTCCAAACGACGGCTCAGCAAAGGCGAGTAGGTATAAATTACCGGTGCAGGCGTTTTTTGTCCATAAGAATAACATGGGACTTCCGCTCGTTGTACTCGGACTTTTTGCGGCGAGCTCTTGCGGAAGTGATGACGTCATGGCGCGCCGGCTCGACTGGGATTCGAACTCGGGTTTGCCGTTTTAAATTTCGAACGCTTAGACCACTCGGCTAATCAGACGACTGATAAGAAACTCTTGAATTGTGTAAATAAACGCACACGGGGGCTCTCGGCTGGGATTCGAACCCGGGTTTGCCGTTTCAAACTTCGAACGCTTAGACCACTCGGCTAATCAGACAACTGATAAGAAATTCTTGAATTGAGTAAATAAACTGTATCGACATCTGGCGGTGCATAGTTTAATCCAAAATGCTTTTTATTATTATAACTAATTTACCGCAATATTCATTTAATTCGCCGAGCGGGTGTAGTGTGTGTTTTCAAGTTTTAGAAGTAAAATGGCATCGCAACAGTCTTTAGGCTGCGGAAAGAAAGTGGGTGAAGAGATTGTGTTTTTTGCGAAGAGTGTGGGATATAAAATAATCCCAGAAGGTTCGAAAGCATTTTACATGTGCACCTATTGCTTCTTCACAGAAAATTATCATAAACATGAAGTTTATGAGACATTCCGTAAGAATCAAGAAGTCTTCAACCTCGGAATCATCCCCCACATAATAATAAAATGTGCTTGTTGCGAAACAGCAATCACTCTAATTACAATAAAAGAATAATTTTTTTCATGAAAAGTAATATTTAATTTTATTTATTATATAAATGGTGTACAATAAAATGTTTCTTGATAAAAATAAAAATAGGTAAATCGTTAACGGCGGTTTAATATCAGATTTTGCGGCATTTGCCAATTTCGAGGTTTTGCATTTTTCCTCATTACTGGAATTATTTTTCCTTAATAGTGTCAGTAGAGTTTGTTACGTGTTGACATACACAGCTTTATTTTACATATAAATATCTAACAATTAAAAATGAGTGCCATTCTCGAAAAGCTAAAGTCCGCGAACGCATTACGCGAAACTAAAAAACCAAAAGAACTGCAATTAAATTATAAATATAATTTGCGTGGCGTGAAAACTGTAAATACGTGCCACGGTCCAGCCCTTCTGGCAATTCTTAAAGATTTTGATGTATGGATGCCTAAACGGTACGTGAGTGTCTTCCCAACGCCGGAGTCAGTCAACGAATTTAATAATGAATGTGTGAAATTAGGAGCCACATTAGAATTAACCGGATTTACAAAATGCATGGGAGGACAAACTCCTAATTTTGATATAGAATTTGAAAACTTGAATACGCCTAAGAAGGCTAATGGGAGAGGTGACAGGAGGAAGCAGTAAACAATTAAATATAAATTATTGTTAAGTTAACGCAAAAATTATTATAAAGTAAACTTAAATTAAATTTTTAAATTATGTGATGTGAGTGAGAACTGTTAAAAATATAATAATATATAATAATATATCTAACGCGAAAATATCAACACACTTTCAAAATGTGCGAACCTGGAATGTCCACGCCTAATCAACCAAGAAATGTAAGTTTATCATTATTTTTTTTTTACATATTGCAATAATAATGTTCAATTTAGTTTAGAAATGGCAAATACACATCGGAAAAACGAAAATTGGAAACATCTTTATGTAATTTACACTTGAGAAAACGCTTCATAACTGGGAACAGCATTGACTTATCTTCCGCCAGTGTCAGAAATTTGGATGCCACACCCAAGCTCGGACTCGAATCTTCCGTTATCAACTCCGGATGTTTGGATGCCACACCCAAGCTCGGACTCGGCGTTGAATCGCCTGTTATCAACTCCGGATGTTTGGATGCCACACCCAAGCAGGCGGAAAGATGGGAAAATGTAAGTTAAAAAATATTGCTAACAGGTTCACAATTTCCAATATTTTTGTTTTATAATAAAAAAATTAATAATACTTTTCATTATATTGCAGCTTGAGTCTGCATTTAAAAACAGAATTCAAACAGGCATAATAATCAACGTCAGTTACAAAGATCCAACACTGTTTCTACCGGGAGTTAAAGACATTGTTATAAATCAATGGAAAGCTAAATTAAATAAATTAGGAACATTTAAATGCTATTTTACATTCTGCTGCGAATTCATATTGCCGACAACGATGGAAAAAGATAACAAATACTTCTCTACACAATCCTATAAAATTGCGAAATCCACAGATTTGGAAGAAATGTATAAACTTTTGATTAAATCCATAATTGCCAAGGTAATTTTTTGTTAATTATAATTTGCATTGATAAAGAGATGATTTTCTTTTTTAGATGAGCGACTTCCACGAAGGAGGCAGCAATTGGGCTCTCTCCGATGTTCTCTACTTATTGATATGTTTGACTAAGTACGTCCCATTAAGAGGAGGATACTGCAGCACGTATATGGAACTGCCTGAAAAAATCTCACGTAAGGATGCAGTCATAAATGTTGTAAATACTGACAGAAGATGTTTTGTTTGGTCGATTTTGGCAAAAATGTATCCAATATCAGACCCTGCGCAAGCTAGGAAATGTAAAAATTATCCTCAAAATATTCACGATTTATTTAATTTAAAAGGAATAGAGTTTCCGGTTAAAATTTGCCAAATTCCAATTTTCGAAAAGCAAAATCCCAATATTTCTATTAATGTTTTTGGCTCAAAAGGTGATATTATTGTTGGCCCATTATATAGTTGCAGCGAAGAGAAAATAAATCACGTAAATTTATTGTATATTAATAAAAAAGAAGGTAATAAATACGGTCATTATTGCCTAATTAAAAATATGTCAGCTCTTATAAATTCACAAATTAGCAAAGATAGTCATAGAGTTTACGTGTGCAACTTATGTTTGCAGATATTTTCCAGCGAAAGTAAATTGTGTTCCCATAAAATTGATTGTTCAACACAAAAACCTGTGAAAATTACATTTCCAGAAGACGACTATTTAACTTTTCAAAATTTTTCCTCACTTTTGCCGACACCATTCGTAGTTTATGCCGACTTTGAATGTTATACCGAAAAAATACAAACATGCTTTAATAATCCCAAACATTCTTTCCTGAATGCATTTCAGAAACATATACCGTACAGTGTAGCATATAATGTTGTTTGCGTGCATGATGCAAATTTATCAAAATTTAACCTATACAGAGGAACTGATCCTGCAAAATGGTTCATAGCCCAAATGAAATTAGAAATAGAAAGAATTGAAAAATTAACCTTATTTGATAAGGAACTAACCATGACAGTGAATGATTTGATAACATTTGATAATACCCAAGAGTGTGAAGTGTGTAAAAAATGTTTTATTTCTCAAAATAACAATAATGATGGTGATCCAATTTTTAAAACAAGACATCATGATCATTTTACAGGAAAGTTTATATGTGCCCTATGCTCTGTTTGCAATTTAAAGGTTCAAAAACGAAAAATTTTACCCATTATTTTCCATAATTTAAGCCATTATGATGGGCATTTACTTATAAAACATTTAAAATTCGGCACAGAGCCGATAAATATAATTCCATTAGATCATGAAACTTACATATCTTTTTCGAAAAAATTTCGAACTTACACAATGAGGTTCATCGACTCTTATCGTTTTTTACAGTCTTCACTGGATACGCTCGCAAAATCTTTAGAACGTGATGATTTTGTTTATACCCGAAAATATTATGATAACGTACCTGATATTTTTGATTTGATTAGAAAAAAGGGCATATTTCCGTATGATTATGTTGATAACATTTCTAAATTAAATGAAGTCCAGTTACCTGATCAAAAGTATTTTTTCAATAAACTCACAGATTCTCCCATATCATCAGAAGAATATGACCACGCATTGCGAGTGTGGAACGCATTCAAGTGTTCTACAATTGGGGAATATTCCGACATTTATTTAAAGACGGACGTTTTATTGTTGACTGATATTTTTGAAAACTTTAGAAAATTATGCATGACGCATGACAAATTAGAAGCTTGTTCATTTTTTACGGCCCCAGGGCTAGCATGGCAGGCAGCTCTAAAAATATCTAACATATCTCTACAGTACTTAAAAGACATTGACATGATACTAATGTTTGAAAAGGGGACAAGAGGAGGCATCTCAACTAGCATACACCGATATGCTCAAGCTAATAATAAGTTATTAGCTGATTATGATTGTAAAAAACGCCACTCGGAAATATTGTACATAGATGCGAATAATTTATACGGATGGTCAATGCTTAAAAAATTACCGTATAATAATTTTAAGTGGATGGAAGAATGTGATATTAACAATTTATTCAATATTTTAATTCAATATCCTTCTGAAAAACTGCCTTCATCGTTACAATATGGTCAAAATTTTGATAAATCCTGCCTGTTGGAAGTTGATTTATGTTACCCTGAAAGTTGTCACGACAAGCACTCGCAATTTCCTTTTTGTGCCGAACATGTAAAATTAGATCCTAAATTGAAGCAAGTTAAACTTCTAACAACGCTTAATTCTAAAGAGCGTTATGTTATATATTTTTGCAATTTAATACAATGTCTTAAGAATGGGTTAATTTTAAGAAAAATTCACAGAGGAATCGTCTTTGATCATAAAAATTGGCTAAGTGGCTATATACAGCTTAACACACATCTTCGTGCTCATGCTAATACAGACTTCGAAAGGGACCATTTCAAAAAAATGAATAATGCGGTATTTGGCAAAACCATTGAAAATATACGAAAGCGTAGGGATATAAAATTGTGTGTTACATGGAAATCTGCAAAAAAATATATCTCAAAACCGAACTTTCATTCATACAAAATTTTTGAGGAAAATTTAATTGCCATTGAATTAAATAAAACTGAAATAGAGTTCAATAAACCTATCTATACAGGGCAAGTTATTTTAGATATTTCAAAAACTTTAATGTACGATTTCCATTATGACTATGTAATAAATAGCGATGTTGGCCGCATATTTAAGCCTCAATTACTATACATGGACACAGATTCATTTATTTATCACTTTAGCAATCGTTCAAATTCGGAAACAAACAGTATTTACGATTTTATTAGGAGAGATTCATTCAATTATTTTGACACTTCCAATTATGACGATATAAATCCCTTTAGCATAGAACGTGTAAATTCGAAAATTCCGGGAAAATTTAAAGATGAGACTGCAGGAAAACCTATTTCACATTTTGTTTCTTTGCGTTCAAAAGTGTATGCATATAAAATTGAAGATTGTTGTACTAAAAAGGCTAAAGGTGTCGGCAAAAGTGCGATAAAAAAATTAAATTTTGAAGATTATTTTAATACATTATTTGGGAATGATATTCAAGAAAACAAAATTTTAAAGTCTTTCAATACAATTAGATCCGTCGATCATAATTTATATACAATAAATGTAAACAAAATTTGTTTTGATAAAAATGACGACAAAAGAGTTATTGGAAAGGATGGGATAAGCACATTACCTTATGGGCATTACTCGCTAAATATTTGTCCGAAGTAATTTACAAAACATGCAAAGTTCATTAATATAGGTTTAGTATTTAGTTATTATTTAAGACATTTTATAATAATTGCGTTAACTTTTAAATAATTGTATTGTGCGTTTTATTCCATATTTGTATCTATAATATAATTAAAAGAAATGTTAAAAAAATAATTGCTTTTTCGCTTGTAAATTTAGTTTAGATTAAACCATGTATGACAACGCTTCACATTATGCTTTTTTCTTTATTTTTAATGTTTGTACACCATTAATATAATAAATATATATATATATCTTGATTTCGTTGTTTAAATATGACTGATCCTATCGAATTCATTCATTTGCATCTGAATGTTTGATTGAATTAAACATAAAGGTCTCACAAAAAAATGAATTTTACTTGCTTTATAATGACTACAGCATTTAGTTTATTTATTCTATGGGCAGTATGTGTGGTTGCTGGGATTTTGGACGTTCCAGGAATGAATATTAAATTTAAATAAAAAATACATTAAATTTTAAATGACTTATTATTTCACTTAACCTATAAATTTATTTCATTACATAATTGAATATTTTTTCTACATTTACAATACTACAAACACTAAATCTATTATTATGCGATTGACAACAGAACAATGATCTTTTAAAATGTGGACAATTTTTATCATATTCTAAATCAATTACATTATCATAAAATTGTTTTAGATATTTAAACTTTTGATTGCCTTTCACATATACAATATCAGCCGATAGTTTTTTAAACAGTTTTGATAATTCACTTAAGTCGGTTCCGTCCCTGTTGTATAAGATTCCGTGGTAATTATTTTCCAACCACCGAACTTGTTTTTGAGATTTGGTGCTGAGGTTGCGAAATGGTGTTGGAGATTTGAATACATATGCGAGAATTGTTTTCCCATCATACGTTGCAGCAAGTTCTTTAGGAGTAAAGTCTGGCGTATTAAATCCCTGCATATCAATAAATAGAGCCCTCTGCTGTGGAGGCATGACAAGTCTCTTTAATAAAACTGGTTTCAATTTTTCTTCTGTTTCTCTGACGCGTTTCATAAATCTAAGTCTATCAGCAGCTTCTTGAATCCAATTTATCCCATCTTGCTCATCATCCTCTAATGAATACGTGTAGGTTATCGGAATTAAATCAAAGCAAACTTTACGAACCATTTTTTTAAATAATTCTTTTCACAAGTCCAGAAATTGGCGTGTACTCGACCACTGAATCACTCAAAATGAGGCAGTATGCTCGGGTATTATCTTTAAAAACTTCCGATGCTTCCACCTCAATGCGCAGGTCCACCGCCGAAGACTTTACACTCTCGTTTTGCTTGGAGACATCAAATACAAAAATTGTACAATTTTTAAACTCGGTAAATGATAACAGCGGACTACTCGGCTGATTGTAATAACTCTTTTGGAATTGACAGTACATGTTGTAAGCAGTCAAATAATCATCCTTCTCGAAATTAAGATTTAGGTTATCGTATGGGAAAGATTCCGAATTTAGATAAACTCTCATGTTTTTGATTTTACTGTAATCAAAGGTTGATGCATCTGCACTAGCCACGCCTTTTTTGTTGTTTTGGAAGGCGACAATCACGAATCGAGGTTTTTCCAAGCTACTTGAGGTTTTTACCGACCAAATATCATCTCGAGATTTTTTCAAAGTTGGTAATTCATGCAATTCCCACTTGCGAAATGGTATTAAAATATTCGGATCACTTTTTATTTGTTCCATCAATTTCAATTTTAATTCATCATTCAGATTAACATGGGGCACTGTCCATTCGATCTTATCTAGTTTAAAATTAATTTGTGAAACAAGTTGTGCACTATCATCACACATAAAACAATTTACATCACTAGAAGAGCGAAGTAAAATTAATTCTTGTTTAACGTTAATAATTAACTTTTGATAATCTTCTGCAAATCCAAGTAAACATTTCAAAGGGATAAGAGCGTAAAATCTTTTATTAGGAAAATATGTTTTAATTTGACCAGTTTTAGCCCATCCGGCCATTCCCAATTCTTTTGTGTCCTTAAAATCGTCATAAGAAATTAACCCCTTTAAGGTGCTCGCAATTCCCAAGTCTCGGGTTCGATCGATTTCTACACCGTTTAATTCAAATCTAATTTCTTCAAACATAAAAGCGAACGCGTTTGTAACCAATTCAAATTTTTTAGCGGCAGTGATGTTGTGATAGACCTCGCCGCTCAGGTAAATGAAACTGTTTCCAGGACAGGTGTAAATATCTTGATTTTGAATAGTTATTCGAATTTCATCGTTATTTTCATAGTTTGTTGTTCTAGGCTGATATGTATGGAGTTGATATTTACTAATGCTGTCATCAAACTGAACATCTTCAAAGACGTTTTCCATAATTTTTTATTTTATAACCGAGAGATGCTAATCTAGCGATATTAATACGTGTCACCTCTTTGAATGATGGGGTGTGAATGTGGCGCTTCACGTTTGCCCTCTCCTTTTTATCGAAAACTATCCCCATACTTTTAATTCGAGTCTAACCAATATATTCTCTCCTCTGAAATTAATCAATTCACCTTCTTGATCAATAATTCTCAGCGTTATATTATCAATTCTATCTCTGGCGTTTACCGGCAGATATAAAATATTTTTAGGCTCGATATTAATCGCAAACCCGGGATCTACTGAGGGACTAAACTCAAACAACGTATGAGATAATTTATCGTCGTAATAAGCGCCGGTTATTATGTTGCACTCAATTCTTATACTATCTATTTTAATTATCTGCACCGGTAAATCTGATTTGTGCAAAAATCCGCCTTTGAGAATCTTATTCCCAGAAAATCCTAATAATTTACCTACCGTTCCTTTATTCGGAGAGAAATCAATATCATATTTAGATTTAATTTCACACTGCAAAGTGTTATTATTAGGTTTTAGCGATAAGAGTTTATCAACTTCCTCTTTCGGACTCTCACTCAACAGCTGTTTTTGCAAATACTTTTCAATGTCAGTGACCTCGTACGAGCCGGTAGGAATTTTAATTATTGTTTCCCCGTAAATAAATTTATTATTAACACCCTCTTCAATATTTGGAATTGAATTATATGTGTGCAACCCGATTAACCCTAAGCAGTACTGTTTATTAGAATCAAGTTCAATGGGTGGATAATAGTTTGTAGAGAGCACACTGCTTGCACCTTGTAAGGTAAAGGTTTGAGACATGACTGACACATTTTTTAATCAGAGTTCTTTATTTATACAAAAATTCTATACACAAGTGCCCGCAATTATACATATTAAATTTTTGATAACTGTCGTGATTGTATTTAATTACACAATTTTTAAAATAATTAATCACTTCTTGCGGTGGAGATAAGTTTCCAAAACTATCAAAATATTTAACAACATTTCTCGTTTTCTTATAAGCTACCCAATGCGTTCCACTGCTATATTTCGAATCCAAGTTGATTATGCCAGCCTCCATTTCCCAAGGCTTTGGCGGTAACGAATCGCGCATAAAAACACCTCGAAAATTTTTCACATTTTTTACGGCTTTTAACAAATCCACTGTAGTTAGAGCGCGGTCGGGTAGCGATTTTAACAGTTTTTTGACTTTTTGAGATATAGCCCCATTCCTTTACGATAAGGTTTTAAATAAAGACCTTTCCCCTGTTTGCCAAGAGCGATCGCTTCCATCGATTTATTGTGACGTTGCGACTCTTCAAGTTTTGACTGAGCAACTTTAGCATCTTTTACAGCTTTTACAATACCCGCAGCGCCTCCTGTTAGCGAACCGAGAGCACTAAGACCTGCAAATATAGGAATCAGGGGTAGAATTCCACCCCGCTTTGGAATAGGTATAATTCTAGGCGTTCGGATCTTCTTTTTCCCGCCTGCCTCCTTAATAGCGATCTTTGCTGCAGTTAAAGCAAGTTTACTGCTTTCTTTTATACCTCCGGGTTTATCAATTTTTCGTTTAAATTGTTTTAGAGCCTTGCGAGCTTTCAACACAACTCCGCTTCTTAGCGGTGTAACACCCATTCCCATCTTTCTCTTAACCTTCATTGCGTTGGTAACCGCCCACGCAGCGGCTTTTTCACCAATTTTAGCACCTTTGGATGTAACCCGATTCCAAGCAGCCCACTCCAACTTTTGGTCAGCTTTATGTCTTTCACTCAAATCCTTGTTTAGGGAGGAAGCAATGTCATGCTCTTTACAAGCCGCATCCAAAGGATTAATGCCTGGATCACCTCTTTTTAATCGTTTCTCCAACTTTGTTCCAGGTCCGCAGTATTGATAGCCGGGTATATGTGCTTCAAATGGTAGGTTATTGATTACAGAGTTGATGATTCCTCTACCGCGATACTTAATCATTTGAGAGTCAAAACTTAGTGCACAGGTATATATATATATATATACTCGTAACACTGTTGGCTGTAACAGTACAATGAAGATTGTCAAACAGAAACAGTCTCTCCCTGTTTTTAATTTCGACGATTTTGTCGGCAATGGTTTAAAAAATATTGTGAAAAAACACAGCAGCCTTTTACCTAATTCAATCAGAGCTCTAATTTGCGGCCCGTCAAACTGTGGCAAATCGAATTTAATGTTATCGCTTTTACTAAATAGAAACGGATTGAAATTTGAAAATATTTACGTTTATTCAAAGTCGCTTTACCAACCCAAATATAAATATTTGCAAGAACTTATAAATGGTATTCCAGAGGTGAATTACTTTCCCTATGCAGAGAACTCTGAAATTATAAGCCCCGAAGAGGTGAAAGCAAATTCAATATTTATATTTGATGATGTTGCTTGTGACAAGCAGGATAAGATTCGAGAATATTTCAGCATGGGTAGACATAATAATATAGATTCCTTCTATCTTTGTCAAACATATACTCGCATTCCTAAGCATTTAATACGTGATAATGCGAATTTAATTATATTATTCCAACAGGATGATCTTAATCTAAAACATGTATACACCGATCATGTGAGCGCTGATATGACTTTTGAAAAGTTTAAATCTTTATGTTCAGAGTGTTGGAAAGAAAAATATGGGTTCATTACAATAGATAAAGATTCTGATGTGGGTGGATACCGTAAAGGTATCGATCAGTATATAATCATAAACTAGATAGACATCCCCCATTTCAACAATAGACACCGTTAGCGATAGATCAAAGGCTGATTAGAAAAAGAGGCTGATTGGAAAAAGAGGCTGATTGGAAAAAGAGGCTGATTCAAAAAAGGAGGCTGATTAGAAAAAGAGGCTGATTGGAAAAAGAGGCTGATTGGAAAAAGAGGCTGATTAGAAAAAAGAGGCTGATTGGAAAAAGAGGCTGATTAGAAACAGAGGCTGATTGGAAAAAGAGGCTGATTAGAAAATGAGGCTGATTAGAAAATGAGGCTGATTAGAAAAAGAGGCTGATTAGAAAAAGAGGCTGATTGGAAAAAAGAGGCTGATTGGGAGGGGGTCAAGATGAGTGACATTCAAAAGAAATTAATACAAGTACAAAAGGATATCAGAAGAAAAGTGTTGGCTCTTAAATTAAATCGTAATGAAGATGATGAGAGATTGAAAAAGATATATCAACCAATCACGGAACCTCTGCAATCAATTGTTAAATCCAACAACGAAATTATTAAGTCCAATGAAGAAATTAAACAAGAAAATCAGGAAATTAAGCAAGAAAATAAAAGAATTAAAAAAGAGGGCATTCAATTTGCTCATTCATCACCCTTTAAACCTAAGAGATTGAACTTTTTAGATGATGGCGATGTCTTTACACACGAACCTTCCGAAAATCTATCATTAATTTCCCCACCTGATCCAACCATACTTAATGAATATTTAGAACAATTTGCACCACTACCGAGGCAATATATTGAAAAGTTATTGATTGAAGGTGGTGATGATTTTGATCCCATTCATGGCATTAAATTTAATAATGATGATGCTAAATTAAAAATTGGTAACACTGTAATTGATTTGGATGAAAATGATTTAATAATTGATGGTCTTAGATACAAAGGAACTTCTGGTTTGTATGAATTATTGTTTAGAAAAGATCCGTATGCATACACAGAAGATGATCGAAAAAACTATGTAGACATACTTAAAAGAACAAACTCATTACATCGACGTTTCGACCCGGAACAGCAACTTCAAGGGACTCGGTCACACAAGTATAGAAATATTATAAAACCGTTACTGCCAACTTCACAAAAAAAACGATCAAAGTCTGAATCAAGCGCGCAAAAGTCTAAAGGTGGTCGCGGTTTCGATTCAAACTTAATTGTTGAAAATAAAAATCATAGATATACTTATTGGAATGATCCTAATGAGTTAATTGAAAGACTATGGTTACTACATGCCTCACAGCGTGCTGGGAATAATTCTCACGCCAATGAAATTGCATCAATCGAAGAAGAGCTCAGAGAAGCTAATATAATCTATTAATTCTTAATTTTGAATTATTTACATGATGAGTGTTGACAAGTTCGGACAAGACGCTAACTGCAGGTCGCGGCCCTCCAGGTTTGGGATTTTCTTTAACACAGGATGGACATTACGACATGCAGAAAAAACGGTTAAAATATGTTCTAGATCCTGATGAATTGAATGATGCTGCAACTAAATTATATGTTGATAATAATTATGAAAATATTTCTAAAATCTTAACTCAAATTGAGAAGAAAACTGATTCACTAGATATTGAAAACAAACTTAAATTAACTATCGAAGCTCTGGATAAAATCTTAAAAGATAGATGTATGTGGCTAAGAATGGAATTTAATGAGGCGATAAATAATAAAACAAATAATATAAAGGATGAATTAGATAATATTATTACTAATAATACAAAGATTATAAAGGATGATTTAGATACAATTTTTACTAATAAAACAACGATAATGAAAGAAGAATTACAGACATTCTTTATTAATAAGACAAAAGTTATAGATGCATTGATGCTCGCCATTACTCTTGATAATAAAAATCTGAAAACTTACCTGTCTAAGACCGTTTTAGGTAAAATAGAAGCTAATCATGAGGCATTAAATAAAATCAAAAAGAGCTTGGACGACATTAGTGAAAAGTTCAACGTGACGAAAGAAGTGAATGAGTTTAGTAACTTAAGGAATAATGATGTATTAAACAAAATAGCAAAGAGCTTGGATGTGATTAGTGAAATGATCAACGAGCAGAAAGGAGCTCCTACAATTATTAATCCGTAACCAATCATGAGCAAAGTAAAAAGTGATGTAGTAAATGAGTTGCATAAACCGGTGAGAAAAAACTTTCCTAGGAGGCGTACAATTATCAAAGGATTGGACGACTTGTGGCAAGCGGATTTGGCCGAATTTGGACTTTATGCAAGAGAAAATAAAGGCTTAAAATTCATATTGGTGGTGATTGATTGCTTTTCAAAATATTTATGGACAGTGCCGTTAAAAGATAAATCTGGTAAAAATGTGGCTGATGCATTTAAAACTATTTTAATAAAAGACGGTCGAACGCCGAAAAATTTACAAACTGACCTAGGAAAAGAATTTTATAATTCACATTTTAAACAAATTGTAGAAAAATACGGAATTAATCACTATTCCACATATACAGTTATGAAAGCCTCCATGGCCGAGCGTGTGATAAGAACTTTAAAAGATCATCTTTATCGCACATTCAGTTTGCGTGGGATGTATCGTTGGACGGATATTTTGGATGAGATTACAGCTGTTTACAATAAGCGGAAGCATAGTACAACTGGAATGCGACCTTGTGACGTCACTAAAGATACGGAGGATCGGCTGTTAAAAACAGTTTATTCGCATATCAAAATAGCAGGAAGGAGGATTTTTAAAGTGGGTGATTTTGTACGTATTAGTAAACAAAAAGCATTATTTGATAAAGGATACACACCAAATTGGACAACTGAATTATTTAAAATCGCTCATGTGAAAATTTCAAATCCCACCGTTTACCTGTTGGAAGATAGTTCGGGGAATACAATCCGGGGAGCATTTTATGCTGAGGAACTTTTGAAAGCCAAACATTCCGATGTTTATCTAGTGGAAAAAGTCTTTAAGAAAAAGGGAAATAAAGTGTACGTCAAGTGGTTAGGTTTAGACAAATCGCAAAATAGTTGGATAGATAAGTCAAACGTATTGTAACTGCATGGCAAATAAAATTATGTCTATACTACATGAATGTAAATGTTTGTATTATTAAAATATATATATATAAATATGTTTATTGGTGATATTTATTATCAGTTTTCTATTAACCCTCAACTCGACAAGATGTTTATCAAATTAATCACTCTTTTAATCTTTATCAATGCAAGTTCTCAAATTGATGTGAAAAAATATTTACATCAGTTTGGATATTTAGATGAAAATACATTTTTAAAACAAAATGAAGACAATGAGTCGTTGATTAATGCTATCGAAACGTTTCAAGAATATTATAACTTGCCCATTGATGGGGAATTAAATGTGGACACAATAACATTAATGAATCGTTCGAGATGTGGATTAAGAGATGTGGAAGAGTTTACAGTGGGGCAATCAGAACAAAGGTGGAATTTTACAGAGTTGTCATGGAATTTTCCCAGAGCTTCAATCAATGACATTGAAATAGCCAGTAAAGCGTTTAAAATATGGTCTAAATACACAAACTTAAAGTTTACTAAATCTAGACGAAATCCTAATATAATTATAACTTATCAAAAATATAATCATACATTTTATGAATGTTATAAAAAAACAAATTGTCCTTACAAACTAGACGGAAAAGGAGTTATATTAGGACATGCGTTTTTACCTACAATATATTTACAAAAAGTTGAAATACATTTAGACAAAGATGAAAAATGGTGCCATTATAATTGTTTATCATCAGAAGTTAGTTTGTTGCAAGTACTTTTACACGAAATTGGGCATACATTAGGAATTAAACATTCGTTCAATGAAGATGCTATTATGTATGCATATTATAAACCTGTGCAAAATGTGTCAACAATTGACTTGTCAAGTGATGATATTGATGCTATTCAAGCTTTATATGGAGAGGAGAATAATGCAACAAAAATAGATTCAACATCTACGACTACCGTAACCGCTATATCGATAACACAAACACCGATTGTTGAAACCGCAGATAAGATTATACCAGAACTATGTTTGTTACGTGATATTAATACATATTTAATTGTGGAAGACACATTATTTATTATTTATGAAAAGTGGGTATGGTACAAAAAATTGTATGATGATGAAATTGCCACGCCCTTATCAATTAATCAGTGGTTATCTTTTTTACCTGAAAACTTTACTAAAATTAATGCAATTTATCAAAGACTCGATGGTAACATTGCAATCTTTTCAAATGACACAATTTTTGTAATTAATCCGGATAATTTATCATTAATATACACCAAAATTTTGTCAGACATCGGAATTATTAGAACATGTACAGGAGTGCGGGGTGTTGTAAATACATATAGAGGGCAAACATACATCTTTTGTGATAATGGACGTTTCTTTAAAATAAAAGAATGTACATTTGAGGTAACTAAATTCGGCTTGATTTCTAATGATTTTCCTGGAATTCCAACAAATATCACAGGGGTATTTAGATACACAGATGGATTACTATATTTTTTTGATAAAGTTAATACTTATTCATTCAATGAATTTTCGAAGAGAGTTGAAAGTGTTCGTAAAAACGATGCTAGCCACTTTAATATCTATTGTACGGCTTCGCAAATTTTGATTAAAATTAAAACATTATTCAATAACTATTTATTTGACAGACAAGTTTAAACAAGTCTTGAGCATGCGCTGTGATTTGTCTAGAGAGATTTGTATAAAAGCACACATTTTTTCAATAACAAAAAAAAACATTAGTCGCCCAGAATCACTCAACGATGTCTGCCGCAAATCAAGAAAGTACTTTCAACGATAACATTGACCAACAAATTTCAATTTATGATGTTGCGATCAAGAACGAATCAACCTTTTTGGGGCAATCAACATATCCATTGAACAAATCTGCAACGAAGAACGTGAGCATTGGAATAAGCCCCTCTGCAGGATTTATTCCAGTTGTAAAAATCTGGGGCGATCATTCATGCATCTTTTTTACTGAAGAGGAGTGGATGCAGTTTATGGAAATCAATCTGACAAATTTACAAATTCCCATCACCATTGGAGATCATAAAATAAGCAAGAATGAATATAAAAATATTATCGCTATATGGATTGTGCAGAGGCAATTGAGTGTTGTCATGTCGGAAGAAACATTTGAGAATTTAACCAACTTGAAACAAATTATTAATTACAAGTTGAGTGAATTAAAAGCGTTGGATTTTTATTCCTATTATAATTCAATTTTATACTCCTGTTTAAAATTGCATGGTGATTTATATATGAATGTGCTAAAACTTATTGCATCGCATAAATACGTTCAGAATGCTTATTTAATGATGGAATGTTTACATATGTATTATAATAAACTTTGTATAGATTTTGAGGTTATGAAATTATATGATGAAAATTAAATTTACTATTTTTATTTGACTCCCCTCCACTAAAATTTGTTTTATTAAATTGAAAAAATAGTTATAAAATCAGTCGTGCCTCGACAGCATGGAGACTAAGGTTGCTCAGGCTATAGAGGCATTTTATGAGAATTGTTTAAATTCAAACCAAGTAAAATATTTGCCAATTTACATTTTAAACCAACTAAAGGGAATTGAACTTTTGAACATTTGGGATGCATTACCTTTAGAGTATCAACTTCAGGCAAAAGACCGACTCCCATGTTTCAAGCATTACAATTTGGGAAAAACTCAAATAGACGGACCGCCTACACCAAAAATCTGCTGCCCGCAGTGCATTTATGACAGAGAACTATGAACGCATCTATCCAATCAATCAATGCCACCGCACCGATCGAAGAACAGCTCGCCATGTGGATTCCATTTTGGACAATAATTTCAGTAATTTTGTTTATTATTATTAGTACAATTTGTATATTATGTAAAGGTTATCGAAAATAAAACATTTATTATATTTTTTGTTAGTTTTGACTTATCAGCAGCTATGCACCGCCAGATGTCGATACAGTTTATTTACTCAATTCAAGAATTTCTTATCAGTTGTCTGATTAGCCGAGTGGTCTAAGCGTTCGAAGTTTGAAACGGCAAACCCGGGTTCGAATCCCAGCCGAGAGCCCCCGTGTGCGTTTATTTACACAATTCAAGAGTTTCTTATCAGTTTTCTTATTAGCCGAGTGGTCTAAGCGTTCGAAATTTAAAACGGCAAACCCGAGTTCGAATCCCAGTCGAGCCGGCGCGCCATGACGTCATCACTTCCGCAAGAGCTCGCCGCAAAAAGTCCGAGTACAACGAGCGGAAGTCCCATGTTATTCTTATGGACAAAAAACGCCTGCACCGGTAATTTATACCTACTAAGGCGCACCCCCCGAAGAGCCGGCATGAAATCGAACACGGGTTTTGCGGTAAACAAACATAAACAGGTCATAAATCCTTCCGTCGCACCGATCATATCTGGCACCTCGAGGGCTAAAAATGCACTCACCCAATTCTCAATTATTTCACTCTCAACCCAAATATTAAATAGATATATTAAATTTACATTCACCCAGCAACAAAATTAAATAACAAATAATTTCAGATTAATTTGTTAGATATTTTGGATTCACCCAGCAATGAAATAAAAAATATTTTCAAATTAATATTTCTAATGCCTTTTTTCCGTTTTTAAGACGGATTATAGTGGAATAACTTGTCAAAATTTCAATGTTAATTTTTATCTCTTCTATATTTTAGAATTATCGCTTAAAATCTATGACGGAATTGAAGAAGAATGTAAAATTAAAACCTCTAAATTATGAAAAGTAACTCCATTAAAAACAACAAAGATTCAACATGAGTGTTTATTCCACTTATAAAATAAAAAAACTCTCAAAACTCATTCATTACCTTTTTCTGAGTTTTTTTTTTTATAGATATCTCACATTTACTTCGATTAATTACTCTGAAAATATAACTATTATATTACTAGTATGAAGGAAAGTTTCTGTGCACTTTAACGATTCAATAATTTAAACTTTCTTTCAAACTTTTTATATAGTAGATATAATTTCAGAGTAAATGTTTTCGGAATACACAGTTAAATTAAACGTAATATTTGAACATAATTATTGTTGTTATTAAAGTTTTATAAAATTTAATTTAACTTTTTTAACTTTTTTTTAAATATATTTATAAATAGATTCATTGGGTAATTGTATAGTCTATTATTTAATCAATTTTAAATACATGGGTAAATTAAATTAAAAAAAAAACAAGCACTAAAAAAATACTAATTTATTTCATAATATATTTAAAACATAAACAAAATATAGCAATACAATTAAAATATAAAATTAATTTTAATATTATTAAATTATTCCCAGGGTCTGAAAATATCTGAAACAAAAATAAACACAAATAATTAATTATTAGAATGAAATAAGTATACTTTCTTAGTTATAGGATGTACATAATCACAAATATTAATCCGTAATTTTCTTTTAATTTAATGACAATTCTTCATTTAAACTGTAATTTTAAGGAAAATGATGCTTAACAGTCAGCGGACATTTTTAATCGTAAGTATGATTAATAATCAAATTCTGATTCTCGATATAATTATTAAGATAACGTACCTGCTCTGTTGTTTACAATTGGTACGGCAACTCCAGGATCATCAACACCTTCTTCTTCTAAACAATAAAAATATTGTGATTAGATATACAAAATTAGAGAAACCTAAAGTAAATTCACAATAAAATTAAGCTACTGTACCCAATATATTATTTACTGCAGGCTCAGGTTCATGTACTCCACGATAATCATTCTCGATTCGTTCTAAAAAATATATATATCATGATTTACTATTTTATTAACATAATTCCATTGTAATTTATTTTTTGTGTGTGAATATTAATAAATTTTCGTACCTACTGCAGGTAACAAATTCATAATATTGTTTATAAATTTGCTTGTTCTAGCTATAAATCTGGACACATCCCTATTTTGTAAAAACCGTTGTTGTTCTAAAACTAATAAAAATATTTTATCAATATTTAAATAATATATTTTATTTTCTTACCAATTCTACGATCCAACTCTTCATAGCGTTTTTTCGGTTTGTGTGGGAGTTCAATGTTTGAAATTATCCTGTGGAGCTTAAGGGCTGCCGAATTATCGTGATTTTTAATATATTTAATAAATGCCCAAACATTTGGACGCCTTGGAAGAGCTGCATTTAGTCGCTTATGGAAACTCTCCACCGCATTATTTGTACGGTGGGGAGCCCCTATAAGGAATATATTAGCGTTGCCCCATTGTCGATCCCAATAATTAATAAATTGTGGACCGGATTGAGGGGCTAACGCGATAATGGATTGCTCCAATAACGCAGTTGCTTCATCCAAAGCGTCCAGAGGCAATAATGGTAAAACCATATATTTATGTATTATGTTTCTACTTAAAACATTCCTGTGTAAACCCAAATCTCGACCTGAAGACATATTACAAATGTTGTATAAATTAGAAAATCTTATAAATGAAATGAAAAAAATGTTCTTTGTATTGAATATTTTCGAATTAAAAATTATTGCATCATACAATATGTTATTGTATTGCATTAGCAAGTGTTTATTATTGTACTTTTTTTAAAGTACTTACGTAACGTAAGTCTAATTACTGATTATTATCAATGAGACTATGTGAAAAAATCCCTTTTCTATTATTTTAAGAAAATCTTACTTTTAAATAAAACTGCTCGAGCATAATGGAACCAGCACACATATATATTTGCTCCGGCGAAGACGTCACGTGCTGATTCCCTAATAGCAATTTCAAAATCGCACATAATTGACCGGATTCTGAAATTTGGGAGCCGTTCAGAAATTGACTCCCATACATATCTCAGAATCCGGGTGTAATCAATTTGTTGACGTCTTGTCATAAGCGCATATGCAATCGGGAATGCCTAAAATAAATATTAAAATATTAAAGATTTTTAACTGAAAAAAAGTGACATGTTTTTTTAAATTTTTCCCCTCGAAATTAATTAATAAATTGGGCTACCTTTCAATTTGTTTAAATGTATTATCATTAAAATAAGTGATTTGCACAAAATACTTACTGAATTTCCATATAATAGATGAATGGAAAAAAATTGTACTGCACCTCCCGACCGCGGCACCACCCTAAACGTTGCATCCATCGCTAAGTCTATTTCATTGAAATTATTCGTTGCGAGAATATTTAAAATATTTGATGATATCCATATAATAGAATTTATTAAGAATACCTTAATAAATACTTCGCCCTGTATATTTTCTCTTAGGTGATGATAACTGAAATATATATATATATATAATATAAAATATAAATGGAAACTGAATGATAAAATAAAATTACAGAGAATATAAAAGTATTTATCAAATAAAATTAAGTTTAATTCGTTAAGAAATTATTTTAAATAAATTGAATAAAATAAGAACTAAAGATAATTATTTTGTAAATAAATACTTTTTTTAAATGAGTACTTAGGAGAATACATGTTTAGTATTAAAAATATAAATTAATTAAACTTACTTGGGTTGCTGCATTAAGTTAAATGCGTCAACTAATGAATTTGGAGTTTGTGGTATTGCTTGCATACGTTCGCGGTACATCATTCGTCTGGCACTCACTCCGGAAAGTAATTTTGCTCCTAATACAATAAAAAATAATAATTTATATATTTTATTAAAATAAATAAGTATATTTTTCGTATTAAATATTTGAAAAAATAATAATAAAACTTGGTTAGTTATTTTTACAGTAATCGCAAAAAAAAAAAAATTCAAATTAATCCCTCTATTTATTTGGTAAAATAAAAATGATATTTTTAAAGTTATAAGCAATTCAATGTTGAAATCAATAGATGTTTGGGGCCTTGTAATTTAAAATTAAATATCGAATTAAAACTTCTGTTAACGCAAAGTAATTGAAAAAAATTTTTTTATATATTTTTAAATAACTGAGATATTGGATTTCACGGCATTCTTACGCCACCCTGTATATTAGTTATATATAATTAATTTGTTAAACTTCTAATATTTTGATTATACTTCATCAAGTGATTAATAAGAACAAAGTAGAAGATTTGTATATACATACCTGAAGGATAATTTACTTCTTCTTCCATTAAAATATCGTTATAACTCCGCACAGAATTTATACTTTTTTGTTTAATGTCTTTCACCAGTTTCAATTTTTGAACCTCACCCTCGTTAGCCACATGGTTGTGTGGAGTTCCAATGAGAAATTGCTGGTTACGTAGTTGACCCGAACCAGGGCATGCCCTATTTCTGCATCGCAAATAAATTACATTTACCCGATTCCACTTTTGGGTATATATAAACCCGTTAAGAGGAGGCGATACACAAGCAATTAGTGAGACGTAAACATTCAGTCCCCTTACGTCTGTATCTAACCCGCGAAAGCCTTGGAAGAGTACATATGACGAGTTAACGTTGTCAGACGAAGATAGTCGCGCAATGGGCGCGTTCAGTCTCCCCACCAAGATTTTTTTGTTTTCTATACAAATAAACACGTATTCGTCCTATTTATTTCGTATTTTCGTTATAGATTGTATTTTTCACTCGATCTGCATTTGTGGCTTGTGTATTGAAACGGTTTCAAATGATCTTTTATAAAATATGTAAGAATGTAATTATTGGTTATACATTTAATATTAGTAATTAGCTATCAAATATTAAATATATCAGCATTTTGATCAATTGTTATTAAAATTATTTTAGCTAAAATTTGTTTGTTTCACTAATTGCACATATGTAGATTAGAAAAATTCTTCTTCTTACGGTTTATATTTTCATTATTTTTATGATTTACATACATTTTGAGTCATTTTGTTGATACAAAAATATATATTATGTTTTTTTATAATGTAAAGGAAGATATATATATATATACTTTTGGCCAGAATTCTTCGTATATTTAATATAATTTAAATAATTGAATAGATTTGCATATAATATCTTCAATTTGATGCTAATGCAATATTCGTTTAATTCTTTTCGTAGATTAATGGATAACTAAATCAATAAAAAATAAATTTAGTACAAATTAAAAAAATATATTTGATTTGCAATCATAATTACCTGATATTGTTTACATATGTGCATAAAAATATGTTTAAATTAAAATTATAACAAAAATTATGAATACAATAAACATTTTCCAATATTCAGGATATAAATTATTTATTAATACAGATATATACAGGATGTTCAAAAAGTTTTTGTTTGTCCTATCAATATATTTATTTGCTTGAAAACAGTGTACTACAAGTGCTTTATATCATGAATTTATTTCAAGTCAATCGTTATAAAGCTAAATACCGATCAGATTCTAATCTATAACAAATGGACAAAGTTATAACAAAATATCCATAAACAAATAATGTTACGCTAGATTAGAATATCGTTAGTCGAATTTCTTTTTAAAATAAGCTAAGTGTAGATTTATTTCTGAGAATGATTCAAGCAATAATTTGACCGATATTAATTGAATAAAATATGAACATTTACATTTATATGGAACGATTGATTTTTTTTTTTGAATATCAACAATTTCAAATTTATTTTTTTGTATAATTAATATAAATCAAAAGGATTTATATATTATAAATTAAGCCAAAAGACAATAATATATCAATATTTAATGCAATAGAGAAACATTTAAATATTTATAAAGAGGCTTTTGCCACACACATTTTTATATTCGGCTTATATTTATAACTGCCACACAGGTTATTTACAATTTTAAATTGAAATTAAGGATTATAATCCTTATGAAATGACTCAATGTATAAATTATTATAAATTCGGATTCCTGTTCAAACTTTTTAAAATTAAACAAAATAATTCAAAAATATGTTTTAAATTATTTCATCTTTATAATTATGTTTATTGTCATTTTATTTTCACATATAATAAAGGAATCAGAAACATTTTTAATATTAAGATATACTTTAATTTTATATATGTGCTTCAGACAATCTATATAGTGCTGGTCTAAATAGTGCAGTACAGCAATTACTCACTTGTGCAAATATTTTGAGGGAAAAGAAAATTCGAAATAACTCACAAACTACTTGCTTTAGATACAGAAATATGTAGTACTTTTATGTTGAAAATTGTCTTGCCAATCGATTTATGATAGAAATTCCATTTGAACAAATATAAATTATGATGTTTTTAAGTGGGGACTGAAATATTGACATTTTTGAAATCCCTATTATCAAAATAGACAATTTTTTTTTAATTCTACACAGATAAATTTACTAATTACTATTCAAGATGTCTGTCTTGTTCTTATTAGAAGTTTTAATTTTTCAAAACATCTATTTTAGGTTAAAATTTGACAAATACATTTTAACTTTAAAACTGTCAGAGGTGGACATAAATCGATATGAGTGGGTGGTCAATTGAACGAGGAATCAAAAAAGAGAAATTAAAATGTAGGGTGTTCCATTTAAAATAACAAAGTTGATAGCCATTTCCGGTACAACCGGAAGTGCAAGAAAGTGAAAATATTTTTTATGAGAAGATTGTATTCAATCATGCAATGCAATGCAAACTTTTTCATTTTTTTCCTCGGTCGGGAACCGCGTAAACTTTAATTCGTGACCCACCCCTATATTATTAGCAAATGATTCTTTCCAATCAGCTGAAATATTTATTGTTTTTAATAGAAATAATACAATTCAATTAAGAGAATTTAATTCTATTATTCCTAAATTAAATAATTATGCATGGTTCATGACAGATGTACCAATTCTTCGATTATACGGGTTGTTGTTATTTTGAACTACAGAGTCGATTAATTTAGCAAAGTGGTGGTAAATTATCGGGGAGTAACAGCGGCGTATGCAGAAAAACAAAAGAGCATCGGATTTTAAAGATATTAATGAAATAAACATTTGTTTAGATGAAACAGCCTATATATTATCATAATTTGATAGATAAGATGATTTTTGACAAAAAAGGTTATAATACACCATCACAAAAAAATCAAAAATATAGAAGTTATTTATATATTAATATTATTTTTTCAGTAAAATACAGATATTATAAATAATAAAATGGCAAAACAAAATCATAAAAAGAAAATTTGTTTTCTGAATCTGACAGTTAATTTACTATCTACTTAATCGATATAAATTTTGTTTTTTTATGCATCACAACAACAAAAATGAGTATTTTAATTTAAAAAATGTAATATGTTAATGATGTACATTGTTAGAGAAATGCTTTGACGTTTGATCTAGAATTCGCATTTTTTTTTATTTAATATAGGATAAATGATATTTAAATAGATTAAATAAGTGACAAAATAACTTATTACATACTTTCTTAACATTATTGTAAGTGTTTTGTTTTTTATAGTAACTTAATTTAATTGAAATCAAAATACTTAAATGCCAATAACTTTATTATTTGCGAGTAATTTTTGTGTAATGGTCTATAATTTGTTTGTTAAAACTAACCTCTGGTTATGTGATCATAAAAGAGGTACTGATTTACATTAAAAAATGTTTGTTTTATTAATATTTTGAAAATGTGATGTTCTTTTGCTTTTCTGATTTTTCCATTGTAATCCTTGGAAAATTTACTACAACTTTGCTAATTTAACCGACTCTCTGGCACAACTAATAAGAAAGTTAATAATGCGCACTTTATTGAGAAAAAGTTGTATATATAATAAAAAAAAATCAATAAGTAATAATATTTTAATCGTGTTTGTACAAATGTAATAAAGGTGTTATAATAACGAATGAATAAACAGTCCGCTCTGCTAAAAACAACAAACTCATTACGAGACCGTCGTCGCCCGCTAAGTTGTAACGCGCCTGGCCGCGCGACATCCTAAGTCCACGTTCGCTCGAAAAATTGTTCTAGTAACGGGTCGTATTTAATTAATTTCAGAAATATACACTTATTCAAATAACACTGTTTCAAAGAAGTGGGATCGAATACTTACCACAACTCCGCCCATAAAGTGTGATTCAGATTAATCCCGCTTCATGGCAGCATTTTACGGGTCCATTTTTTTACTAGCTAAAAAAGTTGTTTTTGCATTTAAAAATATTTTTTATAAAAAAATGTCATTAAGATTAAATTTCATAAAAAATATTTATGATGGTAACATGGTGTCCGATTTTTTAATTTTTATTTTTTTAATTTTATTTTTTATATTTAAAAAAAAAATATTTGAAAAAACTCGTCATAGTGCACCCCGCAACTAAAAAATAGAAATATTAGCGAAAACAGATTTTCAATATCTGTAATAATAATTAAAAATTCAACTTTATTTCAAAAGAAGGTGGTATCGCGCGCTCTTAAATATATAAAATGTACGCACGCCGTTATTAATAATTTCCATGTTGATCTCAAAAATGTTACACAAGTACTGAATAATTTTAGCCACATTTTCAGATTTTAAGGGCGAAAGGGATAATAAAAACACATTTTGGATTTTTTTAAAATATTTTTTCGTTTCGACAAAGTGGTCTTCCGATTAGTACCGGTATGTTGTAAAAAATGAAAAATTATCAACCGGAATTAAAGGCACATATATTTTTTCCTTTTTACAAGAATGTAAATAAAATTTATTAACATGTTGTAAACATTGTAATTATTTATTTTTGTAGACACTTTTTTCGGTATATAAAAAGCGCTATTATAAAATGAAATACAAGTTTTATTACTCAATTATCAACGAGCAATTTTTCTATGAAAGAAATATGTAAATTTAAGTGGCAAAAGAACCCGAGTAATATGATATTTCCCAATATTATTGGGAGAACAGATGTTTGTTTCGGGGTAGGCCTGCGCTGCGAAGATTTATTAGGTGCAAACCACAATACAAGTGCCGTTTCTCGCCGGGGGGTATCCCTTGAGGACCCGCGCTTGGACGAAATTGTATAGTCTCATCTAAAGTCTCCACACGCCACTTACCCTTCCTACTCTCTTCTATAAATACATTCTTTCAGCCATTCATCCAGTGCTCCCACACGTCCCGATCCATTCCACAAAACACACACATTTTAAACATTTCCCCCATCCATACTTTCCTTCCTCTCTCTTCATTCCCACACCTGAATCTCAATTTTGAAACGTAACTGTTTTTACTTGTGTAATTAAAATTAACTTGTTTTAATCGCGTGCTACCGAATATTTAACTTATTGTTACTGTTCATATTAATTATATTTCTAATAACTTGTGTGTTGTTGACTTTTCAGTGTGATTGTGAGTGCTCGCTTTAAGTGCGGTTGTGTGAATACAATCAGGAAATTGATGCACATAAATGTCACCGCGTATCCAGGCACACGTGTGTGTGTGCGCACCGGCGCTCACGCACAGTCATACGGAGCACCCAAATCACTTATTTCATTTCATCTTCCTTGAATTGAATTCGTTTCACTGGTTTGTTTTGGTTGTCGGCACAGGGCTGCCAACGGAAATGCCAGCTCTCGCGATCGTGTGCGCATGAGAATATTACTCCATGAACGTTTGCGTAACGGTTGAATTCGAATGTTATGAGCGGTACATTTGTATACAATTGTATACAATTAAGAGTGGTTAATATATGAGTGTGAATAGGGTGGTATTAGTTGAAAATTGTTGGTACAAATGACACTTTTTTTCTTATTAATTTCGCTAGTCAACACGATTTCGGTTTAGTGCATATCTGAGCTGCGTGTGAATAAGTGCTTATTGGATTCCTCCTTAATGGAGTAACACTTGTAGTTGATTTGTGAATGCACATGTTCAATTTATTGTTTGAGTAAACAAGTGAATGCTGCAACGCGGATTTAAGGCATGCGCTCGTTGTAAGTTTATTTGGCTGTTAGAAGTTAATAGGAAAAACCCAGGATAGAGGTATGTGTCTCTCTTTTACATCTCGGCTATATCACTAATTCTACGGGCAGGTATTGTTCCCACCTGGTTTTTTTTTTTTTTTTTTTTTTGGAAAAGGGAGGGCCTCTCCAGTTTAGCAATTATTTTTCTATGATTTTTCTACTTCCCATTTCAGTTCTTTTTGCTTTATTTCTTCTTTTAATTCCGTTATATTTTTATTGTAATCTTCCATTCTATTTTCCAACGTTGCTAATATGTCCAAAATCCCGTCTAATCAAGCCTCCATTCCTTCTGACCCTTTTTCCCCAGCTTATCGTTTTTTTTTTTTTCCTACTTGTTCGAAATATTGTTTCAGATCGTCGCAACTGCTCGTTCGCTCTCATATGCATGGGGTATGAAAACGTATGAGTACTTAGAGAGAGCAGCTTGTTTTCTTGGGACCCCAAAATATATTCTGGGTGGCAAAAAAAGAATAGATGTAGTTAGATGGGTGAAAGAGAAGTGGAAGTGCAAGAGAAACAGGGAGCGATAGAGAAAAGTAATTATAATCCCTTGCATGAAAGATGGTAGGTGCATGCGGGTATGCCTGGGTATTTGCAAGACTGTATATTAAGAAGAAAACAGAATGATAGCTAGGGCGAGGTGTGGATAGGATGAAATAAAAATGATATAAAAGTATGGATGGGACAGATATATGTCAGATGTGTGTTATGCGGGAATGGAAGAGATACGTGGGATCATGTAGGGATACGTAATAACATTAATGAGTGGATGAGAGAGAATGGAGCTTGCGTAAAAATCCTGACGAGACTGGGGTGGGAAAGAAGAAGAAGAAGAGAAGAAGAAAAATAAGTTACAATAGGAAAAGGATTTATTCAATAACTATGATTTAAATAAATTAAATAAAAGAATTTGTAAATAATTAATTAATAATTGCAAAATTGTTAATTAAATTAATTAAAAATAATCAGCAAAATAGTAAATATAGAAGCACCCGGAATGGTCTACGTCGGCAAAATCACGGGATAATAGTTGTCACAACAGGCCATAAAAACATGATACGGTTGTCAACAATTTAATTTATGAGGGTCTTCCATTCCAGATGGGAGCTTGAGAGTAGGTAGAAAACTGGCAATAAGGGTAGTAGGTACCACTCAGATGAGGATCGAGAGTAGGTAAAGAATTGAGAAAATTATGCTAATAAGTATTTAATTTAATAGTTTTATTAATATCAAGTTTAATTTATCAAGCGGTTAGCACATGACGACAGACATATATAAATTGTATTTTTTAACCAGATTTCAATAAAATGTAATAATACATTTTTTACGCTGATCTCTATTACATATTTATATTTATTGCTTATAATATAATAACTATGTATTTATATATTTATAATCTATATTATAATTCAAGAGATTAAATTAAGAGAACTGCATTTAAAAAAAACCGTTCTGATTTGATTTATATCTCAAACACGAACGTCGGTAGTCAGTCACAATTTGTTGGAAATTCCCGGATTAATATTTATTTCATCGGTACCGATGAAAGCCCACCATTTGACGCTTAATCCTCTGTTATCTTTGCCAGGTAGTCATTGATATTTACCGAACATTTTACAAACAAAATTATCGGAATTAGGGAAAACCGTCGGCTCCTCTTAAAATTTGATTAAAATACATGTATTTTCCACATTTTATTTTCAGATTGACACACACATCGAATAAAAAAATATAATTAAAATTTGTTCGCCTCGGAGGGGGACATCTAATGATACGAAATAAATTATTTTCACATTTAGCTCTGTGACATGTAATGGTCGAGCAGGGATCAGTAATGTTTTTAATAAATATATCTTGTGACTATTTTATTGTTAAACTTAATTATTTTTAATTAATTTGGTTTAATTTAATTTAAATTGATTTAGTTTAATTTGATTTAATATAATTGATTTAATTTTGCTGATTGTATTTGAATTAATTTAATAGATTTATTTTAACATCTTTAAATTATGTAAGGGATGTGCAACAGCAGGTGTACATTATGTAATTCAATGTCCGGCGTGGGTATTTGCCCGGGAAGTAGTTGTTTTAATGTGCATTTGTTTAACGTACTTACGTAACGTGAGTCAAAAAGTCACAGAGCTAAATGTGGAAATAATTTATTAATCAATCAAATCATTTTTATTTAATATATTTAAATAACTGTGACCAAGGTAATGAATACTCTTTTCTATTTATATAAATTATTTTTACAAGTACGACCGAGAACAGAATTTCGTGTTTCGTTTTTTGAGAGTCGAATCGGAAGAGACAAGAAAAAATACCATTTACAATAATAAGGATATTAGATAAGGGGCACGCATAAGCCGGGGTGAACTTTGATCAAACTTTTACAAACAAGGTTCTGGTAATGATATTTCGCGGAGTTGAAAAGATTAAAAAGTAAACAAACAGTTGAAATATAATTATAATACTAATAATAATTATGAAAATGGGTACATTACAGACATTTTGTCTTACATTACGTAAGTACTTTAAACAAATGCACATTAAAACAATGAATGCTCTTTTCTATTTAAATTAAATAATATGCATTGTATTTTTAATTAAGAAATATTATGAGAATATAAATATAAATGTAGTTATTATTATTTGAATATTAAACAAGAGTATTTTTTCACATGGTCACAATTATTTAATTAAATTTATTTAATTGAAGTTTTATTATTATTATTATTATCTTGTATTGTTGTTATATTGTTGTTTTCTTTGTTATTGTTTTATTGTAGTTATTGTTCTTACTGTCAGTTTTCTGATTGATTTAACACCCCAGTGATAATTAATAGTCGACAAGACGATAATATGACGGTTAAGGTATTATTTGAATAATATATTTTTACTTTCTGCGATGTGTATTACAAAGGGAAAGCATTTTTTACGAAAAAGTTCAATTGATCACATTACTATATATTAAATGTACACATTTTTATAGATTTCATCAAATAATAACAAATGTGTCATTTGATTTGTTTTTATTAATTGATGTTAATATAATTTAACCCTGTCAGGCCCAAATTAAATAGTGTCGAAAAAATTTATTTCTTAATTCCGCTAGGAGTGCGGAATCCCAGCTTCCGTACAGGCAGATACTTTTGGAAGAGGAAGCCAACAATCAATAAGGTAAATACTCATGTATAATCAAAGTCCTCCAGTTCACAAGATAAAAAAATCATAGGTATATTTGAACTAAGAACATTTTTTCTAAAAATGTTGACAGTTGCAGAGGTGTGCTAAAAAATTATTACTTTTTTTCAGATAAAAAAATTAAATTTTGTATACATATTAAGATAATATAATCAATGCAATAAAAATGGTAAATGAAAAATAATTTTATACAGGGTATTTGAAAAATAATGTTAGAAGTATAACTTTTCAAACCAATGTAATTTTATTTTTTCAAATATACACCCTTTCCTTTTTTTAACTTGTTATAAAAATAGGAACATTTTTTATATAGCATGCTATATGCTTCTCTTTTGTAGTTTTCAAAATATTTCACATTTTATACAGTTTTTAAGACATTTTAAGAATTCATTAAAAGGTTCACCAGAGAAATAACAGTAAAGAACCAAACAATAATCTTTTATATTATTGTCATAATTAAAATTTTTGGCTTCTTAGAAAATATGTTTATATTGGTGTAAAGACAATATAAAGAGGAATCGAATAAAAATTATATATTATATTTGAATTCGATTCCTCTTTATATTTTATTTAAACCAACAAAGTTGATATTAATCCCATAAATATGGATGACCCTGTGTATAAATTTCTAACGACAAGGGAGATATCGAAGACGAGCACTTCGGTGACTCACCCTGTATATAGAACTCAAAAAACGATCAAAATATTCAACATTTAAATATTACTAATTTAATGTATATTTTCTTCATCAGTATAATAAATACATTTAAAATAATTCGATTTTTTTTGATAAATTACCCACTACATTTATTATAAACAAAAACAATATTATTATAATTGTATTCAATTAATGAAAATAATTGCAATTGACAAATAAAAATATTATTGTTTCTTAAGAAAATCAAAATCGTATTAGCATAATCTTCCAAGTTCTTTACCTGCTCTCAATCCCCATCTGGAATGGAACACCCCCATAAATCGAACACCCTCATAAATCGTTTGGTGACAACCGTGAACAGTTTTATGGCCTGTTGTGGTTAAATATTATCCCGTGATTTTGCCGACGTAGACGGTATAGGGTGCTCGCGTAAATATTTTCGATTCAAAAATTGTTGCATTATACAGTTGTTATTGTTATGCAACAGCAAATATCTATTATTAGACATTTGTTAAAGTACTTGTGTAACATAAGTCATAATATCATAGTAGCAAAAGAGAAAATAATTTATTAATTAATTATTTTCAAATTCTTTTATTTAAAATAAGTTATGTTTGTATTTAGTTTTGTTAAGTGTATACCAATAAAGGTTTTTTTATTTTAAATTTACGGAATCTCCATTTTACAATATACATTTAATTTACAAAAAACTAATAAATAAAATTCTAGCCCTAATGTGTTTCTATAGAATCTCGGTGAACTTGTCCATTTGCCTTGAAAATGCGTGCCCAGACAATATGTCTTCATATTTCTGTCTTTCCCTTTCCTTTGCACCTGATAAAATATCTATATTTATGTCTCCCAATAGCATAATTGTTCTGCTCTCCATTTCTTTTAATAGATTGTATAGTTCTTCCATAAAACAGTTTATATTATTATTTGGTGGTCTATACATAACAATCCTGCTAATGAGCTTATTTTCGTCAATTGTTAGTTGAATACATAGTGTTTCAGCTGTGGCCGTTTGTTTTTGTGTAATACTGTAGTGGTATTTTTATTTAACAAATACTATTAATCCTCCTCCCGTTTTATATTCTCTTAGTAGTTCATGTCGCTCGTACCCTTTGATATTAAAGTCATGCAAATTCCTAATTTTTACCTCAGTTAACACACGCACAATAATATCTAGAAAATAAAGTTCATTTCAAAATGATTTTTAATATTGTTTATATTTAAGTGTAGCACTAGAAAGTCATGTGATTGTCTTTTTCCCGTATCCATGGTCCAATTATTATTTAATTATTTCATTCATTATTTATTATTTCAACAATTTATTATCCCTCATCTTTGCGCGCCAAAACTCGTCCCTATTTTGTCCAAACAAACTTCTAACCGGCATCTTTTGCCGCATTATGAGGCTCCCATAATATTCCTCTTGTATTTCTAGAAATTCTCTCAAATATCCTTATCCTCCCTGAGAATTATGGTTCTATGAAGTCAGAATTTAAAATCAGTTTACTTTTTTTTATTACTTTAATTGTGTTGCTTCTTGTGTAATTTTTGACTATAATTGGTCTTGGTTTAACAGAATTTCTATATTCTACTCTAAATTCATCATTAATATCATATTCCTCAATTTTTAAACCAATTTTGTGAGCGAACTCAATTAAAATTTCAGAATCAATTTCTTGTGCGCGCACAATTTCAATATTATTTGCGAAAGTTTCATGGTCAATCTCTTGAATTCGTTTTTCTAATATTATGATTTGTCTTTCTTCTTCTTTAGTTTTAATTAGAATTTCATCTAATCTATCGATTGCGTTCGCGTCCTCCTTATATTTTATTGTACAAAGTTCATACTTTCACTCTCGTTCTCGCTCATTCAAAGTCTCAAAGAACTATTTTTAACTCGTCGAAAAAAAAAAAACAGATAAGAAAAATTAAAAAATAAAATAAATAAAATACTTCAACTTTGTTTGTATAATACAAATTATTTATTATTGTGACTGAACTTTCGATTAATTAACTTCATCAAACAGAGTGATAATAAATAATTTGTGTTATACAAAAAAGTTCAAGTGTCTTATTTATTTTAAGCCTAAGAAGCCTTCACAGTTATTATTTGATCATTAACACTACAGCTATATGTTAATGTTAATTAACATTAATTAACAGTTAATTAATTAATTAAATTTTAATTTAACAGAAATATTAATGAGGTTTTTATTTTCGTTTGATGAAATCGCTTGTCTAATAATTATTCCAAATTTTAACTAATCTGACCATCTTACGAAATTCGTTTGTGGTTTCGTAACCCTCCCTATAAGGATAAATGAATTAAAATTTCATGTTTTCGAATATTTTTTTTTTTTTTGACTAAAAAGAAATCATTTACATTAATTTACGCAATAATTCAAGTAGGCTTATTTAAAATTCAGCCAAACAAGGTACATAAACTATAAAATCAGCTTGTTTCCTAATATTATATGCTATGGATTAATTCCCCCTTATGACGCAGTATATTTTAAGGTCGCGAACAATACACGAACCATACATTTTTAAATCAATAACGAAACAAGTGACATGTACCGCGAATTGTTGACCGTCGTCGCCACTGCTTTCTATGAGTGCGAGAGGACTGTGGTGGAAATCAATCAAAGTTTGCTCTCGAGGAAGTTGAGCAGAGATCGGAAACGAAATGAGTTTTATTGTTTTCTATCAATTCTTTACGAGTCCGGTCGCCGATCTGCCTTTTAGAGTAAGTTTTAATAAAAACAAATTATGCCTGTGTGGTAATGAGTGCGGTTGTGTGGATAAAATCAGAAAACTGATGCACATAAGTGCCACCGTGTATCCAAGCACACGCATACACGCACTGGCGCTAACGCAGTCACACGAAGTACCCAAGTCACTTATTTCATATCACACAACAAGAAAAAGAAACGATACTAATTATAACATCCGGTTGCGTCGATATTTTAATATTGTAAATCACTTGCTTAAGTTATGGAAGAAATTAATTTATTTGGCAAATAACTTTCTCGGAACGGAACAGAACGGAACGGAAAACCCATAAATCACAAAATAAAGGGCTCCATTGGCCCGAGCTCTGGCTACCTGCAACTTGTGGGTGTGTAATATTATTAGCTTGGGCCAATGGAGCCCTTTATTTTGTGATTTCTGGGTTCTCCGTTCCATTCTGTTCCGTTCCGATCTGGAGACGGAATCGTCGCGTTCAAAGACAATCCAGTTTATGTATTTTATTGTATCATAATTGAAATAAAATTATAATATATCACTTGATTCATGAATTGTTTCAATATTTAGTGGAAAAAATATTATAAAATTATAGATTAGGGCTAGTTATTATTTTTCAATTAGTGACTCTTATAAAAAATAATTGAATCTTAATACAATTATATAATATTGTATAATAATCCAATTCAGGTGTAAGTAATCAAATTTAATTTACATATATTGGATGACCATTATTAAAAGTAAACAGAGAACCTTAATGGTACAGCATTGCATATGTAAATATGAATTAATAAAAACTTGAAATATTTTTTATTAATAAAAGCATAAAACCCAAGCATTGAGAAATTAATTATTGTAAATACAAGTTGGCCAGAAATGGTGCGATAATTTTCAGGTAAAGTGGTTCATTAATTAATTTAAAGTAGAAAATTTAAGTAAAAAAAATATTGTATAGGTCTTCATTAACGCTTACGAAGCAATTGATTTAATAAATATGTAACTAGAAATGACTAATATTTTTGAACCAGATACACACTGCAAACAGTTTTTTTCTACTTAAAATTGATTAACGAACCACATTAACTGAAAATTATCACACCCTTTCTGGCATATATATACGCATTTTTGTTTATTTTTTATTATATATATGTATATATATATATATTATATTTTTATAAATATACTTATTTATAGAGTTATGTATTTTGGAGGTGTAAACAAACATAAACAGGTCATTAATTCTTCCGTCGCACGGATCACAACTGGTACCTAGAGGGCGAAAAAAATATTGGTTTATTACTTAATAAACGCAATTGAATTTTAAAAGCTAATGGAGTTTTATAACTCCTTATATCCAAATAAGTATTTAGGCACTTCGGTTAAAGTAGGTACATTTCACAACTTATGGGATAATTTTATGAATGCAATTACAATCTAAGAGTTTTATAAAGCATTGTAAATGTATTATATCTTTGGCAAAATTAAAAAAAATATTAATTATGCAGCGTCACGTATTTCCACTTCTATTCCCACTTCGGTTCGAGGAAATTTTATATATTTTGGGTGGAATTTAGTTAACACATGTTCATTTAAATCCTGTTCGAAATAAAATATTTGTTATTAGTATATAACTAACCATGTTTTTGTATAATAACCTATACCCCTATCTGTTACCGTGTTAAAAAGGCTCTTGGGCGAGAAAGAAAAATAAGTAATTATCAGTTCGCCCTGGCCTAACTAACTTCCCGGTCAGCTTATGTAGAGCAACAGAAACAAACAAAAAAAAAATGGGAAATAAAGTTTACTAACCTGGGGTTTGTGTGCGTTGGTCGGCGGGAGCGGTTCCTGCTCCTGGTGACTCTACCGCAACGTCCTCGGCACGGTCGGTAATCGGAAGGTACACTTTTATTGGTTTACTTTGTTTGTTCTTTTTTTGTAGTTAATTGTGTTTGTTAAATTAAACTAGAGGGTTTTGAATTTTGTATATCCACCGTGGTGAATTTATATTAAGAAAAAAATCAATACAAAAATTAATATATATATATACATATATATACAAAAAAAAATTAATAGAAATATCAATAAAAAAATAGACAAACAATTACAAAAAAAGAAAACAAAGTAAGGCACAAAAAAAAACAACTTACGAAATTATCACGAACGCGGAGACTAAGACTGTCGTAGTGACGATGTAAGAGGAAGTAATGTTTGAACACTGCCTTCTTATCCGGGATGCGACCCATATTTATATGGCGGGTGTCAACCCTCTTCCGTTCTTACCCCCCGATGGACCACCAAACTTAAATGACCACGGACGTAGATCAGAAAAATTCAAAATAAATAGTAAATGCATTTAATTTATAATCTTAATTACTTAGCGGGAAGCGCTGAATTTTTCTACATCCGGGCATGTGTGATCCAGGTTGATTGGAGGTAAGGTAGGCGAGTTATTCCTATTTAATTGAATAGCGAGGAGAGGGTTGACACAATCGTTTTGAAATTTGGATCGGACATACATCCCGGAATTGCGCATCGTTTGCCCTACTGACCAACAATATGTATAAACAATTAGGATTAAAACTTAACGAAAAACATATATACAAAGGGAGGTCATAAATCATTATGCCTGGTCGCGTAAAATATCAGCATTTCGCTGTTTAAATATATTACAATGTAAAAGACGGTTTCCAGCCATAAAGGGAAATTGTTTATACATAATTGTTGATCGGTGAAACCTCGCCAAAACCTAAATTTGTTAATAAAAATTATAATGACAGCTCAAATTCAAAAGGTTAATCCTTAACCGATCTCCGTCGTGTTTGGATTCATTTTGACGGCCATTCTCTCAGCTATCCGATGACATGTGTGGCATGAATGTGTGTCACCTGTGATCCCTTATTTCCGCGACAAACCGCGGGCAGAGAAGGGCCCTTTTGTCTTCCGTTTTTTATGGCCCCGAGCTTGTTCGCCGGTTTCCAAAATTTTTGGCGCGCACCACTCTTTTGTTTCCGTAACAGGTATAGACGGGTACGCGCCAGATGTGGAGAGCTGCGGAAATCCCCGGAAAAATATCCGTTTCCACTGTCGCTTGTTGGAAAAACGGGGAGCGTGTCCTTCCTTTTGATAGCTGAGAGATGGTAAGGTTGAGCTGTCCGATTCTGGAGGGCGCTAAATCTAGGTGACGAGATTTCACTGTTTAAACTAAAATTAAAATACTATTACTATTCTATTCAATGTATGGTACGAACTTTACTCCTTTGGAAAAGGAATGACAATGAGGTAACATAAAATTAGCAAAATAATTAGTTGAGCGGGACCGTTGTTCCGGATATTAATAACAAAATAACGCCCGAGTTCTGATGCAGCTAAAATGTTGCTGAATTGTCAAGTTGACGACGCTTCCGGAAAAGCGCCGGTAACAATTCGGCCACGTAAAAGGAGTAAAATTCGGTTGATAGGTATGTACAATGGTACAATCTCCATACATTGATCCTAAGTTTAATATATACAAAGAAAATAAAACGAAAATATATACACAAATATGCGAAAATATTCCATTACAAGAATATGAATATCCTTGCGTCGAGGTATGATCTCCATGGTTCGTCGAAATCCATTTCTAGATCTAGCAGCACTGGCTGCTTGATAGCACTAGCTATCTCGTTGTAAGGATGGCACTGGCCATTTTATAATATTATACTCCGAGGCTTCGACTAAGCACAGCACTCGCTGTATCGGTAATTGCTTCCCTGCTAATGGAAGTATCGACTCCTCGTGTTACTGGGATGGATGATTTTAACGTCGTCCTAGTTTTTATTCGTATAGCACTAGCTATATTTTTTACATCTATGTGGGCGCCACAATGGGTAAACTGACTGCCCATTGTCAGTCGAGGAACTGAGATATGTGATGGCGTTTCTAGTGACATCACCTCACCGAAGTGACCAAATAGTTCCTATTTCGGAATTCCTGATGATGGTTTCTGCTTCCATCATTCGACGTCAGGAATCCTGAAGAGTTGGTACTGGCGTATATCCTCACGCCTTTGGTTTCGAGGTTTTCCTAGTTTAGTACCAACTATGAAAGCGGAAAATTGCGTCGCTTCCCTTCTTCAGCGCTAGCTGGAGGTGGCGTACGGGAAATCCTTGGTGTCACTCTTTTCCCGCAGAGTGTTGGAGAATAATTCGCAATTTCGCACTATTTTTATGTATTTACACTACACTATCCTATCCGCGCGTATTCTCGCAGGCACACGAGTACACCTGCGGCCACGACCCTACACGAATTAACCCTAACTTAACTACCTTACCCTAGTCGTGTAATGTACGTGAGCACCTATGGGGATTGTGCCCGGGGAAAACAGTGTCTCTAGCTTCGGGAAAGCGTCTATCTCGCGGAAAACTAGGCACTTAGGAGTGGGCGACGAAGCACAATGGGTTGATATCTTCATTACGTTCCTGACGGGCCTGGGACTGCAGGATCATCGATATCTTCATTGTCGGTGTCATCTTGCTGGGTTGGAGGAGCAGGAGCTGGCCTGATGTCATCTGCATGGACGACGACGTCGTGACCATCCCGATCAATGCGATAAACGCGAGATGAAACCACTTCGCGAACTTGATATGGCCCAAGCCATTTTAGTGCAAAGCTCGCTGGGTTTTGGTTATCGCTGATGGGGTGGTTCCGGATGACAACTTGTTGTCCTGCGACAAACTGAGGTGGAACATCAGATTGGTCATATCTTTGAATATATCGTTGCTGGTTCTGCCTGATATCTTCGATACGACGATCCCTTCCTTCATGTTCTGGTGCAGATGGCGGCGTGGATAGAGGAATTTCGCGTTCCCCAGGACGTGGAAGGTCGTACCCTAATAAGGCACGTCCGGGAGTAAATCCTGTGGCTGCATTGACACGGGATCTAAGTTCGAAAAGTATGCCTGGTATATTATCACCGGAGGCGTCTCGGAGGTGCTTGGACGGCTTCCTCGACGCGGCCAGTACACTCTTCCTGTAAGGCAATTTGAGCGCGGGGGGGAAGAGTGTACCTGTGAAAACACAATTAAGACCGTGACAAAGGCTAGACTAGCTCAGTAATGTAGGGGGGAGAGCACTGTTCACTGGGAGGAGGCGTCGTGGTTCTTCGTCGCGACGCTCATTTTGACCACGGCGCTGGTAGTTGTTGCGCGGCGCCTCCCGGTTATCGCGTTCGTAACGATCGTTTCGGGGTTGTCGTCGCTGGTTCGGGCTTCTCCTGCCCTCATCACTACGTCGGTTTCCGTACGGGCTTCTCTGTCCGTTGTATTGGCGGCGATCGTTCCGCTGATTGCCGTCTTGGCTCGTTCTGTTTGGTTGCTGGACAGGGCTTCCTCTTCCTGTCTTCACAACGGCGGGCTTGGTTGTCGTCGGCGCACTGGCGGCGAGGGAGGGTGTCCTGTTGGCGTGTATTGCTGACGCTTTCAGGACGAACTCCTCCATCGTGGTTGGCTTGAAGACCAGGTTCCTTCTTAGGTCATCGCTCGCCAGTTTCCACGTCGTTTTTATCTGTTTGCTCTCCGGCCAGTTAGGGAACAATCGGTCGAAGATACGCTTCTTCCTTAATACGTACGCTCCGTGAGGTTTGCTCCCCTGGCGTCGAGTAAAACACTCTGCTGCATCCTCGATATCGATTTCGTCGGGATCGACGGCCGAACAGAATAGGCGTACGGCATCCTTCCATGGAGTTCCTTCCTCGAAGAAGTCCCTATATTGTTCTTTAACGGAAGGATCGAGCCTGGCCACAGCTCGCCGCAGCTTCTTCTGTTCCGTCAGGTAACACGTCTCGAATTCCTGTTCGAGCTCGTCTATGAATTTTCGTGGATTTTTCCCCGTGAATCTTCGTTTCTGCCAACACCGCGAAGAATCTGTATCATCTCGCGCTGGTGTTGGCGAGTTTGCTCCCTTATCTGTTCATCGATTGGCCAGGGAGCGGATGTTTCGGCGGGAGGAGCATACCGCGACGTGGGCCCTTGATTCAACCCAGTCGCCCTGCGTAACTCCTCGATCTGCCTTTCCATGTCCCTGCAGCGCTCGCGTTGTTCCTCGAGTTCTCGACGATCTCGGCTTCTCTCGTGGCGCTCGTACTCCCTGTCGCTTCCGTACTCCGAGTAACTGTCGTAGCGTCGGTTACGGTCGTCTTCCTGTCGGTATCGCCTGCTTGATACTCGTTTGGACGGACCCCCTGTCCTCCTAGGGTTGGGGTTTGTGCTACGAGGCGGAGACGGTAATGCATCGTCGGATATGTGGGCTTCGGATTCGAGCGGAATCGACGGTGGTCTCGAAACCACGGAGGCAGGTCTGCTGATCTCTGCCTGTTCGGGTGCAGCAGCTTCCGGCACCAACTTAAAGCCGGGTGGTGCCTGGTAGATGATTGTTGTGTTGGCCGGTGTCGCTCCGCAGGTAATTTCTGTCTGCTGCGTCATGCTTGGTGTGGCCACGTCGCCGGGAGCTTGTTCTTGACTTAATTGTGACGCAGTATCACTGCGGGTGGATCCTTTTTTGGATTTTTCGCTTCTTGTTCTAGTCATTCTGACGCTGTCGTTTACTAACGGCCCCGCGCAGCACTTAGACGGTGTCGCGGTGTCGTTCGTGTTTGTCTTTCGTTCGGGATCAAATCGCGGTTTGGCAAAAGAAATAATTATTAATTAATTAATTAGGCCTTAAAAGTGAAAACTGGCAAATTGCGATTCCAACCAGATCCCGAGAACAAAAGATTAAATTCTTGTACTGATTTTAAAATCTAGTACGAAGAAGGTGCAAGATTAGTTATTCTTAAATTTATTTATACTGAATTACGCGACGTTAACTCAAGCGTCGATAATTAAAGCAAATATTTACAGTTTAATTATGGTTACGAACTAAAGTGACGTTGCCAAAGCGTCGTATGTAATGTGCAAAGTACTAATAAATTTAAAGGGACAGTTTAAGCGTTAATTACAATAGAAATACTAGAATTTTCCGCGTTCTGAATTTAAAATTAAAGTCTCTATATCAAGAGAAATTCAGAACGAAATTGAAATTAATTGGCGCCGTGCGGGCGTAATAATTAAAAAGAATTATATGTAATAGAAATTAATAATTAATTTAAAAGTTAATTATACGCGGCGTCGTTCTTGCAACGCGGAATTAAAAATTACTGTTTGCAAAAGAAGAAAACTGCGCCGTTCTTGCGGCGTGCGTAATTAATGAAAATTATAGTTTCAAATTGCGGCGCCGTCCGGGCGTCGCGAGTTGATTAAATTAGAATAAAAAAAAATGGAGCGCCCCTGGGCGTCGTGTGGGAAATATATTTGATTTCCCCGTCCGGTTTTTCGGACAGCTGGTTTGCTTCGCGTGCAACCCAGCTTGTACACAAGAAAATGTAGTTTGTCGTACCCCAATTAAAAGTCACAAAAGGTTATATAAAGCAATCTGACCTTTTTGGGCCCTATATCCTCTTCTCCTGTAACATATAATTAAGGAAATGCAAACACACAAATGGGTGGGTGTACGACAAACGATTTCGGTTTCGTTGCTCCAAGTGACCACAGTGCTTTATTGTGGAGGACGTGTTCGTTCACTCGGGATAACGCGATAAGGCAATAATCAAAAGTAAAAACAGTTAAAATTACGACGTTCGCCTGCACAAAATATTTACACGCGAAACAAAAAAATCAAAGTTGTGTTGGTGCAACGAAGTATTTAATAATTACAGTAAATAATTTATCGCGAAAGGAAATGTTAATAAAAAGTATTTATGTTTGGAAATAATGTCACGTAATGCTATTTGTACGGACTCACACAAAGCGATCGATTTATTAATAACGTTGATTCTGTTATTAAGAATTAAAAGAAAATTTGCAATAAGTTATGATGCAGTTAGGTCGAGCGGGGGAAAAGGGAGACGAACTGCGCGTTGTCTCGGGCGGGGCGTGAACGAAGCGTGAATGTTCCTTCAACGAGCTAGCGGCCTGTTCACGACCTTACGTGTTTCCAGCTGACCGCGGTGATTAATTTATGCACGTGCGTTTCTAAATGCGCGTACGTGTTGTTTAAAATAATTATTGCGCTGTCATCAAGGCAACAGACAACGAGCAAGCAAACATTTAAGTTCCGGTTAACTTCTACTAATAAGGCTGTATTGTTATTAAATTAATAACATACGAGCAATTAAAAATTACCGGTATTGCGCAAAACACGAAAAGAAAAAGGAAAGTATCGCGAAAGTGAGAGATGCAACATTCACTTCGGTAATAAAAAAATTAAAACAAACAACTGAGGTTATTTTTTCCCAAAGTGACGATAAACAAAAGAAAATTACTTATGCTCAAGACTTTTTCCTTTCTCAGAGAGCGAATTAAAAAGAAATAACTGCTCAAGAAAGAAGAGTTTAAAAAGAGAGTTAAAAAAAAAATTAAACTTGTTTAACGAAGTGAATTCTGTTTAACGAAATGTTTAAATTTGTTTAACTGAGAATTCGAATTTATTTGAATATTTAGATCGGAAAAATTTAACACTTATTTCCTTGAACAAGTTTCTCTTGTTGACAATTGAAATTTATTAGGACAAACCTTCAGTTGAAAGAAAAAAATTCCGAATTGATTCGCGTAACAAAAGTAATTACTGGCTGCCGATTTAATTAAAAAAATTTTAATTAAACGAAATATTTAGTTTGTTCAATTCAAAAGTTGTATTGATTAAATTGGAAATCAAAGCAAGATTTATTTCACGGGCTGAACGGCTTGTACACAAAGTTTATTTAAAATGACGTTTTTAAAAAAAAAATTAAAGCGCAAATTCAAATTTGATTTATGGACTTGAAATTCAGCTAAGTGCAAAAAAAAAAAATAATTGAGTAAAATTTAAGTGCTGTTAAACGAAAGTTAAATTTGTTTAATGAGAATTTGATTTATTTAAACGAAACTTAAGTTTGTTTTTAAATAAAAGTTTAAATTTATTGATGTGAAATTTAAATTGGTTCGTCAAATTTAAATTTATTTAATGGAACTAGATATTCCGAAAATTTGCACAAAGTTCAGGTTTAATCTAATCGATTGGAAATTAAAATTTATTCAAACGAACTCCTTGAATTTATTTGAATGCAATTTTGAATAAAAAAAAAAAGTTCTAGCCGAGCGATTTTTCTTTCAATTAAAGTTATCGCAGTTTTGAAACTGGTTTAAATAAGTTTAATTGCAAAGTGAATTTTAAATAACGTGGGCCCCACGTTGGGCGCCAAATTATCACCGGAGGCGTCTCGGAGGTGCTTGGACGGCTTCCTCGACGCGGCCAGTACACTCTTCCTGTAAGGCAATTTGAGCGCGGGGGGGAAGAGTGTACCTGTGAAAACACAATTAAGACCGTGACAAAGGCTAGACTAGCTCAGTAAGGTAGGGGGGAGAGCACTGTTCACTGGGAGGAGAAAATACAAACGTACTCACCGGATTTATTCCTCGGCGAGGTCCTCCAGGTACTCCTATCTCCTGGTGGGGCGGTAGGTTCACCACTGGTTCGGCACCGTCCTGCTTCCACTTACTGTAACTGGTTACAAGGGCACAGCAGGAAACAACTCGGTTAGACACTTATTTAACTTTATTTAAGACGTGGCACTACAATTCTATTTGGGTCCTAAACTCCCTAACTTATTGTCTTTTAATTTCGCGGTCGCGATCGCGGGCACAGAAACCACTATCACTTCGGGGGGAAAATAAAATCGTCTCTCGTTCGCCTTGCTTTTTCGAAGTACGAAGTTGGTACGCCTGGCGGACTGGTTCGCAGGTCCTCCGTCGTATGGCGTGGGCGTCAGCGACGCTACGCTCAGCGAGCGTCGTGCGACGGTGGCTCCCCCTGGGCGGGCGATGCGGCGGATTTAAATATCTGTCACGCCGGCCGGCGTCTCACTCACCCTTAGGACAGGGCGGCGTGCGGATCGTCGTCGCCGGATGATGCAATGAAAAGGAAACCTTTTCCTATGTTTTTGCCCTCAGATTAGGCCGGAAAATATTTCGGCGATCGTCTCTGGCGGCGGCGGATTTCGTCGTCGGCGAGATTTAATTTAAGGGCCTCGCAATTTCGTCGGTTGTCGATGAACGGGGGCCGCTTCCAATCGGCTGACTATTCTCGGCGGGCGTCGCTGTCGTCGGGCAAAACGGCGTCGTCAGTGCCGTCGTGGTAGCGACGCGTGCGGCGGCGAGTCGTCGTTGGCGCTGTCCTCGATCGGCGTCGTGCGACGGTGGCTCCCCCTGGGCGGGCGTTTCGTCGGCTTTAAATACTTCGCACGACGATTGGCACCTCAGAGTCTACCCGCAGACACCAAAGCGCCAACATATAGTTCTCTATAGTGTACTCTAGTGTTCTCGGATCTTTATTATTTCGACGCCGATGGTTTTGGACTAACCGTGGATGAGTAGCGGCGACCCAAGTACCATGTCCCAGCGAACCGGTAGCCCCGGACCCCCTGACGATGACGACATCATGGAATCCAAAGCGTTTTCCAGCGACTCCGACATTGATGATAACAAGGTAAGCAAACGAGCCGCCGCCGAGGAAGCTCGCTGGCAGAAGAAGAAACGATTAAGGGAAGCCATCGAGAAGTTAATGGAGGAAGTAAAAATCCTCCAGCAACAACTGGATGACGTAGACGACGACAGCGGATTCGAAGTGGTCCCGTCAAAACGGAAAAAGAAACCTGCCAGCCAGCCGAAGAAAAAACAACCTAGGGCTGTTTTTAAGGATGCTTATTTGATAAGAGCCCAACAAGACAACACCATCGCACCAACGAAGATGACGACATCGTCCCCGTCACCGACCCCAGCACCGACCCCAAAACAAATCCCGTTGACGAATAACACCATCATCACCGACTACAGGACGACAGACTGTGGACTAAAAATCCCAATTTCCCAACCGAAAATCACCACCCCACAACCGATAGTCGCTGAGGAAAAACCCAAAAGACGGCCCCCGATAGTTTTGACAGATACATCCAAGATCAACTTGGTTCAAAAAACGCTGACCGAAAATAACATAAACGAAGTGAACTTCCAATCAACACGGAAGGGAATAAACATTTTCACAGCTAATCCTAAAGATTTTAGGAAAACTGTTAAGATCTTGGAAGAGCTAAATGCCGCGCAACACCACTTCCTTTTAGAAGAGGAGCGAGAGATCAAGGCGGTAATAAGAGGAATCCCCGTGGAAGGCGACCTAGAGGAAATCATCGAAGACCTGGAGGACCGTGGCTTCATAATAAATTCAGCAAGCAGACTGAGGAACGGATCGAGGACATTACCACTAATTCTAGTAAATATGCCAAAAACTGAGAAATCGAAAGAGATTTTTAACATCAAAAATGTCAATAAATACATAATAGCGGTGGAACCAAAAAGGAAAAGTACAACACAACAGCAATGCTTCCGTTGCCAAAAGTTCGGCCACGTGCAGTTCCGGTGCACAGCGGAATTTAAATGCACTTTCTGTGCGGGAAATCACCCGACATACGAGTGCACTAAGAAAGCCGACAAACTAAAATGCGCTAACTGCGAGGGAGAGCACGCAGCGTATTCAAACAAATGCCCTAAACATCCAATATACGTTAAGAAAATAAAGGAAGAGGAAAAAAGGAAGAAAATAGCAAAACGAAGGAAGGCATCAGCTACGCGGCCAAGTGCAGATCCAACACACTGGACGACAACACCGTGGGGCTAATCCAAAAGATTGTGTCCGAAATGCTTAGCCAACTATTGGCAAAACATCTGAGTAACATTCAATAACTTACAACAAGCGCAAACAATAAAGAAATCAGCAGTTTTGTGGAGGAACACGACATATCAATCCTATTGATCTCTGAGTCCTTCCTGAAACCAAACACGCACGCCTTTATCCCCGGGTTTAGGTGTGTTCGAAAAGACAGGACAAATGGAAGCAAGGGGGGAGTAGCGGTGTACTATCGCTCTAATATGTGTGTCCGAAAAATTACATTTAACACGGAATTAATCGAGGCGGTGGGAATCGAGACCGAAATCCTAGGGAAAATTAGACGCTTTGTTGCAGTATACAAAAGTCCAGCCAAGGAGATCCTGGAAAGTGAGTGGAACGAGTTAATACAACACGACAACGTAATAATAGGAGGCGATCTAAACGCTAAAAATCCAGCCTGGGGAAGCCGCATCATTAATGACAATGGAAAGAAATTGCTTACCTTCCTGAAGAAAAGCAGAAACACATCTGTCTGGGGACCAGAAGATCCTACAACAATCCCCACGAATGCGAAGTATAGAGGAGACGTGGTGGACGTGTTCATCACTCACAGGAGCGAGGATCCTTGGGGAACAAGAACGGTGCATGCCCTAAACTCAGACCACTTCCCGGTTATTACCAACTGGGGAACAAAACCTCCATCCAATAAACCCCGGTTTGAAACCGACTGGACGAAATACAGACAACTAACAATCCAGAGTATAAATTCCAGTGAGGAACTTCAAAACGAAGAAATTGAAGCAGAGGCGGTGGAAATAACCAGGGTTATACAAACCGCCCTGGAAGGGAGTAAAAAGGAAGTATCCATCCAAAATCCACGAGGATTAAATACCGAAGAAAAGGAACTGCTACGTAGAAAAAATTACGCAAAAAAACGCTGGCACAAGTACAGACACGTCGAGGACAAAAAAGAATGCAACAAGTTGCAAAGAGAAATAAAGAAAATCCTAGCGGACAAACAGCAGGAGAAGTGGACTAAGAAAATCCAAGAAGCCGATGAATCCAACAATAGGCTATGGAGTTTAATGAAGGAATGCGGGAGAAGGAACAACCCAAACGCCCCCGTCCTTAAAAATGGCAAACACCATTTTGAAGATAAGGAAAGGGCAGAGATCGTGGCTGAACATTTCGAAATGCAGTTCAGTAACAATGACACAACAGACCAACACACAACACAAACCATAAAAGAAACCTGCAGTAAAATAAGACGCAGGAAAATTAAACAACCTAAAGAAATAGACCTGGAAACCGTCAAGGGCATTATCAACAAGCTAAAAAACAAAAAAGCACCTGGGCCGGATAAAATCCCAAACCAAGCGTTAAAGTGCATGGACAACAGCCTTCTAACTAGATTAAACAGACTAATCAACGCAATAAGGAAACACATGAACTTTCCAAAATGTTGGAAAGAAGCGACGCTAATTACAATCCCGAAAGGAGATAAGGACCCCTCGAAGGTGGAAAACCGGCGGCCAATTAGCCTACTCCCAGGACTGGCAAAGATAGCGGAAAAAATTATATTACAAGACTTAAAAAAAGCAGTGGAGAAAAAAGATATAATACCAAAACAACAGTTCGGGTTCAGGACCAAACTTGCCGCGGTTCAACAAGCTGCTGTGGTGATAAACCAGGCTACCAAGCTCCTATCCAAAAGGAAAGCAGTTATCCTAACCCTTCTTGATGTCGAGAAGGCTTACGATAGGGTTTGGAGAGAAGGACTGATTTACAAACTCGCCATAAATAAATTCCCCTTCTGGATTGTAAAACTACTGGACAATTGGCTGAAAGAGAGAACTTTCCACGTTAAAATAAACAACACCTGTTCGAGTAAGAAAACGGCAACAGAAGGACTCCCCCAAGGATCAGCTCTCTCGCCCATATTATTTAACATCTTTGTGAACGACATCCCGAAATTCACAGGAATGAAAGGAGTAGAAATATTTCAATTTGCTGATGACACGGCACTCCTAGCACACGGCAGAAATTTCGAGGAAGCGCAGTTGAGGACGAGAAAAGCAGTACAAACGCTGTTGAAATTTTCCGAAAAGTGGAAAATAAAAATAAACACTGCGAAGACGGAGGCTATATTCCTGGGAAGGAAGCGACCAATATCGAAGAAAATAATAATTAACCCAAACACGGAACCAATTAACCTGAAAAGCACTATTACATACCTTGGTATAAAAATAGATCGCCAACTGAAATTTGAAAAGCATGTCAAAACCAGAGCGGTGATTGCCAAGAAGAAGGTAAACAGCCTATACACAATACTTAAAAAAGAGAGCGGCTTGAGCATCAGAAACCGTGTTCTGCTACTAAACTCAGTATTGAAACCCACAGCAAATTATGGCCAAGAAATAGCCATTTGTGGTAGTAAAACCGCAAAAGAGGCGCTAATAAGGATTAATAACGTCCTAGCTAGGAAGGCATTAGCAGCAGAACAGTACATATCTAACAAGAACATCGCTAGGGATATACAGGCAGAAGACCCGCTGGAAAAAGCCCAAACAAGAAGAATTGAATTAATAGAAAGGATTCAAAGTCACCCAAACACTGAAATCGCAGCGATAGGCGAAAATTTCGTCACCATGGGTTAAAGGATCCAGACGAAATTAAAAAACTCCAAGCCCTTGCGGCCCCAAGATAAAATCTTGATTTAACAACAAAAAATCAAGATCCTTACCAGGAAAATTAGTCATAGCTAGATCAGCTGAAACTAATTAAACTAAGGAGAGAAAAAAAAAAAAAAAAAAAATTGGCACCTCACTTGTTCGGCGGACGGGACGGCGTGCGGATCGATGATGTTGAAAATGATCGACACTGATCTTAATGAACTAAAAAACGAACTAATACAACATAAAATCAACGTATTATCCCTCGGCAGAAGACCATTCACCGACGAAAAACAACCCGTGCCCCCAGTGCTCCTCACAACGGACAGAGACAGCGCCCCCCTTGTGTACAAAATAATTTTCTTACAAGGTGTCTACATTAAAGTAGAACCATACAAAAAACAACAAGTGGCTCAATGCCACAAGTGCCAAAAGTTTGGACATTCAAGCCTTATGTGCAACATGATGCCGAAATGTGTCGCGTGTGCCGGCCCCCACACAGGAAAATGCCCCATCCCCAGAAACAAAGACAGCAAAGCAAAGTGTGCTAATTGCAACGGTGAACATCCCGCAAACTACCGCAAATGCCCCGCATTCATCCGTGCCGAAGAAAGAAGAGCAGCCAAAAAAAACCAAGCACCCGCCCGCGGAAACGAAACAACACACGAAACGAACAAAAACACCGGATACAAGGTAAGTCCTGAGAATTTCCCACCATTAAAATCCTCCACAAGTAACACCACAAAAACCCAACAACCTCAAACAACCAACTACGCTGAAATCAGACAAAGAATAAAAACATCAGAAAACTCCCCACTAAACAAAATAAATCAATCACCAACAGTTCAAATAAATAATAAAGAGAATAAAATTCAACACGATAATAAAATTCAACCAGATTTCAAAAGCCTCATTCAAAACTTCTTAATTAATTTCGACTTAAACAAAATAACTACAATAGTCATTAGCACAATTTTTAAAATTCAATCCGCGAACACAACAGAACAAAAAATTAATATTTTGATCGAGGCTGTATCGGCTATCTTCACCCAGCATGAATAATAACAACATAAAATCACTTAAAATACTCACCTACAACTGCAACGGCATAAAAAGACAACTCTTCGAACTAACACACTTCCTCCAAAAACACAGTATAGATGTAGCACTAATCCAGGAAACAAAACTAACAGATAATAATGTAGTACGCGTGCCTAATTATAGTACATACACAACAAACACACAAATAATTGATCAAAGTCGCCCACACGGAGGCACCGCAATCTTCATCAAAAAATCAATCCTCCACAACCAAATCCCATCAATCGAATCACAATCCATTCAAAACACACGAATCCAAATCCTCACAGATAACAATCCCCTCACCATCAACTGTATTTACAAACCTCCTAACAAAAAACTCACCCAACAAACACTTAATAAATTCACAACCTCCCCCGGACAAGTAATAACAGCAGGCGACTTTAACGCACATCACAGATCATGGAACCATCTCAACAACTGCCCCACAGGAAACACAATAAATAACCTTATCCTCAACCACAACAACATAAACCTAACTTTCCCTAACTCTCCCACACACATCTTTTCCCGCAATAACACCTCTTACTCCAACATCCTGGACCTAATAATACACAAAGACATCGACATAACCTCATGCGACACATTTCCAGAGCTCCCATCCGACCACATCCCAATAATATTCACAATAAACCTCAATCCCAACACAAACAACACCACTCTCCCAACCAAATACACAAAACTAAACACAAACTGGACCCTTTTCTCCTCTCTCACCCAACAGACAAACCACATAATAAACCCCACATCAACAGCAGAAATCGACACATCCACCTCTCAAATCCTAACATTAATAACAGATTCCCTAAAAAAATCCCTCACTAAACAAAACAACCGCACACCAAAACACCAAAACAAAACACTCCCACCCCACATAATTAACCTAATCAAAACCAAAAACCAAATACTCAAACAATTCCTTCGCACCCTCGATCCCGCCCTAAAAACCGAAAAAAACAGGCTCCAGAACAGAATTAAGGAAGAAATACGCCTCTTTAATTCTGAATACTGGAGTAAAATATTACAAGAAACAATCCCAAACAACCCATGGCATTTCCCCAAAAAATTCACCAAACAATACACCCCAATCCCCATCCTCAATGACGGCAGTACGTTCGCTAATTCCGAACAAGAAAAAGCGGACATGCTCGCCGACTATTACGAATCCGTCTTCCGACCAAATCCTCTCGACAACAACACAAACACCCTAATCCAATCCTCCATTAATAACATTGACACACAAAACCCTAACATAAAATCCACTATCTCCCCCGACGAAATCACCCAAGTAATAAAATCCCTAAAAAACAACAAATCCCCCGGAATTCACAATATTCCCAACCTCGCCCTCAAACACATCCACCCCAACCTCATCTCCAAAATCTCATCACTATTCTCCGCTATCCTACAACTTTCCTACTACCCAGAACAACTTAAAACCTCCATTATCGTCCCTATCCTTAAAAAAAAGAAAAACCCCGAATCCCCAACCAATTATCGACCAATAAACCTAATTCCCTCCATCAGTAAAGTCCTCGAAACCATAATAAAAAACAAATTAAACAACTTCCTAGATTCCCAAAACCTAAACATCCCTCAACAATTCGGTTTCCGATCAGAACACTCCACCTCCCTGCAACTCCTCCGTGTGGTAGACACCATTAAACACAACAAAAACATTAAAAAACACACAGCAATGGCAATGCTCGATATCAGCAAAGCATTTGACACCGTTAGGCACGACGTACTACTACATAGATTGCATGAAATAAACACACCTATCGAAATAACCAAACTAATCAAATCCTTCCTGCATGACAGAAAATACCTAGTACGAATAAATAGCACCCTCTCCTCCACAAAAATCCAAAGATGCGGCGTGCCTCAAGGCAGCGCCCTTGGCCCAATCCTATTCAATATTTTTATTAATAAAATCCCCATCCAGGATGATCCCCGTATCACCACCGCCCTATACGCGGATGATACGGCGATCATCACATCATCCAAAAGCACCAACATCGCCTCCCAACTCCTACAGGACTCCCTGGATAGAACCACATTTTTCCTCGAAAAATGGGGCCTGAAAATAAACCACGAAAAAACCGAAACCATAAATTTCCAACACACCAGAATCCCTAACACCTTCCCAACCATAAACTCCAACAACCTTCCAATCCCCTGGAAAGAAAACGTAACCTATTTGGGACTAACAATCCAGAATAGGTTACAATTCCACCAACACCTCGCTACCAAAAAACACGCCGCATACCAAAGATTATCCCAACTTGCATGGATCCTGAAAAAAGTAGATAACAAAACTAGAACCCTCTTATACCAATCCATGATCCGACCCATCCTCACATATGCATGTCCTATATGGTCCCTCTCTTCCCCACAAATCATACGAGACCTTCAAATAACAGAAAACAAAATCTTTAGAAAAATACATAAACCTCCCCTACTAACTACTAACGAGAACCTATACAGCCTCGCTCAACTCAAACAAACCATCACAGAACACATAAACAAAATCAATCAAAACTTCACACACAAACTAGAAACAACAAACAACAGCGAACTTAAAAAAATAGCCATTATTAAAACAAACAAAAAAACAATTTTCCAAACCCTAAAAGAACAAAACACATAAACCGAGTAGAATAATTTAAGAAGTCCGGAGACAATCTCAAAGTTATTCTGGGCCGGCAGGAACTCTTCTTCTCCTCTTCTCGGGCCTCGAGTCGAATAATTTGATAAGTACACAAGTGTACTTAAAATTACTCTGGGCCGGCAGGAACTCTTCTTTCTTGATGGCGAGAGTGGCTTTCGACTATTTGGCTGTTGCTGATTCGGATTCGGCGGTGGAGTTGGCGGCTTCGATCGTCGAGCGGCGTGGCTGGCGATGAAGGTGGCGATATGACGATACTTCGATGTCTCAATCGAACGACGGTGGAAAAAGAGAGATACCGTTTTGGGAAAAACGGCGCTTTTTTATACGGATCCGCGGGGGTTGTAAAAAAATCGCGCCCGCGGATTGGCTCCTCGTTCGGCGTAGGAATTCGCGCACATGTTTTTATAAAATTGTTAATTATTAAATAATTAACGGGTGTATTTTAATAAAAATTACCTCCCGGGGTAATTTATGTTGTCTATAATGTCCGTGCGAATTTTCAGCGGAAACAGTGCGGGTTTTCTAGCTAAATGACTTATTCTAAGCTTAGAAACTAACTAATTAAATAACTAGCGTATAAATAATTATGAACTAATTATTTACAATAGTTACTTACGAGCCGAAGCGATTGCAAAAGTTTCGTCGCGGTTCAATGCTAATTACGCGAGTTACGCGGACTTTCAGTTTTGGGGAATTTCCGATGAGTCATCGTCAATTCCACCGGAAAACGAATATTGTTAATAACTTATTTGTTTATTAACGAATCGGGACAAAAAGTACACGGATTTGTAGCTATTGCAAATGCAAATCGAGTGGTGTACTTTTCGTCCGGATTTGAATAACGATTTTTGCGTTATTCGCGAAAAACGAAAGTGGGTTTTTCCCAACGCTTTCGGAAAAGCAAAACGGGCTTTTATTAATTAATTTATTGTTGAATATTCATGGAAAGTGCATCAAAAGTTAGCCAATCGATTAACGCATCGATTGGTGTGCTCAAAGTGGCGGCGGACATGTTGATTGTTATTAATAATCGCGATACAATGTTCGCTTACTTGGTTATCCGAACCTGAAAGTTTGATTACGGCATGTTATTTACTCATTAGCGTAAATAAGGTTGCATGCCGGCATTCCTATTTCTTTTGTAGACTAAATCGCGCTATTTGTTTAACAATTCATTGTTAAACAAATAGTTAAATGGGTGTTAATTGTTACCCTCGAAGAAAGCGTCAGGCGGGTGATGCATGTAGCGCGTTTGTTTACAAGACAATGGCATCGTTTCATACATCACCGCATCGGCCTAGACGTGTAGAGTCGCATAGCGTAATTTGTTTATACGTTCTGATTCGTATAAACAAATTATTGGCAAAATAAAGTAGGCATGATCGAGAACAATGCTCGCACGTGGCGTTAGGCGCGAGATGCACGTTTTACGCATTAACTAACAAAGAATGGTAATGAAACGTACATCATCGCATCGGCCTCAACGCGTGTAGTAAAATGACGTAATTTGTTTAAACATTCGTGAATGTTTAAACAAATTATTAAGAAAAAGGTCGGCGCTACTTTATGGTGCAAAAACAACCACCAGGGACGGACGACGTGTAAGAACGTGTCGGTGTGTTGGTGTGACGCGCTCGCTTGCGAAGAAAGAGCAATGCAAGACGGAATCTGAGTTCGTGTCGACTTTTGCAACGGCTTTTTAGTGGCTGTAAATAAGACATATACGTACATATATGCACGGAAGCACGAGAATCTCCTCTACACGAAAATCTAAGGGGTTTTATTATTTATTGAAAATATGAGGAATTATTTCACCTCTAATCGGCCGCGAGCGAGTCGCGCCACTAGCGGTCGATGTTTAATTAATTATTGCATTTTTACGGGGCGGCGGATCGGCGGCGGTCAGGTGCCGTTGTAAAGGTAATTTAATTACCTTTAATTAATATATATATGTTTATATACAAAATATTGAAAATAAAGGTGTTACGGCGTTTTTCGTGAAAAACGCGTTGTTGCCATTTGTTGCCAGGAAGTCCCTGCATTTTAATTCGAAGGCATTTCTTGAACTCTTGGTTCCTCCTCTCTGTTGGATTGGCCTGGGGGTGGAACACCGGGGTATAATATGCTTGCACGCCCAGTTGTTGCAATTTCTTTTGCCAATTTCTTGATTTGAATTGCGGCCCATTGTCGCTTATAATACACCGTGGATAACCAAATCTGTTGAATACCTGCTCTTCAAGTATTTTAATTATATTGTTGGTTGTTGCTCGGCCAACAGGAAAAGCTTCTACCCATCTCGTAAATAGATCGGTAATCACGACAACGGATCGTTTCTTCGTTGATGATATCGGAAATGGACCGATCAAATCTATCGCAACCGTGTCAAACGGAGCAATTGGGATACGTGCCTTCATTGGTGCAGGTTTCTGGTGTTTTCCCCTTTTGGTTGCGATACACGGTAGGCAAGTTGCTGCGTAGTTTTTTACATCGTTCACCAGGGATGGCCAGAAATAGTGTGTTCGGATACTACGCAGCGTTTCATCACGGCCGGGATGAATGGCCTCGTCGTGCAAGGAGTGCAATACTCGGGGTCGGGCTGTCGAGGGTACGAATAAGGTCCTTTCTCGAGTGTCTGTGGGACGATGGTATAATGTTCCTTCTATTACTTCGTACAAATTATTCATCGCTTGGGAATCTGCATGCGACGGATCTTCCATAATTTGTATAATACCCTGTGTTTCTTCGTCGGTTCGTTGAGCCTCCATTACCACATGAACGGTCGGAACTGTTATAAGGTTTAGTGATGGAGGCAGGATTGATTCCAATTCTGGGAGGGGGCCAACGGGCTGCTCTTCAGGTTCTCTACTCAAGAGATCCGGGAGTTGGTTGTCTTTTCCGGCGCAGTGAACGATCTCAAAGTCAAAACTTTGTAATAACAGTGCCCATTGTGTGAGTTTTGACTTTTGGTCCTTGAATTTTGACAGCCAAGTAAGTGCTCTACTGTCTGTCACTACCCGGAAACGTAGTCCCTCTAGGAGAGGACGGTATCTTTTAAGTGCCCATACAAGGGCCATACACTCTTGTTCATTGATGTGATACCGCCTCTGTGTGTTATTTAGTTTTGCAGAATCGAATGATATAATTCTTTTCTCGCCACAATTATCTGTTTGGAACAGCACAGCGGAGATGCCAATTTGCGAAGCATCGGTTTGTACTGTATACGGTAATCCGGTTAAAGGACGATGAAGTTGAAGTGGTTGCTGAATGAATTTTTGCAACGCTTCCATTGCTGCGGTCGCTGCACTATTCCACTTAAATGTTTTCGTTGTAGCCGTTAATTCATTAAGTGGTGCAACGATTTCAGCAAACCCTTCAATATACTGTCGCACCCAGTTACATAATCCTAAGAATTTACGTAGCTGGCGTCTTGTCTTCGGAGTCGGGTGATTTTTAATTTGATCTAGGTGCTTTTGTAATGGGCGAGTTCTATCAGCGTCAACCATGTGACCCAGATATTCTAGAGATGCTTTACCAAACGAGCATTTATCTACGCCTAATCTTAGGTCGAACTGGTCCAATCGTTCGAACACGAGGGCCAAATGTCGCAGGTGTTCTTCTGGTGTTCTGGAAAATACAATTATATCGTCCAGATACACCATTGTGAAATCATGTATCATGCCTGAAAACACTTCCTGTGACATCAGACGTTGGAATGTCGAAGGGGCGTTTTTCAGTCCGAATGGCATTACTCGGAACTGATAATGTACCCCATCCGGGGTGGAGAATGCCGTGTACTGCTTCGAGTTGATTTCCATAGGAATCTGCCAATATCCACTTTTCAAGTCAAGCGTTGAGAAGATACTGGCATCCCCAAGGTCCCTAAGTGCTTCTTGTATCACAGGCATTGGAGTCGGTTCCGATACTGTAATCTCATTGATTTTTCGGTAGTCGATGCAAAAGCGACTGTCTCCGTTGCTTTTCTGGACCAAAACGATGGGCGATGCATATGGACTTTTTGATGGCTCGATAATTCCTTGGGAAAGTAGTTCGTCTACCTGGCGATCGATTTCTTGTTTCTTGGCGGGATTTACGCGGTATGGTCGTATTCTCACTGGTTTCGTTGTCGTAAGATCAATTTTATGTTCAGTAATTCTGGGCCGATGAGCGAACTGATCTTTTGGTTTAAATGTGCGCGAGAAACGTTGAATCAAATCGTTAAATATTGACGCAGATGTCCCTTTGAAACCGTGATCTAAATGCGGTATGTCATTTGGTTCCAAATCATAGTTAGCTTCCGTCCATCGTATCGTCTGTCATAATTCCGTACCAATATGAATACAGCATCTGCTGCAGTCGATGACGGCGTCGTGTTTCAGGAAGAAACCTATTCCGAGTATTGCTTCATACCGTAGTTCTGGTACGACTAGGAATTCTTCCTGGAAGTGGTGTGTACCCAATTGAAATTTTAGTGTCGCTACTCCAGTGATGTCGGAAGTTGTGTTTTGTGTTGCTAGATTAGTACAACTCGTAATGGGTTGAACGCACGTTGCGATTCCGGGACGAATATAATTCCGGTCAGCACCAAGATCTAACAAACAGCATATTGTTCAACTTTGCACCATCACCGGTAATAACACTAAATTTGAGTCACTATTTGGAGCTAACACACACAGTGGATTTAAGTTTGTATCAGCGTCTTTATCGCGAGGGGAACTTCCACATAAGCACCTTACTTGAGTCTCTAAATTATCCAAACTGGTACTTTGTTTATCCGGCCCGGGTGGTATAGATGAACTGCTGTCAATTTGTGAAGCTGGATCATCTTCAAATAGTCGGGATTTATTTACATTGATGTGGATATCGGGAAATGTATTTATGGTGGTTCCGCCGGAGATCGCGGCCGTGGGAGTGTCAGGGGATATGTGCATTAAGGGACTGTCGGGAATAATTTCGTGGTGGTGGTTCCAGGTTACTCGTTTTTTCCATGTTGGTGAGCGTGGTTGGCATATAGTGGCGGCAGGCGAGGTTATAACATTCATCTTCGTTCCTGCCGCTGTTGGCCGTTTCCCGACTGAAATTCAGGCTGGTATTCTGGACAATTGTTGTACCAATGTCTTCCATTGTTGCAAATTGTGCAGTTAGGAGGGTAACGTTTTGATTTGTTGTTATCTCTCCAGTTTTCGTTGGATCGTGGAGATGTCGGCCTTTGTTGTCTCCACTCGCCTGGATTATTTTTCGGAGGTTTCTCGGCTGATTTATTATCCTCGTACTGTTCTGCCGGTTCGTTTCTTGGTGGTGAAGACGATCTGTTTTCGTACTCTTTGTCATTTTTCACAGTGGTGTTGTTACTACGGAAATTATTTCTTTTCTTAGATTGTGGCGAAGAAGATCGTTGCCGGTATTGTTCGGTCGTTAAAGTGCGTCCCTGGGAAAATGAGGGGCGACGCTGACCGACTTGGTCCTTATATTCACCTGTCATCGGTTGTGTCTCCTGGAATAACAACGGAGGGGGAGCAAACTCTTCAGCTGATAATTCCGAAGCTTGATCCACAAATTCTATTACGGTCCTTGGACAGATAATAATAGCTCTTCGTAGAGCAGGCGATGCTAGTCTCCACATAATCTTTGTTTTCAAATTTTTCGGCCACAAAGGTAATAATTCGTCGAATAAAATTTGTTTAAGAGTTGCGAAAACTCCTGGCGGGGTATCCCCTTGAGGTTTCGTAAGCAACTCGATAGCTTCGTCGTGGGTTGTCAAGTCTGAGTCAATCGAATTCAGGAAAAGTTGCTTGGCTTTCGTCCAGGGGATGTTGTCCGTGAAGTATTCCCTATACTTCGCTGCATACTCGGGTATCATAAGAGATAATATCCGCCTATTTTTCTGACTGTCGTCAACTTTCAGCACATGAAATTCCTTTTCCATCATTTCGATAAATTCGCGATGATTCTTGCCCTGGAATTTCACTTTCAAACTTTCGTCGTATCCTCTCGCTCCGCAAAACAAATCCATCACATGTTTTGCTGTTTGAGCAGCAAATGTTTCATGCGATATGTCCTGCGGAGGTTCGGTACTACTCTGTGTTGGTAGTCGCTGAGTTGTCTGCGGCGGCTCGCGAATTTGCTCTTCCACTTCTCTTGGTGGCGAGGGCAAACGTTGTTGTGCGAGGCGTGATTGGATTCCATCCTGTCTCGAATGGAGTTCTCGTAGAGATTCACCGATCTGCTGTTTCATCTCATTGAACATCCGGAGTAAGTTGAGATAATCCGGATTCTTGTTTTGGAGTGATGCCTCTTCAGCTTCCTTTTGTACTTTTCGTCTCTCTTCTTCCCTCAATCTTTCTAGAGTACGTATCTGTTCGTCATATGCATCTATGATTGGCGATCTTACGTTATTCCTTGATTGGGTTGGCTGATTTTCATCAAACCCTGTTTCTTCGGATTCGTGTTGGATTACCAATGAATCCTCTACGTCATCGATGATAATATCTGTGTTTTTGGACCTTGTTTGCATGCTGTGAACACTCATGTTTTGTTCGATTTGTTTACTTTGAAAATCTAATTATAAATGATTACGGCCCCGTCTGAATCGTTGACAAAACGTAATATTGTAAATGTGAACAGTTCAATAAATTATTTTTGAGATTAACGGCCCCGTCTAAGGCAAACCAACGAATTTGAAGTGTTATGAAAAATTATTTAAAGAGTAAAACAAACAAACAAACGAAAAAAAATCTGACCGTGTGCAATTTCTCAAACAACAAATGGTCCACAATTTCGTAGCTAATTCCCGATTAATTAATTTATTTTAAAATTCGGTCAGGGAAATAAACTAACTATTTACTGAGATCGGTACCTATATTAAGATTAATGAAGCTTTAATTCATTACTTATTAAGTATCCATAGGGATAACTGAATTATTATAAAACTGCGATTTATTTAAATTATTAAATTACAGGAATGAAATAAGTCGCTTAGGAGTATAAATCGGCCCAGATAAAAGTGTTTCAATTGCGATGCAAATAATGACGCAACGGGGATAATTTAATGAACTTAAATGTGATAAAATGCGTTATTAAAATAATCGGCCCCGTGTAAGTGTTTCTCTATAACCCTTAAAAATAATTAAGGGAAGCCATTAGACATAAAACAAAAAAGTAAACTTGGTAGTTTTTGTCTATAAATTATACAATTTGTCGATTAATAAACAATCAAATATTTATCAAAACAGAGCAATCACAACTTGCAATCAGTACGATCGAACGATAGTGTTGATTAATAAATTTGATTTGGGGTTAAATACGATTATATGAAACCGAAACAATATAACAACAAAATAAAGCCACACAAAATAAACAATAACAAATAAAATAAAATTCGTTTCTATGACATGTTCTGCGCTTTTAAGCTGATTTGAAATTCTTAATCTCAATCACCTAATGAGTATCAAGGCAGGATGAAAAACTATTGTAATACTTAATTCAGATTGTGTTATTTCAATATAACTAATTTTTAGATAACTTTGATACGGAAATTATCAATTTAACTTCTTAATGAATTTTTAATCAACGTGTTTTAGTGATTTGTATTTCGTTTGTAATTACTGTGCTTACAATTGCATTCTAGTTTTATTTACCTTAGAAGTGTTCGAATTAACTTATCGGACAAATTTTAAAGTAACTTATATAAACAAATTTATAAATAATTATTGTAATGTACGTTAGTAAAAGTTTTAACTTGATTTTATAAGCAAAAATGTGCCCAATGTTACCGAAGCAATAACAAATTCAAAAAAAAAATACAACAGAATATACACCCAACAACAAAAATAAAATGTTTTGCATAAACTAAGTCCGATTGAAAATATTCTGTATACTAAATTACTTGTTACCGTATCAAGATTAATTAGTTAAAAAAAAAGCAAAACGAATTTAAATTGTTTGTTAATCTCGTTGAAGTTTTTGATGATCTATAAGGGCTAATTGCAGAATAAATCAAATGCTAGTAGTCGAGAGCTAATTTATAAGAGACTTTAACTTATTTAAATTATTAACCAAATATATATATATATATATATATATATATATATATATATATATACAAACAATCAGGGTCGTGAGTATACTCGAACCAATCGAGTTGGGCGCCAATTGTTAAAAAGGCTCTTGGGCGAGAAAGAAAAATAAGTAATTGTCAGTTCGCCCTGGCCTAACTAACTTCCCGGTCAGCTTATGTAGAGCAAGAGAAACAAACAAAAAAATGAGAAATAAAGTTTACTAACCTGGGGTATGTGTGCGTTGGTCGGCGGGAGCGGTTCCTGCTCCTGGTGACTCTACCGCAACGTCCTCGGCACGGTCGGTAATCGGAAGGTACACTTTTATTGGTTTACTTTGTTTGTTCTTTTTTTTGTAGTTAATTGTGTTTGTTAAATTAAACTAGAGGGTTTTGAATTTTGTATATCCACCGTGGTGAATTTATATTAAGAGCGCGCTGTATCAGCTGATCAACTCAGATGTAAACATTCTTTCCCCTTACGTCTGTATCTAACCCGCGAACGCCTTGGAAGAGTACATATGAGGACTCAACGTTGTCAGACGAAGACAGTCGCGCAATGGGCGCGTTTAGTCTCCCCTCCAAGATTTTTTTATTTTCTAAACAAATACACACGTTTATTTCGTATTTTCTGGTTATAGACCGCGCTTTTCACTCGATCTGCATGCATGGCTTGTGTGCTAGTGATGGATCAGCTCGATTGAGAAAAATCAAAAATCATTTAGTGATCTATTATTACCATTCCGAATGATCATTCGAATTATGATTTGAATGATTATTCAAATGGTTATATGAAATATATATCTAACGATCATTCAAATATTTGTATAAAATTTATTTGTAATCAAACAATTGTCGTGAAAAATAAATACACTTTTTTGAAAATTAATATTTAAAAGTAAAATTGAACATTATATCAAGTTGAGAATATTTATAAATAATACATATTACAAGTAATATCGATTTATTACATAAAAATAATTTTCAGAGATATTTATTTCAAGGGTGTCAGTTTTTTAATGTATTAAAATTGAAACAATTGTTTTAGATTTGATTAAAAAAATCCAAAACGAGGTGGGAAAGGGTTTTCAAACAGGTGCTGTGAATAGATTTATGTATAAAGAGCTGGACCTAATCCTTAAAAAATAAACCCAAATCACTTAGAATTGAATTATGAATTCATGAATGAAGGATTTACAAGAAATATATATGATTCGATTTTTTTGTATAATTATTACAAAAGATTTAACTTTTTTAATATTTAATGCAATATTTAATAATAATTGTAAGTATAGAAAAAAATAAGAAAATAGTATTTTTTATTGTATTTAGACAATTCATTAAATATAATAGTAACAAATAATCATTCAGGTAAACAATGGATAATGTCAGAAAAATAGTATTTTAGTGAAGAGGCCATATTGCCATATACATTTTGATATTTGACTTATATTAAAAACTGTAACACATGTTATTTTAAATTTAAAATGGAAATTAAAATAAAGGATTATAATCCTTATAAAATGATTCAATTAATAAATTATCATAAATTTGAATGCAAGGTTCGGATTTTTTAAAATTATTTATATCCTCTTCAGCTCTGATGAATTTATTAGTCATTTGGGGCTTCTACTTTAAAGTTTTATAAAACACTGATTTAATTTGTAAACAAATTGAATCGGTTAGTTGTTAGTAATTGGTTGTTTCGTAGAATTATATTAAAAAATACTAATCAGTGAAACAGTTAACTTAAAATCATTGTAATTTATTGATTAAATCAAATTAGTGTTTAGTTAAAGACTTAACAACAACAGCTAACTAACCAGACAAAGAATTCATATTTTAAAGATAATCACATTTGCGGATATATCGAAAGTAGATAGCTTATTTCAGTTAGGATAATATGGAGAGTATGTTATTATACTTAATAATATACCCATATCTAAGACCAATATTTTTTGTCATAATTTTTTTGATAAAAAATACGCAGATTCTAAAAATAAAATAATATATAGTCTGTCCTGTTTAAAATAATCAAATTCATATTTATTTTCAGCATAACTGCAAATGTGACTCTTTGTATTATATTATTACAAATGGTGAGGATTATATCAATACAAATTGAAAGAAACAAAAAAACATGAATGATTCTCCCCTATCAACTGAAAATTATATCGTTTTAATAGGAATAATAAAATTCAATTAATAGAATTGAATTGTATTATTCGTAAGTCAAATAATTATTCATGGTTCATCACACAAGTACAAAATTCTTCGAATTGTATAATTAATACAGGTTGTTCTAAATTACGAGCGCACCATTGCTAATTTTCGTATTAGTTGATCTAGGGAGTCGATTAATTTAGCAATGTAGAGTCTTCAGTAAAATCCAGTTATTATAAATAACAAAATAGAATCAAATCATCGAAAGAATATTTGTTTATCTGACAGTTTTACCTTCTACTTAAATCAATATAAATTTTGTTTTTTTGATGCATTACAACAACAAAAAATATAATCAAACAATATAAAATGTGTAATATGTAAGTGACGTATGTAAGTGATGTACATTTTAAGTGCATTGCTTTGAGTTCGATCTAGAATTTCGTTATTTGTGATTTTTTTATAATAGTCTATTATAACTTATTTGTTAAAATTACCCTCTGGTGATGTGTTCAAATAGATACGGGTTTTCATTAAAAATTTGTTTGTTTTGTTAATATCTTGAAAATGCGATTTTCTGATTTTACCGTTGTAATTCCCGGAAAATTTACTACTATTTTACTAATTTAACCAACTCTCTAGCTCAACTAATAACGAAGTTAGCAATGGTTTAGAAAAAACTATATATATAATAGAATAAAATCAATAAGTAATAATATTTAAATCGTGTTTGTACAAATGTAATAAAGGTGTTATTAGAATAACGAATGAATAAACAGTCGGCTCTGCTAAAACAACAATTTCATTACAAGACCGTCGCCGCGCGCTAAGTTGCAACGCGCTTGGCCTCGCGAGTCTGTATTCGCTCGAAAAATTGTTCTAGGAACGGATCGTATTTAATTAATTTCAGAAATATACACTTACTCAAATAACATTGTTTGAAAGAAGTGGGATCGAATACTTAACACAACTCCGCCCATAAAGAGTGTTTCAGATTAATCCCGCTTCATGGCAGCATTTTACGGGTCTATTTTTTTACTAGCTAAAAAAGTGTTTTTTGCATTTAAAAATATTTTTTATAAAAAAATGTTATTAGGATTAAATTTCGTACAAAATATTTATGATGGTATAGCGTTGGCTTTTTATTTATTTTTTAAAATTTTTATTTTTATTTTTTATATTTTGCAAAAAATTAAAAAAAAACTCGACGCTATGCCCCCCGCAACTAATAAATAGAAATTTCAGCGAAAACATATTTTAAATATCAACAATAATAACGAAAAAAACAACTTTATTAGAAAAGTAGGAGGTATAGCGCGCTCTTAAGAAAAAAAATCAATACAAAAATTAATATATATATATACATATATATACAAAAAATATTAATAGAAATATCAATAAAAAAAATAGACAAACAATTACAAAAAAAGAAAACAAAGTAAGGCACAAAAAAAAACAACTTACGAAATTATCACGAACGCGGAGACTACGACTGTCGTAGTGACGATGTAAGAGGAAGTAATGTTTGAACACTGCCTTCTTATCCGGGATGCGACCCATATTTATATGGCGGGTGTCAACCCTCTTCCGTTCTTACCCCCCGATGGACCTACAAACTTAAATGACCACGAACGTAGATCAAAATAAATAGTAAATGCATTTAATTTATAATCTTAATTACTTAGCGGGAAGCGCTGAATTTTTCTACATCCGGGCATGTGTGATCCAGGTTGATTGGAGGTAAGGTAGGCGAGTTATTCCTATTTAATTGAATAGCGAGGAGAGGGTTGACACAATCGTTTTGAAATTTGGATCGGACATACATCCCGGAATTGCGCATCGTTTGCCCTACTGACCAACAATATGTATAAACAATTAGGATTAAAACTTAACGAAAAACATATATACAAAGGGAGGTCATAAATCATTATGCCTGGTCGCGTAAAATATCAGCATTTCGCTGTTTAAATATATTACAATGTAAAAGACGGTTTCCAGGCATAAAGGGAAATTGTTTATACATAATTGTTGATCGGTGAAACCTCGCCAAAACCTAAATTTGTTAATAAAAATTATAATGACAGCTCAAATTCAAAAGGTTAATCCTTAACCGATCTCCGTCGTGTTTGGATTCATTTTGACGGCCATTCTTTCAGCTATCCGATGACATGTGTGGCATGAATGTGTGTCACCTGTGATCCCTTATTTCCGCGACAAACCGCGGGCAGAGAAGGGCCCTTTTGTCTTCCGTTTTTTATGGCCCCGAGCTTGTTCGCCGGTTTCCAAAATTTTTGGCGCGCACCACTCTTTTGTTTCCGTAACAGGTATAGACGGGTACGCGCCAGATGTGGAGAGCTGCGGAAATCCCCGGAAAAATATCCGTTTCCACTGTCGCTTGTTGGAACAACGGGGAGCGTGTCCTTCCTTTTAATAGTTGAGAGATGGTAAGGTTGAGCTGTCCGATTCTGGAGGGCGCTAAATCTAGGTGACGAGATTTCACTGTTTAAACTAAAATTAAAATACTATTACTATTCTATTCAATGTATGGTACGAACTTTACTCCTTTGGAAAAGGAATGACAATGAGGTAACATAAAATTAGCAAAATAATTAGTTGAGCGGGACCGTTGTTCCGGATATTAATAACAAAATAACGCCCGAGTTATGATGCAGCTAAAATGTTGCTGAATTGTCAAGTTGACGACGCTTCCGGAAAAGCGCCGGTAACAACCGTTTTTTTTAACAATTTCAGTTCAAATTACAAAAATATAAGTTTCGCGTATAATCTATAATTTAAGTAGGCTATAATTGAAACAAATGCAATTCAGAATTAGTAAAATTTTAAATATTTTTCCAAAAATATATTTGTTGTTAGTTTTTAACAATTGATTATTTATTGGTTTAACTGCACCAGTGTTTCAAAATATAACATAAAATATACTTTACTTTACTAAATATATATTAAGCGTAACTTTCACAACTAAATAAATCAGTTGTTCCGGCGCTATTTAATAAAAAATGAAGAGTGATCAATTTTATATTAAAATAGCATACAAAATATAGGGTGTCCCATTAAGTAAAAACATCATTAATTTGTTTATAACATTCAAAATATCAATAATTGGCCTATTAATCATTGTCAAGAATTGTCCATTTTTTATTTGTTAGAAAAAGATGCTCACTTGAAAATACTACTAAATAATCATTAGCAGTTTAAATGCATTCTTTCCTTTTATTGTGAACGCACTGTATAAGGTCTTTTAATTTTAAAAAAAATAGAATATTTGAGTATTGAACCCAGGACCCTCAGACAGAAGTCCAATGCACTGCGCATTTGCGAGAAAGGGTGTGATAATTTTCAGTTAATGTGGTTCGTTAATCAATTTTAAGTAGAAAAAAACTGTTTGCAGTGTGTATCTGGTTCAAAAATATTAGTCATTTCTAGTTACATATTTATTAAATCAATTGCTTCGTAAGCGTTAATGAAGACCTATACAATATTTTTTTTACTTAAATTTTCTACTTTAAATTAATCAATGAACCACTTTACCTGAAAATTATCGCACCATTTCTGGCCAACTTGTATTTACAATAATTCATTTCTCAATGCTTGGGTTTTATGCTTTTATTAATAAAAAATATTTCAAGTTTTTATTAATTCATATTTACATATGCAATGCTGTACCATTAAGGTTCTCTGTTTGCTTTTAATAATGGTCATCCAATATATGTAAATTAAATTTGATTACTTACACCTGAATTGGATTATTATACAATATTATATAATTGTATTAAGATTAAATTATTTTTTATAAGAGTCACTAATTGAAAAATAATAACTAGCCCTAATCTATAATTTTATAATATTTTTTCCACTAAATATTGAAACAATTCATGAATCAAGTGATATATTATAATTTTATTTCAATTATGATACAATAAAATACATAAACTGGATTGTCTTTGAACGCGATGATTCCGTCTCCAGATCGGAACGGAACAGAACGGAACGGAAAACCCAGAAATCACAAAATAGTACAAACACGATTAAAATGTTATTACTTATTGATTGTTTTTATAATATATACAACTTTTTCTCAATGAAGTGCGCATTGTTAACTTTGTTATTAGTCCAGCTAGAGAGTCGGTTAAATTAGCAAAGTAGTAGTAAATTTTCCGGGGATTACAATGGGAAAATCAGAAAAGCAAAAGAATATCACATTTTCAAAATATTAATAAAACAAACATTTTTTTAATGAAAATCAGTATCTCGTTTATGATCACATCACCAGAGGGTAGTTTTAACAAATAAATTATAGACTATTACACAAAAATTACTCGCAAATAATGAAGTTATTGGCATTTACGTATTTTGTTTTCAATTGAATTAAGTTAGTATAAAAAAACAAAACGCTTACAAATAATGTTAAGGAAGTATGTAGTAAGTTAAATTTAATTTATTTAAATATTATTTATCCTATATTAAATTTAAAAAAAGCGAATTCTAGAACAAACGTTAAAGCATTGCTCTTACAATGTACATCATTTACATATTACATCATTTTTGTTGTTGTAATCCTTAAAAAACAAAATTTATATCGATTAAGTAGATAGTAAATTAACTGTCAGATTCAGAAAACAAATTTTCTTTTTATGATTTTTTTTGCTATTTAATTATTTATAATATCTACATTTTACTGAAAAAAAAACAATATTAATATGCAAAATCTTCAATTTTTGTGATTTTTTGTGTGCAAAAAAAGTTTTAAATGGGGCACAATTTTTACTATGTAAATCCCTATACTTAAATAACACTCACGGTATATGTATTATATATTTATATTTATTTTACCATACATATATTTTTCCTATCATTATCTGATATTTAGAGGCTAGTTTTCTTCTTTTTCTATTATAAATTATTTCGTCAAATTGAAAAATGTCTTTATGGTAATTATGTTTTTAAGTCCAGTAAAACTTCTGTAAACGATGTCTTTTTGTTGAATAAATGATAAAAAAGTGTTTCCCATATAAGAGGTAATCCTGGACACACTCTATATGTATATTGCATGTGCATGTTGCTAAATAGAATAACAACCACTTATCTAATTACATTTTTCTAATTTAATTTGTTGTTCTATTTTTGAATGTTTTTTTTATGTTGATTCAGATATCAAAATATGACATGTTCTGGCAAAAAATTGATACCATCATTAAAAATATTTTATTTTAATTGTATTTTACCAGAATTGGTCGACCCACGTCATCCAAGGGGTTTAAATATTAGGAATTTTAATAGAAATTCATTAATGTACCCCACAAATTGTCCCAGACACCAATTATAAAATAAAACTATATACTAATATTAAAAATGTTTGAATTTCTGATAACTTTATTATAAATGACAATAAAATGTCAATAAACATAATTATAAAAAGTGAGTGTAAAAGATAAAAAAATATTAATTATTTTCAAATTATTTTTATTTAAAATTAAAAAGTTCAAACGCTGAATTCAAATTTATGACAATTTATTAATGGAATCATTTTATCTGTATTATAATCCTTAATTTTAATTTCCATTATATATTGAAAATAATAGAATAGAAGAAGAATATTAAGAACTCTAATACAGTTTTTAATGTAAGGCAAATATCAAAATTTATGTGGCAAAATGTCTCTTTATAAATATTTAAATGTTTCTCCATTGCATTAAATATTGATAAAGCAAACACTTTTGGCTCAATCACACTTACTAATTACGTAAACTATTTAAAAAGGTTTTGTATTAATTATACAAAAAAAATATGTATGGAATCATATATTTCTCTTGCAAATCCTTCATTCTTGATTTAAAATCTTATAAAGTGATTAGGATTCATTTTTTAAGAATCACTTGTTTAGCTAGCAGTTGTAAAACAATTTTTGTATTCAATTATAATACATTTGAAAAAAATCTGACACCCTCGAAATAAATATATCTGAAAATTATGCCATAAATCTATATTATGTATAATACGAATTAATTAAAAATATTGATTTTATAATTATTACAATGATATCTTAAAATTATTTATAATTAGCATGGTTAACGGGAATTTAACTGTAAAATTAGTGTGTTCAATAAGTGTGGAACCTATTGAATATTTCTGAAACCGTTTGTGGAATTTATTTTAAAATTTAGAATATATATTTGACTAATTTATATTTATGGAAATTTGCGATATCTCTTATAGTTTTTAAAATACAGCGACAACTTGTTTTTTAATAAAGGGTGTTCAAAATCACGCTAATTTTATAGCGCATTGATTTGTCTATTTGACTGTAATTATATGTATCAAAATATTGCCAAATAAATAACATTTTTACTATTTAATATATTTATTTAATTTGCATTTTTAAGAAAACCATATAAACGTCAAATTTTTACTGTTTTGCTACAATATGTTCAAAATATCAGACATAATCATAACAAAAACAATAAAATAAACTTGATTTTTTTTAAATTTTTAATAGCTAGTTGCTAATTTCAAAAGTATAATCAGTAATTACGTTCTAACATATTTTATAAAAAATAATTTCAAAACGTTTCAATACACAAGCCACGAATACAGATCGATTGAAAAGTGCGGTCTATAACCAGAAAATACAAAATAAATAGGACGAATACGTCCTATTTATTTATTTGTATAGAAAATAAAAAAATTTTTTGGAGGGGCGGCTGAACGCGCCCACTCCGCGACTATCTTCGTCTGACAACGTTGACTCATCATATGTACTCTTCCAAGACGTAAGGGGAAAGAATGTTTACGTCTCACTAATTGCTTGTGTATCGCCTCCTCTTAAGGCTAACATTCCCGCCTATGTTAAATAAAGACAAACGTGAAACGATACCAATACATTTTTGCGAGTGAAGAAAGAGGATAGTTAATTGAATCGTCGTCGTAGTTTTTCAACTTGTAATTTATCGCACTACGTCGCCTCCGATTAGAGATTGACGCCTCGACATGCATTTCTAGTCCACGTGGACACGTAAATACAGAATATAAACAAACAAACTTAGAAAGAAATTGAATACGCTGATTTTGGAGCCGACAAAAAATCAATGAAAGCATCCAGCGGCATAACACTCATATTTATTTACCGATTTGAATGAATTAAAAAAATAAAATCAATATCGTTTTAAATACTATAAAATAATAGTAATTATACATTTTTTCAAAATTAAGTTCACTGCCAAATAATAGTCATCTTTCAATTTTTAAGGGGAAACTCCATCAAAAAAAAAAAAGAAAAATTGCATTGATTTCAGATAATCGGGAGCACTATACACGTGGAGTACTTTTTGCAGTATGTTAAATTTCAAAAACACCTAAATTATAACGCATATTCTTTGGCAACAAAGGAGCCACGCTACTTGATTTATGTTATATTTGTATTTCTTGGTATTTGAACGGCCATTGGCTTTGGTTTATTGTTCAATAGTTCAGTTAATAAATATTTTATCGGCTATGACGTTGGGCGTTTTTTTTTTATCGATCACCAGGTATACTTACAAGAAATAATTTCGTGACGAAATTTCATTTCAGACAAAATGTTGGTAAAATTAAATTCGTTACATTTTAATATAACGTATAAATATAATTTTATTTCAGACAAATAAAAAAATAAAATAAATAAAAGTAAGTAATAAAGCGTAAATATAATTTTATTTCAGATAAAATGTTCCTTATAATCTAAATTAAAGCGAAAAGACACACACATGTTTCAATATTACTCTCTAATAGGCATATTCCTACATACCCGTGGATCAATAATTTCTTTTAATAAAATATTTTTATAAAAAATATTAATTTATCAATAATTTTTGTTTTCCAAAAATTGTCGTCTCTGACAACTCTTTCAATTGGCAGGTCTTGTTTTGTCCATACGACAAAATCACAAAAGTTGGCTTTTGCAATATGCATCTGGCTCTGGATTTGGTAATAATAATTGTGATTAGGTTTTAATTTTAAATCTGTATCCAAAAAGAAAGTTTTTTTTTTTTCGTTTGCTGCTTGTTTAATGGTCATTTTTTCTATCTATTTTGGGCACTTCACCTCGATATTTCCGCGACCATTTTTCTATTAGTCTATCTGGAGATGCTCCCAAAAAACCATAAGTCTCATCGATAAAAATGCCGCACGGTGTTACGGAACTTTTGGTCGTTTCTTCATACTTTTATAAGGCATTTTTTTTTCATTTATTTGTCCTTAGACTGTAGCATCATTTTAAAACGGCTCCTTATAAAGTAAACTGTATATGAGAGGAGCCCATTTTGTTTTCTGTCGCTTTTTACAGATTGCGCCAAATTTAGATTTGTTTTCAACTCATTTTTTTATTATTATTAAAACTAAAATTTTAACTCATTTATAAGATCAATCTCTATTTCGTACTCACATTTATATTTTCAATAACGCTAATTTAAATAGAAATACTATTTATTTGACATTTGTTTTCAATTTCCTTTATTTTTATGGTTACTTTCGTTTCTGTTGTTTTTCATGTCCAACTATTCAATTCATTGCTAAAATGTCATATAAATACTACAAAATGTGAAATACTTCAATAAGTATAGAAGATAGGCATCTAGTATGTTTAATGAAATATTTGTATCATTTTATGATAATTCAAAAAAAGTATAGGGTGCCATTTAAATAAATATGTCCGTTTGAAAACTCACATATTTAAAATTACTTCCCCGGCAAATATCCCGCCGCGAATGTGGAAATAATTAATTAATTATTTTCAAATCATTTTTATTTAATTTATTTAAATAACCATGACCAAGTGAATAAATACTCTTTTCTATTTATTTTATCAATAAATTAATGGTGAATTTCTACAAGGGAGAATTCTAAATGCACATTTACTAAAATAAAGCATACAACTCCCGAAAATTAATTTTGTAAAACTTTACTTGTGAATAACCAAAACCTCTAACGCAATTGATTTTATTTACTTACCTTGAATTCAAATATTGTAATAGACCAGCATTTAGACGTTGTTTTGGTCTAGATACAGATTGCGGTTAACTTTTCAAAATGCGTATAAATATAACTTTGAGAGTTGTCCATTTTCGCCGAGGAATATACGTGATTATTTAGGAATCAATGCATTATTTTTTTTATACGATTTGCATTGTCCGAGATCTGCTGGAAATACTTTTCATTCATAAACGCGGTTATGGAGTTTCCCCTTAAAAATTGAAAGATGACTATTATTTGGCAGTGAACTTAATTTTGAAAAAAATGTATAATTACTATTAGTTTATAGTATTTAAACCGAAATTGATTTTATTTTTTAATTCATTCAAATCTGTAAATAAATATCAGTGTTATGCCGCTGGATGCTTTCATTGATTTTTTGTCGGTTCCAAAATCAGCGTATTCAATTTCTTTCTATGTTTGTTTGTTTATATTCTGTATTTACGAGTCCGCGTGGACTAGAAATGCATGTCTAGGCGTCTCCAATCGGAGGCGACGGAGTGCGATAAATTACAAGTTGAAAAACTACGACGACGATTCATTTATCTATCCTCTTTCTTCACTCGCAAAAATGTATTGGTATCGTTTCACGTCAGAGCTTCCAATCGAGGACGGGTTAACAACTCCCACCACCGTTTTTCACATGATCGGCCGATGTCGGAGAAACGGTCTGCCGTATTTGTTTAGAGAACGTATGTTAATTTTTCATGCATCGCTTTAAAATCAGCTGAATTGCTGAAGACCGCATAAATGAGTGCGTCCTCCCAATGTAAATAAACACTTCATACACTTTTTTCGTTTGTATGGTTGATTTTTCTATTTCTCCATTTATTCAGAAATTTCTTCTGCCAACCGGCGAAACGTTGCCTTGAATTGGCCCGGGAAATTTAAAAAGTTATTCATTTCAAAAATTTTATCAATGACAAGTAAAATAATTTCGAAGATTCCGATTAATATTAATCTACACTATGAAAAATTATCTTTAATTTCATTTAATTTATTAAATGGCTTTTTTGTTTATTAAATAAATGTAATTATAAATTCGTTTTCATTTATTGAAATGAATTACAGTATTTAACTGTTTCAGTTTAATTTCTCAAAAATCTGTGAGAAATATATTAAAACCTTTTTTGAAAGAACCAATTTTGCGGTTCATTACTGTTCGTATACAGGGTGTCTCGCCCTTAAAGTATTTGGATTTTCTATTGATAGATTCTAATGCAATTTTCACTGTTTATGTAAACCAATATTCTCTTCTAAATTAAAATATTTTCAAGATTTTACCACTTCCGATTATACCGGAAGTACGTACAAGCTTTGTTATTTGAAGTGGAACCTTATATTTTTTATTGAAAATTTAGATTCTACGTGTTAATTTTTACAAATTTCGTGTAACAGTTTTTTAGATTATTCAATGATTATGAAAATCATCATTTTTTTAGACAGCATTTTAAAATATTATACTTGAAGATAGAATAAAGTCACAGGAATGAAAATATCCTCATGTAGAAACAGTTTAAAAATATTATTCAGTGTGTCTCAAATTAACAGCAAAGTCTAATAAATTTAAAACAGGGTGGCGCAATATTGCCGTGAAGTCCAATATCTGTTTTTCGAAAAAAAAAAAAAAAAACGAGAATAAAAGGTACTTATATTATTTCCAGCCACTGTTGACCGTCACATTTTAAAATTCGTTTCATATATACGGGGTTTTCAATAATCATATGATTTATTTTTAACGGGATGATATTTTTTTATAATGTTTTTCGATTCTACGTTTTATTAGGTCGATTTTTTTATTTTAAAAGTTACAAACAAATGAAAGTTGAAGTCGAAAAACCTTTAACACCGTATATTTCAAACATCAAAAACGAAATAGATATTCTGATAACGCTATACAATTGGAAAAATACTTAATAATAATAGGTATAGTCGTTTTTCTGTTAGAATACTTTTTGTGTACAGGGTAAAGTAATATGCAAAATTTTCTTCTATTTTTACTTAAATGGAACACCCTATATTTGTGATTGCCATTTCAAAATGAAAATGGGCCTTACCATTTTTGAGATATTTAAAATCAAAATGCAAATACGCAAATTGTTATTATTTAGTTGTCAATGTTATACTTAATAATTTCATAACTAACTAACCATCTTTATTCAAATGTGTATATGTATATACAATAATATACAAAAATTAGAATTATATTCTGTAGATGAATCGGCTATCGACCGGAGGTCTTTCAGCCTGTCTATGTCTCGTTCTTGTCGTTGTCTATCTAATCGTCATGATTGCTAACGTTATTGTCAAAGTCCGCATTGTTGGATGAGATGAAATGATAAATGGTAGATGAGGGAAACTTGTATTTTGGAGAAATGTTAGGATTGCGTGGGATACAGAGGTGTTTTATTAGGTGGGATATATGTGGGTTCGTGGCAAATTACTGTTACAGTTAGATATACTTCTTCAATTAAAAATACTTTAGTTATTAGAAACAAAAAATATATTTTGGTCATTCTAAAAATATTTTTATTAGGCTGCAAAACAGAAGGTGTACCATCAAGCCTGGAATAATAATTAAATACTTGAATCTTAATATTTTGTTAATATTAAAATTGTCCTCCATTAAAATGTCTATGTATGTAATTAACGCATTCACATAAAGTATTTCTATGGAATAACATTTAAAATTTTTAGATTTTTTTGCTTTTAAAATAACTCCTAAACATTTGTCGACACACTATTATCTTTATATTAAATATGTTTTTAAATGTAGGAAAACATTTACGAATTGCATTTGTATGAGTCATAGCCTAATTAAATTATAGACTACACGTGAAACATTCAATTTTGTACTTTGGATTGAAATTGTTAAAAAACGGTAATATATATAGAACTATAGTTTGTCATACAAAAATGTAAAAACAAACAATTTTTCATCGAAATTTCATAAATAATATAGGGTTTTCCATTTAAATAAAAAAAAACAGTTTGCGTATTGTTTCACCTCCTTAATAAATAAATGTGAATCATAACCGCTTAAATTGTGAAAGAATACCGGTAAAAAATTAGGAATTTTGTTATTTAAATTACACGGTTAAATGACAATGATTTGCTACTTTTTCACAGGTGTTTAATTTTTTTTCACAAATATGACAGTCTGTAGCGGAATCAAATAAATACTGTTCACCAGGAGTTAATTTAGACAATGGAATTATTGGTTTTAAATAATTTTTATAAATGAATTTTGCATCCTGTCTTAACATTTGCATAAATACTCGGGGGCAATCCAAACCAGTATATGTAATAAACTTATCTAAGTTTGAATTGTACGAACATTTAATATAATACGCGAAGGAATACGGAGTATGAACATACGTAGAGTAAGTATACGAATTATTTGGATTCGGCTGACATGTTTGAATCGGGACGAGAAGTGATTCAGAATACGCATAAACAGTGAAAGGTATCCGCATTTTTGAATTAAAATTATCAAACAATAAAATATTTCCCGGTACCATGTCACCATTTTTACTTTTAATTAAGTTCGATCTAGGCATAATAGTGTACACTTCGTTAAATCAAATTCGTTGTGATTTAAAAGTGCTGCCTGGGTTGAGAAAAAAGTCAAACACCCATCGCACAAATATTTTTTATGCTCATTTGTAGACACTTGGGATGCTACTAACCTAGATAAATCTTTTATCCAGACATAGTGTCCCTTAATTCCCTCATTAATGTAAAGGAGGTTTACGTGTCAATCCTGTTTTGATTTAGTAAAATAAATAGGCCCTACTACATCGTGCACATGTTTATCCGCGTCAAACTCTAGTCCATATACATTAATACTGATATTATTTAATTTTTCAAAATTGGGGATTTCTTTAAGTTTTAATGGCAGCTCCATACCTGTTAAATTCAACACGGTGCTGTAATGCGGGTAAGAAGACGTCCGATGAGGTGCATTTCCATAATCGACTGGATAGAGTGCTGACGTCACTGCCCAAGCGAAGCAGGCCTCATCTTTATTCTGCACATTAATACACGCTTGCTTTTTCTTAATTGATGGAGGAAGATCCATATAAGATGACCCCCGGATAGGAGGGTATTTGTTTATATTCACCTCCAGGTGTGACACCTTTAAGAGGGCCCATCCGCTGTCTCGCTCCTACGAGAGAAGAAAGCACTAATTTTCTGTTTTTATTATAATTAAATATTTATAACTTACCTGGAACTCTTCGCTCTTTGCACTACATTGCAGAATTTTTTGTACACTTCCACCAAGTCGTCAGTTGGGGTTACTACCACGAAACGAGTGAAAGATTTCAAATCAGGCTGGTCTTCATCCCCCGGTTTGATGTAATGTCCAAATAACTCGGTGCTCACGTTTTGAGGGGAGTGCATATGTCGATTGACCAACCGTACAAACCTCTTTTGACAATCCTCCAAGAATTTCGGGATATCGAGGATATTATTAGCTTGAAATGCGGTTTCGGAAAGCAGTGGTAATTCTCTTAATCCCATCTTCGTCGTACTGGGCGACATTGTTAAGATGCTTCTGAGATCTTAGATGCCCCGCAAGGAATTGATGAGTTCCAAACACCTCTTGACACACGTCGCACCGGATCTTCTTCTTGGGGTTTCTGTCAAAAGTGCACACACTCAATATTTTAGTTGGCAACACTGAATTTTGAATCACACTTATCCACACAAAATCCGTCAACTCAAAACCGCAAAATGACCTCGGGATTACTTCCTGCCCCCGTACCCGCTAATATCCTCTACTATTAATTATTTGATTTGGCTGTATGTCATTTTATCATTCATTGAAAAATCTCTAATTGTCGGAATTTTAGTTTCAATGCATACTCTATGAGTTAGTAAATATTCTTTCTTTCTTTGCTCACATGAGTGATACAATAAAAAATCCGCCGAAAAAAAAAAAAAACAATGATCGTATTAGTTTGGTTTTGAAAAAAAAACGTCATATATTATTTATAAAAATGCATTAAATATGCTCAATATTTATACAAATTTGATCGTCAATTTAACCAATTTAAACATTTTTATATTTAATTTTGATGTAATAGGGGCCTAGAATCAACTTTTGTGAACAATAAAGGGTTTGCATCATAAAAATAAATTCATTAGTTTGCCTACAATGAGCGAATAATTATTGGACTATTTTACATTTTCTTGCGAGACCAATTTGTCTATCTCTCTTTCGCCGCGGATTCACGTGCGTAGCGATGCTCGACTGCTTATGGTATAGTTTGATAAAATCACAATAAGAAATGTGCATACTTTGTTTCTAAAATTAGAATGAAACAAAAATAAAAATTTAAATAAAAGTATAGTCATTTTTTGTTTCTTATTATTTAGACATACATTTTACCGTAATTTTCACATTTTTAATTTTTCTCATTATTTAGACATTGATCGAGATACGGACATTTTTCACAAATTTTCAGATAATATTAGCATTATTCATAATTTCAACGTTTTTCACATAAAGGCAATAAGTCGGTTAAAGTTTAATTGTCAAATTTTAGATTACAATATTTTCTATAATATCTCTATAATTTTGTCACTTTTTAACTATTATGAATACATTAAATATTTTCCTGGTACATTTTTTAACATAAAGTTGCAATAAAAAAATATATTTTACAAATGTTCATTTTGTGAAATAATGTATACACTACGTCGCCATGCATCGTAAGACGACGTAAAGACTATTCACACATACAATTAGAAACGTGGTTTGCCGTGAAAAAGTGGTAGGCCCTTAAGAAAGTTCGTCCATTTACAATTAATTAATTCCGGTACGTAATCATCCTAATCAATCTTGAGCAACCATATTTTTTGGATTAGTATTTTTGCAGTAACTACTACAGAATTGATTAACCCAAGCGGATCGAAAATTCTTGCTGTATTGGAGATTATTTCGCGTTTTGTGCATGGTCCTTCTTTAAACTTAGGAGGCTCATACAATAAAACATCACCATGCATACGGTGCTAATATAATCCCAACGTTTTATTAACATCAGTTTTGTTCAAAATGATTACTGGCTTTTGATTGACATCATCAAGACCCTTTCCCAAAAGCTCAATTAATTCGTCTCTAATCTTTAATGCAGACTGAATATCATAAAACCCCGTTAATAGGTCTTCTGTGTAAAAATCCCTTTTTAAAATAAGTGACGCTTCCGGGAAAGTTGAGCCGTACTGCTCAGCTAAATAAAATAGACATCGTACTGCTAGGTAAGAAGCAGACGTTGTGCCGTATGTGACCGTGGTCAGTTGAAAAACGTTAAGTGGTTCATTCAAATTTTCGCGCCAAAAAATCCGCAAGAAATTACGATTATCTGAATTAATTGAAACCTGTCTATACATTTTAATAATGTCGGCAGACAAAACATATTTATATAAACGAAATGATACTAATAATTAAAATAAATCGTTTTGAAGGACGGGCCCGTTTATAAGCAGGTCATTTAAAGAGGATCTTCGGAGACGGGTCACAGGCAAAAAAACTTCTGATAATATGAAATCAATTTAATGCTATAGTTTTTATATCGATTTTAGATTCTTCGCTTAAAAACATTCATTTTTGATATAAGCTTTATTAGGTCAATTTTTAGTAGTTTAAAAGAAAAACAATTGAAAGTTGCCTTATATTTCAAAACCACTTTTTTTTAAACATTTAATATTGTGATTATGATTGATCAAGTGATTAAAGAGAACTAAATAGAAGAATTGATAATATGAAATCAATTTAATGCTATAGTTTTTATATCGATTTTAGATTCTTCGCTTAAAAACATTCATTTTTGATATAAGCTTTATATGTACATATGAAATCAATTTTAAAATGTAAAGATTAATATATTTTTATAAAATTTGCCATAGTTTAATATAATAGATCATTTGTATTAATATGACCACCATCAATTAATAGTATAATATATACAGCAGTGCCTCTACGTGAACATTTAAATATATTTTTATTCCGCACACAATTGAATTTAAAAATAAAATAGTCTTTGAAAGATCATTAAATTTTATACGTTTCTTTCTTTATAATTTTTGATAAATTTTACAGTAATCGCTCAAATAAATAAATAAATAAATAAATAAAATCAAATTAGTTACATTAATTATTTAGTAAACAAAATTTAATAACTAAATTTATACCAAATATTTAATATAATAAATATAAAATCATATTAGTTCAACTTTTCCAGATAACTAGATCCGCATTTTACCAAATAAATAGAAGGAATTAATTTGAATTTTATTCTTTTCTGATAAAACTGTGCAAATTATTGAAAATTATAAAGAGACAAAAAATATTCCAAATTAAACATTCATTCAAGCAAAACTTTTAAAAATATTATTGAGGGTCCGAATAAAAAAAGATATTGATGTATTAATTTATAGGTTATGTTGTATTCTACACTTAACATCAACTGATGGTACTCATATTAACTCAAATAATGTACTATTTTATCATATTGAACCACAGTAAATTTTATTGAAATCGAATGGAACATTCAATTGTTATCAATATTTTTTTATTTACTTTTTTATTCATATTTTGGTCTCAGGAACTTAAGGTTAAGCCATTTTAAAAAAATGAACAGGACACTCTTTATATAATTGTTTTGTTTCACCAAAATATGATTATTTTCTCCGACAAGTTTCAACTTTCGTCGAAATTATCCTTGATATTGACTAAAGCCGAAACTAGTCGGAGAAAAAAAAAACACATTTTAGTGAATCTAACCAAGTATTATTAATTTTTCAAATATTTAATACAAAAAATATACTTATTTTGTCATTTTTAAATATCTTAATAGATTAATAAAAAAATATTTTCTTTAACTACTTTTATTTTTTTGTATAATAGTTATATTTTCAGAATAAAATGTTTTCGGATTATGCAGTCGTAACATTTGAATATAATTATTGTTGTTATTATTGTTTTATAGAATATAACTAATTCTCATACTAAATAATACTTATTTAAAATGGCTCGAATAATAACAATATTCCCCTTTTTTAAAATGGTCATTTTCGCTCAACGTCCGACTCGCCCCATCTCACTCTAAACTCGCTTTCAGAACATGTCATTTTGATTTACGTCGCCCAGCGAGGAAAAGATTTATTCCCTTAAACACTTAAGGGAGGATTTCTTTGAAAAAGCCGTTTGGACGAAATTGTAAGGTCCTGAACGCAGGTACCTAGTAGCGGTCTATTCGGAAAGTCATAAATTTCGCAGGCTTGCTTCGCGATGACAGCTAAAATGACACCTCCCACTGAGTGTTGGGGTAAACATCAGGACCTTATAATTTTGTCCAAACGGCTTTTTCAAAGAAATCATCCCTTAAGTGTTTAACACCAATATTGTGTAAAAAAGGGATTTTTTATTAATTTCTTCATCAATATCAAGGATAATTTCGACGAAAGTTGAAACTTGTCGGAGAAAATAATCATATTTTGATGAAACAAAACAATTTTATAAAGGATGTCCTGCTATATATTGAAAATCTATATTTCTGAGTATTACAATATATAATTTTATAATACATATAAATAAAATAATTTACACATTGTTAGACTTCAGAAAATGGCTATCGATCGTCGGTCTTTCTGCCTGTCTCTGTCCAGTTCTTGTCGTTTTAGTTAATCGTCATGATTGCTAACGTCATTGTCTAAGTTCTCAGATTTTAGTGAGATGAATTGTTAATGAGGGATGGGTATATCTAGGATTAATATTCGGATTACGTGGGATGCAGAGGTGATTGATAATGGGAGCTATGTAGGGATTTATAGCGAATTTTAAGGAAAGGGTTTCTAGTCTCTGTTTAATAGGGGTAATTTTACATATTTCGTAGAGGGATACATTCGAGGGGTTGTGGAGAGGGTTATTAGGGTGTCTAATTTTTGTAAGCTCTCTAAGAGCTGTGCGTTCGCTGACTTCGAGATTTCTTAGGACATTAGGGCGAGGATTGTGGTGTAGGATAGCTGCGTATTCAAGCAGGGGTCGACATATCATTTTATAAATGTGGACTGCTCTTTCAGTTGAAATGCCTTGGTTTTTATAGGTTAATGACCTAAAATATCGAGCCCTGCTCTTAACGCTAGTTTTGAGATTTTGGGAGTGATTAAAGAAAGTGAATTTAGAATCTAGGGTTATACCTAGGTATTTACAGGTGGGGGATGGCGGGATTGAGTGATTTTGAATAGTTATTTGATATGGGGAATTGGTAAGTCTGTGATAAGGGATCAGGAGGTGGGTTTTGTTGGGATTGATGGAAATTCTCCACTTAGCGAACCAAGTTTGCAAATCGTCAATAAGCTCTTGAAGAGTGCTTAAGGCTTTAGTGATTGTGGGTGCGTGGGATATAAGGGCAGTGTCGTCGGCGTATAATAATGGGTATAAGAAATGATTAAAATACCTAGGGTTGGGGTTATAAATATAATAAACATCAATGTTGTATAGGATTAGGGATAGAGGAGATCCTTGCGGTAGGCCCTGTTTGGGAGTAAAAGAGTATGAATGGGAATTACGGATTTTAATAACAATGGATCTGTTAGAGAGGAAACTATTTAGTATGTTGATAATGTGTCGTGGTATTCCCAATGCGTGACACTTATACAGTATACCCTGATGCCACACAGTGTCGTATGCTTTTCTTATATCGAGCAATACAATGGCCGATTTTCTGCCTTCAAGATGTGTTGTTTGGCAGTTGGAAGTTAGGATTGCTAATGGTAGGGATGTGGAACGATGTTGTATGAATCCAAATTGATATGGGGGTATCTGGTCTTGGATCTGGGATGCAATTTTCTTTTGGATGATGGATTCGAATATTTTGCCGAGGACCGGAAGAAGAGTAATTGGTCTATAGCTCGAGACAAGTTGAGGGTCGTTTCCAGATTTGTGGATACATGTTATTACCCCTCGCTTCCACTCCTCGGGTAAATTTTGGGATTTGTAAATGGAGTTAAAAATACGGATAATATATTTATGGACAGGAGCAGGAAGGGATTTTAGGATAAGCCTCGGTATATTATCATACCCAGGCGACGTATTTTTTCCCTTATGCAGGGTTTCGAAATATTCATATTCCTTTATGTCATCTGGAGTTGGGGAAGGGATTTTGATAAATGACTGATACCAGTCATTTACGTGGTGTAGGAATGTGTTGTCATAACCGTCATTGTCTGTCATAGTGTACGTCTCTTTAAAATAATTGGCAAACGTATTTGCAATTTGTTGGTCATCACTAACAGTCTGTTGTGTCGTCGGGTCTGTAATTTTATGAAGGTAGTCAGTTTTCCTATATTTGCTCAGTTTTTTTTATTTCATTCCAAAAATTTTTTCCGTGCATTTCATTAATTTCTTTACAGCTTTTTATCCATTGATCCGTTTTATACTCTTGTATTAATTTATGTATGTCCTTATTAATTCTATTATACTTGGTCTTTAAGTTATTGTCGTTCGTTAGTTGTAAGTCCCTATATAGTTGTCTTTTGAATCTAATAAGTCTTAGGATGAATTTTGGGAGAGGGTATTTGTAGGGTTTCTTGGAATATGTGGGAGTGTGTTTTTTAATTGCATTTGATAAGAATTGGAAAAATAGGGATGAGGATTCGGTGGTTATTTCTGGATTGTATTCAATGTATTCTATCACGTCTTTAGTTAATCTGTCCATGTTGCAGTCTTTGTATGTATATGATATTTTATATGGGATGGGGATGGGAGGAGTTGAGGCAATTGAGAATTGTATGGAAAGATGATCTGAGCCGAGGTCAGGAATAAGTTTTATATCGTGGATTAAGTGTCTAATATTGCTGGTACATAGGAGGATATCCGGAGTGGAGGATTGGTTATTGGACATAATGAAGGTCGGGTCTGTGTAATTCGGATGAAATTAGAATTTGACATAAAGGAAGATAAATGTTTATTCTTCGGCTTGTTTACGTTAAAGTCGCCAATTATAAGGGCATGATCATATAGAGAGGCTTTGGTAAGTATGGTATCATCGATGGGACAAGAGGGATGTATATACACTAGGAATATATGGAGTAGAAAGGTAGACATTTTAATGGTACAATGAATGCACTCATTTAGCAAATTATTTACTACGGGCGGATTGGCTTTGCCTAATTTTATTTGAGGACATGCGGCGTCTACTGAACCACCTCTTAGGTTATTGAATGGGATTGTTGCAGGATGTTGGATAGAATGCCAGTCTGTGAATGGAAACGGTTTGTTGGATTTAGTCTCCACAAACATACTGACATGGATAGGATTATTACGAAGGAAGTGAGAGATCAGAAGGGATTTTTTGGACAGGGAATTAATATTAGAATAGATGAAGTTTGTACTAGACATTTCTAATTATTTGGGAGAGGCCAATATGGATTCCAGTCTTCGGGAAAATGGAAGGAATACTCTCTGGTGATGTTATTTCAAACATAACTATAAACATTTTATTCCCGGAGAAGTTAACATGCGTGTCTATTTGGTATGAGTCGATGAAGCGCTGTCTAAGTTTTTTTAATAGTTCTTCTCTGTTCGTTATAGTCGGTTCGTTAATTTTGGTCGTGTAAATGTCAATAATGTGGTCATGTAACGTAATTGGTGTATGTAGTCTGGAATTTACTGTCAAGTTCTTGTCGATTTCTGCTGATTTTTTGTTTTGGTTGACGATCTTGACGTTTGGTATTCCATCGATTGGTTTCGTTGGTCTATTCGGGCATTTTAATGACCAGGCACCATGATCCGTATTTCCGCAGGCTTTACATTTTGGCGGTAGGGTTGTGTTGCATACTGCTGTGGGATGATTTCCGGAGCATTTCGCACAGGTTATGTTTTGGGTACAATTTGTGGTTATGTGATCGAAGGCATTGCATCTACCACAGGGGCTTGGTATTGGGGTGGGAGGTTTACTTTCCACTACATTGTGGTCCTTAAGCAAGATGTTAAATTTATTACGTAGTAGGTTAGTGTACGTGTCCAGCGATCCAGTGATTATTCTAATCATGCTTGTCTTTGAGTTATCTCTTTTGGCTATTATTCGGCGGCAATTTCTGTGTGTATATCCTAGTTCGCGAAGACGCGCTCCGATTGCTTCGTCGCTTATTTCGTGATCAATGTTTTTAATGATGCATGAGTAAGATGGCTCGCGCGCTGTGTTCTGCGCATTGGTGGGGATGCCGGTGGTTGCTTGCGATGATGATGAGCCATACGTGCGTGAGGACTGCCACTCGCTGTATTCATGTATGATTCGTTTTACTTGTAGGTTTTTTAAGCAACTCGCTATTGTTTGTTTATCTATATTTGTTTTTAAAAGAAATCCATAATGGGTTTTAATTATTAGCGCGTTCCTATCATAATTGTGACCAATCCATGTTTCAACTACCTTTATTCTTGAAATGTCGTTGACGGTAGTAAATGTGAATGTATGTTTATAGTTTTGTGTTATTTTTTCTGTCGGGGCACGTTTCTGTTGTGAGTTTGATTGAATGTTATGAAGTTCTGGTTGCATGTTTATTATTTTCGGTGGTGGTGGTGTACTAGTTTGTGATTGTGTTTTTGTGTAGCTGGTAGACGGTATGCATTGTGATTGAGTGTGTGTTTGTGATGAATGTGTGTAAATAGTTTGGTTGTGTGTTGGTGTCTGATATTGCCCTTGTGTGGTGTGCATTTGGTTCTGTATGTATTGGTTTTGTATTGTTATTATTTTAAGTATGTCGTGTAGTTTTTTGTTAGTCGTCTTCGGAATGTTACCTGACAGATTAGGCCGTTTGGATGTGTTGTATTTTGGTGGTCTGCCACGTTTTTTTGATGATACCACGGTGAACCCAGATGTGTCCATCGCCCCCTCATCCTCTACGTCACCCTCCATTGACTTTTTTATGTTTCTTTTACAAAACTGAAGTACAAAACTCTCGCTATTATTTCGCACGTATGACCTCTATGGCGTCTCGTTTACGAATGATGTCCTGCTAATTTTTGGAAATGGCTTAACCTTAGGTTGCTGAGACCAAAATATGAATACAAAAATTAATAAAAAATATTTTATTGATAACAATCGAATGTTCCATTCGATTTGAATAAAATTTTCTGTGTTTCTCGCCGCGGGGTATCCCTTAGGTATCCACGCTTGGAAGAAATTGCATCGTCCCCCTTGAAATGCATTTTTGAATTAAAAGTGCCTATACGCATTGAAAACACATAAATATTTATTTCAAAATCTTAATATTTAATTGTACTATATACAATTGGATATTTAATATTTAAAAATAGAATTTCCTATTATAAAATTGTAAAATATGTAAGACTTTCTCCAAGTTTATAGTAAATAAATTAGTTTTTCACTAGCTAGAATACGATAATTGTATAGTGATGGGTGATCACAATCACGAGGGAAGTCTATCAACAATTGAAAAACTTAAATGTATTAAAGATATTAAAGAAAATATCGCATCTAATCTTTGACATAATCACGGATACCGAAATAAATTATCCGCTTGGCAAGTTAATAATTATTTCTAACTTCAATTCTCCGACATTAAAAATTAAAGATTGAAAACGACAAACTGTTTATTTTATTTTGTGCACAAACAAATTAATTTAAAATATTAATAATTAAAAAACAAAAAAGAAAATATTTAGTTAATCACATGACAAATTTTGGATAAATTAAATTATAGCATAAATACATTATTTGAAAAGTTTAGTGAAAACCAGCATTTTGTCCATATTTGTATATGTAAAATAAATGCGAAAAACATCTCAACTTTTTTTAACTGTGTATCTTCTTCACTAAAAATGTTATTTTATATAAGTTATATTTTGTAAATGGAACACCCTATATATTATTTAATTTTTAGACTCCTTTAATGGATTTTAAATATATTATTATTTGTTGTAAATAGTTTTGTTTATTTTTTTTATTTATCTTTTTTGCCAGGAAAAAATACCCTTGACATTAATTATTTAATATTTAAAAAATAAGTCATTGGATATTTTTTAGACTTAAAACTTTTATATTGTTTTTATTTAATTTTACTCACTTTTCACATATATTTGTTATATCATGACTTATTAAGTAAAAATAACAAAAATTACTATTAATTAAGAGATTTTACAATGAGAAAATTTTTGGCGAGCCTTGTACTTACTCAATTCGTTGGTATAATAAATCAATAGTAAAGGTTTATATTTATTAATTAACTGACATATAGAGAAAACAAATTCTCATTATTTTTATTTCTCGTACTTTTTTTATAGTAACTGAATTATACTCAAAACTAAATATTTATATTCGAATAACTTTTTTATTTGTATTTTTTTGTGATAGCGTATAATAACTTTTTATAAAATTAATATTATGTAGTTTGGGTTATCGCAGGCTCTTCATATTAAATATTTTATTGAGTCGGGTATAATTTTTTGTTTAAAATATATAAATTGTTCCATTTAAAAAAGAAAATTAACTATATCGAGATTTAAGTAAATCTCAATTAATTAATATTTCACAATTAATTTTATATCTTTAAGTAACATTAAGTTACATCATTTACAATTGAATGTTTGCTTTAATTGCAAACATATTCCATTGTGTTCTATTTATTTGTGTGCGGAATAATGTAACTGCACTACAATTAATATATCATAATTTAATTGTAAATACATCACCAAAATAAAATTTCAAAAATGCAAACGGACGGAGAAGGCTGAGGTATTCTAAATAATAAAAACATCTGGCATTAGGGAGGTAGCGATGCAAGTTCGTTTGGTGACATCTGGTTTAGTTGATAACGTTGGCTTTCACAGGTGCTCTGTAGAATAATAAAGGAACTCGATGAATAGCAGTCCTGAAACCACAATATATATACATGAAAATAAGAGAACTCGAGATGTTAAATCTATTTACTTATAAAATAGGATTTCCGAAAGTAATTAGTAATTAGTTATTAATTGATTATACTCATATGTTCTCTAAGGGCCGGTTGTATAAAGCTTCATCAACTTTAGCGATACGCTAACATCATGCTAACGTATCGTTAAGCGCATTTTGTGTATTATAAAACAATTTCAGCCATATTTGACGCATCGCTAGTTGACGATGCGTTAACGTTACGCTAAGTCCACTTTTGTCTTTTATAAAGAGCTAACGTAACGTTAACGTATCGTCAATTCACGTATTAGTTAATCGATGCTCGACCACTGATTAAGCAACCTCATTATTAGGTTATGCATTAAAAAAAGAAATTATTTGGAATTATTTAAATAAAAAGTAAGATAATTTTTGAAAAATAAGTCTTTATTGATAAATAGCGATAATTTTAATTATACAAAATATCAATATTAAATTTTCTTCATTCAATAGTGTGAGTAATGAACAGCCAAAACTTCTCCGAATGAGGCGATTTTTTTAACAAAGAATCCATATGAAATCTACGATAAGAAATAAAAATACACTATTAATAAAATTGCATTTATAAATCTACTATCATTAATTTGTAGAAATATTTCCAAAAGTAATTAGTAGAATTGATTGTACTCATATTACAATATGTTCTCCAGGTGGATGAATACACAACTAATTATTTTAATTTCTAATAATATAATTTACTTACTTTTTTGCTAAGTTTTGCATCCTCAATTTGGCATTGAAGAAGACTTTAATTGAGCTTTTACTCATTTTTCACTAATTACACTTCACTTAACAGAAACAAGAAGATAACACTCGTTCGGAATGTTTTCCCATTTACGAAAATTTGAGGTTACGTACCGTTTTAGACTGAAGCGAAAATGTAACACGGACAAAAATTAAAGAAAAAAAGAAAGAAGACCATTAAAATGAATATGAAATTACATCTTATTGCATTCTATTTTTATTTTCCGGAAAATGTTTATAAAATCTAGCCATAATATTACAGGAAATATAATTTTATGTTCATATTTTCATTCGTTTTCCGAGATCATTGTAAAACAAACTTTTTTAATTACCAACCGTTGCGCATCGAACCAAAAAACCCTAATAAGAAGATTATAAATAATATAGATTATAAATATATAAATACATAGTTATTATATTATAAGCAATAAATATAAATATGTAATAGAGATCAGCGTAAAAAATGTATTATTACATATTTATTGAATTCGGGTTTAAAAATACAATTTATATATCTGTCGTCATGTGCTAACCACTTGATAAATTAAACTTGATATTAGTAAAACAATTAAATTAAATGCTTATTAGCATAATTTTCTCAATTCTTTACCTACTCTCGATCCTCATCTGGAGTGGTACCTACTACCCTTAAGGACCGGGACATCACCTCCACACTTAAAATTCGGCCCCGGCGTGAGGCATGTAAGCCCGTGAAAACAAACACTTAACACATAATTTTCAATAGATTTATCGCTTTCTCAAATGCCATAAAAAAGTGTAGCAGGTAACGAAATCCAGCCGGATGCTAAAATTCCGAGAGAAGAGGGTGGAATCAATAGCCAGATGCGAGTCCATCGTCCAACCTCATTAATATTCTTCCTTTTAGATTGTCGTACCGGAACAGCGTCCCGGTCCCTTTAACTCAGCTTATTTGTTTTTATATATTATGTACGTTGTATATTAAAAAATAATGCAGTTTCCTTTCAATTAAAAAAAAAAACACCATTATTATGGCAATTTGCTTATTAAAATATTGAAAAAACATTAATAGTATAAAATTACGTGAAGGAAATGAAACGAAGACTGGAGGAAGAAGTAATCTGCCTAGCAAGTATGTAATTTTAAGCTAAACTATTTTCCTTGCTTTTATATAATTTAGAATAAATTAAAAAATGTAATTAAAACAATCAACGTATATATCCAATAGAAAACAAAACCTCTTTTTTTGTTTTTCCTAATAATCAGAACTTTGTAACGAAATGGTACGACATAATTAAATACAAAAATAGTTTTTTAAAAAACTTTCTTAAGATAACTATATTAACATTCGTTGAATATTTGATATATTTTTATTCGTATTCGCTAAATTTGTGAATAATTAATAATGTTCGACTGTACTTTTTGACTAATAGAGATGCCGAACAAATAGTGACACAAACAAGATTCAAGTTTCTTGGTTTGAAAACAACAAACTTGAATTAAATATATATATATATATATATACTTTACTAGTAGGTATACTTTCAATATAAGTACAGTTATTGATGCTCTGTGCATCAATATATTTAATATTTCTTTATTTAATAGTACAAAAACGGAACATTAGCGATAAATAAAATCAAAGGTCATTGTTAAGAAATAATCATTGTATTTTTTTTTAAATTTTCATTTCAATGGAAATTAATGACATTCTATTGAATGTTTATAATTACAAGCGTTAAGGAAATATCTGTCAAAATAATGTTTTAGTAAGATTTCTGTAAATAAATTTATAAATATCTTCTGGCAATATATTTTTGGAAACTCCATGAATAATTGTTTAAACTAAGCACATTAAGGCATAATATATAACAAACAACCGCTGACTCTCTTTGGATTATTTTTTATAAATGTATTTCCTAGTCTCGAATTGTTTATTATTCACCATGCATTAATATATTTTGTTCGCACTCGCGAGCGAGACGTCTTAGCGTTAACACGTACTAGTGAGATATACTAAAAGAAAAAGTGAAGCCACCCATAAGGGTGTTACCGCCGAAAATGGACGGCAACATAGACGACGACAACTGGGAGTCGGTTGCAGAGGACGAATTCAAGCAAGTGCGAACGAAAAAAAGGGGACGCCCTCCCAAATTTAACACGGCAAAAAAACCGCACCTAGGACACGGATCAGGTAATTTAAATTTACCTAAGACAACAAACAAATCACTAAACAAAAATGCAAAAGAGCAACAATCCACACAACCCAGACAACAACCAATAACACACATCTCTCAGCCAACACCAGCAGCCACTCTTCCACAACCCACTACAATTCAAACACAGACAACAAACATACAACACACGACACCTTCCTTATCACAAAATACAAACACACAACAAACACCACAAATCCCAAATTTCAAACACACATACAGCTTCACAACAACGACTGAAATGACAAGAATTTATTTTACACAAATTTGGGTTCAACACGGATACAGTGACAGTGTGTTGATAATTAAAACAAAACATGGCTTTATCTTAAAAAGTAACCTAGACAATAATATCAATGAAAACTGCATGAGAAGGTTACAAGCCGAACGTATAGTCCACGAGTTCCGACCGTGGCAGGCGCACGGCGGATATTATAGTTCGGCCCCCTCCACGAACAGCACTCAGCGCGGCGCGCAGGCGCCTTCGTACTCCTGTATAATAAAAGGAGTGGAACACGAAATAAGCGACGATGCAATTAGCGCGCGCTTAAAAACCCTAGGAATAACTCACCGATTCTGTCGAAGGATTGTAGCAAAAAAAGACAACTACAAAACTACTATGATAAGAATTATTACCGGATGTCTAGAATCGTTTAAAAAAATATTACACGACCAGTTCAACTATTTATGTAAGGATTACACTGTTGAGGAGAGCAAACCACCCGCGCCGATTCCGGTCCCCTGCCACAGATGCAATAAATTTGACCATATCGCCGCCAACTGCAAAGAGAAGATAACATGTGCTAAATGTAGCGGAGATCACCCAACAGCAGTCTGCACCACAACACTCCCCCCGAAATGTAAATCATGTGGAGGGACTGACCATGGAGCGTGGTCCATCAAGTGCCCTCGAAGACCACTACAACCTATCGAGGGCATTCCAAATGTGAAGATCCACAACCAAAACAAGAAATCAGCTCAAATTGACAAGAACCTGACAACAAATTCAAGAATCCATTCCCCGATCACAATTCATGATTTCATCATAGACACGTACACGACAAAAATCAACGAACCAACAACAACAGACAGACAAGAACTGATAAAAAAACTGAGAACTCGCTTCATCGATACATATAAAATAGATACACACGTCACTTTTCCGGCAATAAGATGTTTGTGGTCATGTTTGACCTGGAATCCCCCGAAATAATCCCACCAGTTATGCCTGTAGCAGGTATCCACACAGGTTTTACACAGATAAACAAGCATGGATATATGTAAAATCAACTTTATGTATACTAATATCAATTCTCTTCCCAGAAAATCCCATATCCTTTCCCATTATCTCACCAATAACCCCATCCACGTAAAGATGCTTGTAGAAACCAAAACCGACATCCCTTTTCCCCTTAAAAATTGGTCATATATCCAAATCCCAGCCTCAGTTCCCATCCAAAATCGGCGCGGTGGTTCTATGGTGGCAACTAGGCCTGAAATCAAATTAGGAAAGGCCAACCCTCCCAGAATTAATCATGCCATGAATGAATGCCTTCATTGTACCATAGACACGCCTGATTTTAAACTACACATCTTCTTAGTATACGTTCATCATTCCTCTGTCATTGAAGATACTATCCTCACTAAAGCCTCCCTATACGACCATACCATCATAATCGGTGATTTTAATCTAAACAAAACCAAGAGCAAACAGCTCGCCTCTTTTATTTCAAATTCCAATTTTGTTCGTATTAAAACCGACCCCACCTTCATTATGTCCAACCACCAATCATCCACGCCCGACGCATTCCTTTGCACAAGCAACATTGAACATCTAATCCACAACCTCGAATTAATCCCTGACCTAGGATCAGACCACCTCTCTATAAAATTCTCTCTCTCCCAATCTCCGCCCATCCCAATCCCATCGAAGATCCTATACAGACACAAGGACTGCGACATTAAGAAAGTGACAAAAGACATGACCGAATTTATTAAAAACCATGAAATCATTAACGAAAACTCAATATCCCTTTTCCTAAACCTTTTATCCACCTCCATCAAAACAAATACCCCGACCTATACCAAAAAACATTTCAAATATCCACTACCCAATTACATACTACGACTGATAAAATACAAACGACAACTGTACAGAGACATACGACTTACGGAAGACCGGACACTTAAACAGACATTTAACAAACTCAACAAGGACATTCACAAACTCATCCTACAATATAAATCAGACGTATGGATTACGACATGCAGCAATCTAAACGAGCTTCATGGTAAACAGTTTTGGACAGAAGTAAAAAAACTGAGTAAATACAAAAAAACTAACTTCCTTCAACAAATCCAGGACCCGACAAAAATGAGACGATCATCACTGACGAACAGACTATTGCAGACATATTTGCGGACTACTTCGAGAAGACATATACAAAGACAGAAGACGATACCTACGACAAAACATTTCTACAAGAAGTTGATTCCTGGTACACCTCCTTTTCTGCCACCCAAACTCCTACCGATCCTTCTGATGACATAAAGGAGGAAGAATACTATGAACATCTCCATAAGGGTAAAAATACATCACCCGGTTATGATGGTATTCCCAGATCAATCCTCAAATCTCTCCCGAATTCAATACATAACTATATTATCAGAATTTTGAACTACACCCTCAATAACCAAATAATACCAAACGAATGGAAACAGGGAATTGTAACGTGTATACATAAAGTTGGTAATGACCCCTTAAATGTCTCCAGTTATCGCCCAATCACACTTCTTCCAGTACTAGGAAAACTCCTAGAATCCATACTCCAATCCAAAATCCTCTCTCTAATAAATAATAAAATTCCACCCTACCAATTCGGATTTATGAAGCACCGTTCAACCTCCCTCCCGCTATCCATCCTTACCTCAAACACTCAAACAGCACACCTCGAAGGACTAAAAACGGCCATTGCTTTTCTCGACATAAGAAAAGCCTATGACTCTGTATGGCATCGAGGTCTGCTGTTTAAGTGTCATTCACTAAATATTCCCACAAAATTAATCAAAACTCTAGATAGTCTCCTTACCAACAGAACCCTAAATGTTAGAATCCACAACTCCCAATCCCGCTCATTTTCCCCACAACAAGGATTACCACAAGGATCCCCTCTATCCCCCATCCTATATAATATCTATGTTTCCGACATGTATAGCACCAACCCCCAATATATCAATCACTCCGCCTATCCACTACTTTACGCTGATGATACAGCGCTAATCACCCATGCATCCACTATCCAGAAAGCATTAAGTACTCTGCAGGGGCTGATCGACACCATTCAGACATGGTATGCAAAGTGGAGAATTTCCATTAATCCCAACAAAACACAACTCCTCATTCCATATCACCGCCCTGAAAACTCCACATATACAATAATGGTTAACAACATACCTATAGCCCCATCCACAAGTTGTAAATATCTAGGTATTATATTTGATCCGAAGCTATCCTTTACCACTCATACTCAAAACCTCAAGGCAGCAACTCAGAGCAGGGCAAAACATTTTAGAGCCCTAACTTTCAAGCAGCAGGGCATATCAGTGAAAACCGCTGCGCATGTGTACAAGATGATATGTCGCCCTCTGCTCGAATACGCTGCCATCCTTCACTACAATCCCCGTCCCTCCACTCTGCGTAACTTGGAAGTATCGGAGCGCTCAGCCCTTAGAGTACTGACGAAAATCCGACACCCAAACAATCCTTTACATAACCCTCCCAATACTCTCCTTTATCAAAAAAGCAATTTACGCCCTATTAAAGAGCGCCTTGAACTCCTCTCCGTTAAATTTGCCACGAACCCACATATATCCCACCTAATAAAACACCTCTGTATCCCGCGCAATCCTAACATTTCCCCAAAATACAAATTTCCCCCATCTACCATTTTTCAATTCATCTCATCCAACAATGCGGACTTTGACAATAACGTTAGCGATCATGACGATTAGATAGACAACGACAAGAACGAGACATAGACAGGCTGAAAGACCTCCGGTCGATAGCCGATTCATCATCTACAGAATATAATTCTAATTTTTGTATATTATTGTACATACATATACACATTTGAATAAAGATGGTTAGTTAGTTATATTTTGTTTAAACAGTTGCTGAAAGTGTTTCAAAAATACGTTGCCAAATATATAATTAGATTTTTTCTCCGATTTATGACTCGGCAATACTTACATTAATAAAAAATAATTATATTTAAAGTTCCGAATTAAAATATATTTATTTGGGTTAAAATGTAAGACATATATCAATATGTCTTTCATTGTTTCCCAATAAATGGGAGTATCAACTGTATAAATGTAAGCGAAATAGAACAACCAGTTCTCGTACAGTAGGCTTGTAAATTGCACTTTTGAAAAATGAGCAAAAAATGTCCAAATTTACGATTTTTTTAGGCAAGCACGAAACCGACGTTTTATTAATTTTTAAGTAATATGTATAGAAATAATTCCCGAATCGTATGCTTTTAGTCCCAATACTCTATCTCTTATGCGAACAACATTATCGTAGTTTAATCACCATTACGTCCAAAAACGTCGATTCGCGGCGTCGAGTTTAAACGATCCCTTAAGACTCTATGTAAATGCGATGGAATCAATTGAAATAGCCTTAATAAACCGGAAATGATTTTTTCTATCAAAATACCACGCTCTTTCTAACATCAAGAGAGTATTTGTAATTTTTCTAGATTTTTTTTTCTTGATAAAAAATTGTTCATATAAATTTGTATATTTTGTTGAGAAAAAAGTGGATAATAAAGAATATTTTTTTTAAAAAGCATGTGTTTGCTAGTAACATGTATTCAATTAATGCATAGTTGATATTTGAAACTGATAAATTAAAACGTTGTCACATTTTATTTGACTTTTTTATAATTGGTGTTTTATGTTATTTTTAGATGACGTCGTATCAGTCATTACCGCCACATTTATTCAGACTGTATACCCTTTGATATACTTATATGATACAGCTTATAAATAAATGGTTATTAAATTCCTGGGAATATTAATAATATAATAAATTGATTTACATTGGTGCGTTTTTATATACGTTTTATTAATTTAAATACGGAAGAAATCATAACATTCTAAACTAAATCACAAGTATACAATACAAACGTCGGGAATTTAAATGAGGGTGTGCACATCTGGCTTTCAATGAGCGTTCACCCTCGTCATTTTGTGTCACCCGTTTCTACTTTTTTTTTGACCATTTCGAACATCCATAAATCTAATTAACAGCTGTGTTAAGTGTTTGTTTTGAAGTGGATACACGATCTGCTGTCGGGGTGGTAAAATGCATATTCTTGGTTTGCTGCCGCCTCCACGCCATGGGATGCGTGCTCTTGGCTTGCTGCACCCTCACCTGCCGCCTCCCTTTGCTGCACCCAATGTGATGCTTCCGCCCCACTGGATGCCGCCTCTCATTCCAGCACCCCACTGGATGCCACCTCCCTTTGAGGCACCCCATGGAATGGCACCTAATAATTTTCCACCTTATTGATCAGTATAATAAAAATACATTTAAAATAATTCGATTTTTTTGATAAATTACCCACTACATTTATTATAAACAAAAACAATATTATTATAATTGTATTCAATTAATGAAAATAATTGCAATTGACAAATAAAAATATTATTGTTTCTTAATAAAATCAAAATCGTATTAGCATAATCTTCTAAGTTCTTTACCTGCTCTCAATCCCCATCTGGAATGGAACACCCCCATAAATCGAACACCCTCATAAATCGTTTGGTGACAACCGTAAACAGTTTTATGGCCTGTTGTGGTTAAATATTATCCCGTGATTTTGCCGACGTATTTTATGAACAAACAAATTAATTTAAAATATTAATAATTAAAAAAAAAAAAAAGAAAATATTTAGTTAATCACATGACACGATTAGGTAATAATGGTAAAACCATGTATTGATGCATGACAACTCGAATATTTTCATTATTTGCAATACCCAAATTTCTGCCTGAAAAATATACATATTTTATATTTATAATTATTATTTATATATATATATATATTTACATTTAAATAATATCGCACGGGCGTAGTGGAACCAACACTCTAAAATTCTTGCTACCGGAAATACACTCCGGCATGCCGCGCGTAATGCTAACTCAAAGTCAGCCATCACTGATGTCACATTTACATCTGAAATTTAAGAAAACACATTACATAATTCACAGCTATTTATATTTATAGATTAGAACTTACTTCTTAAAAATGTTTTGATATAATTAAATAAGATTATATAGTCCTGCTCCCTCCTTTGCGACATCAATGAATAAACAATTGGAAACGCCTGAAAATGTTTGGCATTTTTATTTAATTCAATGCATTTAAATAAAAACAATAGATATTTACCATTTATTTGATGCATAAAATGTACAGTTAATAAATTAAATAAAAAGAATATGAAAATAATTAATTAATAAATTATTTTCTCTTTAGCACAACCTTAAAGGTGCCATCAATTGCGATGTCAATGTTATTAAAATTATTAGCCACTAATGTAGACATGCCCTCAGACACCCATACAAGAGCATTTATCGCAAATAAATATGCCCTAATAAATGCTCTGCCTGAGATATCATTGCCGAAGTGAATATATCTGCAAATATATATAAACAATAAGAACTTATAGTACTAAAACAAAACTTAAAAACTTACTCAGGTATCATGTTTTTATGGCCTGTTGTGACAACTATTATCCCATGATTTTGCCGACGTAGACGCTTTCGGGTGCTACCAATAAGGGTAGTAGGTATCACTCTAGATGAGGATCGAGAGTAGGTAAAGAATTGAGAAAAATTAGCATAATTTTCTCAATTCATTTAATTTAATTGTTTTATTAATATCAAGTTTAATTTATCAAGCGGTTAGCACATGACGACAGACATATATAAATTGTATTTTTTAACCCGATTTCAATAAATATGTAATAATACATTTTTACGCTGATCTCTATTACATATTTATATTTATTGCTTATAATATAATAACTATGTTTTTTTATATTTATAATCTATATTATTTATAATGTTCTTTCACATTTCAAATACCATCAATAATTCAATAGATTAAATTAAGAGGACTGCATTTAAAAAAACCGTTTTGATTTATATCTCAAACACGAACGTCGGTAGCCACAATTTGTTGGAAATTCCCGGATTAATATTTATTTCATCGGTACCGATGAAAGCCCACCTATTGACGCTTAAATTGGGAAATTTAATTAATGGTTTTATGAGCAGTTGTTTTCGGAATAAACGCTTCTTAAAATAATACCCTGTTATCTTTGCCAGTCATTGATATTTACCGAACATTTTACAAACAAAACTATAGGAATTAGGGAAAAACCTCAGCTTCTCTCAAAATTTGATTAAAATACATGTATTTTCCACATTTTATTTTCAGATTGACACCAAATAATATTTCAATAATATTTAAATATTTCGAAAACTACACATTGGATAAAAAAATATAATTAAAATGTGTTCGTCTCGGAGGGGGACATCTAATGATACGAAATAAATTATCTTCACATTTAGCTCTGTGACATGTAATGGTCGAGCGGGGATCAGTAATGGTTTTAATAAATACGTCTTGTGACTGTTTTATTGTAAAACTTAATTCTTTTTACAAGTACGACCGAGAACAGAATTTCTGGTCATGTTTCGTTTTTGAGAGTCGAATCGGAAGCGACAAGAAAAAATACCATTTACAATAATAAGGATATTAAATAAGGGGCACGCATAAGCCGGGGCGAACTTTGAATTATTTGTTCTTCCTAGGGTTATATGTGCCCTCTTTTACAAACAAGGTTCTGGTAATGATATTTCGCGGAGTTGAAAAGATTAAAAAGTAAACAAACAGTTGAAATATAATTATAATACTAATAATAATAATGAAAATGGGTACATTACAGACATTTTGTCTTACATTACGTAAGTACTTTAAACAAATATACATTAAAACAATGAATGAATACTCTTCTCTATTTAAATTAAATAATATGCATTGTATTTTTAATTAAGAAATATGGGAATATAAATGTAGTTATTATTATTTGAATATTAAACAAGATTATTTTTTTACATGGTCACTATAATTTAATTAAATTTATTTAATTGAAGTTACCACGGTAACTTTTATTTCAGTTTCTTTTATATTTATTATTATTATTATCTTGTGTTGTTATATTGTTGTTTTTGTTATTGTTTTATTGTAATTATTGTTGTTACTGTCATTATTTTTGTAAATAGATTGATTTAATTGTGACCATTTTTTGCTATACCTACAATGAGCTAGCGAGGTAATCACGGGTTACCAATTTATTTTATTTATTCATTTTATTAACATTTTTTTTATCGGGGACGTTGCTTCAAAAGTTTTTTGCGAAAAAGTTCAATTATATTAAATGTACACATTTTTACAGATTTCATCAATAAATAATGATAAATGTGTCATTTTATTTGTTTTTATTAATTGATGTTAATATAATTTAACCCTGTCAGGCCGCCCAAATTAAATTTAATGGAAAAAAATTGCTTCGATTTATTTCTTAATTTTTCAGGGAGCATTTATAAATGCGTTTCTTTTCTACCTGCCTTTCCTGAAACGAAATTTTGTGTTTTTATGAAACAAATTTCATAATCCATATTTTGTAACGTAACCAGTTAATCCAGTGTTTTCTGGGTATAAGCAGTATTATCACTCACAATTTGAATCAGTTTTTTTTAAAACAATCAAATTGTCACCATGGAAGTAATTCGCGATTTAAGCAGAACATATTATATTATTAATATGTATGTTTATATTTTACGATTACGACGTGATGATATAGTTTATTTAAAGTGCGAAAATAGGCAGTGTCTGGGAACGCCTCGTATAAGAAATGGCAATGGTATAGTTGGGGTTGATTATACACATGCAATTATTTAGCACTAAAAAGACAGAAATATAGGCATAACAAATTAAATCTACCAGCAATTTTTTATGAACCACAACGAATGACATATGGTTTTTCACTATTTGTAAAAGTCATACTTAGAAACATAACATAACAGAAAATAGCGAAATATTACAATATTAAATAATAAAACAATAAGTAAACAATATCATAGGACTTTTTATTTATTTTTTCTTCATTTGTTTCCATGGCAAACTAAGATAGTTTCATAAAATTGTTTATAACAAAAATGCAAAATAACCGATTAAAGATAGATCAGTCTTTTCTTCGCCATTGTTTTTATCATTAAAAATTGGCCTAGGGTCACGAAAACGGTTTTTAAATATAGTTTTTTTTTTATTTAAACTGATACTTTAAATTTGCGGCACTAGCAACCAATGTGGTGCACATGCTTCTGCCCCACTGGATGCCGCCTTCCATTGCAGCACCCCACTGGATGCCACCTCAATTTCCCATAGGATGGCACCTTATAATTTTCCACCGCATGGATGGATTATTATAATAAATACATTTTTTCTTGATAAACTACCCACTACATTTATTATAAAAAAAAAACAATATTATTATAATTGTAAACTACATATATGCCAAAAATAAAAGTTACAATTAATGACAATCATTGAAATTGACAAATAAAAATCTTTTACCAACCAATTTTTGTTTCTTAAGAAAATCAAAATCGTATTGGCATTATCTTCCGAGTTCTTTACCTGCTCTCAATCCCCATCTGCAATGGAACACCCCCCATAAATCGAACACCCTCATAAATCGTTTGGTGACAACCGTGAAAAGTTTTATGGCCTGTTGTGGTTAAATATTATCCCGTGATTTTGCCGACGTAGACGGCTTAGGGTGCTCGCGGCCACTTGTAGAGGGTGTCTCTCTTTAAACATTTCGAGTTTGGCCATTCTCATAAGGCCCTCCTGGACCCGGCGATCGCGCACTCCGACACCAATCTTGCAGGGCCGCCCTACATCTTGAGGTATTCGTTGTTTTGATTATTATTTATTAATGTTTGGTACTAAACGCGGTAAATTTAAATACGCATTGACCAATAATACAGCTCCATCAAACATTTATTCCTTTTTTGCGAATCTCCTTTTTTTCTCTCCCTGATTGCCTTATCGAGGAGAGTCGACATCCACCCGTGGACGCGTTAACACGTACGACCAGAGTAGTGTCTCTTCGAGTAGGTGCTAAAAAGGCATGCTCTCCCCCGAAGACGTCTTCATCGGCAACACGGACTCCAGGAGAACAACTTAAGGTCGGTCTCTCCACCCTTTTATAACCTTCCCCTACTCAAATGTTGGTTATTGCGTAACTCTCAGGCCCTACGCTTGTAGGGCTCATTTTCTACCCAACAAAATTGGTCCTTCGAACCGGATCCGGAAGTATTACCCGGATATATCAGTTTAATAATTTGTTAAATTTCAATTAAAATAGTGTTAAAAGTAATTATTCATTTTCCCATGTTGAAAATGGCGAGCGACCATTTTAAAGTCACAAAAAATCGTCCACATTGTTTCTAACACGAACTAAGTCGGCTTTATATCGTAAATTCCCGAAAGCGGGCGAAGAGACCTGCGCGGCTCATTTAGATTTTGGCAATCGTGCTCTCACTCTTTCAATTCCGCTTGCGCTCAGCTGTTCCCACACACAAACGCGCATTTCATTCTTTACGTTTATTTACATTTCGAGTTTTCAATATCGCGCACATTATTAACCGCTTATTGTTATCTTTTGAATCATCTTTGTATTTTTTCTAATCAAAATGCCACTAACGGAAGCGCCCAAGTGAAAGATAAAGAAGCGTTTAATTTATTAACGTCGCGAAAAGAAAGACTATAGATTAGACTTCAAACGTGTTACGATATGATTGCATTGCTACCGAACAATCTGGATGTTTTTAAAGTACGCGCTTCTCAGATTGAAAAAACACGCGATGAATTTTCGGACTTAATTGACGGGTTTTTAAAATTAAATGATGTACATGCGGAGTTTAAGACGGATGTAAATGAATTAACTCGATCATTTGATGAACTCTATTATGAAATAATCGCTCACTTATCGAAATATCCTTCAACCCCTAGCGTTACAACAGAATCTAACGTTACATTACCGCCCATTCAACTAACTAAATTTAACGGATCACATGAAGCATTTCCCGCGTTCAAAGCTCTATACGATAGTTTGATACATAATACTAATTTGCCTAATATTAAGAAGTTCTCGTATTTATTAGGTTACGTTGAAAATAGTGCGTTGAAATTATTGCAGACTGTTTCATTTTCCCCCGATAATTATCCGATTGCGTATGGTTTGTTAGTCAAGCGTTACACAAACCAAAGACTTATAGCTAATCAGCACTTTGCGGCTGTTCTTAACTTGAAACCCATTAAGAATGATTCCACTAAAGCTCTGCGTGAGTTGGTAGATACGTTACACTCGAACGTTACATCATTAAAGGCGATGAATATCCCACATTTTCATGATTATTTGCTGTTAGAAATTGCCCTTCGACTTCTAGATACTAAAACTAGGACGCGTTTTGAATCACGTCACTTGGATGTCGATTTTCCCAAATTTGATGATTTTATTAAATTTATACGCGATCAATGTGACGTTTCGAACTTATCCGTAGCGGCGGCGCACTCATCCTTTAACAATAAATCACTTGTCAATTTTAATGAAAAAACACATACTAATAAACGCATTGCAATGGGTTTACGGGCCGATAATAAACCTCAAAGTTATACGACGTGTCCTCATTGTTCAAATATTCACCGTTTAGCATCGTGTCCTAAATTTTTAACTGCATCGGTCAGATTAGGCATGATTTGGTAAAGAAATATAAGCGTTGCTTTTCTTGTCTAGGATTACATAAGGTTTCTGAGTGCAAATAAAAATATTCTTGTCGGGTTTGTGGGCACAAAACCCACAACACATTATTGCACTTTGAATCAGAACCCCAACCATTCCCGTCACCTCCACCTTCGAGCGAGTGTGATCAAACTGTTTCTGTTTATTTAGCTAATTCATGTTCACTTAACTCACTTTCTCATACTTTGTTGGGCACTGCAAAAGCAAATATTTTTAGTGTAACTGGTCAATGGCACACTTGTCGTTTACTTATCGATCCTGGAAGTCAAGTTAACTTTATAACAAACTCGTTAGTTGAACGTTTAGGTTTATCTCGACGAAAATGTCCCTTTGACTTGAAAGGTGTAGGGCAAATACCTTGAGGTCACTCAAAGGGAAAGGTAAACTGCAAATTAACTTCGTTATACAATCCAAATAGTGCAGTAAATTTTAATGCTGTAGTTCTACATAAGATTACTGCGGATTTGTCTACTGTCCCCTTATCTCAAGAACTACGAGATAAATTCTCTTCGATACAGTTGGCAGATCCAGGTTTTCATAAAACCTCACCTATAGATATCTTACTCGGAGTTAGCACATTTATCGAAATTTCTCCCGCTTCTCCTTCTATTTTAAAAGGAAACCCTTCTGCATTCCTTACTTCGCTGGGTTGGATTATCATGGGCACAATACCTCAAGCTATGCACGCCCAGATTGATTGTCCGAACACATTAGATGATTTACTTCAATCATTTTGGGAATCAGAAGAATTGCCTAAGAAACCTTATGTTTCGCCCGAAGATGAATTTTGTGAAAAGTTCTATGCAAATACTACAACTTGAGATAACACTGGTCGTTATATAACTCGCTTACCCTTTCGTGAATCTCTTCACCCCCTTCTCGGATGTACTCGAGACATAGCTCTCCAGAGATTTCTTAACTTAGAGACTCGATTTAAGCGTGATCCAGAATTTAACAGGCTGTATGCAGATAACATCAACGATTACATTAAACAGGGACACTTAGTTCCCACACACACTCCTTCCCAATATGTTCTCACACATCACGGTGTGAAGAAACTCACATCGACTGGCAACCAGGTGCGTTTTGTGTTTAATCCCGCCCTAAGGGATTCCCAGGGCAATAGTTTGAACGATACATTACTCAGTGGCCCGAAATTACAAGCGGATATTGGGGAGATAATTACAAGGTTTAGAATACCACAGATCGCGCTGACTTGCGATATTAAACAAATGTTAAGAGAAATTTCTTTGCATCCCGCAGATAGAAAATTCCAGCATATATTTTGGCGTTTCTCCTCTAATCAACCACTTGTAGAATATGAACACACTCGTATCATTTTTGGTGCAACGTGCAGTCCATTCATTGCACAACGTACCCTACAACAATTAGTATTCATATCCCTTAGCTGCTTCGGCACTGAAGCACTCAATTTACGTTGACGATATATTGACAGGTGCAGATTCTGAGCAAGACATTCTCACGCTGCGACAGCAGCTTATTGAGCTTCTTCGAAAGGGAGGCTTTAATTTGGCTAAATGGGCTTGCTCAAAACCTGAATTAATTGGAAATGAAATTGAGAATATCTCCGTTTGTGCTCAAATCGAACTTCCAATTAAAGTCCTGGGGTTGGCTTGGAACCCAAAACTTGACTCCTTTTGTTATCAGCTTGAATTGTCGAATGAGTTACATACAAAAAGAGGTATTCTTTCTCGCATCGCACGTACTTACGATGTAAATGGCTATATTAGCCCTTTCATATTCTTACTTAAAAGGCTTATGCAGCAACTTTGGCTATTAAAGGTCGGGTGGGATGATCCTCTACCGCCAGAACTGGAAAGTCACTGGACTTTAATTATCTCTGAACTTCATCTGTTAGAGAAAGTTTCGATCCCTCGTTGTATTCTATCAGAGGGTTGGGTGCATGGCCGGCTCATTGGCTTTGCGGATGCTAGTGAGGCTGGTATGGCTGCTGTGGTTTACTTGAAACTACAGATGCTTAACAGAGTAGAGGTAAAATTGGTTGCCTCAAAAACTCGTGTTGCTCCTCTTAAAGCGTGGACAATACCCCGCCTAGAACTAGGTGCTGCGTGTTTATTGTCTAAATTGATTTCTTGTTTACAACAATCTCTACCGATATTATCTTTAGATAATCCTATTTGTTTCTCGGACTCATCTACGGTCCTTGCTTGGATAGCGACACCACCGTATCGCTTGAAAACCTTTGTAGCGAATCGTATAGCTCAAATACACGAAAACACTCCTCATGCCTTTTGGAATCATGTTTCAGGAAAAGAAAACCCGGCTGATGCGGCTAGTCGAGGTTTAATACCTTCTCAATTATTAAAACATCCCCTTTGGTGGAATGGTCCTACATTTCTCTTCGAGAATGAACAAGATTGGGCAGTTACTATTGCACAATTCCCTTCGTCGTTGCCTGATCTTAAGAGCCCTTTGCTACAAACGCATCTTGTTTCATACGACCTTTCTGAATTCAAAGAACTATTTCTTCGTGTTTCTTCTTTGCTCAAACTGCAGCGAATCCTAGCTTATATGAGGCGTTTTGCGCACAATTGTCGCGCGAAAAGGGCCAGAAAGAAGAAAATAGAGTTAAGGGCCTACCACTTTTTCTCGGCACACCACGTTTCTAATTTTATGTGTGAATAGTCTTTACGTCGTCTTACGATGCACGACGACGTAGTGTATACATAATTTCACAAAATCTATCCTTTTCTATTCAATTATTTATACATATCGCTATCCCTATTCAAAAAATCCATGCTTTCCGTGTATTATTGGAAGCTTATCGGCAGGGATGTTTATTTTATCCTAATTTATGATCCTCTTCAAGTGTGCCTCTCGCGCAGCGACTACCTTTTTATATTTTATATTAAAATACGTAAAACGTTTCTTTCAGTTCATATATATGAACACTTTTCGATTATGAACTTTCATATTTTATCAATGTATTTTTATCAAGTAATAATATAAATATACCATGCTATAATCATAATTCTGTTTTGCTCGTAATAATTTGTAATTTATTTATATCATCATCAAAGTACCAATTCATAAACATTAAACGCATTAACCCTTTGATACGAGGGTACACTCGTGATGAATTATTGATACACTGCAAATTATATTTGAATACATTTTCTTTAGGTGTGTCCATTTTGTTAGATTTTTTTCAATTTACTACAAACTACAAACGAAGAAAATATGACTGTTATATTTTCTTTTATAAAGAAATTATTTTTGTTAACATATATTATCTTTTTTCTTGTAAATAACAAAAACTTTTTATAAAACTATACATGTGATATATTGTTGAAATCATTGAAACACAAAAATTGTGTTCGATGTCTTGCATAAAGGATGTATATGAATAAAACGGAACATAATTTAAAATTCTTTGTTTTGGAATATTATAGTCCCTGATAATTTTAGAGAAAACATTTAAATTAGTTTTTTGTAGAGTAAACATGCCTGCATACAGTCTTACTATTATTAATTTTTTTTTGTATTGATAAAAAATGCCAACAAATTATTAAACAAATATGATCATTTTCACAAAAATAATGGTTGCCATGAAATTTTAAAAATGGTGCGGTGTATTCTGTTGGCTTCTGTCAAATTAATTAATAGTTAGTTTTCTCTCAACATTCCCGCACTTCCACTAGAAAATCAACCGGAAACGATTAGAGAGAACAATTTTCTCTTTAATATTTAATAAAACACGAAAACGGTTTTTTATTGTTCCCTAAAATAAATTAAAAAAAGTCCATATGTGGCACAACCAAAATGCTCCACCCTGTACAGCAGAAACCTTTGCTCTACGTCTAAATCACTAAATTAAAGAATAGTAAGCAAAGAGCACATATAATACTGTATGTACTAAATGTGTTCAGATACACATTTAAAAAATCAGTCAGTCAAAAGTAAAATTGTTTGTTTTTTTGAGTTTCGTAATTATAAAATACTTACTTATTTATACTTTTATTGACAATCCACATTTCTTGTTGTGATTTTATCAAACTATACCATAAGTTACAGATTTGTCATAGAAAACAATATTATTATCATTTCATTTAGTAACAATCATTATAATTAGTTGTTTTAAATATTACAGAACTTTTTTTATTAATTATTATTTTCATGGTATGTTGACACGGAGACAAGCAAGGATTGTTCAGAAAAAAATATTATGTGGGACCCCATGAAATTGTTTCTTTATATAATTAATTAATTCCTGTAAAATTTGGGACCAATTACTTAATCTTAACCCGGGCCCCACGAGGCTTAAATCCAAAATTATTATACATGTAAAAACATTAAATTTCATTCCATAATAGATGTTATTATTTTTGAACTTTACAAGATCTCATAAAATTGTTTCTTTATATAAATAATTATTTATTGTAAAATCTGGGTCCAACTAGTAAATTTTAACCCGTGCCCCACGGGGTTCAAAATCCAAAATTATCGCAAAAACTTTAAATTTTATTCATTAATTTCATTTCATTTTTTAAATGTTTTTCTTATTCTTTATGTAGAACAGTGTAATTCATATTTAGTTTATATTTTGTAAGATCATACTTATGTAAAATATAAGAATATCGAATAATTAAGCAGCTTATATATATATATATATATTTCATTTTGCCTTCATGGGGCACGGGCTAAAGGTACCCAATCGATCTCAAATTTTGTCAGGCTTGTTGTTTTGTTAATTTTAAGAGATTTGGGGCGGTCCTACTATATAAATTAAGAAAAAAATTATATTTATATATTCAGAACAAATGATCAAACAATAACAATACCCCCTCAGCCAGAAATTAGGAATTATACTTTTAAAAAATCTGTTTTATACTGACATTATGATTCTTATAATATTGTAACACACTCATCTCGAAAACCCATAAAAGATGTTTCTGGCTATAATAATACCATAAATCAAGTAACACTCGCCCATTAGTAGTGCGTAATCGGATATGCGGTCGTTCTCGTCTCGATGCAGTCGAGCATCGCTACGCACGTGAATCCGCGGCGAAAGAGAGATAGACAAATTGGTCTTCGCTTATTTCTCGCAAGAAAATGTAAAATAGTCCGATGATTATTTGCTCATTGTGGGCAAACTAATGAATTTATTTTTATGATGCAAGCCATTTATTGTTCACAAAAGTCGATTCTAGGCCCCTATTACTTGAAAATTAAATATAAAAATGTTTAAATTGACGATCAAATTTGTATAAATATTGAGCATATTTAATGCATTTTTATAAATAATATATGACGTTTTTTTTCAAAACCAAACTAATACGATCATTGATTCATCCTTTAACTTTCTCATACTGAAATTTTAATACAACAGTATTATTATTAGTGGTAACAACGGCGTGTGCCGTAAAGCACTATTTTCTCTTCTTTTCTAGCGAGTGGTATGCCCTTAAAGGCTTTAACGGGATTCATAACAGCTAGCGAATACAATCAAGCTATGGAGTCTATGGTTAGATTAACTCAATTGCAACACATGCAATTAGATATAGAATTAATGGCTCAAGGCAAGCTATGTACTCCATTTCTGCACCCTCAGGGTCTTGTCATGGTGGGGGGCGCTTACGGCACTCTCAATTACCAGAAAGGTCACGTCACCCCTATCTCATTCCTAGAAATAGTGATCTCGCAACACTTTTGGTGGATCATTTTCACATTCTTTCTGGACATGGAGGTCCTAAGTTGGTGCAGTCTCTCCTGCATCGACAGTTTTGGATACCTTCTGCGAGAGATCTAATAAGAAAACGTATTTTTAAATGCCTTACTTGCTATAGGTTTAAAGCTTCGCCTATTCAACCGCCTATGTCGGATCTTCCTGCGTATCGCTTACAGCCCTCGCGATGTTTTTCATACACCGGCATAGATTTTGCAGGTCCTTTTTTTTGTTAAAGCTTTGCAATTACGGACGACAAAATCAGTTAAATGTTACTTCGCATTATTCGTGTGCATGGTTACGAAAGCCATTCACGTGGAAGCAACCACTAATTTAACCACGGACGCCTTCCTGGCTGCGTTAGATCGCTTTATCTCTCGACGTGGACTTCCCTCTAACATTTATACCGACCAAGGTCGTAATTTCAGGGGTGCTGTTCACGAAATAAATGAAATTTCAAAATTTCTGGTAAAATTTGGTGACGACATTGCTCAATACGTAGCTACCAGAAATGTTGAATGGCATTTTAACCCACCATATGCACCTCACTTCGGAGGTATGTGGGAAAGCGGCGTGAAATCGGTTAAATACCACTTTAGACGAATAATAGGCGCACAAATTCTTTCGTTCGAAGAGTTTGTTACGGTAATAACTCGGATTGAAGGCATTTTAAACTCACGTCCCTTGTGCGTGTTATCTAACTCTCCGGATGACGATTTCGATTTTCTAACACCCGGACCCTTTCTCACCGGTGGCCCTATTTTATCCAGGCCTGAAACGTCCTTACAAGACGTAAAGGTTAGTCGCGTTACTAGATGGCAATTAACACAGCGTTTAGTACAGTCCTTCTGGAAGAAATGGAGCCAAGAGTACTTACATACGCAATTGTCTCGCCCTAAGTGGGTTACGCCGGCTCGAGAACTTGCGGTCGATGATCCTGTTTTTTGGTACAGTCCAGGAATGATTCCAACACAATGGCCAAAAGGGAGGATTACAGAATTAATTACCGGTCCCGACGGGATTACTCGTGTCGTTCGTGTTAGAACAACTAGTGGAGAGTTCCTCAGAGCTACTAACAAAGTAGTTCCCCTACCTTTCGTTTAGGTAGAATTTTCTAAGCTATTGTATTTTATTTTCTATTTTTTTAATTAGATTAAAGTTTAGTTTATTTATGTTTGCTAAATTTACAAATTGTAAATTTCTCGCGGTTCATTATTAATTTGGGCAACGAATTAATGATTACTCTTTGGGTTTATTTACATTGGGTTAAAGAATATACTTTCTGAATTTGCAAAATATTTCTTATTTTGAATGGGGGGTATGTTTGGTACTAAACGCGGTAAATTTAAATACGCATTGACCAATAATACAGCCCCATCAAACATTTATTCCTTTTTTGCGAATCTCCTTTTTTTCTCTCCCTGATTGCCTTATCGAGGAGAGTCGACATCCACCCGTGGACGCGTTAACACGTACGACCAGAGTAGTGTCTCTTCGAGTAGGTGCTAAAAAGGCATGCTCTCCCCCGAAGACGTCTTCATCGGCAACACGGACTCCAGGAGAACAACTTAAGGTCGGTCTCTCCACCCTTTTATAACCTTCTCCTACTCAAATGTTGGTTATTGCGTAACTCTCAGGCCCTACGCTTGTAGGGCTCGATTTCTACCCAACAATTAAATTATTCTTCCCTTTTGATTTAATTGCCTGGACCTTAGTCGGCGGCCATTTTGTGTAATTAACGCTAATTCTCCTCGAAATTTGTAGGTCTACTTCCACTTCTTACCCCCCTTAGGAACCCCGGATTATTCATGACGTTCGTTCTGGTTTCCGCAATTTTTATGACTTCAATTATGCTACTGCTCTTGTAGACGCTGTTTAGTAATGATGCCGGAACCCTTCTCGATGTTGGTCGTTTCTCCTGTTGACGTCGGATTTTTGTGGACGCTCGAGCCGTTCTTAGAAGTTTGGACCAGTCCGATTGTGTGCGTTTTTGTGTTGGAATGCTTCCGTAAGAACGCTGCCGTGCTGGACGCCGCTCAAAAATTGTAGGTGGGATAAGAGAGAGAGAGAAGGAAGAAGCATCCGGAAAGAACAAAATAAGATGAGATAAGCAAAACCATTTAAATGTTGCATTTGTGTAGCCAGTTTTGTCCGTTTGTTATTTGAAGTAAAGATAACAGCCGTAAGTTTAACATAGGACCCTAATTTCATGCAGGCGCTGTTAGTTTTTTTTTTCTTTCTTGTTGTTATTAAGTTTAACTAACCGGCCTGAATTTGAGTTTATTTCGGTTTTAAGTTATAATTGGTTTAAATTTGAAATTACTAGATGTAGTGAAATTTAAGTGGGAAATTATCACCCGAAATCATTCGATTTCTTTCTCCTCTTTAATGTGTGAGCGATTCGCGCATTTATTGGTGATTTAATAGCATTTAATTAAATTAAATTATTAATTCACCCATAATTCCATCAAAGTTAACCTCCAGTCATTATTATTATTTATTATTACTATTTTTTCTTCGATAAATGCTGTTGAGATATTTACTGTGTGCTGATTTTATTCTATTTAATTATTGTTATCTACTGTCAAATTAAATTAAACCTCTTTCCTGTTCGATAGCCGACCGTTCGGAAACGTTTAACATAACGCGCGTTACCTTTTCTACGATCCGTGATTGCGCAATGGCCATTGTCAACTCCTGTCTAATTTGAGTTGAACTAAATACACGTTCGGGAGTATTTTTCTGAGAAACAAAATTGACTGCTTGACAACAGAACTAAATACTTACACTTTTCCAATTGTAATTATTAAATACGATAAGTTGTTACTATCTCATATTGTTTAGAGTTTATTAGAGAAAGTTGTTGCTAAATTTCTGTCTTATTATTTGTTGTGATAATTTTTACTTGATTACATGCGGGTTTAGTAAGTTTCCCTAGCGTTAATTTCTAGGAGGGCCTTAAAATTTAAAATTACTTGGCGCCTTATAAATTCGAACCACACCCCCCGCTCCAACCCTAGAAATTCTCAAGCTACTACTTAAATTAATTCAAATAAAAATAATAAAATTATCAACGTTGAAATTTGAATCTACTACAGCAAAAATGTTGTCGATGTATCTAAAAAAATATTTGGAAACTGGGATATTGACTTTTTTGCAATGTTTTCGAAATAATTTAAAAAATGTTGGCTAGAAAGGGTGATAAGGGGTTTCTCATGACCGTACGAAAGGTTTGTTTATAACATAAATTGTTAAACTCAAAAAATTGCAATCTATCACTAGTCCAGTAAGTTTAAAAATTCTTTGATTTTTTTTTTGTAATTTTATTCTTTATTAATATCAGTTCTGGGATACATATTGTGTTCTTGATTGGGATGCTAGGGAATAGGGATTCAATATTGAACAACACAAGTTTCTGAAAAATCATATTCCATCTTTAAAGTCAAAAACTAGACGACTAACCAGTTCACAATTTTATATGTGTGAGATATTATGTTTTAAACAATCAGTCTATATGTATTTCCCGGTTTGTGGATTTTCGGCTGGCAATATAACTGAGGTAGTTTTGGATTCTTAACTTTTAGTTTTAAATTAAGTTTTTTGTCAATTAAATATATTGAGGCATTTAGTGTATCATTAATTTTGTTAATATATGTATTTAATCGTTTTTTTTTTACGTGAGGGATATATGGGCCTGATATATTTCTTATTTAGAATTTACCTTTGTCAACTTAACTTGGTCCTCTTCGTGGTTTTATCCAAGGCGTCCTTGGCGAAAGCGCAAAACTGTAACGTGAGGTCCGGTGTTAGTCTAGTAGACATTTTGCTAGAGTTGGTACTTTGCTTAGGCGTAGTGTTACCAGTCCCAGTACCCCTAAGATAACACATCTGCTGATACAGCATCCAACAGATGATATAAGGAGAGCGACGGACCCACACAGGGCAGTTCCGGCAGTTCCGCTCCCGGTTTTATCTAAGACACGTTCCCGTAATTAATCGTAATTAATTCACCACGTGAACATCTTGTTGTTGAAAGAAGACATCCCATACTTAAGAAAAGATGACCTCAAAAGAGATCCAATTCAATAAAACCAAGAAGTCACTAGAAAGACTTCGCATCAACCTTGAAAACATGAAGACACAACACATTGGATACTCAAGTGTATTATTGAAACAACTACATTGACATTAAGAATTATTACTAAACTCGTATTTTTTATTAAAATATTTTACAGAACACGTTCCAACCAAAAGCAACAACCCCAGAAGAAGAAGGCCAACTGCTGATACAGCATCCGACAGTTGATATAAGAAGAGCGACGGACCCATGCAGTGTAGTTCCGGCATTTCCGCACGTTCAGTTCCGCTCCTGGTTTTACCCAAGCAAGACACGTTCCCGTAATTAATAGTAATTAACCGTAATTAATTAATTCAATATTTGAATTATTTTATTACAAATTTGATATACTGGGTGACCAATTTTAATTCATCTAGTGGAAATTCATAGACGTAGAATATACTAGACGAGTAATGATTTTGTGGGGATAGGGAATGTTTGTAGTTCGATATATCGTGTCTGCAAACGTAAACATAAACACAAATAGAACCTCACAGCTATTAAATTCAAATACATGAAAATGTCAAACACTTATTTATCGATGTTTATGGTGGTCGGAATTGTTTAGCAGCCATGAATCATGGAAATATCTGTTCATTTCACGATATTAATATGATAATTAACCAAAAAATATGCAGACCTATTATTACTAGGTATGTTATTCTTATATAATCAGTCTCGATGGTAATTCTAAATTTTAAATAAATATAATTGTATATTTTTACATCAGAATAATCACCATAAGACGCAAAGAAAACGTAAATAAATTATTTCAAATAACTTCAATAAAGCGTTCGAAGTATTCCTGAAATAAAACATTGATAATATAACAATAATCACGAATGACACAACAAACACAAGCAGAAATGAGTAAATAAAACACAAACTATCAAAATCTGGCCAAAAACACCAATATTCAATAAAGCACTAACGAGTTTGTGTATTGTGTTAGGCTTAAAAATCAGCTGTGAAGTTCGTGTTTAAAAAATTGTGTATTCCCCTTACGTCTTTCCCATGTATGTTAGATGTCAACTAACAGGGTATATACTTCTACTATATCTCTAGTTATTTTAACTCTATGGGGACATCTGATGCAGAGGTGGTTAATTTTGTTATCTTAAATGGGAACCCATATTTTTTTATTGCAGAATCGGATTCTACGCCAAAAATGATTAATGTTTATATTTTTATTGATAGATGGCGCGGTATTCGCAATATTAAATCGAAACAGTTGGCGTTCATAGAGTATAAAATATGCATCGTACAAAAAATGTTTCGGACAAAAGTTCAGTGGTTCTGAGTGGGACATCCGATCCTGTAAGAAAATGTCTCGCCCCTGGGGGGGGCGAGTGAGGTGGTCAACTTTGAAATCTGAAATGATAACCCAAATTTTTATTGCAAATTCGGATACTACACCAAAAATTATGTGGGTTTTATATGAAGATTTTATTTGAAATGTTGACAGAATGAGTAGTGGTCGCAAAAATAAAAAAACTTAAATCCAAAAAAAATCGATGATTTCAGCACCTTCTCTAGGAAATAAAAAAGGTAATCTCTAAATAAATAGAAAAGAGTATTCAGTCACTTGGTCACAGTTATTTAAATATATTAAATAAAAATGATTTGAAAATAATTAATAAATTATTTTCACATTTTGCTCTGTGACTTATGACTTACGTTACGTAAGTACCCTAAACAAATGCACATTAAAAAAACAACTACTTCCCGGGCAAATACCCACGCCGGACATTGAATTACATAATGTACACCTGCTGTTGCACATCAATAAAATATTGCATAATGCAACAAATTTTTGATCCGAGAAAAATGTAATGTAAAAACAACAAAAGGAACGTTACTTAATTTTCGAGATCCGGTTAGAATTTATGCTAACCAGTGCTCAGTGTAAAGTAAAAGACTGTTTCTCAAACAATATTATTTTTAACAACTGGAACAAAATTATCTAGGATAGATCGTAGTTATTTTAAATAGGATAACCACACAGCTTGCTAGGTGACAAGATATTCAGCAAACAAAGGGATTGGCTCAATTCAAACTCTACATAAAATTCTTAAAGTATTTAACGCAAAAATAGTGAATTAGGCAATTAATAACTGAATTAATTAACAGAATGCAACTCTATAAGCCAACAAAGGTAAAACTAAATAAACTAAATAAGGTAAAGTAAAATTGCCAACTCAAACCTTCATCAACGGGGGTAATCAACGAGGTGCATGAGAGCTACGAGAGATAGGAGAAATTATTCGCCAGTAAAATAAAGTCTCTTGAATCAATTTAGGCGGAAAAAAGAGCAATAATCGGTGCACTAAATTAATGAAAATCTCCAACGTTAAATAGTTAATTCAGAAATTGATTTAAAGTAATATTTAAGCGGAGAGAACGTTGAGTAACAAATTTAGCGATTGAGCGGTGTAGTCTCTGAGCGCCATGCCACGTGGTGAAAGAGGAGTAAATCCACTCTCTTCTTAAACAACGCAAGGTCTCATCAGCAACTACGTCGTAGTAGCCGCTCAATCGTGTAGCCCTAAACTTTACTTAATGAAAGGTAGCTCTCGGGAAGCACGTGGTGTATCAGAAAGTATGAGTTGACAATATCACTTACCTGAATCGATAATGAGATAGGGGTGAACACTAACAAAAGACCCGCAAATTTTAGCCGCGTCCGCAAATTTAAATGATACAGCGGTGCGCGGAGCGCGGAGGGTAGCGCAAGATATTCGGCCGCGACTCGGGTCTTGCCGCGGTGGTGCGAGACCTCGAAGGCGTGCTTATCAGAACCCTCCTCATGGCTGCGAAATGCGAGCGAGCTAACGTGATGTGTGCGACTTCCAGGGGTTCGAATCCATTGGGCGATAAAAGAATATAAATTTAGAAAACATGTCCAAAATAATAATGAATAATAGTAACTAAGAAATATTGGTACCAATATTTAACACTTAATATAAGGCCATCTGCAGACACGTGTTTCGGAATCTATCCCTCGTCAGTACAGTTTTAAAGATGTTAAAATAAATCAATTATATTGAATCAAATTAAACTAAATCAATTTAAATTAAATGAAACGAAATTAATTCAATTTAAATCAAAACCGAACAAAATTAAACGAAAAGAATTGAATCAAATTAATTAAAAAGAGCGACTCTGTTTTTACATTAAATTTTTCTCGGATCAAAAATTTGTTGCATTATACAATATTTTATTGATGTGTAACAGCAGGTGTACATTGTGTAATTCAATGTCCGGCGTGGGTATTTTCCCGGGAAGTAGTTGTTTTAATGTGCATTTGTTTAACGTACTTACGTAACGTAAGTCATAAGTCACAGAGCAAAATGTGAAAATAATTTATTAATTATTTTCAAATCATTTTTATTTAATATAATCTCTAAATAAACTGTTTTTACATTTTTTAATTTATAAAGAGCCACTGTACTCTTTGAACACATTAGGTTTCGATGTATTTTTTTTTATTTTTACGACTACTAGGCCACCTATTACGATTCAAAAAAAAAATCTGATAAAACCCACATAATTTTTGATGTAGTAGCCGAATAACACGCCGGAATGGAGTTGCTTCCACTTCGAGACAACCTTCCCATACTCAGCGATCTCAAGGATTTCCTGGATCACCGGAAAAATATATTTGTTGACAAAGATAATCAACGGCGATGAGTGAAGTCAGAATAATTTCTTATCTAATTTTCCCTGTCTAAATATATACTTACAAAAGTTCAAAATTAATAATATTGTAGCTATTTTTTATATATATATATATGTGGTTATTTATTATTAAAGAGGATGAAATAACAATCTTATGATGTAAATATAAAATAGGTTTCCCACTGAAAACAAAATTTTGTGTCATATCTCGGATATTTATACCAATACAAAAATTCTAAAACATTTCACTGTGCCATTTATTTAATGATTGAGAAAATTGCACAAAATTACACTTCTTAGCACATTTAAACGTTAATTTATAGTTATAGTTTCGGATCCCGATGAAAAACCTAGGAAAAAATACTCACCCTGCATAATAGAAATTTAACGTCATTTTAATAACGTTCGCAATATTCGTTCATTTTCCATAGTCAGACATTATTATTTATTTATTCCATTTTTTAATATTTTTTACTTAAAAAACTAAATATTCTATCCACGAAAGCAACACCAACACATTTTATTCTTAAGTAAATAGCAAAGCAAATAATTAAGTACTGCAAGTATAAAATGATATATCCTATTTTGCGATATATTGGTAGCACTGCCGAGAAGCCATCTCATAATAAAAAGTAACTGTCTTGTCTTTCAAAATATGACGAGAAGAAAGTATCCTTCCATTAAATTTCAGCTTTAATTTGTATATAAAACGATGCAGAAACAATCGCCAGATGCATCAGCTGAAAATAAAACTATAATTATAATACATACGATATCAATATTTTACGTGCAAATAAATATTTAGCGCATATTTTATCTTAAATATAAGGTGGATGTTTGCACAGATTATGCGATATTGTTTTCAAAATTACTTAGACACGATAATTTACCAATAAAAGAAATGTCGTGCATTTAAAATTATTTTATCAAAATAATTAAAAGAATATACAAATGATAAATAAAAATAAAGATTTCTTAATTTAAATTAGCAAAATAACGTTCGAAAAGTAAGAACGTTTTGTAGTTGTTACTTTGAATCGGGGGTGCGTGAAAAAAATAAGTGAGCGATCGAATTCCCTAAACTGAACTGATTACTCGGTCCGGTATAAAATAAAATTCGAAGAGCGTTAGAGCTTACCGGAGAAATCGGATTCCTTAAACCAATCACGCGGTCCGGGATAAAATGAAAAGGGTCCGTCTTTAAAGAGCGTTAGAGCTTACCGGAGAAATCGGATTCCTTAAACCAATCACGCGGTCCGGAATAAAATGAAAAGGGCCCGTCTTCCAAGAGCGTTAGAGTTTACCGGAGATATCGGATTCCTTAAAAAAATATGCAAATCGGGAACTAAAATAAAACAGGGGTTGTTGATCACAACTCCATAAACAGGTAACAAGTAAAACCTTAATACTATACACTCTCGTTTTTTTTGTCATTGTTGATTATTTCTCTGATGGTTTTTTATGTTTTTTTTTCCTTCACAATCAGAGCACCAACCCACTTTTTTGTAGTACAGAATACGTGAAAATTTTTTGAATTGTTTAAATTTATTTAATGTGTCAATTTATTATTCTCCTGTCAATATGAAATAAATTCCGTATTGTTTGCTTCATTTGTTCGTTTTATTCAATTTCACGCATGAGCATTCCTGAGTAATTTAATAATGATAATAAAAGACACGGTACGTGGAAATAATGCATATTAACACAAATAACGAACCTGGCCAATTAATTAAAGGGTTACCTCGATTTGAACACAACGTACATTTTATTCAATTTATGAATTTGTATAAGGTGGGGTCTCAACCATTACAAGGACAAGAGAAATCTTTCGACGCTACACAGTCTATTATTTTGAGGGCATGTGGTTTTCTTATAAAGTATATTTTTAAACTAAGATTCCGAAGATTTTAGATTTTTCGATGCTATCAATCAATGCTATCCTGACATATATTTTTCAGCCCCCTTCGCCCATAAGGGGTGGCAACCCCAACTTTGAAAATTCAAATAGTTCAACGAAATAAAAATTACGGTGATATATACCAAAATGTATTTATTTATAAAATTGAGAATAACCAAACTTAAGTACTAATCCTAAATTAAATGTTCAAAGTGCCGCCCGTTAACGAAAATACAATTCTTTCCTTTAACTCCTCAATATTTGCAGGTTTATTCAAATAAACTTTACTTAAAAAAAAACAAAGAAAATAATCTAGTGGGGTTAAATCTGGCGATCTTGCTGGCTATTCAATATGACCTCTTCTACTAATCCACCGATTAGGAAATACTTGATCGAGGTATTCCCGAACTGGTCGTGCATAATGTGGAGTCTTGCTGTAACCAAATTCTGTCATCGGGTCTATCAGAATATTCTGTGTTGGGAAACAATACCGCTAAAGTAGGTAGTACTTCATGTTGGAGAAAGTTCAGGTAACGTTCACCATTCAGTGTTGTGTTGAAAAAAATATGGTCCAATAATTCTTAAACCCACCACACCAGCCCACACATTAAGCTTTCAGGATATTGTGTGTTCGCTTCAATCATCCAATGCAGATTTTGAGGAGCCCAGTAACGGCAATTTTGTTTATTGAAGGTACTATTCAGACAAAATGTTGCCTAAGTTTCATTATAGAGTTCCATCATTATTTCACTCGTCGATCAAAGTCAATATCTGTCAATTCTTCTACCAAGTGCACTTTATACGGGTGAAATTTATGTTTTCCAAATAATCTCTACACTGTACTTTTTGACGCACTAACTTGTGAAGCGACCTCCACAAGGGTTGAGTGTGAATTTTCTTGCACCATTAAAATAGCACCCAATTGTCTAGTTTCATTTAAGGCCCATGGACGTCCTGCCTTAGGCTTATCCCGTACATGTCCGAGATCACGAAATTTGTTTTCTAATCGACTTACCGTAAATTGCGATATAAGCGGACGCTCCGGTTGCGTTTCATTGAATAAAACACGAACTTCTTCATGCATCCGGCTTCTACCTCCAAAACCAATCATCATAAAAACTTCGATTTTTTTCGGTTTCGCTAATATTACTTTGTAACGTGTCGTTTTCAATTATGTAAAATTTTTCGTTACGGTCCTGTCGCATTTATATTCTAAACCACGAAAATTATAAATATTTATATGCCGAGCGCGAGCGAGGCGGTTTTTTGTCTTCCGCTAGGAGAAAAAGGTTTTTTGTTTCCTTTCTGGTGATGGACGGCGGAGCGTGCGAACGGGTGTGCTAGGTAAGCGTTTTTGTTTGAGATTTTTCACGTAAATAATTTTGCTCACTTATAACGCTAAGAGTTAATCAGGGATAATTGATGTTTGTTTGATAACGGTGTGGCCGTTGGTTTTTTTATCGCCTTGTAGTGGCGGAATATGAATTGAAAGTGATTATAATGAATTTCGGATTCGATGAAATGATACTGAAATAAACCTCCATGATGAAACTCTAGTAATGAAAATTCGTTATTGCTTAGCGCAGTGTGTGCTAAGCAATAACGACGGTTAACTCCGTCCGGACGTTTTGTTGTTCGTTGTATTCGTAAGTGGTGGCTTAGTATATGTGTGTTCAAATATTTCGAATAAGACAAATAATACTATAATATCCTCCTTATTTTTAAATGTAATCTAATATTCTATATAAGTAATTTTATTTATTAATTGAATTTTGTTTTCTATTGTTGTATCGTCATTTCTATGAGAAATTAAATTCAATTAATTAAGTTATAATGGTGGTCATCATAAGTAAATTGGCTGAGGGTTACTAGCAATCTTCTTTTTTTGGGTTATGGTTTACCGACCTCCCTCTATAAATTTTATTTAATATTGCTACTAATTTTCAACTTCAATGTATTCCTTCTCTTTAGATTTAATTTTTCAACTTGTTAGTAATTGCCTTGCTCTTTTAGTAGCGTTTAATTATACCTTTCCTCGCGCAAGCATCGAAGAATTTTTTTTTGTATTCATTTAATAGCCACGTAGGGCCTCATGACAAAACAAAATTCTGCCGTATAGTTTTCGCTTTCCCTAGTTGGCTGAAGGTGCGAAGGAGAATATCCGAGTTAGAAGAGCAGAGGAGGGCCCCGTAAACGAGAGAGGAGAGGAACCATAGCTGCTTGTATACAATTCTGCACGCTGCATGATGCACTAAAAACTGCTTACTCCTCTGCTTCTGCTGCTCTTGGCTGGAAACCACAACCTTTAAATTGGTCAGCTATCTAGCGTAATTCCGAAAGCGGACGAGCCAATACCCAATACCTACACCGATACAGGCATGAAATGCTATCTCGAACAGTTGATTAAACCGCAGTATCATTCATTTATTTTTTTTTATTTTATTTTTAGTGGGTATAAATATAAAATTTGTAAATTCATAACAACTTCCAAATTCCTAGTCGATCTATTAAATTTATATCTTTAAATTTCACTAATTGTTCAACTACTAGTCAATAAAATGTTATCGCTTGTTAAGTTTACGATAGAATAATATTCTACTAACCCCCGGTAAATTAAAGTAACAGTTCATTCCCCTTCCTGTCATTTTGGTGGCTGGCGCCCAAACTCAAGTGATCGGTTCCAAAAATGAAACAACATAAAAGTAGAAAGAATCAAGATTGACCATCGAACCCAGCACCGCTGATTTGGTCCTAGCCGTGGTAATTCTTATAACCTAGTGAAGGTTATAACTTCAATCACCAAAAACTCTGAATTGTGTTTGACATAAGTAAAAACAATTTACAATTGTTTTCATGATATTGCTATTACCGCTTCAACAGTGCCTACTCGAATATTGACGCTCTTCTTTGAATACATTTTGGTAAATATCGCCGTTATTTATTAACTGATTTTGATATTTTCTTTAATGAATGTCAGGATATCATTTTAAAAATAAAAATCAACATGTCAGAGCAAAATATGTTTATTTAGGATTTTATAGAATTTATCCATTACTTTTGAAACACCCTGTATATATAATTAAAATTACAGCAGGCATTTACATTTTACAAAAAATTATTAGTCCTGGCAGCATAACGTTAAGATTTAAGGTCGAGATTGAGGGTAGTCGTATTAGGTATTGCGTTCAACTAACTGATGTGGGGATTGCATACATTAGGATGTAACAGAGGTCATTTAATTATTTTTTTAATTCTCAATAATATTTTTATTGGCATGCAGAGAGCATGGACACTAAAGTTACATTAATAATTCCGGCAAACAATACGGCGCCAAGAACTTTTTCGTTGACTGTAAAAGGGGATAATTTTGGAGGAAAATTATTCTAATTAATTTTCCATTAATCATTAATATTTATTGATTAACTGATACTTATAATTTTAATTGTAGTCGTTCAGAAGAAATATATACTATTTTCCACATAATACAAAAAGGTTTGGACGTATGCAGTTAAAAATTAATACATTTAGTATTTTTTTGCGGTATTCTTCTCATTAATATCATCAGGACAAAATTATTTAAATGCCACATTCAGTAATACTCGATTACTAATATTATTCGATTTTGCCCAATGCTAGCAAGAAAGCGACACTAATTCGGAGAGTGAGTGCACGAGTTCCAGTGCAATATAACGGACAAAACGAGTATTGTTATAGTTTGTGATTAACTCTTGGAATAGTGAAAGTACTTATTATGAAGGAATACGAATTACCGTCCATTTTTCAATAATCTTTTTGTCGTACCTAAATGAAATGTATTTTCCTCGTATCGCCCGGCATAATTGTAGACAGATTATGTTTTGAAATCGGCCGCGAATTCATTTTTCGCGCATTGTACTTCTTGCTGCCGGCGCTGAATTGCATTCAGTGTTTAAAAACCAGGGCACTCAAGGTAGTGCACTGCAATGAGTGCAATACGTTGCAGCAGATTCTGTGGTATAAGCAGAAAACACTACTAATCTCACTCGTATAAGTCCGCGCGGACACTATTTTTCAAAATTGATGAAAATTAAACGTCACCGAAGCGTCCGTCTTCGATGTCTCCCTTGTCGTTAGAAATTCATAATTCATTTATTAAAAAGCTGCTTGACTACTGAAGACGCATAATGTAAAATTATTTTTATATATACAGGGTGTCTCATTTTCTCAGAATTGACGTCATCTGGAACACCCTATATATTATTTTTTGGTAGATTCCTCTTTAAATAATCTTTACAGCAATATAGTTTATTTAGTAGTTTTGTTTTGTTGTTACTGCAGAAAAGAAATGTTTTCTTAAAATTTTGACAGTTGCAGTGGTGTACTAAAAAATCATAACGTTTTTGGGTTTTGAGATGGAGAAATGAAATTTTGTATACTTACTAAAACTCTATTCGATGATAATTTTAAATATGATATATTTATATATTTAAATGGCACCCTACATTTATCCATTTTTTTTAATTATCATAAAATGATATATAAATATTTCATGAAACACATTTTATTGAATTTATTAGACATTTTAACAATGAATTGAATAGTTTGACAACAATTGAAATAACATTAATCAAGCATAAAAAATATAGAAAACAAATGCCAAGTAAATACTATTTTCTATTTAAATTAGCGTTATAGAAAATCTAAATGTGAGTACGAAATAATGGTTTATCTTATAAATGAGCTAAAATCATCCGAAATTTTAGTTGTTATAATAGTATAAAACATTATTGTTTGTTTATTTATTGTTATTTTTCAATTTTTATTACCACACATTTAATTAACTCTTAAAATGTTTTAAAAATAATATAAAATGTGAAATATTTTGAAAACTACGAAAACTAACTAAACATATAGCATGATACATAGGAAAACGATCCTCTTTCTATGACAAGTTAAGAAAAAAAGAAAAGTATATGGTGCCATTTAAAAATATGATATTACACCGAATTTAAACGTCATCATATATTTCTGGATAAATAATTAATTTTGAACAATTGCTCCCTCTTCCATAGAAAATATTTTCAGACATTTGAATTCCCCATACATTAGTTGTTCATTTTTAATAATTGTGGATGAGGCTTATTTTGCAATTTGAAGTAACCATTTCGTCAGGTCTAAAAACACAAGGTCCTACGACGGGGCTTATTGGCGCATCGACAAAGAGCTCGCCGACAGGTCGATAAACACGTACCGGCATCCGACAAGCAAAATCTCAAGATCATAATTTGTACAATATTACTCATAATATTTTGTTGAGAGCATGTCAAAAGTTATCGACGATAATGGGGTCCGATAGTGCTGACGTCACAGATCGTGGCAAATTTAAAAGTGTGGCGTTTTGAAAAATTAAAAGGATTACATAAAACTTTGGAGGAACACTGCTCGGTTATTATAAATATTTAAGAAATAAGCTTCATAAATAAGATGGATCGTTAGTATATTTACTTAAGAGGGATTCTCACACAAAATACGCCATAAGGAATTACATGAGAACGTATTGACAAGATATCTCCAATACGGTTAGAGATAAATCATTACTGTTTGAAGAAATAGATTATAGATGATATTTAGAAACTAATACTGCAAGGATTTATTTACTGGTTGCACAACTTCACAATTTAATTTTTAAAGTTTAATTTAAAAAGAAAATAAAATCTGCTCTCAATATTATTTTATAAATATTATTCTAAATAAATTTCTGAAATTAGATTGGGTATTTATTGCATAATAATTGCGAAATCTTGTCAGCACGAAACCAAAGTTTCGTTCCATAAAGTGGTGCCATTGCGGAGAAAACGGTAGTCGCTGCTTATAAACTCCGCCCACAAGGACAGCAACAGTTATCTTATTCAAGTGGGGCCTTGAGAATATTTTATTCATTTGATTTAGATGTTATTTACATATTTTCATTCCTGGAAATGAATGCACAATTTGAAATACTAAAAAAAGTGGACAACTAGTATATATTACCCACAAAATATTCCTTGAAATCAACACCCTGTAAATAATAATTCCAAAAAAAAAACACTCCTAGATAAACCATCCCCATAAATATCACCCCTCCCCCCCAATCCGCAAGAAAAACACACCCCGAACAATAATTTTAAAACCACTTCCAATACAACTGTCACCATAAAACAAATGCTACCCCAACATGAAGTGCAGTGTTGTTTATACAACGGCGGCTTGTTTATTTATTTACTAACGAAAAAATACAATATTACAATTTTCTTCAAATGGTATTTAACACTTACAGCATTTATTGTCGACCAGAATGCGGCATAATAATTATGTAAGTTTACTGATTCAAAAAGAAAATCGTATTCTTTGCGAATGAAAAAAAAGCGCACCAAAAGAAACAAACAATATAATAACAATTCTAATGTTATATTATACTAATTGTTAAACAACAAATATCAAATTTAACTGCATATACATTTTTTTCTATACTAAATAAGAGAAAAATATACTGTAAGGAATGTTCCTTTTTAAATTAATATTTGAGAAATAGAAATGATCATACTGAAATAAATGTCCAGAAAAATGAAGCTTTAAAGATGGATCATTTCGGCTATATCTTTTGGTATCGACCTTTTCAATCCGACCTATCTGTTTTCAAGTGACCGATCCATCTTTAAATATATAATATGAAAATATAGACTTTGATATTACAAAAAAATGATTAATATTAGTAATCGAGTATATCTAAATAACCAATTTTAAATAAATAAAGTCAATAAGTAATAATAAATTTGTTTTTCAATACGTTCTCATGTAATTAATAGAATTTGTTACATTACAAAAATTATCATATGCTTAATTTTTCAATACCAAAAAAGATAGAAAGATCGACTTGACCCAACTATAATTAAAATATACGAGGACAGAAAGGATGAACTCAATTTGAAGAAACTGTTTGTCATTACATAAAATTAAACTTTATTAAAAAAAAACAGTATATGGCTAAACTGGCAGTTAAAATTGATATTAAACTAGTTACGGGAAATTAAAGTAACCCAGTGAATGGAAACAAATTTGGAAAAATATCATTACAGGTAGTAATGTAACATTCGAATGAAAATTACCATTTTTTTATTATAAAAATAATGAACGTTTTTATATGGAATACTTTTTTGGATAATGATAATTCGAATAGATGTTAAAATTATGACAATTAGACATTTTTTACATTATATATTAACTAATTATTCCTAATCGATATGTGTATGTACAGGGTGTCCCCTTTTCGATGGTTTCTTCTAGTAAAATAGGAGTCAATTTTAATGCTAATATTATGTACCTAATCAAAATTTGTCTAGCTTCAAATTTTTTCAAGTAAAATTTTGCCAATTTAGAAACATTAGAATAACGTCTTTATTTGGTAAGATATCTACTTGGTATAAAAACATTCTTGGTGTACTTTTTTTATTAGAATACGCTGATGTTCTTCTATTTTGTCGTAAATTTCAAATTTCTGTCATAAATTATAAAGTTGTATTTTTTTTCAAATGCAAATCACAGTTGGCTGTGACTTCAAATACTTTTATTTAACCATGCTTGTTTGCTCCTTACAAACGTGGACCATGTTTCGCCCAACCTTTTCAAGAGTAAGGAAACGTCTGTAATATTTTTGTTTCATCAACTCATAGCGATTTAAAAAATGTACTTTTATGATGAATTTATTATAACTTTTTTGAAATAGTAGTAATATTAAATTTTTGACTGTTCATTAATTCCATCATTTTCACATGAAAAATTTTACAATTTAAACAATTGTTTTAAGTAAATTTTAATATGTATTATTTGACTTATATTTTTAATCATACTAAATTTAAAATGTCTGTGTTATTTTTAAAATTAAAAATATAGTGAACAAAGTATTTGGTTCAGTGTAAAAACAATAATGTTATCCCAGCCCACATACAATTAAAATCAAACTCAAAGTGCCACGCAGCCGAAAAAGCTATTATCGCCGGAAGTAAAGTATGGATTAAAGAAGAAATCGCCTATTTACACTCCCGGAGGGACACACTATATGGACTACTTAAGGTTTGTCACACAGAATTGCATTATAGACTCCACAATATAGAATTTGACTTAATAGATTCATTTACCAGACAAAAAGTACGTCAATGGGCACAAAAACAAAAAAATATTAAAATTAATAAACTCAAAAAACTTATTTCAAAAAAAAGAAAATAACTGACAACCATTACCAAACCTAGAACATAAACATACATTTTTGATAGATTTATAAATTTAACAGATTTTGAATTTAACGCAAATGAGGTACAGTTGCTGCACAAAGGATTCAAACACAATATAAAAGAAAATCTTAGTCCTAAACATATTGAACTATCATCAATTGAGACAGAAGTAACGTTATCAAAATTCAATAATAATTTGAGTTATAAATACAAATTTTCTGACATTATCAAAAAAACTAAATTAAGCCATAATCACAAAAACAAGGAATTAACAATAGCGAAAAATATCAAAAAGAAATCTACTACTAATAATTTTATATTTACAAAAGCCGATAAAGGCAACAGTATAATAGCAATGAATGAAGATTCTTATTTAGAAAAAATTAAAGATTTTGTACAGAAAAATGAATTTAAGAATTTAAAAACAGATCTAACAAAAAATTTCCAACAAGAAATACGCAAAGCAATAAATGATATAAAATAATTTTTTTCCGAAAAAGATAAATACTTCATTATAAATATGAATCCGCAACCCCCAAAATTATACGGTTTGTTAAAACTACATAAAATAGATGCCTATCAGACCCGTAGTATCGTACACGAACGCCCCGTGCGAGTTACTTGCGAACACATTAAACACCGTATTAATAGAATATTTAAAGTTTGAACCACAATTTTCAATTAAAAATAGCATCGATTTAGTAGATAAAATAAAAAATATACAAATTCATCATAATGCAAAATTAGTTTCCTTTGATGTTACAAACCTTTTTACAAACGTACCGCCTTTAGAAGTTAAACAAATCATTATGGATAAACTGAACAATAAAAATATAAATCCTATAATAAAACACGAAATTGAAACCCTCTTGGACATTTGCATTTCTCAAAATTACTTGAAATTCAATAAAAAATTCTTCTGCCAACCAAATGGCCTAGCAATCGGAAATCCCCTAAGCCCTTTATTGGCCGAGTTGTTCATGAATAACTTGGAGGAAAATAAAATAAGCAAACTGCCACTATTCAATAAATGCATTTATTGATGGTACGGATAGGATATTAAATAATTTTCTTAACACCCTAAATTTCCAACATAAAAACATAAAATTCACATTAGAAATAGAAAATAATAAATCTATAAACTTCTTAGACCTCACAATTCAAAATTGCAATAACAGACATCATTTTTCCATATACCATAAACCTACTCACACTGACGGTACAATAAACAATTCGTCGTTTCACCCTCTCAACATAATGGTTCATAGATTATTTTCTATACCAATGAACGAATCGAATTTCAAAAAAGAATTAGATATAATACACCAAATTGGTAATAGTAATGGGTATGAGAAAAGTGTTATAGATAAAATAGTCAGAAACAAAGAAAAACAAATAACTAAAAATTTAATATCCCCTCTAAGTACCAGTCAAAATAACAATTTTTCTTCAATGACTTACAATGGACAATTAAGTAATAAATTAGCTATAGAGATGAAGAAAATTAATATTACAGTAGCCTTCCGCACTAATAATACACTAGGAAAACACATTAAAAATAATAAAGAAAAAACAGAAAAGTATAAACAATCTGGAGTCTATATGTTAAACTGTGATGATTAACATATAGGACAAACTGGAAGATCGTTCGAGGAGAGGATAGAAGAACATAAAAAAACCCACATTAAACAGAAGAGAACCTCAACTTTTGCCAACCACCTAATCGACGAGAACCACAATTTTAAGGATGATGTAAAAATTTTACACACTTCAAAAAAGGGCAGAAAATTAAACCTGATGGAAAATATGGAAATAATAAAACATGAAAATTCCGGACTTCTCCTCAACGAGCAAATAGAATTATCTACCTCCCCACTACTAAAAATGTTTCTCCCACCAAAGTAGTTTGTATATAGATAAATAGTCTTAAGAAACTGATACATTTTGTAAATATCTTCACCTGAAGAAGCAATAAATTTGCGAAACAATTGTAGTGAATAAACACAAAAACTTTGAAAATCAAGAAGTTTTTCTTTTTAATTTTTTAAAAATAAGTAAAGTATTTAAAAAAAAAATAAAATAGTCTGTTTATTTTTGAATATATTTTCTGTTCGTTCAATATTTAACATTCCTGAATCCAATGACGTTCAGGACCAAACTTATATAAATCGCTTATTACCTAAAATATCAAATAATTGTTCTACACCTAGCTCTTTACGTAGACTAGGAATTAAAGTACCTAATCGTATAAAACCTCTCAGATTAACCTTTGATAATCGCAATGATGTAAAACATTGCGATTATCAAAGAATTCCAAACGATTGCGTGTTGAAGAAGATTACAAAAACATTTATATAAGAAATGACAAAACACTACGCCATTTGGAGCACGATAAACTTATTCGCGAGGAACTAAAACACCGATTGGAGAATGGGGAAGATAAGCTGACAATCAGATATTTTAATAATATTCCGAAAATCGTCTCGGAAAACTAAATTTGTCCCAACAGATCTCATTTTCAATTTACTATCAGAATGTTAGGGGCCTAAGTTAAAAAACTACTACTCTGTATGATAATGTTTGTGCTAATAATACTGATATATACTGCTTAACCGAAACATGGCTACATCCTGGTATTCTTGGCACTGAATTATTTCCTAATACTTACTATACTTTTAGATGTGATCGCGTTAATAGTCGAGGTGGAGGCGTGTTGATATCGGTTAATACCAAATACCAAGCGGTATTAGTTTTTGAATCTAGTGTCGGTAATTCAGAGTTAGTCATTGTAAAAACGCTAGTCGGGCATAAGCCAAAAAATTTAATTTGTCTATATATGCCACCTGCCTCCCTTGTAATTGAATATGAAAATATATTTGAGTTAATTGAAAACAAAGTAGATATTCAACAACAAACTATAATTCTTGGCGATTTTATTTTACCTAATCTATACTCATCTGTGGCAAATGTTGGTACAATTAATTCGCAGTTACAGGCCTATAATAACTTTATTCAATTTAACAAATTAATACAGCATAATAACGTTTTAAATCATCACCATCGAATACTTGGTCTTGTAATACCGAATTGTAATTTAAAGTGTATAGTGAACAGAAATTCTGGTCTACTTTCGGAAGATCCACACCATCCAACATTGTTTTGTGAAATAACTGGAAAGGATCATGCCAAATCTAATTTTACTTCTAACTTAACTCATACATATTTTGATTTTAAAAGAACTGATCTGAGATTACTACGCACTGAAATTTCGTTATTTAATTGGAGCATCGTTTTAAATGAAAATAAGCCCGATCGTGCTTGTGCCAGTTTTTATGAGCTACTCAGTGATGTTATACGTAAGTGTGTTCCTGTTCAAAATTCCATTATAAACAATAAATATCCACTCTGGTTTAGCATGTCTTTGAAAAATGAAAAATAAATAAAATGTAAATATCAGGTTTATTATATCTTTCAAAAAACACAAATTTTGCTATCTTAAATTAAAAATAAATCGTCTTCGAAAAGCAGTTCACTCTATGATTAAGGTTGATCACAATATGTTTATACGTCGTATCGAATTGAATATTTTACGTGAATCCAAAAATGTATTTTCATATGTTAATATAAAGAAATCCAAGTCGCGAATTCCTGGTATTATGCACATACATGGTAATGATGTAACCAGTCTTAGGAATATTGCCCAATATTTCAGAAGTGTGTATACTACTCACCCAAATGCTCCTAATCATATACTAAGTTCAAATTTTCCTGTTTGTAATATTGGTGTCATCACCGAGTCTGGCATTATCCAAGCAGCCACTGAATTAAAAGCCAATAATACATCTGGTGCAGATGGGATTCCTGCTTTCTTTATTAAAGACTGTATTTCTTGTTTTTCTCAACCCTTACAGCAAATATTTAACTTATTCATTCAGACAAGCACTATTCCGGATAAATAGAAAATTGGGATGGTGACACCAGTTTTCAAAAAGGGAGATAAGAGCGATATATTAAATTATCGTCCAATTACTGTCTTAAATAACTTTGCTAAATTATTTGAGATGATTATATTCAAGGTCATGTACAATCATTTTTGTTCTATCATTACAACTCGTCAGCATGGATTTATGAAACGCCGATCAATAGTGTCTAACTTATTTAATTTTACTAATTATATATCAACACATCTTGATGAACGGAAACAGGTAGATACTATATATACATATTTCCAAAAGGCGTTTAACACTATTGATCACCATGTCATTGCAAAGAAACTGGATTATTATGGATTCACCGAAAACTCGATCTCTTTTATTAAGTCTTACCCTGACAACAGACAACAATTTGTTCAATACATGGGTCATGCTTCAAAGCCACTACTAGTGGGGTTCCTCAGGATTCCAATCTGGGTCTACTGTTATTTATTATTTTTATCAATGACATCGTAGATTCTCTCAAATGCAAAGTTTTACTATACGCGGATGATATGAAGATCTTCAACGTTATTGAATCTCGGCATGATTGTGTAACCTTACAGAACGATATCGATAGTATTCAACGATGGTGTCAAATTAACGGTCTGAATTTAAACTTGTCAAAATGTAAATGTGTTACTTTTTTCTAGAAAGAAGAACATCATCAATTATAAGTATGGGTTGAATAATGTATACTTTGAACGTAGAAATTGAATGAAGGACTTGGGTGTTACGTTTAATGAAAAATTAACATTTATCGAACACATAAATAATATATGTACCAAAGCATTTAAAACATTGGGATTTATTAATCGAATATGTAGAGAATTTCATGATATTAATGTCCTTAAAAAAGTTGTATTACTCATATTTGCGTTCTAATCTAGACTATGCTTCTATTATGTGGTCACCACATTATGATATTTATATAAATAAATTTAAAAAGGTCCAGAAAAAGTTTTTAAAAATGTTTTACTTTAAAATGTTCCACGAATAGCCGCCTATTGCAGTAAAATACGAAGACCTACACTGCCGCTGTTTCGTTTTCCACGTACATCTTCGCGTTCCTTGGAATTATTTTACTATTGTCAATCAAATACGTGTTCATTAAAACTCACCATTCAATAGGATATTAAAGCTATGTAATGAAGTTAATGTGAACATTGACATTTTTATGGAAACCAAATTATCTCTTGATCATGTCATGTCATCTTGAGAAATGAAATGTCGTTGCTCTCTCTCCAACAGCGGTGTAACTTTTCGTGAGCTCATTTTTAACGCGCTTTTCATTGTATAGTACTAAACATCGCGAATGCGTGCGCACTCAAAAGCATCTAGGCTCTTGACTTCCCACTATAAACAAGGCTTTAATCAATACAACTTTTTAAGAAGAAATTCAGAAAATAGCGTGAAAATGTAAATTGTTTGTCCAACAATTTTCACTCACAATAAGGATAAACCCGTTAATTTCTCAGAAATAAAGGGTAAATAGAGGACATGCAGAATGTAAGTATATTTGTAAACATTGAATTAAGGCATATCAAAATAGAAAATAAAACATGTTTGTTATATCAAATGGTTAAAATATAGTGAATTCTTGTATACATTTTAGTTTGCAGAAATTGAATTACATTGACAAATTTTCTGGTGACTCTCAACATCATGTGGTTGATTTAATACAACCTTCGACAAGCACAGAAGAGAGGCCATCAAGTGCGCAAAGTGTGTCGAGTACTACAGAAACATCCAGTATATCATCAGTGGAAAGCAGAAAATTATTTTTTAAAACAAGATATTGATAATTTGCAGAAAAGGATGAATTAATTAATACTGTCGATTACTTTCCAATAAATCGAACATGATGACCACTTAGTCGCTGTTTCCACTGGTCTTCCAGATAAAAAAAAATAATTGTTTATACAATTACCTTATTAAATATAATTTTAATTAGTATTTAGAACGTAAGGTGCAATCCACAACAAAAAATAAATATTTATGACTTTAATTAAATTAAAATTAAATTTAATTAATGATGATTTGGGTGTCAGATTTAAATACCCTAATTGTAAGCAACATAATCATACCTGGGGCCATGCTTATTCATGAAGTAATTTTTAAATTAATTTTACAAAAAAAGTTCCATCAACAAATAAAAATAAAACATGTCTATCATCATCGTTTTCACAACTTACAAATTGTAAGATGATAATAGAGTGCTGTTACCGGCGATTAATTTTAATCGTCGTCAACAAAATTAAAATTTTTAATTTTAATTTTTTCTTTTATAAAATGAGTTTTTGGCCAGCACTTTACCTGCCGACCGCCGCGGATTAACCTACGGGTCAACATTTACCTGACCCGAGGTTAGAAGATCACCGCCCGGCCCTCCGGATTATCGTGCAGCAATTAGGGCCCGAGCAGCAGATTAAGACACCCAGGGAGAGGACACAGGCCGCCGTTGCAATTTGAAAGAAGAGAGATTACAGATTAACGTAATTCTTTCAAATTGCATTTTAACGGTTGGATTTAAGAATTCGTTGGAAATAATTATCTTGTTTACGATAGTTATTTTCCAGTGAATTCTTTGCCAACGGCCACGTGGTCCTCGAAAATCATCCCTACTCCAGACGATTTTCGGCGATTAAATACTGGATGCATCCACCCAGATCTTCAGTCCACTCTGGTGCTGTACAAGGGGCAGCATGTGGATTCATGAGGAACTTTTGTTCCTCGATATTTAACCTTCTCTCTGAGACAGGAAACTCTGACCGACGCAGACGCCAGATGTTCCAGACGTCGTTCCTGCCAGAAGAAGTCGACTCCAGGACCAGTGCTTCCTGAAGTCCACCGACGCCGAGCTTCACGGTTACCGATGTAACCGTCTCGACGCCACATCGACGCTACCAGTGTAGTGTCCTATGCTGTTGCCGGATCCAGTCCAATCCAGGAACCTGCCGACTCCAGGAAACTCAGCCCGACGCCGACGTTAGCCGTTCCGCCGTCGCTCCTGCAGTCAACACCGACGCCAAGCACCTAGGTTGCCAGTACAACCGCTTCGACGTCAACACTACAAGGGTAGTGTTTGTTCCTGCCCCTGGATCCAACCCCTACGCAATAACCCACGGACATCGACGCCAAATCCCGACGCCGATCACAGGACGTCGAACTGCCGCCTGAACGCCGCTTCCATTCAGACGCCGACGCTACCTCAGGTCTACCTACATGTACACTGTGTGACTGCTCTCTCTGTTTTTTTTTTTTTTTGCTAATTTTTTGTAAATAAATTATTTAAAAACCAATTGTGTTTTAAAGGTTAGTTGCTTCGTCTTTAAATCAACCTGAGCTAGTTGATAATCAGCGTGAGGTACCTTCCCTCCCGTTGATAGAGCACAGAAGTTTATACAGCTACTCCAGAAAAATTAGACTTACAAAAATGAACATACAGCTCATATAAAAGTAGGAATACTTTAAAAGGGCTTATTGGTGTTGCTCCTAATGGTGTTATTACCTATATTAGTGATCTATATGTAGGTAATACATCAGACAAAAAATTGTACATTGTGGAATTTTAAATTACTTTAAATCAGGAGATTTAATTTTACCAGATAAAGGTTTCCTAATTCATGATATACTACCAGCGGGTGTTTCGTTAATTATTCCTCCGTTTTTAATGATACAACAATTTACCAAAGGGGAAATTCTACAAATAAAATCAATTGCAAAAGCCACTATACCTGTAGAAAGGGCAATTCAAAGAATTAAATTATACAAAATATTACAATTTATTCTATCAACGCTTCGGCCATTTTCTTAAAAAAATTCAAGTTTGTGGTGTTTTGACATTATTTAATTATCCATTAATGAAAAAAGTATCAGAATTGTAAAGACTTGAATAAAGAATTAAAAATTAACTAGTTGTTTTTGTTTACCTTATGAAAAAATGGACTACAGGTAAAAATATATCCCGGGTTTATGGATTAATTTTTATTCGCCTAATTTGATTTGTTATACATTACACTTTCTTTCACTTTAAAGAAATTGCATACAAGAGACATATTTTTATCTGTTATCTTTAGTTTTAAATACATCTTGCAAGAGTGAACTGCAATATGGCGTCTGTTATTTCCATGACTATGATTATGTATTTTTTGGTGTTAAAAAAGTGTTGCGAAAAGGTGAAAATTCATACAAATCTGGGAATGTTTTAAAAATGCAGATGTTGCAGATATGCGTATTATTCGTGCTGAAATTCAAGCCAGTATGAAAAACCGAGATTATAAAGTTGAGGTAAGTATTTAATCACAGTAATATAAAGATAAAGTTTACGAATAACATATCATTTTTTCTAATCAGACAGTATTTGTTATAAGCAATAAATTAAAAGAATGAATTAAATTTATTGAGGATTAATAATTCAATAAAAAAATCTGCCTACTACAGTGAGTTGCCACTGTCTTGAGGAAAGCTAAAGAAAGAAGTGATGATTCTTTAATTAATCTTTGATAAATATGTAAATAAAATATGTTATTTTTTTCTTCACAATATCTCATTTTATTTATTATTCTTTAAATGTTTAGGATAAAATCAATAGAACTTATAATTTGTAAAATTTCAATGATATACATCATAAATAAATTGGAAATTTCAATCAATTTATAACTTCTTCATAGACATTCTTTCAATAAAAAATAAATCTATGTCAAATTTAAATTTCTATAAAATGGCTTATAAGGAGTTATAAGCAATAATATATATTTTTTTTATTTTCAATATTTTAAATAAAAAAAATATAGATAAACACATTGCATCATTAGTGACAGATTTACAAAAATGTGCATCGTCAGGAATTAAATGGATTTTATCACCTGAAATTCCAACAACAATTCCTGAAATTCCAGAAATAGAGATAATATTTTTAATACATGATTATCACGATTTGATGGAAAAATTGAAACTAGATGAAGAAACCATCAATAACACAGCCAAAATAACATCTGGTCAAAGCAATAATTACTTATGGCTAATGGTTAAAAAGCATCGCATCACGACGTTATCCACCATCAATATTTAAAACATTAATTTGTAAGTAAATAAAATAAATATTTTTTAGAATTTTCCTATATTATGAAAGATTACAAAAGATCTATTAGGTCGAAGTAATTTTGTATAGCCTAAAGGGCCTATTTTTTACATGAATCAGAATGTTTAGGGGCAAGCCCTGATGGTTTAATTGATAAAAAAAAGTATTATTGAAGTTAAATGTCCATTTTAATTACGTGAGAAAACACTTATAGAATAATTTTCTAGAATGATTATATTTTAGTTAAAGGAACGTGATTATTACCATCTGATACAGGGGAAACTTCATATAGCAAAAAAAGAATTATGTTATTTTATTTAATTTACATTAAAAGATTTTCTTGTATATGAAATTAACATTAGTTGTTATTGTGCTGTTAATATTGCTATTTTAAAACATTTTTATGTAAATGAATATTTTAAATATATTACTCATTAATACACAAACTATTCTATTATTCCACATATTGAAGTGATTTATCACCTAACTTAATTTGATATTTAAATATCAGTAAATATATATAATAACTAATTTCTCAATGCGATGCTGTTAATCTATTAAATTAACTTTATTGTTACACAATTGAACATTTTACTTCAATTCGTTACCAATAATGAAATGATCTAATCAATTTGTTCACAACAATATTAAAATATATGCATTATTTAATTCTACATAAAACATAAACACAATTAATTTAACACTAAATTCTAATAATATAGTGATTATGTCTTGAATATTGATGTTAAATACTACAATTAATGTTTTTAGATCGTGTGAAGAAAGCCATTTATTTTGTTAATTACTACTTATTTAAATCATGATACCACTGTCAAATTATTAAAAAAAACTTTATTCTATTCAGTCATTTTCTTTGATGTAAATGGACTGTTACTGTGGACAACGTATAGTGTTCAACACTTATATAATGTTCATCTTTCGCAAACGTTTAATACACAAATTGATTATTTACAAATAATATAAAACTTGCAAATTAAGGATCTTTTAATTTAAAGTTTTGATACTTAATTAAATTGTTCACTACACTATTCATTTTTGTTGATGATCTGACCATAAACTGGCGTTTTCGCCTAACTAATATTCGACAAACGTTTTATTTGAAAAGAAATTTTACTTTTTTCACACTATTTTCTGAATTTCCTCTCCAAAAGTTGCATTAATTAAGTAGATATACTAACGACTCATCTTATTTATGATGCTTATTTATTAAATATTTATAATAACCGAGCAGTGTTCCTCCAAAGTTTTATTTGATCCTTATGTGCGTAGTCAATACGGGTCTTTTAATATTTCGAAACGTCACACATTTAAATTTGCCGCGATCTGTGACGTCAGCACTATCGGATCTCATTTAGTCGCAAAACTAGAGAGAGACAACTCCCCATTATGGCGACATTACACAACGCAGCGCGAATTTCAAAATCGCGAGTACCGAGCGCATGCCACTTTTGTCGCTCTTTACATTTTTTATTCGAAAATAAAATTTACTTTTATCTCATAAGCATCACCATTATTGATCGATTTCATTAAAAAAATAATAAACAATGGACAATGATGAAAGACATAAAAAATAATCCAAGGTCGACCAGTGGATTCGTTAACATTAGTCTTCCATTTACATGCAGAGTGATAATTCCTGTTCAAAATGGGATTGCGCAAATTTGTCATCAAAAATTAGATACATTCAGATATATGATCTTTTAGAACTAGTGCCAATTTAATAACCATCTGACACTACAGTGATTTTATAATCTGTAGGGATCGCAACTTCAAAAAAAAACAAACAATAAGACTTACCTTGAAAGATGTTGTTCGTTTAAGGTCGATCGCGTAAAGGTTCAGATTCGGTTTGTCCAAGATAATGAGTGAAAGTCTTTTAATATGTTCCCCTATTCCTTTCACTTTAAAATGGTTCAAATAATATTTATGGACCAGATTTCCTGTTCTTTCAAACTGCAAAACAATGATTACATTAAATATTGAATTAAATCTAAGGGAGGTGTGAGAAAATATAAAGAAGTAGAAGTATCAATTGGTAAAATATTTGGATTATTACATATCAGTTTATATTAAACTTCATCGAGAATTCACATTAAAAGTATATAGATTTTCTGTTAAGGATACGACTTTACGCCTAATAAATATTATATATAAGTTTAACTATTTAACTATCGAATAAGTTGCATATTTTAAATTGACAATAGTGCAAATTAGCGAAGAAACAAACTACTCGTTCACAACAAAGCCAAAGATAATTTAAAAGGCGAGCAAACGTCCTACTATAACCGCATTTTTAGATCAGCAGGCAGACGGCGGGAATGCATCAAAAGGATTATGAGTCAACACTTATGCACTGCTTAAAGTATTTGTATCACAAACAATAATATAGGCATAGTAACGCGATATTTTAAGCTAAATGTAGAACTAATAAACTCCCTATGCATTCACACGTAACAAAACCACAAGTCCCAAACGTATATTCCCCAGTCTAACCCTCCATGAATTCATTACTTCATTTCACAACGTTCATGTCATTTAAGTGACATACATATCCGACAGGGACTTTTGACATAGACTGTTAACGATAATCACATTTTACCCGTTTATTTTGACAACGACGAAAATACATAATCCAGGCGGAAAGACCACTGGTCGATAGCCAATTGGCAAACTCTTACAGCACCTATTGTAATATTTTGTGTTGTGTACGTACGTTTGTCAATAAAGATTATGTGTATTATTATTTATAACAAGGAATTTACCCCGCGGCTGTACACGGACGGCTCGAAAAATAACCACGGGGTAGGGTGTTCCGTCGTTATTGACGTAGCACCGCATTCGTGGTCGTTGCATGAGTCGGCCAGTGTGTACACCGCTGAACTCTATGGTATTTATCAAGCACTTCGATTTTGCCTTTATGATCACCACAGCTCATTCCTCATTTGTTCCGACTCTCAAAGTGCCATATAAAGCTTGACGTCGTTATACTCGGTGGAGCATGTACTAAAGGAATGTCCAGCCTACGCAAATCAACGCCCTAGGCTGAGGCTGGAAGGTGATGTGGCGTCTGTTTTAAGAAACACAAAGGGGTCCGTAGAGAAGATAGTCAACTTCCTACGTGATACAAATTTACTAAAGTGATTGTAGGGTATGTGTCGTCTTTGTTTTAATTTATTATAATTTATTTAGTTTTCGTCCAGTGTGTTTGTATGTTTGTGTCGTATCGTTCGCTCTAGAGTCCTTTTACAACTCTAGGGCATTTAGGTTAGGGTTTTAGGTTCCGGCATCGGGGTCCTTTTACAACCCCGATGCCGTCTCTCTGTGATATTAGTTTTAGGTTTTAACTTGTTTATGGTTACGTTAATTTATTATTGTTATAGATGTATTTATTTGTAGATTTAAGTTTTATTTTATTTATTTTATGATTAGGGCTCTGTGATATTAGGTTTAAGCAAAATTGTCTGTGATATTAGGTTGTAAGTTAAATAGGGCAATGCCTGACACAATAACACCTGACCCTGGCAATCGACGCCGGTAAAGTGGGAGGGGTTTTTAGTCGGTAGTCTCCCGGACAAAATCTGGGAGAAATCCGACACTCCGTCCGTAAATGGATTTTCCCCTTCCACAGCCACAAAAAAAACAAGGAATTTACATGATATTTTCTAAATATGCATATTGTTAACAATTACACCATTTTACTTAAAATTTGTAGTTTTGCTATATTTTATTGTATTAAAAAATATAGTTATATTTGAAGACCATAAAGTCAGTTGAAACCGTAAAATCTTTATTAAATTCAACGTTGTCTGCAGATGGCCTTATATTATGTAACGTTCCTTTTGTTGTTTTTGCATGAATGTAGGTGTACATTATGTAGTTCAATGTCCAGCGTGGGTATTTACCCGGGAAGTAGTTGTTTTAATGTGCATTTGTTTAACGTACTTACGTAACGTAAGTTAAAAGTCACAGAGCTAAATGTGGAAATAATTTATTAACTATTTTAAAATCATTTTTATTTGATATATTAAAATTAAAGTTGAGTTAAATTACTTCCAACAGACGAAGAATCGAAAATATCACCAAAAATAAAAATTAAAATGCTTATTCTTTCCTAAATTGAGTTCTACAAAAAAAATATCAATCGCAGTTAATAAGTTGTGATCTGTTTGCATTTGAAACATACATTAAATGTTTTTCATAGGCCTCCTGTTATTTAATGATATTTTATGCATAATTTTCGATATTTGCTAGTTTTAAAATGGTAACTAAACCTTATCATAATGTTAACATAATTACAATAAGAATCATAATTCAGTTATAATATGTTACCGGCGATTAATTTTAATCGTCGTCAACAAAATTAAAATTTTTAATTTTAATTCTTTTGCCAACGGCCACGTGGTCCTCGAAAACCATCCCTACTCCAGACGATTTTCCGCGATTAAATACGGGATGCATTCACCTAGATCTTCAGTCCACTCTGGTGCTGTACAGGGGGCAGCATGTGGATTCAAGAGGAACTTTTGTTCCTCGAAATTTAACCTTCTCTCTGAGACAGGAAACTCTGACCGACGCAGACGCCAGATGTTCCAGACGTTGTTTCTGCCAGAAGAAGAAGTCAACTCCAGGACCAGTGTAACCGTCTCGACGCCACATCGACGCTACCAGTGTAGTGCCCTATGCTGTTGCCGGATCCAGTCCAATTCAGAGACCTGCCGACTCCAGGAAACTGAGCCCGACGCCGACTTTAGCCGTTCCGCCGTCGTTCCTGCAGTCAACACTGACGCCAAGCACCTAGGTTGCCAGTACAACCGCTTCGACGTCAACACTACCAGGGTAGTGTTTGTTTCTGCCCCTGGATCCAACCCCGGCGCACTAATCCACGGACTCCGACGCCGAATTCCGACGCCGATCACAGGACGCCGAGCGGCAGCCGCCTGAACGCCGCCTCCATTCAGATACTGACGCCACCTCAGGTCTACTTAACATGTACACTGTGTGATTGCTCTCTCTGTTTTTCTTTTTATGTTATTTTTTGTAAATAAATTATTTAAAAGCCTATTGTGTTTTAAAGGTTAGTTGCTTCATCTTTAAATCAACCTGAGCTAGTTGGTAATCAGCGTGAGGTACCTTCCCTCCCGTTGACAAATATAATTAACATTATATATTCATATAATTTTATAAAGCTATAAAATAAATTATAAAAAAATAAAATCGAATATGATATATACCCATTTAAGCGCTTAATATAATCAAGCGCGTTGAATCTCAATAACTTCTTTATTGGGATCGATAAAAATCTATTCTTTTTTGTTTTTTACTGCAGATTATAGAGGAAATATTTAGCGACATTTTTATAGTAATCTTTGTCAATGAAAACAGTATATAAAACTCGTCATGTTTAAATTATTATAACAATAAATAATCGCTGTATATTTGAAGAATGACTTACCAATAAGAAAAAAAGATATATATTTGCCATTCAAATAGGATGGTGCATGTGTTTTAAATTTTGCAATGGAATAGAACCTAGTCGCACCTTATAAATATTGCCTATGTATTTTCACTCAATGTAATTTTAAAGAAATATTTGTTATATTATATATGAAACGTTCATTTCAGATAACAATCTGAATTTTAAGTAATTACATTTTTACGAAATTGATAACATTATTAAATTCATTTTCAATTTATAGCAAGATTTATTCAAATTACCCAGAAATTTTCTGGAAAATAGTTCTATATTATTGAATGAAAATTGTCCATTTGTTTGAGATAACATTTTTTGCAATTTAATTTATTGAAAAGTCCGTAAATTCGCATAAATATTTTTATTGGCCAATTGAAATAATTCATAAAAAATCAATGTGAGCAGCCCACTCGTTGCCGCGCGGCCACAGTATACGTACACCGAGGCCGCGCGTCGCGTCGGCACCTTTTAGTGTATGTGCGTTCGACGCGCTAATCATAGCGCCAGAGCGTGCAGTGGATGTGAGTTTTACTACAAAATATATGTGTTCATTTTTTGCCAACTTTATTTTTTCAACCTACCGGCAAACGTCTGAACTACTAGGAGCTGTTCCAAATAAAAATGACGGCGTCGAAGTAAATTTGACCTCATTTACTATTTTATAGGATTACGGAGTATACAAATAATTAATTATGAATATTAAGAGAAAGACTTTCGACGTATAATCAGATATATTTAATATATATTAAATGTACTTTTGTAAATTAAATTGATTAAAAAAATATTTTTTCTTTTCTTTTTCTTTTTAAATTATAATAATTATCTGATGTCATACCTCAGTAAATAAGCCATCTGCTTCTATTTTTGGTTCATTTTTTATGAACTCACAATACAGTACATCTATAAACATATTTTTTTAAATGGAAAGATATACTTTTTCTGAATATTTTCGATTCTGCGTCTAAAAATAATAATTTTTGATATGAAAATTAATAGGTCAATTTTTGATATTTTAAAAGTTATAAACAAATGAATGTTGAAATCGATAGATGTTTAAGGATTAAGGATTTAGGGTTGGGAGGGTAACTAGCACGCCGCGCCCATTTAGGTCATGACCATTGTAGTGCCTCCCATCCAGGTGGCTAGACCCATTCAGCTGCTCCGGCTGTTAACAATATTTGGTCATGGATCAGTTTCCACCTGGAGCCTTCACGATTTCGGGGCTTCTCCCTGCTCATGGAACTCCTTATACTTGACAGCGTCGGGCTACTGTCTCTGTTTCTTCGTTGCATCCTCTACATAGGTCATCCTCCCCAATGCCCATTCTTAGGAGGTGCTTTCGAAAACCATAGTGGCGGGTAATATGCCCGGTCAGAGTTCTGGTGTGTTGTCTGGAGTGTCTAAGGAGTTTCTTGGCCTCCTTATGTTCAGGTTTGGGGAGCTAGGTTTTAATCTGACAGCACGTTGTTAGTTTCCTCCATCTCTCTTGCTGCAACATGGAGGTGAATGCCTTTATTAGTTGTCAAATCTATTTTTATCTTATCTGTATCCAATGCTCTTGATGCTTCCTTAGCTACGCTGTCGGTAATGGTATTATCTATATTACCCTCGGCGTGGCCTTTGGTCTACATCAGGATTATGGAGTTTCCTTCCGCAGCCTCATTTAGCCTCTTCATACATCTGTTGATCAGAGGTGAAGTTACTTTAGGTTTGCTTAGTGTCTCTAATGTCGCTTTAGTGTCTGTGGCTACAGTGATAACTTGTCCGGTTAATTTTTTTCCAGGATGATATTGGCGCAGTCTGTATCACCGTGGCATGCTCATCCAGAGGAATTGAGCAATTTATACTCAGCACCCTAGAGAACACCCCAGCACCACATCCGGTGCGTGTCTTCGATCTATTATTGAATATTGTACATACTTCTTCTGGTGATGATCAATTCTTGATTGTTTCATATTTACTATTAAAGTTAAATGAAGGAGTCTTCAGGTCTAGTGTCGCAAAGTTTCTCCATCGTTTTTAATAAGAATGATGATAAGGTAATTGGTCTAAAGTATTTCGCAGCCGTGTAGTCATTTTTACATGGTTTGGGTATAAAAATGACTTTCGTTTTTCTCCATGTTGTTGTGATGTAGCCATGAGTTGTATATATCATGCAAAATTCGCATTAACTCTCTAGGTGCCCACTGTAGCAGAGCTGGAAATATGCCGTCTGGTCATGGGGATTTGTACTGCTTGAATGAGTGAATGGCCCACTCTCACTCTATGGTTTTTATTGATGTAATTTCTAACGCCAAACTCTCATTTACTTTGCTGTTTTTAACTGTATTGTCAGAACTGGATAATTGAACTTCACTGTAGACAATTTTACTTCCGGGAAAGTGTATCTCCAGCATTATCTGAAGGGTTTCAGTCTCACTCGAGATGTATGTGCCATCCATTTTTTTTTGTTTTTACTAAGGTAGTGTGGATCTTTGGATAATACTTTCTTTAGTGTGGTCGCAACGCTGGTGGATTCTATGTCCTCACAGTATTGCCTCCAGGCCTGTCTTTGCTTCTTCCATACTTCTGCTTTTTAGCTTCGTAGGTATGCTTTGTAGGCATTCCATTGCTCTGTTTTCCTACTGTTTTTCGCCTTGTTGAATAATTTGTTGACTGTCTTCTTCATATTTTCTAAGCTTTTGTTCCACCACCATGTCTGTCCTCCTCTTTTAGGAGCACTTGTTACAGCACGATTTTGCTGTAACTTAATTATATAGTTCTTGTATGTTACTATCTTGATAGGGTTTCGGTGATGACTCTCGAAGTGGAACCAGAGGGTTTTACAGCGGGTAGAGTTGTTTAGTTTATTTGGGGTTGGTTTAGTTTATTTGACAGATCTTATTTGTGTGCGATTAAACTGTGTACCTTATTGATAACTTTACCTTTTGTATTCTCAGAACATAGTTATTTTGGGCTGATTGTGTAACGGTGAGTGTCGCTCCAGGTGCTTGTGAGTGTTCCCCGGGGATTTATGCACATGACTAGCACCGTATAGGAAAGGGGATACGCGCACGCACTGGTGATACACACGGTTACACAGATCACATTTTTGTTTCATTTTTCTAACATCTTCATGCATTTTTCCTGGCCTGCCGGGATATTGGTTATGTTGTTGTGAGAACTGTCACCGATACGACTGCGATGTTGCCGGACGGTATTACAGTTTTCTTCTGTCAGGAGAGAATTTGAGCATTATGGGTTGTTTGTTGATATTTGTAAAGTGCAATTATTTGTGTTCGGTTTTTCGCTTTGAATCTTTTTTTCTTCCTAATCGTTGCACACATGTAAGAAATGTTAATACAGGGTTGCTGATTTGAGTTATGTTTAGTTTAATTTCTGTCACGTGGACTAAAGGTGCGTTGTGATTGGCCGAAAGTCGAATTCGAGGTTTTTTTTGAGTTCCGTTTTGTGAACGTTTATGTAACTTGTCTTTACACTGAACGTGTGGTGAAATAAGTTGTATTTCCAGTTGGATAGTGGATCTGTGAATTAACGGGAACTTAACTGGGATTCACGTTTAATCGTTGTCACCTTTGGTTTATGGTGAAACGGATCGCCCAAAAAGGGAGCGGATTTTCGGAATTTTCACACACGGCGTGGCACATTTGCTCATGGCGAATTTTTCGAATAAGCCACAGTCTCGTGTCACTTTTTTTCGTGTTGTAAAACAATTTACAACCGAGAAAAGTGTAAAATGCAAAAGGCGAAAGCTGCAGTTGCTCAAAATCTTCACGCAAGCACTCCAGAGATATTTCATAATACTGGCATTCCTCATACTTGTGTTTGGAGGATCTTTAAACATCACAAGTTTCATCCATATCATGTCTCCATGCACCAAAAAACTTCATGCACAAATTGATGGAAATACACTTTTAAGTTTTGTGCAGTCATTTGAAATACGCATTAATAAATGCATCGAAGTTGGAGGTCATCAGTCCGAGCATCTACTATAAATTAATTGTGATGTGTTCTGATATTCTCAGAGTACCGTCTGTTTTCTATCAGTGCAATAGTTATTTTTTAAGATTATAGAAATAAAATATTATCTTTAATTACAGTGCCATCTGCTACGATTCGAAAAAAGTTTTTCGGACAAAAGTTATTTATTTTCTGATATTTTATCCAAATAGAAAATAAAAAGTAGCGGTTTATATTTAAAATTTTAAAGTTGACTGCTATTCAGCCGCCCAGGGGAGTGGAGGGCAAAAAATATTATAACAGGATAATTTGGGGGTTTATTTGAAACATTATATATATATACATATATTATTATATATTTAGCAGTTTCAAGTTAATCTAAAAACCCTGTATACAAGGTGGAGCAATGCACAAAAAGATATTTTTTCTATTTTTATTTAAATGGAACACCCTAGATATAACCCTTTACTGTAGATTAATATGACACTTTAGCTGATAGCATTAAATGTAAACCTGATTTTAAACGTGCAAATTATCAGAGTATAAATAACTTTTTGTCATGTGTGGATTGGTCTAATTTAAATAAGTAATCCGATTTTCTGATTCTCTACGTTATAATTTATTTTGCAATTGATCTGTATGTGCAAAAAAACGGTAAATTTTGATTGCTACCCAGCCTAGTTTTCAAAAAAGTTAATTGTTATATCTAAAAAAGAAGCTAACCTCAAATTATTTAAGTGTTTTAGAACGCAATGTAATTGCTCATAATAAGTATAAATCATCTGGCAGGTGACAATTTATCAAATTTATTTGCGAAGTACTTCTCTTCTGTTTACAATCCAGATACTGATGAAACACCAATAACTTTTACTTCTAATTTAACAACAAACTTAAACAGTTTGTATACTACTCCCGAGCAAGTATTATTTGAAGGTTACTTCTGGGTAATTGTAGTAGATGACTTTACAATCCGCAATACAAACTGTTCTCTTTATCACTCACTTCCGGTATCTTCCCTGATGAGTGGAAATTAACATATGTAACACGAATCCACAAATCCTGTTATAAATCTAAGTAACCATAGACCAATTTCTATACTAGTATAACCAGTTGGCTCATGCTTTTCGCAACATTATCACCCAAAACCAACATGTTTTTTAGAAGTCGTTCCACACAAACGAATCTACTTGTATTCACTGGTTATATTGTCAAGGCTATCGAAAGTGGAGCTAAAGTGCATTCTATTTACATAGACTATAGCAAAGCTTTTGATTGCGTAAGTCACTCTACCTTATTACAATAATTGGATGGTTATGGTATAGGAGACCCTTTACTGAAATGGATAAAGTCATATTTAATTGACAGGGCTCAATCGGTTAATGACTTTGTCTCAGATACATTTTACGGAATGTCCGGTGTATCTCAAGGTTCCTATCTGGGACCATAAGCGCCCATCAATGAAGAAGGGGCCTATAATATTAGACCATACGTTGACTGACTGCGGATATTGTGAATGGTTATAGATTATTCGTATCCCAGTAGCGATGATTTTGCACATTTGGCTCTCCATTTATGTTGAAGGTCGATTCGTCAGAAAAACAAATGTTAATGAAATATCTATCCAAATTGGCCATTTCCATTAGTGTTTCACTGAAATCCATTCTGGAATAGCTGTCTGGTTCAAAAACCTCATAGTGGTACAAGAACTTGTACGATTTAAACTTGTTTATTTTTTTTCTAAATTGTGATAGTTTAAATCGTCGCCAATTTTCCGAATACAAACGCGGGGATTTGCAACGGCCGTAACAATATTGTATATTTCGTTTACATTATATCGCACAGTTTCTTTTTCCTTGGCTATATTTGAAGTATGCTTTAAACAGGGAAGCCACAGTTTAAAAACGGATCCATATTTTGTTTGGTTTGAAATCACGTTCTGGATCGTGAAAATAGCGATAGGGATGTAAACCAGCAAACAACTAATACCGAAATAAAACCACTTGAGAAATATGTTGTTTTTTCAGCAATTGTTTAAAACTTCATTATGAATTACTTGTTCTTACTAGAAGTTTTAGATATTTTTCGAAAAGTCAATTTGAGATTAATAGTAATTTTTTATCTCAAAAATTGTAAGAGGTATGTAGAGACAAATCCATATGAGTGAGTAGGTAGGCAATTAAACTGGGAATTCAAAAGAAAATGTACCGTGTTCCATTTAAAATAACAAAGTTGATAACTCCTTCCGGTACAACCGGAAGTGAATGAAAGTCAAAATATTTTTTCATGAGGAGATCACATTTAACCGTGCAATGTCGATTTTTTTCCATTTTTTCCGGGGTCCCGAAAACTTCTAATAGCCGTTGTTCGTGGCTCACCCTGTAAATGCATCACAGCTCCCGTCTGCGATAGCTCAGTTACTAATTAAAAAATTGAAATTTTGGAAACTTTACTTCAGGAAATTATTTTTGATTATACAGGGTGTCCCAAAAAAAAGAGTTACAACATGATGATATTTTTTTTAATTGCTTAATATATATTTTTTGTGTATACTGTGTTAATTTGAAAAAAAAAGATACAAATCTTCGCAACCAAAACCACTCAATCAAGGAAAATTTAGCAAAAGCAGAATGATCCCTAACAAGATTAAAACAATTCACGCCCTGGATTCGGATCACTTCCCAGTCTTGACATGCTGGGGAACCAATGGAAAAGAACCCACCAATGTCCTCAAAAGAACTGATTGGAAAAAATTCAAGGAAAAGAGTAAATCAATATTTGAACTTAAAACGCCAGAAGTAGATAACTTGGAGGAAGAGGCTGAAGATTTGACAGGGAAAATCCAATCTCTAATTGAAGAATGCTCATCTATATTACCCAACAATTTTCATAATAAATTGGGTCTAAGTAGGGAAGAAAAGGAGTTGATCAAAAAGAAGAATAGAGCAAGAATCAAAGCCAAAAAATTCGGGAGAGCGGAAGATAGGAAACTAAGCAACAAACTTCAAAGAGAAGTTAAGGAAATGCTTGAAGAAAGGAGGAATTGCATCTGGGAAGAAAAAATACATCAATCTAACGAAGACCAAGGTCGTTTTTGGAAACTCCTACAACTCACGAAGAAAAGGTCAAATCCTAATGCTCTCTTGTTTTTGAAAGACCGTTTTATTTACGATGAACAAGAAAGAACTGAAGTCCTGGCGGAACATTTCACCTCTCAATTCGACAACATAGACAATTCCGACGAAGCTACAGAAAAACAAGTTGAGAAAAATATAATCAAAATAAGAAGATCAAATATAACGGACAATATTATACTTGAAGTTGACAGGGTTAGGGAAATCATCAATCGACGATCAAACAGGAAAGCACCCGGTCCGGATGGGATCCCAAATCGTGCACTGAAGGAGCTGGATGAAAATGGTATAAAGAGAATCACTTTTCTTTTTAACAAGATAATCTGTGCAGGACAATTTCCTAAGGTTTGGAAAAGAGCAGACATAATCACCATTCCCAAAGGCTCTAAGTTACCTTCGAATCCGGACAACTTCAGGCCAATCAGCCTCATCTCTGGGTTGAGTAAAATCCTTGAAACAGTCATAAAAGACGAGATAGTGTCCCACATGGAGGAAAAAGGTATCCTCTCAGAACACCAATTTGGTTTTAGAAGTAAACTTTCTGCTGTCCAACAAGCAAATAATTTGGTTGAAAAAGCGAAGAAACTTAATAAAGTGAGACTATCTATAATGATTACCCTGTTGGACGTAGCCAAGGCCTACGACAGAGTGTGGAGAAAAGCCCTTATTTTGAAAATGTCCATAACAAACTTCCCCACGTGGATAGTTAAATTAACAGACAGCTGGTTAACAGATAGAGTCTTCAGAGTTAAGATAAACAACTCACTATCAACTTGGAGGATAGCCAAGGAAGGACTCCCACAAGGTTCCCCGATCTCACATTTTTTATACAATCTATATGTTTTTGATATGCCCAAATTTGATAATGATAAGTTTAACTTTATTTACCAATTTGCGGACGACACTGCCCTAATTTCGTGGGGATTAAACCTTGATTCCACGGCTGAAAGAGTAAGGAATGCGACCAATAAAATAATCAAATTTGGAAAGAAATGGAAAATCCGCCTCAACACGAAAAAGACGGAAATTATCCTGCTAGGTAGAAAACGCCCACTACATAAAAAGATAAAAATAGGAGATGGCTATGTTGAAACAAAGCCCAGTGTTACCTACCTAGGTGTTACAATTGACAGAAACCTCAATTTTGTCAAACATATAAAGAGAAGAAGTGCCTTGGCAAGGGAACGTGCTTACCGACTTCACAGTATTTTAATTAATGAAAAATTAAACATCAAGAACCGTATAAAAATCTTCAAGTCAATTCTCCTCCCAACTGCTTTTTACGGCGAGGAAATTGCAATCAAAGGTAATGAAGAGGCTAGGAAGAGGATGGCTAGCATTCACTCGGCCCTGTTGAGGAAAGCTCTTAATGTACCCTGGTACATCAGAACTCAAGAAGTCATGAAGGATCTAAATATCGAAGATCCACTTAAAGTTGCCACTACAAGAAGATCCCTGTTGATAGACAGGCTAAGAGACCACCATAACGAGGAAATTGCCAAACTGGCACAAGGATTGTGATACAATCCCCTTAAGGATTCATCCCGCACTCTGACCACAGAATGGGGAAAGTTTAGACACCATAAATATGCCCTAGGGCTAAATTTGGACAACAGGAGGAAAAAAAAAGATAATATATTTCGGTTCCTGAAGCCTTGAACTGCAAGTTTAGTTTAGGTAATGTGTGAAAATATCCACAAGATAAGCAAATTGTATTCGAGATGTTAGATCAGAAAACTGCTCCAGTAAATCTTGCATTTTCTTCCCATGCAGAAACAGCTCCACCTCCTCTCTTATTTCATATAATCGCCTCAGCATGTTAATTTTTTTCTACAGCCTGCTATCGGATGGAGCACCTCGGCCTTTAATTTGTTAAAACAAATTAAATAATACATTCGGTACTTAATTTTTCTAACCAACCGAATAACTGCCGACTTAGCGAAAAATATTTAAATTAAAATCACTTTTAGTAGCACAGAGTGGAAGGAATAAGGATCTTTGAAAACTTTAACGAGTATATTAAAAATAGTAACAAGAATAAAAACAAGATATACACAAGTTTTTTTTTTTTAATTTATTTTTCTAAGTGGGGAAATACATTTACGCACAAAGTATCAGTAGAAACCCCTCCCACTATCTCCTAGGACACCAACCCAGAACCGTTTCCCACATTACTTCGAGTTCCTCTCGACCGTCAACATCCCAATGGGGATCACTTCACCGACAACAGGACGGCTGCCTCAGTCACCGTACGATATGCGCAGGTTACTCTGGGGACAGCTCTCCGTTGCACATAAGCTATGCGCTTCCTGTATATTTCAATATTTATATTGTTTCCTCATATTTCTGCTCCGTACAGTAAGATGGATTGTACGACAGTCATAAGCAGACTTCGGATCACTGGTATTGGCCATGATCCTGCTTAGGGATGTTGTCACCGATTCTGCCTTCTCGGCCATTCGGCGAATATGCTCTCTAAACATCAGTTTGGAATCAACGCTTATTCCAAGGTATTTTTCTGCTGATTTCATCTGCACCGTCTCCTCTCCTACTAGCATGGGAAGTGTGGTTGGGATTCTCCTTTTTGTGAGGGTGTCAATTTCAGTTTTAGCGACTGCTAATTCGAGCCCATGTATTGACATCCATTTATTTGCCTTCCTCATGACTTGGTTTAATTTTTGTGGGCTAATTCGACTGTGCGGGATACTACCAGTGCTGTGACATCGTCCGCATAGCTGACCAGGTGCAACTCCTCAGGTATGCTCAAACGCAAAAGATTGTCATATGCGATATTCCATATATAATATAATGAATGTCGGGTGCTAGTTCTTTTATATCCACCATCTTTCGCCCGAAGTTTCTTATACATTCAATTCTTTCCTGATAGGCGATTAAATGGGGATGCTTATTTCCTTGGCCACCACGATTACGCGACTATTTAGGTTTTAATGTTTGGGCCAAATTAAAGGATATTTTTTTATTAAGCCAAGTCCACAAGGAGGAAATACATAATGTTATGGATCTTAAATGCAAAAACTTCAGCAATAGATATACTGCTATTGCTAAAGTGGAAGTCGCTGCTTATTTAATTGTATAAAATTAGGAGATTGTATTAAATATAACGCTGGGCATATTGGATAATTTTAAAGGCAGAATTTTGATATAAATTGGCATTTAAAATGTTTTTTTCATAAATACCCTTTCTACCAGTGTTATAAAAAATATTTCATTATTTAACAAAAATATAATTTTTTTTAAATTAAAAGGCGCTCCCTAAGGGTGATAAAATAATTTAATTTTGTTATTTTAGTTATAATTTATTTTATTTTAAATTTACACATAAAATTCTTGAAAAATACATTAATGATTTATAAGAATAACAATTCTTTTAATAATAACTTATAATTGAGTTTAGATATAGAAATGCGGTTTTCACCAAAATTCTTACTTTTTAACCATCTTTCTATTAACACTAAAAAACTATATCATTCCATTTTAAATTTATAAGAAAAATGTAAAAATTATCTATATTTTATGTTGGCGTCACCTAGCAGCGACAAAGTTAGTTATTTTTGTGATTGTTGTCAATAATTTTAATCAATATGATAATTTCTTTCATATGACAATAAACTCATTAAGATCGATTAAAAACAAAAGAGTTAGTTGACATTTGCTCATTACAAATTTGGACATTTCCCCACACTTTATTTTAAGACTAAGGCCAAAATGTCTAGAACATTTTTGTTTCACGAATTCATCGTAGTTTCAAAAAGTGTAGTTTTATGATACCTTTATTAGAACTTTTTAGAGATAATGGCAATATTACTATTAGATTGTTCATTGCGCCTCTGCCGGAAGAGTTAGGAATTTGAAAATTATTTCCAGAATTTTCCATTTATTTTTTATTTGAAAGCTCTAGCACTCATACCATAGTTCCTGAAATATAGCCGGTACCTTTCTTATTTGGACACCTGGTAGACATAAAAGTTTTTCCCGGCTTTATGCATAAACAATTGTCAACAAGATATACGTTATATCACTAATAAATAATTCATCATTATGTTCGGATATAAAATCGATAAAATAAAATATAAATCGTTAATTTATATTAACGATATTTTGTTCAGATATAATGAAGGTTAAGACAATTGTTGCGTCGTGGAAACTCGTCGAATAATTGAAAAATAAACTTCCACATGGTTTCCTGGCTTGGAACTATAATAATTATGAAGCATTCTCTTCCAGCTATTTAGTGGAATTTGTGACGTTCTGGTCTGATTCGCGGTTTCGCGAAAATCAATCGGGTTTTCCTTCTGACCCGCTCTATTGTTGCACGCATCGAAGCGTGTGGGCTTTAAATCGTTACGTCTGATTCGCGGTTTCGCGAAAATCAATCGGGTTTTCCTTCTGACCCGCTCTATTGTTGCACGCATCGAAGCGTGTGGGCTTTAAATCGTTACGTCACTCTTTTTTTCCGTTACTCTCCGACCGAAGATTTCTCTCGCATCGGTCCAGGCAATATACAAAATATTGTAACGAAAGTGAAAGAAGAAACTCGAAACATCACTCTAGAACGTTCCACAGAGCGCGCGACGGTAAACGCGGCGTCATCGAAAGTTCCGGAAAGTTATTTTTTTTTGCTTCTTCCTGATGATTCCATATTTAGCCAAAGGCGTATTTACGGTGGAGCTTCTTTCCCCATTCTCAGGGTCAGAATGCGGGATGTATCCTTCTGAGTTTGAAAATAAAAGTTTTCTACTACGGGAAATCGGCCCTGTGCCGAAAGGGTTCCCTTCATAGAAATGATGTTCCTTGATGACGACGAAGAACATCTTCGTTAAATTCTGTCGACGTGTGATTGCAGATGTTCTTTTTGATGTTCGTTGGATGGTTCTTCTACCAAACGATTCTTCTGAGGGTGACGGCAGCCCCCCGTCGTCCTCCGAACTGGGACCCCGACCGGGTCAGCAACCTGAACTGATCGCGCGACAGGTGTCTGTCGTTCGACGATCGGCGGTGGACTACGCGGAAAATTCGAGAAACAAGCAAGCTATATAAGCGAGCGCTAGTGGCTCTGCTGCAGTCAGTCCGAGTCAGTCTATCACGAACGTCCGAGTGCTCAACATCGCGTTGAAAATAAATGTGTTAAATGTACTCTAAATAAATAAAAAGACATTGTTTTACTTATTTCCGAGTCTGATTTAACCCAATTTCGCAACAATATGTTGACGGGACAGTGTGCCGCGAAAATTTTTTTATTACAACCCTTAAAATGATTACCTATATGAAAGAAATATCGGCCTTCAGAAGACGATAACTGCATTGCCTTACAGAGATGCTCCTGCATAAGTATTTCATTATTTGCCATTGATTGATCAATAAAGAAAAGTTTTTTTTTATCTCACAGATAACTCCTAAATTTCACTTTTAAAATTGCTTTTACTCAATCTGCAGTATTGTCTTTATTTAAAACTTGCATTTATTTAATGTATTATTTATTTATTTCACAATCACCCGGGAACGGAATCGACCCCTTCCCTGGATGCTGTGAATGGATATACGTAAATCCTATGATTCATCTTTCCTGTTTACGTTCCGATCTCGTGCTTGGAAATTGTGATTCGGCCCACACCTTGTGACACCTCTAGAAACAATGTAATTTAATCTTTGGGACAATCTATTATATCTTTCAATGTCGTTTATTTATATATTTTAATAATGTTTTGCGGCCAACAGTTTAGCGCAAATAAGAGATAACATATTTTTTGTATTTTGACTCTATTTCAGATATATGTGTGTATATATATATACAGTTTTTCTTATACGTTAGTAATTTACGTTAATATTGTTGTACTATTCTCAACCTCTGGGACACTTATTTTTGACATAAACAACGTAAACTCGGACATAAACAATACTTGTGTATACTTTCTAAATATACCAGGATAATTTTTTTAGCTATCTCCTGCTTGTATAATATACTTTTTCATACAGCGTCGGACAGTCATAATAAGTCATTGACATGACTAGCATTTAAAGTTAAAAATAGTCAGTCGTGTTTAAGACTAATCCCAGTTTGTGGAATAATCTTGTTTTCAATAGTGTTAGACACAAACAATCTACTTATTAAATATCAGTGGCGGAACCCAGCGGAGTTTTTTAAGGGGAAATGGTAGAGTGCTCAATAAAACTTCAATCTTCTCACGAAAAGCTCATGGGTAACAGTAGGAGAGTTGCGTCTTTGCTTTAAACAAATAATTTTTACCAGAGAACTGACCGCTTTAAAATATCTAAATTATTTACTTAGTGGCACGATTTAATCATACAAAAAAAATATGAAAAAGGCTTACCTCACACAAACAATCGTCAATAAAAATGAATGGTATGTTTAGAGCGGCAGAGCTGCATATTAGATAAAACGATACTAACATTGTGTCAACTCCAAATGTCTTCGTGATAAAAAATTTGAAGACCATCGATAAATCCAATCCGCATTCCGCCGTTAGAACAATAAAATATACATAAAAGAAAGGCCTGAGTGTTTGTACCATCTTTATAGAAACATTGCGTATTTTCAGGTAAACGAGTTCACAGCAACTGAAATATTAATACATTTAAATTTACAAAAAATTAACGGTTTGTATTAGGATGTATGAGAAATATGTCGACGCAATAAATGCATAATGTGGAGAAATCTGTATTTTTTTTAATTTAATAAAGAACACCAAAATAATTAATTATCTATCAATCATTTTCTCATTTGCTACTGTAAGCAATTTAAAACAAATGTAAATTAAAACAACTACATCTCGGGGCTTTACCCGTCCAGACATTAAATTACATAATGGACACTAGAAATAACAGCCTCATAATATACGAGTATCTATGAAATATTAAAAATTTACCAAACAAATAAAAGCACATACTAAATCGAATAACTTTAAATTGTCGACCAGATTAAGTTTAATTGTATTCACGATTTTGTGATCGTAAACAATTTTGACGTTATTATTCTCAAAAGTTTCATAAGCAATTTCAAAGCATGCTACAAACATAAATGTTATTTATTAAAATGTCATATCAAAGCTAATCATGAAACTAAAACTAATTGTTTTAATCAATAATATAATTTTTTTGCTATGATTGACATTTCTTTAATTTAATAACGCCCTAATTAGGTAAAAAATTAACATAGTAGAAATTGTGTTTATTCTTAATTTAATATTGTTCGTTTTTGGTTGTTTGTCTTATTTTTGAATTTAAAGTTAATGAAATTATTTATTTCATAATTCAAATGGTTCAGTTTCAATACGAAATTGATGAAATGTGTTTTAATCCAATATAGTAATATTTTTTTCACACTATGCGATCAAAGATGTAGCCATATTTCTAACTCACGCTGTATAATTATCTAGTGGTTAAAAATTGCAACACAAAATCTAAAATTTAATAATTTGATTTTTTTGTATGAATAAAATTAGTATGGCCGTTTAGTTATTTAAATGAATTACTCAAGGAAAAATAAATTATTTATTATAAATCTATACTCTACAGTAACGATTTTAAGAAGCAGGGACCGACTAATGACCTTATCAGTCGAAACCTGTAAAGTGAAAAGAGTCGCACACTTCGTCCGTAACTGGATTCCTTCTTCTACAACACCAAAATTTTATTAATTACAAATTAAAATTTAAATCATTAAAGGAAGGCGAATTTCCTTGTCTATTGTAATATATAGTAATATTAATAAGATATATAGAAATAAAGGATCTGAAATTAAAAAGTATTAAAGATGTTATTTATTTAAAGCAACATGCTCCTTGGCTCACTAATACTCTTAATCTACATATACAGGGTGGGCTACGAATAACGGTCAGTAAAAGTTTTCGGGGTTCCTGAACGCAACATTTTGAAAGAAAATCTAAATTGCACGGTTGAATGTGACAAGCCCATGGAAAATATTTTGACTTACTGTCACTTCCGGTTGTACCGGAAATGGCTACCAACTATGTTATTTTAAATAGAACATCCTATATTTTTCTTTTTTCGTATTCCCCTTTCAATTGCCTACCCACTCATGTCGATTTATGTCTACATAACTCTTACAGTTTTTGAGATACAAATTTATTTGTCAAGTTTTAACCTAAAATTGACGTTCCATGAGGTGGTCGCATTCAACTGTGCAATGTATTTTTTTTTTCAAATTATTTTGTGGCCATTAAAAGTTTTCGGGGTTCCTATAAAAGAATGGCGTATCATAGTTATATATTTTTTAATAGAATACCCCATATTTTATATTTTTTTCATAAACCTAATAATTTTTGAAATATTTATATGCTGTGCAAATAAAAAAATCGTTTATCACATAAAAATCCTCTATCCTCTAATATTAGGAATGCAAAATATCATTAACCAACACATTTTTTTCTCATTTTAGTATCCAAATGCATTATTAATTTTAGGTCAAATAAAATCTATCCTAATATGACTAAAATGGCTTTAATTTTAAAATAGTAACTATAGAAAAATAACGAATACTTCGATTATAATTCAATCAATACGTCACTTAATTAAATTTTGCATCGAACAATCATATTTCCGAAGATTATGGAAGGTAGAGCATATAACTCAAATGCCAAAAAGGAAAGCTTCTGCGTCATTTAATTATCTAAGACAAACAAGTTTTATCTACAATATAATGAGAACATTTTTTTAATAAGATGGTTGATTTTATTGAAAGTAATGAACTGCTTACACCAACATTTTCTCTAAAATTAATTTAGTGGAAGTTATAGTTGTATCACTGTATGCTTAATTAATTTCTCACTTAACCCTTGGTGAAACATTTTTGAATTAATTCAGGATAATTTAATTACAATTAAAACACTTGGTTTGTTGCAATTTGGTTGAATTAATTAATAACAAATGTTCAACGGGATTCGCACAACACTGTATCGAGAATGTGATTATTTTTTAACACAACAGATTGTAAAGTTTTATACTCGGACAACAAAGGGCGATACCTAAACTTCCGCGGGGATTTTGAACTTAGAAAGGCGCTAAAGCGGGGTAAACCAATTGTAAATAATATGGATGAGATTTGGAACTCTCGTATAACCCCCGCATTTTTTATGTGATTTTATGATAGCATGATTTTGTATATAAATTTAGTTGTTAAAAAATTGTGTACATTCCTCGCTGAAGATGACCATTGGTCGGAACTAGTCGGAGAAAATATAAATAAGTGAAACGAACGAAGTGTTTTAATTTCAATTACATTATTCAGAATTATATGTACCACTATTCTAATAAATTTAATTAAATCTAGCTAGTGTTTACTATCTTATCTAATACTGCTTGGCTACAGCAAGTTCTTGGACAATATATGCCATGATCTTTTAGTTAACTATTTCATACGTAGAAAAAAATATTTATTCACTTGGTCACAGTTACTTAAATAAATTGAATAAAAAGAACTCGAAAATAATTAATAAATTATTTCCTCTTTAGCCGCTGTGACATTTTGACTTAAATACTTCAAACAATTGCTCAATAATGGACATTTACTGTTGCATAGTAATAACATTGTATAATTCAATAATTTTTGAAAAAAAAAAAAAAATAATTGATTGTTACTCAGTTTCGAATTCATAGATTCCAAGATTGTCGTATTTCTCTTCTGGGCTTTATAAATTGTAAACACATTTCTCACTTATACTTAGAAACATTAATATCCATATTGATATTTTAATATCACTGTGAGGTTCTGACATATAATATCTTTTTAATGTAATCATGTAATCATATCTTATGATATGGTTTTTTTTATACAGGGTGGGCCATTTAGTGGTTTCTTTTTAAAAATGTAATAAAATGGACAAAAATATTTTTTTTACATGTATCATGGCTTTATTAGTAAGACAAACATTCCCATTAATTATGGAACATAACTTCGTTCAAGTGGCTGCCTCGGCACTTCTTCAATTTCATTAAAAAAAAGTCGGATAGCATGGCTTTGTAACGCTCACCGTTGACCGAAACGCTGTTCTAAGCCTCATTTTCGAAGAAAAATGGTCCTATCCACAATCCGCACCAAACTGTCACTCTCCGGGTATGCATTGGCTTCTCGACAATAACGTACGGGTTTTTCGAGCCCCAGATGCGGCAATTTTGTTTGTTAACGTAGCCGCCAAGATGAAAATGCACCTCGTCAGAAAAGATTATTTTTTCGCCCAAAATCGTTGTCCAATTCAAGCTGATCTAAGGCAGAAACTGAGAAGCGATAACGTAGCGGATGGTCATGCGCCTTTAATTGCCGAGTCAATTGGACCTTATAAGCGAATAATCCGAGATCTTTGTGCAGAATTCTCCTCAGGCTAGTGCGTGCAATGTTGATCTGTTGAGATCGACGGCAAGTTGATGTTCGTGGATTGAGTCTCACACTCTCGGTTACAGCAGCCACATTCTCGTTTGTGCGCACCGTACGAGAACGAGGACCATGAGTGTTTTCCACTAGCATGCCAGTCTCACGAACTTTTTGCACAAACTTGCGACAGCAGGCGCGGTGGGCGATTCATTTCGGCCAAAACTGTTTTTCAACAAACGCACTGTTTGGGCTACATAGCACTCACTTTGGAAATAAGTTTGCAATATTTCTTTCCCAACGTTGTTCAAGCGTAAAGCGACTCATTTCGTACCGCGGAGAAATAATACCGAATTTCCGTCAAGATTTCGAGCGGGAAAAAGATGCCAGTGTCTAAATAACCTATGATTTAAAAATAAACCACTAGATGGCCCACCCTTTAAATTTCTTTGCGTAAACAGTTATACTGGTTTAAGTGGTAGAATAGTCATTAGGATATTGTAATTATTATTTTTTATAAAGACGTTTATTATTATTCTGTTCTGGACCTTCAAACAAACAGTGAATTAGAAGTCTGAATAGAGCACTTCAAAATATTTTTCATTAGAGATTAGTTTAACTCTATACTGAAACATTCCGAAACCAACCTTATTTATAGCCTTCTTTAGCTAGCAGATAAACATTGATACAACTATTCTTCTTTCACTCTTCTTCCAGATGGCAATGTAGAAAGTAGAATAATTTTAAAAAGCCTAGTTCTCAATATATTTAAAACTGTTTCACTATGATTCATTTATTAGAAAATAAAGTTATCCTATTTAATACATAATAAATTGTGTGAAATAGTCGAGTATATAAATTTTATTAAATAATTAAAACGAACATTTTATTTCTAAACTAAATTACAAAATGACAATGAACTATTCATCGAGAATAAAGTCATATCAAAGTGTAGTGAAGTGTTGGTGTATTGGATTTGTTTTTCAATAATTTTCAGTTTTACAATAATTTATTCAAACAGTCTAGATTGTATATCAAAAAGCCATCAGTTATCATTATTGATTAAAATCGCGCGCTTTCAGTTTTATTTGCATTTATACATTTTAATATTTTTTATTGTTGTGCCGCTAAAATGATTTCATTAACCAACAACCGATTTAATTATAATGTTTATGGGTGAGTCACCAAAGTGCCGGTCTTCGATATCTTCTTTGTCGTTAGATATTCAGCAATATTTTTTTTAATAAAACTTACTCGACTACTGAAGGCGTATAAAGTAAAATTATTTTCATATACACAGGGTGTCCCATTATCCCGGAATTCATATCAACTTTGTTACTTCAAATGGAACACCCTACATATTATTATTTATTGAATTCCAATATAAATTATCTTTACATCAATATAACCTAGTTAGTTGGTAGTTTTGACTACCCGTTACTACAGAAAAAAATATTTTCTAAAAATGTTGACAGTTGTAGTAGTATACTAAAAATATCATAGCTTTTTTGTGTTTTATGATTTTTTTTACACATATAAAGATAAAACTATTCCTTTTTTTTTAAATGTTTTCGAAAATTAATTTTAAAATGTGACTTTTCAAACGGACGTAATTTAATTTTACTTTTGTATTTTTTTTTTTATTGTAATAAAATGATGGGAATATTTAGTTAAGCATATTATATAATTTTAATAATGAATTTAATGGTTGGACATGAAAACAATAAAAATGAAAAAATCATTTTTGCAATCCATATTAATAATACGAATGTGTCAATTAAAATTTGTTTATAAATGTAATGATTCCAACTGGGGTATATACAGAATATATTTAAAAAAAAAATAAGTAAAGAAGGTAATAATTAAATAACGGAAATTATCTATACACTGTATCTGTACTGCGGCATTTTTGTTTGTTTATATTTTGTACAATGTAATTGATTCATATTTTGACGGGGAAGTCCTACACGCGCTAGGCCTCAATTTTCCGTAAACGCTACATTATGCATAAAGAACTTTCTTTTGTACAAGATAAATGTTGAGATTTCAGATGGGGAAGTCCCGAACGTGTTTGAACCCGAAATTATACAGAATTAAAAATTAAGCGAAAATAGTTTTACTTTGTATAGCGTAAATATTATTATTATGGCGGGGAAATCCCGCACGCGCTTGAACCAAATTTATGTGAAATCGACTCATTAGCGAAAATCTTATGCGTGAGAACGAGTATGGGTTTGCAAAAATGTGGGAGCATTGATGACCATATTTGGGCAGAGGGGATAAATCGTAGAATAATCAAAATTGGGTTTCAAAGAGAAACAGCAAAGAAAAATCGGGGATTTCGGAAGTTGATTGCGGTGGTGAAGAGACGTGCGATGGGAATTAAATAAAAAAACATTCAAAGTAGTCGTGGGTCGAACGGACGTGTAATAGAATTTAGATAAATCAAAATAAATCGATAAAGAAAAAAGTCGAGAATTGGTCGCGGTAGCATGATTTAAAGTTATACAATCGGCAATAATCGTAAAAAATGTAAGTCATGTAAGTAAAAAAAAATATATTAAACAGAAGCAATTATTCAAACTTAAAATGAAAATTGATTTAATTTGTTTTTTTTTTATATTAACTGATTTAATGATTTATGGAGATATGGAATGAAAAAACATTTCCAAAAGTAAATGCTTGAGGTTTGTACCCGATAGTCTTTTGCGCCTGAAAACGCAATTGACGGACTTGGGCCGAACTAATCGGCAAACAAAGAATCACACAATTACAAGAAATAATTGAATTACAAATATTTTCAAAAGTAAATGCTTAAGGTTTTTACCCGTTAGTCTTTTGCGCCTGAAAACGCAATTGACGGACTTTGACCGAACTAATCGGCAAACAAAGAATTACACAACGAAGGGAAAATGTATAACATAAGATACACCTAATCGAACGAATATATCGAATTCTATATCTTGATAAAAAAGAATAAAAATAAAAAAGTAAGAAAATATTAAAATAAATTTACTTTTATTAAATAAAAATGATTTGAAAATAATTAATAAATTATTTTCACATTTAGCTCTGTGACTATAGACTTACCTACGTAAGTACGTTAAACAAATGCACATTAAAACAACTACTTCCCGGGCAAATACCCACGCCGGACATTGAATTACATAATGTACACCTGCTGCTGCATATCAACAATATTGAATAATGCAACAATTTTTTTTTTTTTTTTGATCCGAGAAAAATTTTATGTAAAAACAACAAAAGGAACGTTACACAATATAAGGCCATCTGCAGACACGTGTTTCGGGATCTATCCCTCGTCAGTACAGCTATGCCTTACATAATTTAAAGATGTTAAAATAAATCAATTAAATTAATTCAAATACAATCAGCATAATTAAATCAGTTATATTAAATCAAATTAAACTAAATCAATTTAAATTAAATTAAACCAAATTAATTCAATTTAAATCAAAACCGAATAAAATTAAACGAAAAGAATTGAATCAAATTAATTAAAAAGAGCGACCCTCACCTGCCGCGCGCTGAGATAGTAATGACCGGCGAAGGAGGACGTGCGCTCGTGTATTGTTGTTATCGCAAATTCACAAAAAACTTCTCTCGGTTCGGATTTGAATAAATGTCTCGCTGGCCATTAATATAAATAGAAAACAGTATTCATTCACTTGGTCACAGTTATTTAAATATATTAAATAAAAATGATTTGAAAATAATTAATAAATATAGTCACAGAGCTAAATGTGAAAATAATTTATTAATTATTTTCAAATCATTTTTATTTAATATATTTAAATAACTGTGACCAAGTGAATGAATACTGTTTTCTATTTATAAATTTACTTTAATCAAGTCATGCTCCGAGGTGGGTTATTTTTAGTGGGTTTTTTCCAACCTCTCGAAGCGAATGCGGAGCAGAAGCGCGTACGCCCCACATACATTTTTTTTTAGTTTAAAAGAAAAATGCTTGTGGCCCTCTAATTAATTTATTAAAACAATAAGGCGTTAACATTCAATGATAATGTAAAATAATTGTCAAATGAATTATGCCTTAAATTAATTAAAACAGGTGCTGCTTGTATTTAAACTCACTCAATGTCTTTTATTTGTTGTCCTTTCATTTATCCTTTATAAACAGTAAAACAACACGGTAAGTACGAAAATGCATATTTACGCAAATATCGAACCTGGCAAAGAATTTTGGGTTATTACACACAACAAAAACACAACGTAGGTATGAATCGAAAAATATATTTGCAACAGACTGGGGGTTCAACTATTTCATAAACAAAAGCCTATCAGAATAACTGTTAATAATAATTATTAAATTAGGCAATAGATGGCGCTTAATGTTACCTTGTCATATTAAACTAATAATGATTATGATAAAAATGCACAAAAATGGATATATCTTGAAAACTATTATGTTTACGTGAAAAATACCTTTATACTTTTTAAAAGGCAATAACATTTCCTACAAGATTGGGTTATTAGATGTATTGTGTGCCATTTAAAATAGTCAAGAAATTCGACATTGAATGTGTTTCTGGAGTTACGTTAAATTATAAAATCATCTTAAGATTTTATATTCCCGTAAATAGTCTAAAATAATCACCTATCAGTCTGATACAAAATTCACTAATTTGAAAGTTATGATTCTTTTTCAATCAATTTTTCCAAAAGTATTTAAATATTTCAAAAATTATTATTAGCTTTGGTATATGAATTTATTATAAAAGTTAATTTTGTTTTTGATGCAGAGTCTAAAAAATATATAAAATATGGGGTATTCCATTAGAAAAAATATAACTATGATACGCCATGATTTTATGGGACACCATGTATATTTAAAACTAATTTTAAAATATGGTCCTAATAGCCCTACATACGCCTGCAAAAGCCGATTTTGAAAAAAAATATTCCATTTAATCGCGCATGCTCAGACACCTTGTATAATAAACTATCATTATTAAAAATGTATACATATATTTATAATGCGAGTCGCGGATCGCTTATGTATTACTACATATTACCCACACCCGACCCGCTACCCGACACCAAGGCTGGTCGAGTATAGAAGGTAAGCATATCGACGCGCGTTTCGGCTTGTGACGTCACAGGTGTCCACAGACGAATCCCACTATACTCATAAAATGTATACATTTTGTAAATTACACTGTAGCATTTCAAATTCAAAACGCGCAAATACGGTTGCATATAAAATGAGACCGCGATTTAATTAATTGTTTTTTTTTAAATTGACCGCGCGCGCAGTACCGGCCGGGCGAAGAGGGCCAGAGAGTGGAGAGCGCCGTGAGGCGTAGAGCTGAATCTCGTTGCCGTTGCTTAAAGTTTGATTAATTATTTATCTTGCCGTTTTCGTACCATCTGAGGTGAGTCAAAAAAATGAGAAATAATAACAAATTTTTATATGCGCTCACGAATCACGCAGGTAATTACCATTGAGGCTCCTGGCCGTCAAATTCCCGCAAGACATAATACAGTTCCGCCATATCAAATCGTGTCACTCGGCGTTATCTTCTTGCGGACCGAGGAGTTTTTTTTTCTTCTTGGAACTTTTTGTGGATGTTACCGCATTCAGTAGCCTGTCCTGATAGAACCACAATCGAGAGTACGGAAGTAGCCCGACTATCGCGTCGATCCGATTGATGAGGACTTTGGTAGGACTTCTGTCCAAACAGATAAGTTTTTTTTTATTTGTCAGCGAGTGCCGGTTAGTAAAATTCGAGTTTGGAGAGTTAAGACAGTGCGGCAAATTGCGTATTTGAACTCTGTTTACTAAGTATCGTCCTAGAGTAATACCTCTAGGTGGCGCCCATAGTTTTAATTTTGATTATTTTTTTTGAAGCCCTTAATTTTGTTTAATTTTTGTTACTAATTTTAACTGTGAGAAGACGCGTTAATTTATTATTATCATTATTGTTTGTTATTAAGAAGGTACAATTTATTTTTTATTAAATTCTTTATTATTTAGTTAATTGTGCTCATCATTTTTATTTATTTTGAACCACTACCCAGCTCAACATTTATTTTATCCTGAGCAGCCGCCACAACACAGCCTCATAAAGAAATTAGAACTTTAATCTGTAAAAATTTTTGAATTAAGTCTTAGATGAAGCTGTGTGTTTAAATTAAGCTTTTAATGTACATTTCGTGAATATTACACGAGAAAACAGCAAAAATTTAACTGCAAATGCCATTTAGTTCTAGGTTTCCGGAGTTTCATATCTCGTTCTTCAGTGAGATTACTACAATAACAATTATTTAAAATGCAAATATATTGCTTTTACTTAGAAAAACATTTGTTACTTAACTTTAAACTTTTTGTGTAGTAAATAATCTTTATCGTCCATGAATGAACCAAGAAATTCCGAAGCTTGGAGTTGAATAAATCAATTAGATTTAAATAGTGTATCATTAGTGGTATAATTATCACTTACATGTTTTATGTTTTCTCAATATGTACAATCATTATTTCTCTATGTAAAAAGATGTGTGATCCGATTAGACGATAACTTTAAGAATGACTAGTTATGCAGATTATTTTACTGTGATTTATTTAAAATGAACGAAATTATGTTTTAATATCAAATTAATTTTATTATAAAATAAATAAATAACAACACAGTAAAAATACAACCTCTAGAGACTATGGAAAATGTTGTAGGCCGATAACATTTAATGCAACGAACACGTTTTAAGTGAACCTCGAAACATGTTTCCAACTTAAATTTAAAAATTACTAAATAAAGGCAATTTAGATATTTTTTTATTCAAAATATTTTATACATTTTAAATTGTAATATATAAAATGTACAATATTTAATCTATTTAAGTTTCGACCGCTAGATTTTATACATTAAATTAACTTATATTTTTCTCATTTTTAAAATGAAGTTAACTTGATGTATTTGGATTAAACGGAGCATTACGATTTAATCCAGATGTTATGTAATTGTTCATTCTGGGGAAATTTAAAATGAGCTATTTTAACACGCATCACCTTCGAAAATCAATGATTAATTTTGCAACCTGTAACAGCTCAAGTTGACAGTGTCTAAAAATTAATGAAACTATTAAATATATTATTTCGAATAGAATTTTTATTTAATTTATATTCATAGAACGTTTTTTTTACAAAATTGCTAAAAATCATTGGTGACAAGTAAAACATTTTAGTATTAAATTATTTTTAGCTTTTATTTTTCTTTAAGTTTTGATACACTGAATTAATTTAATTATTGTCGTAAAATCATAAAAAAAGAATTAAATATTTGTATAATATTATTAGCTTCACCTACTTTTATAATAAGATTATTTTTAGTTTAATAAAATATCCAAAAGTCAATAAAAAACACAGAAACTATCACGAAATTCAACAATACAAATAATAACACTATAAACAGACGTCAAACACAACCAACAAATTGAATAAGAGCGGGAAGCTATGACGTCATCGGTGTCTATCGAGTTTTTTTTTTTACCCGGTCCGCTGTAGGATAGTACCAAGAACAACGAAACTGTCCAATTAATACATACTGTAACCAAAGTGAAAGAAGCAATTGGAAAAACACTTTGGAATGTTCCACCGAGCGCGCAACGGTAAACGTGGCCTTATCGAAAGTTCTGGAAATTTCGAGAAACAAGCACGCTATATAAGCGCGCTAGTGGGATTCTATTACGAAAGTCCGAGTGCTCAACATCTAGTTATAAATAAATAATGACATTGTGATGTTAATAAATATGTTTAGTGTACTGTAAATAAATAAATAGACATTGGTTTACTTATTTCCGAGTCTGATTAAATCCGATTTAGTAACAATACATAAGTAAGATAAACTCTCTTTTGAAACCAACATATTTAATTTATAAAAAGCTAATACATAGACTACAATTAAAGAACCTGTCGCTTCCGAAATTGTACTGTTTGACCTACAAACAAGGCAACAAATGGAGACCCATCTTCTCGAATATAAACTCACCAAAAATATCACTGGTGTGTAAAAGCGGTTTGTTTATCATATACAGAGTTTTTTTTTAGCGGAAGTTTACACCTGCAAAATTGTCCTAGTTGAAGGAATCGGTAGTTCGGGATACTCGGGTTGAAAAATGTTTCCTACTCCTCTTATGCTGCAGAAATTGTAATATATTATTATAAATTCTGTTATTATTTTTCATTCGTATATATTTTTGACGAAATATGTCATATAGTTTGAAGTCCAGCCATAGATATTGAATTATTTGGCATATGTTATGGGCAACTAAACGCGTTTGACTCGCGTATTTGCAGGTATATAGAGGGGAAATGTATACTAATAAAAAAAGCTCTCTGTATTTCAGCTTGTCTCATTACGTTTTCGTTATACCACAATCGACCAGCACAGAGAGAACTTGGTTGCGCACCTAATATAAAAAAATCCGTTGAGTTAACTAACAATTATAATCATTAAAAATTGAAGAAAATAACTTAGCGGTTTCCTTTGACGCAGAAGCTCCATTTACAAATATTTCTATTAACAAGACAATTAAGATTTAAAAATAACCTTCTAGATAATTCTATTCCACAATACTATTGGAATGGAATACCTTCTAGTTTAATAACAAGTTTTATAAGCAAACTTTTGGAACAATCATGTGTAATCCATTGTCACCTTACTTAGCAAACATTTGTATTAATAATTTAGAAAAAACGCTCGAAAAATAAAACACCCGGCTTTTCAAGAGTTTGGTTTAGGTACGTAAATGATGTAATATCCGTTATAAATTAAATTAGAAGTTAATTACATCTGTAATTAACTTCTAATCGAGGTTAAACGATTTGTCCCCGAGCATCTCATTTACATTTACGAAATTGAAAATAATAAGCAAATCTCGTTTCTAGATTTAATAATAATTAAAAATATAGATACACAAACATTTAACTTCAATTTATACCGTAAATAAACACATACATAGAACTAAATACACTCTTCATCAACAACGCCCTTTAAATATAAGCTCGCATTAAGCAATAAACTTACCCATTTCAATAGAAAATAGAGAACAACAATTAACATTCATTAGAAACATTGCAAATTCATTAGGATACAAAACATACAGCGATGGAAAAAAACGAATTAATAAACACATTAAGAACCACAGGATAAAAATAGCTCAGGGCTAAATAAAATTAGATTAATTATTAAACAAAAATTCAGTAAAAAGATAATTTAAACAAATCAGAAGTCTACAAGATTCAATGCAATAATTGCGATAAAGTCTAGATAGGTCAAACTCAACGGAATTTAACAAAGAGATTTAAGGAACGCACATATCATATAAAAAATAGAAACCCAGAAATATCAGCAATAGCATTTTATAACTACGAAACCGACCATCAGTTCCCAATAAAAAAAATGTAAATTATTAAAACAATCAAATAGTTGACAATTAAATATGTTGGAATCAATACATATATATATCGACAATCTTTAATACCGTACATCTCCAATAGGCAACCGGCATTATAAGATTAAGGTTTTCCAATTAATCCCCACGAGGTATATTTAAACAATTGTAAAGTAGTTTAAGGTAGAATACCTTAAACTACAATTGTTGTTATTGAAAATGAGCACGTAGTATTCGAAATGTACTTACAATTAAAAATTTAAATGTGAAAAAATAAATAAGCAAGTGTTTTAATTTCAGTTTTATAACTTCATATAATTCAAAAGCAAATAGTGAATAACTATGTTATATTAATGTAAAGACAATTTAAAGAGGAATCGGATAAAAATATGATATATTGGGTGTTCCATAGAAAATAATAAAGTTGATATGTAAATAATTTTACAATATGCGCCTTAAGGTTGCGGTTTAGTGGATAAAGATAGCTATATAGTAAAATGGAAATAATCGTTTGAAAATAGAGCTATTCTTTTGGATTTCATAATATGAATGTGTATTTACATTTTTTATCTACCAAGTATAAAGGATCAGTCTAAATAAAAAATAAATCGTTAATTTTCGTGTATTACGTCAATTTACTAGTTTAAGTTAGAAAAGAAAATTGTAAGATATAATGAAATTAATAGGTCATGTCTGCTATGTTATTTGAATGCAGAATTTAGTGAAATCCTTTAAATTTTCATTGCACAAGTTTTTATTAGCAAAAATTTAATTTAAAATTTGCTATAAATTTGATCAATTTTCATTGTTTTTCATAACTATTTTTCAAAGAAACTAAACATTAAAATAACTTTTAATTTATCTGATGAAATTCCTGCTTATTTTAAGATTATTTTAATGTATAATACAATATTGTTCATTGATCACAACAACAATCTAACTCAAATTAGTGATTGCCCATATTTGTATAGTTATCTCTTTCTTCTAAACAGCACCCTTAAGAGGTCAGTTTTATTAATAAATAAATGCTGAATTTCTAGCGATTAGGGAGATATTGAAGACTTATACTGAATATTGTAGATATTGAACAGTATTATTTTCCGTCACCATCTCTTTTTACACATTTAGGTAGGGGGTTGATTAAAAAATATTTTATTTATACAGAAAAGGATTATTTGTCACGGACAATTTTTGACGGATTAAAAATTGTTTTTTTTTAAGAATTCGAATTTACCGTATTGCTTCCAAAGATATGGATTATTTATTCAATACAAATTTTATCAATTATTATTTATACCGTTCAACAAGTCAACATAGAATAGTATTTTTGTAAGTAGGAGGAGGACAAAATAAATCGTAATAATTATTTATATACCTCAAAATTCGAAAATAAATTCCTTTCCATTAAACCCCATTTTTCAACTCTTGACGAATTAAATTCATATTTATAATCAATTATGGAACGTGTTGGTAAACTGCGCGCCGGTTTAATAATATTCCACTCAGAAATAAGTTACAAGAAGATATAGTAGGAAGGCTTTTATTCATAAAATATAATTTGCCATTTAATAATATTGAAACAGGCAGAAAACCACTGGTCGATAGCCAATTTGTGAAATTTTTAATTATTAATGTAGTTGAATAGTTTTCCAACGTCTTGTTATTATATTGTTTGTATTTCACAAATTAAGATGTGCGTATATATAGTATTCAAAAACATTTATAATTTCGTAGTACTTAAATTACAAAATATAAATTAGTTCCGTTAAAATTAAATAATCTTACATTATCTATATCAGCTGATTAATATCGCCTTACGTGAAAGTCTTCCATAACCTCATTGTTGTAAATGAGGTGTAACAGTTTAACATAATTTAAACAACATACATTTACACGATTTGTGCAGTTCTTTGTTAAGTACATGAATAAATTATGAACATACCTCTTACTGATTGATTTTGTTCAAATTTATACCATCATAATTTCAAGTGTTTTAAAATGTTTGACTTAAAGTAAAAAATTGTTTATCAATTAAAAAAAAACTTCATACCTAATTTTGTGTTGCAATTTTCAATTTACTTTGTATTTATTTACCGTATTTTATGCAAAGGACAAATTTTAATAAAATCAATTTCACTTTGCGGGTCAAAACAGAGGCTGCAATGCAAGTTCTTATCGACGATGTTATCTTCCAAAAAATCATTCATAACCTTGATGCTGGAGTTTACTAGAATAACAAGAATGGCAAATAAAGTTATCACTGATAAAGCGAAGTAGCAAAGAAGCTTCGATTTAATGGTGTGCTTCACAGTATCAACCGTGAAAATCAGGCAGTAAACGAAAAAACAGGGAATCGCCATCAACATTACCAAATTGCAAAGGATCGTACAAACTACCAGCATGAAATCCATCGATCTCACAATATTAATTGATTTCAACAACGCTTTAATTTCGTGTATTTCTTTCAAAATTTCTATTATTTTTGCTTGTAATAAAAACATGATCGTCGGACCGATTATCAAAGCGACAAACACCAGACAGTATTGAATAATTTCAGCTATATTCTGCGACATTGTCTCATAATTCAGATTCGGGCGCAGGATCCAGCATATTAAAAGCACGAAGCAATACCACGTCACTAATTTTAATTTAGCGCTGAAAGAAAAATCGGGCGTTAACGTAGATTCACGTCCGTTGTATTTTATATAATTACAAAACGTTATTTTAGCTAAAACGAATATTAATTTGTAGCTATTATCGAGAGCGAATCGCATTTTACCAGCTTTTCTCTGCACAAGCCTTAATTATTTGATTAACGCCAGTTTAACTTTACAAGTTTATTCTGACTTCAGTGGTAATAACATGTTAAACAATTATTATTACATTTACATCCACACTCTTGATGGGCTCGGGATTATATAATCTATAATACAAAAATGAGTCTTTATAAAAGTATAATGTCCTTTTCTGGATAAATAAACGCATTATTATATAATGATAAATGGCCCCCATAATTGCATTCTTAAAAGGATTACGTCTAATATTGCTTATCATTTATTATTATTGTGTTTGAATTAATGATTTCCATTTGTGATCATGGAATTCTTGCCTTTCCCATTAATTTCATATACGCACGCTATAATTTGTAACTGTGATTAAAATAGTGTTGCCTTTTTTTTAAATTTAGAACTTAGATTTCAAATATTTTTCGAAAATACAGGGCTATTCGTCCTTTCCTCTAATATACAAAAACCTACATACAATGGCTTATTGTAAATAATTTTTACAACTGACATTTCAACCGCTATCAAATTTTCACAAAATATTTTTGTAGACTTATAATTTGGCTTTGCGACAAAAACTTCCGCCCCTGGTTTTCTATAACGTGTCTCCCAATGAATTAATAAACGAATGTCAACTCTGTTTTCAACATTTTCCATAGTTTTTCTGTATTGAAATCAATATATTGCTGCATCCAATTACTTTGTTCAAACTCTACAATTCCATGATAGCGTTTTAATATTAATCCATGATTAATGCACTGCTTTAAATTTCTATAATGTATTATGTATCGCTCCTTATCATACAACGTTGGTATTAATTTTTTATGTTTAGAATTTGGAGGTGCACGCAATTCGGCACAAAATGGCAAGTCGTTATGCAAATCATATTAATATTAAGGGTATTCTAAATCAACTTCCAAAACATACCCTTTACTTGAGTCATCATCAATCCTCAACACGTCAAAATGTTCTATTTCATAATCTTCTAGCCATCGAAATTTACCTGTAGGCAGTTTAGATTGCATTGCAAATCCATACAGGTTCGTAGCGTCTAGATTTGCATTATAAGAGGAAGGTTGATCATCATTGAAATCAAATAAAAAATTATTATTAGCTTCCGCTTTTCGCCGAGAGCACATACTAAGACCCCCACGAATACCCCTTTAAAAAAAGAAAACCATATCTGTGTCTGTAAGTAACTCCAATTGAACCCCAGACATTTTTAATAAGGCATCCCACCTGAACCCTGCCGCGGTAAAATAATGTGCTGGGTCTAATGAGTAATATTGCAATGAAACACGACGATAATTTTCAAAAATATCAGCTAAAAATAATACATCTGATGTTAAGTAAACTAGGGAATAATCTCTCAATGTTTTACAATTAAATAATTGCCACACAATCTGAGCTCTATTGAAACTATTCAACGATATATCTGAATTGGTTAGCGAGTCATAAAATTCTTTGCGTTCTGGAAGCTGCGGATAAAGGATTTTTTCTAAAGAATCCATATGGAAAAATTCCCTTTTGTCTTATTAAATTAAACTTTTCGTTATCAGGAAAATATTTTCTAATCTGTTCACATTGATTATATTCTAAATAACTTCCTAATTTTGCTAATGAGCAAGATAAAAAAAAAAGAATCTACAAACCTTAGGTTTATAAATATTCGTATCACTTTACCTTTCTGGTCTTTCAAATAATCAACGTGAACTTTTTTAGTAAACGAAATGTATTTTTCTTTGTTTTGAGCAATAACGTCAACATCTTCATTATTCATGGCAATGTTCTTAACGAACATGTGAGAATCGTAATTGGAAAGATTATGAAAAAATACTGGAATAGATTTTGAAATTTTATAATTGACATTGCAATTTGAATGTGCAGGACCTCGAAACAAACCAGTTAAATGGTCGTGATCATGGACTTTATCTTGAACATTTTTAATTACTTTTTTACAAATATGACAAATATTGTTTCTAAATTTTATCTTATCCTTACTTGTTAATGGAAGCATTTCTTTCTTTACCTTTAAGTGGCTATTATAAATGTCTTTAATATCAAATTCCAATTGTTTTATAAACTCTAGAGCAGCATCCTTTCCAATGTACTTTTTAAATGCAAACGCATACGGCTCATGCCGAAAACACTTTACACTATATGATTCATTATTTGCAATATTATTTATATCATTATTTACTGGACACAAAAATGCATCAAAATCAGCATAGACAACAAATGTAACTTTAAGCTGCCTTTCGCAATGCTCAAATTGCAAAATATTTGCAAATGCTTATTGACCCAGAACATTTATCCGATAATGTGTATCGGGCAAAACAGCTTTTACTTTGCCACAATCGTCTTCTATATGTCGATTTAATTTTTCAATTGAACTAAAATACAATAAACATCCGTCACAAATAAATTTTCCATGTCCGTGCAATGACAATTGATTTCCAACTAAACGTGACAAATTTTTTCAACAAGTGGCATTGCAAAACATAAATCGCAGTATCTCTTTCCTTTTCTTATGAATTCTATGAATTCTATACCACACATAAAAACAGTTTTCATGTATCTTGTACAGTATAATTTAGTACGTGTTTCCTGATGAAGACTCATCCTTATACAATTAACACAGTACCTATTTCCTCTATTATCCACACAAAATCTTTTCTTAATTGCCACTAAATAGGTTAATGTTCCGTAAATATTTAGAAATGATTCTAATTTAGAACTAAATAAGTTTATCACAACTTGGTGTTGTTGTCTAATACCACAATTAAATGGTAATCGACGTTTTTCCTTTTTATAAAAGCACTTTGGTCTTACGTCGTAGTATATCCAATTTAGATGTTTCCATAATTTTTCCATTTTACAGCCCAATGATTTCGGTATGTGCTGTTGCTCCACCAGTTGTTTTATTTCAAATCTATTCCTTAACAGCTGGAGACATATATATTTAATGGTAACTATAACTAAACTGTCAGGCTCCAAAGTACGGTGTAGCCGTCGTACGATTACTTGATTCATTTTTGTATTAATAATCAATAATTAGATATTGTAACACAATTTTCAAACTGTATTGATTCGTTTTTTCGCTCACTATTTATTTAATTTCAACATTCCCTCTCTTCCAATTCAAAAAATTGTTAAGAAGAAGGATATTCATTCTACAAGATCATTTGAGTATCAAGATCATTTGAATTTCGTCATTAAAATGTCAAGGTCATTTGAATATCAAGGTCATTTGAATTTCAAGGTCATTTGAATATCAAGGTCATTTGAATATCAAGGTCATTTGATTTTCAAAGTGATTTGAATGTCAAGGTTATTTGTTTTGGCCCCCTCTTTACTTTCTTTCAAGTATTTAAGAGGAAACAATTCCCTCCTTGCTCTATCAACAAAAAAAAAACATGAATACACATCCTGTACGCAGAAATATTATAAGTAAATTTAAATAATTTTTTTAATTAATAATGCTTACATTTAATTTTTTTAATTTATATATAGATCGCATTCAAATTTACCAGTACATTGAAAATGTACATGCAGCACGATACGGTCCTGGTCCGGTAATAATAATTATTTATTATGTAATAATAATTATTTAATTTTTGTACAGATTTCCATTGTGGAATTGGATGTATCCACAACAATTCCGTTGCCGAGACACGGAATGTTAGTCAACGTACAGCAGTTCACTGCCATCATTAATCCTAATGATACAAGGCTGGTCTGGTTGCGGGTTCAATTTTAAAAATAAATAAATGTCTTACAACTAAATTTTTTTTATATATTGCCCAAAATCGATCCTCTGACCTTGAGGAGGAGGAAGAATATTGAACTAGCCGATTCTAGAACCTCCTCATGACTTTCAAGGTCACAGGAGGTTCTAGAATCGGCTAGTTCGCTCTACTACCATATTCTTTTTAATACGCCTACAATAAAATTATGTTTGTTCTTTTCGACAACGGACTTCTAGCACACATTTGGAAGAATATTATTAAATTCAAAATTAAATCTCGCCCACGACTTGGGAGATTGCCTACGGCCATGTAAATGGGTGAATGAGTAAAGTAACAAAAAATGGTAAAGAATTATGTTTGATTTATATTTTTTTATTTTTAATTATAGAAAATATTGCTTTATAATATATTTTTTTTATTTTTCCCCTCCTGATGGGGACCCCTGCCACCGCCTGTCATCTTTCTTATCTTATCTTATTCTTTTTTTAAAGTAAATGTCGATTAAATGTTATTCCTTGTAAGTGTATGTAATAAAAACATTTTTTTCGCCATTACTCGGGCGGTAGTCGTTTTTTGAATATATTTCTTTATTAAATCTTTGTAACTTTACGCGCCGCGTCCACTGATAATATAGTTTGTAATAGATTCCTTTCGTTCGCGGCCTAATGGCTCTGGCTCTCCTCCTTGAGCTGAATAGACCGGCTCTTGTATAGAAAAAAAAGAAACATTTCTGTAAATAAATAACCAATTATTTTCGTTTGAGCTGCTGCAATTCAGAAACGCACACTTATGTATACAATGGGTAACAATTAAACAATTAAATTAAAAATGCGTCGCATAGTGAATAATTAATCAGTTGAAAAGAAAAAAAAAACACCTGCGTGGTCAAATTTCCTAATCATAAATGCACATGTTATTTTATGAAGGACAATTCAATTCTAAATCAAATTATTTACTTCTGTTCGTGTTCCATTTTCGCAATTGATCACAAAGGTTTACTTTAGAAACAAGCTCATATGTCATTTGCTTCACAAAATATGAGATCCCTTCGACGCCTATCTATGAAATTGGTAAATTCACAGAATAATATAAATTGATTAGAGATCTCTTCGACTAATATTTCATAGATTAGTGCCAATTGATTGAATTCACCAGGGAAAGTCCCATGATGGGCACAGAGTACAAAGAATTTAATATTCAAATAATTGTGTTGTAATTGTAATAATTATGTGAAACTACACAAAAACTTCATTTAAATTGTATTTAGATTTATTTTGTTCCTGTTAATTTTGTACATTGTTTACAATAATATTTTAGTACACTTAAATTTGAAACTGAAAGTTTTTCAATTTAAAAGTACTAAAATAAGACGAACATTTTCTATAAAACTAAATTTTAAAACATTAAAAAAAATGAGGCGCATGATGGATGGAACGGCTGTTGGAAGAGGGTGACCTGAAAATGAATAAATTAGTAATTATTTAATCTTTTTTTATCAGAAAATCATATTAGTTATTTCATTTAATATAATATGTTTAAGCGTGGCAGCGTGAACGTGTGTGAAAGTGCTCTCGTGTTAATTGAATTAAATTGTGATTTAAAATTAACGAAAATAATAATAATAATAATAATAAAATAAGATAAGTACTAAATTATTCGTCTTAAGAGGAGGTTCACCGCTCGCGCGCCAGTACAAATAACCGCGAAAACGAACAAACGCCCACCTTTCTATCGGCTTTATTTTTTTACATATACGTATGAAAAAATAAACTACATATTCCTCAAGATGTCTATTTAAATGTAATGCGTTTTATTTCATTTTATAAATTATTTATTCCATGCAAATATATGTATTTTAACATGATTTTTGAATATTTTACTCATATTTTGTACTTTATTTAAAACAAAAATAACTAACTAACTAACTTTTGACACCAACAGATTTGAAGTTTATTCTTTAGCCAATATGGTAACATTGGCTTTTATATAATTTTATCTTAAAATAAGTTTCAAATATTATCGGGTGTTTTTCATATTTTTAGAATTTCATTACGGTTTGCGCGATGTCGCTTCTCGTGCGCTATCCCTACTCTTCCCACACAGCCGGCCCTCTCCATCGGCGCTCTCACTTCTCAATAATGTCAACTCTCTCACACGACATCTCGTCGATGCGGTGTTTTTTCTCCATTCGGATGACTGACGCATTACAAACACGAAATAATTTATGATGAGTTTTTTCTTTCGGACTCGAGTATTTGCGGAATAAGCTTCTTGATGAGAAATAAATTAAAACACATGGATAAAATTTCATAGGCTGCGGATTTGAAATTCTAATTAATAATTTATTAATATAAATTAATAATGTCCGTTTTTTTGTTCTGCAGTAATATTCCCTTACTTCTACACTGATTATTTTATAATAGGGATAATTACATATTTTAAATTACACATATTTAAAATCGCAATAAAAAATAAATTTAGGCTATAAAAATAACGATTAATTCAATATAAAATATATTTACACAAATAATTTATTATAATATATCGCCAATTAAAACAAAGAAAAATTTGTATTAGTACTTCTAACAGATAATTGCAACATACATCATTTTTAAATGAAATATAAAATAATTGTTGCAAATAAGTATTTACAATTTTGTTATCGTTACTACTTACATTATTTAAGTACAGAACAAATATGTAATAAAAGAACTAGTTTGCCATAGTAAAAAGAAAAGATTTTCAATATTTTTTTTTTTTTCAGTCGAACAAAATTTAAATCCACATTGTAAACAGATATTATTAAACATGGGATGATTTAATAAGAAATAACAAATAAAATCGAAATCAATATTGATGCTTCTTGAAAATAAATTAAAATATGTATTTTTTATTATAATGCAAATATTTAATAATTAGCAAATTAAAAGTATAAATTTTCATTGTGGAAATTTGATTTTTAGTTATTTATTATCACTGTTTTATACGGCTTTTCAAAATATTACAAAAAGAACCTTACTGTAACAAAGCTAATATATTCATTTTTCAAAAGAAGAAGAAAAAAACAATGCATACTCAAGTGGATCTTTTAGGGTGGCCGTATTCCAAGAAAGGGCTATCTGGATTATTTTCAACGGCTCATATTTGGGTATTTTACGATGGCAAAATCAAGTGGACACGTGTTTGGTTTTACTAACAAAATTTTAGCATTCCTCCTTTCTTTATTCCGAGTAGAGATTATCGCTCTAGGGGCGTTGGGAGTTTAATTTGTATAGTGTTCATTGTTTTATCATTGTGTTCAAAATGAGAAAAGCGAATAAGTGTAGAAAGAAGGTTACGTTTGTTGCAAAAAAACAAAGTAGGGATAACAGCAAACTAGTGTACGCAAAAAAATTTAAAATGGCAACACACAAAATTCCGCTGGAGATCTTGTTGCAAGTAAGTAATCGACCAATCCCTAAATAAATTCATACATTTTTAACGTTTATAAATTATGGTTTTGGTAAATAGTTTTGTAGTTATTATTTTAAGTATTAGTATTCTCTCTAATATTTTAGATTGATTTTTACTATAAAATGAAACTAAATGCCACTTATATTTTCCGGAAAAAATAATGTAATATTTATATGTAATTTACTGAAATGCAATATTTTTAAATGTATTTTAATTAAACATTATAATAATGTAATAATAGTAATTATATTATTATGGAATTTACTTCACGTCAAATATATTTTAAACTAAATGAAGTTTGTTAATAATTTTCTTGTATCTACTTCTAATGGGATACTTAAATATTAAATAGGCGTAATTTTGTTAAATTGCACCCTATACTTTTTTTATTTTTTCTTGAATTATGACATTTTAACAATGAATTGAATAGTTGGACATTAAAAAAATAGAAACAACTGTAATCAAGCATCAAAAATAAAGGATATTGAAAACCAAATTCCAAATAAATACTATTTTCTATTTAAATTAGCGTTATGGAAAATCTATATGTGAGTACGAAATAATAGTCCATCTTATAAATGAGCCAAAATCATGCGAAATTTTAATTGTGACAATAATTTAAAATATTATTGTTTGTTTCTTTACTGTTATTTCTCTAGTCAACCTTTTAATTAATTAAAATACGGTGCTATTTGAAAAAATATAATTATATTGGTTTGAAAAGTCATACTTTTAACATTACACCCTGTATACAATTATTTTACTTTTCAAATTTGTATTGCATTGAATAATTTTATCTTAGTATGTATACAAAATTTCATTTCTTTAACCGAAAAAAAAGTAATGATTTTTTTAGCACACCTCTGCAACTGTCAATATTTTTAGAAAATATTTTTGCTTAATTTTCTTAGTTCATATTTCCCTATGATTTTTTTTTCTTGTGAACTGAAGGACTATGATTATGAATTAATTCACAATTTATTTATTTCCCGAATGTCAAATCACCAAATTAAAAATTATACTTTTTATTGATTTGTACATATTGTTAAAATACATTTTTTTGTCATATTGTCTGAATAAAGATGTTTGTATATATATATACAGGGTGTCTCAGCGTGCGCGCCGAGTAGTTTTACGGCTAAATGGTTTATTTTTTTCAAAATCGATTTTCGCAGGCCTATGCATATATTCATATGCCTAAACCTAATAACTTTTGAAATATTTAAATATTTTTGGAAAAATTGACGTTTCGAAAAAAAAAATCATAACTCTCAAATGGATGAATGAATACAGATGGAATTAAACTTGTAATTGTGTCTCCTCATTATTAGTTACTGTATTCAAGGTAGTTTTTTTCAAATATTTCATACATACGCCTGCGAAAGCCGATTTTGAAAAAAATAAATCATTTAGCCATAAAGCTACTCGGCGCGTACGCTGAGACACCCTGTATATATTTTTTCGCTGTACTCTTGATGAAACAACTTGTTAATATAGTTTGTGTTGTAATACTTTTTATGCTTCATATTATTTATATCCATTTCCTGGGACGGTTTTGGTCTTTTATAACCATTCTCTGACAGAACGATACACGTTTTGGAAACTGATATAAATAATATGAAACATTACAAGTGTTGTAATGAGTACGCAAGCAATATTAAAATAAATTATTTTACTTATTTCTATGATCTATTGTACTGCTTTTTACTAATGCTTCTCATTATAATAATACATTTTTTTTTGTATATATTCATTGTACTTTCTAGAATCTTTAGAATGAACTTTCGTGAGATTTAATCGACTTATGTTTAATTTCAAACTTTTCTTGGTTTATTTAAATGTAGATTGTTATTTTTTTAATATAGCAATAAAAGTTACATTTTAATTACTTTCATATTGTAAATAGCCACATGAATAGTAACAGTGTTCCAAAATGCACATATACTGTATGTATGAAACGTGGAACCAATTAGAAATATACGAAAAATAAAAAATATTAAATTTTAAATAAGAATTACCAAATAAATGATACAAAATTGTGAACAATTATATTAAATTTTAAATTTATATGTCCGGAAATTCGGAAATTAATATAATTTAACAAGAGAGAATAGTAGTACATAAAGAAAACGGAATAAATAATTAGTGGCTGTTGCTTCATTATATATAACATACAATATTTTATGTGCTCATTTTATAAATCACTAGTAAATGAATTAATCTAATATATATATATATATATATATATGTATTTTTGATATATAAATATATTTTTATTTTAAAATAGATAAGTCAAAACTATATTTTATTGTTTTTGAGATTTTTATACTGCTCATAAATTTTTGTACATTTATTTTTTTATTGTCAAGTTTTGTATTTTACGTATAGATAACTATGACTTGGAAACATGTTTTCTTTTAAAATGTTACTATGTACATTGGAATGCAATAATATATATTATATTAGAATTAAAAATGATTATTTTTCTTTTATGCTCGGTATTACATCAATAGATATTTTTCTCTCCGAGTTGCGCTATTTAAAATAAACGCTGTGTCAAACAAATAATATTAGAACAGGAAGTATTAGAAAGAGAAAGATACATGTAGGGGAATACGCGAGCGCACGCGTCGGCTGTAGTGGAAGGGGAACAAAATCTGTGTAAAATTTCTCCTCGATTCCTTGCGTGTTTCAAGGCCGCGTAGCGGGGAACCTCCTCTTAAAATACAGATTAGAACGAAACATTTTAAAACAATAAATGGTCTATATATTTTATGGTAATTGCATATTTTTAATACTCAAATATCGTTTGCGGGGAAGTGCTGTCATTTTTTTTTATCGACGGCCGAGCCGTGGCCAAATATAATTAATAATTTGAACTGAATTAAAACTACATTTGTTTTTAAAATCAAAGGGAAAATCTTTACTTTTTTTACCTTTGTATTCCTGTGTTAAACCTTACCGTGATCGACTTTCCATTGTTTGTGTAAATAAGCCGTTGCGAAAGACCGTGCAACGCAATATTTTTTTTTTGCTTTAAACCTTGTTTTTCGTTATTTCCTTTTTTATTGTCATTGTTTTTTTATTATATAGTATTATAATTAAGAGCGCGCGATACCACCTTCTTTTGAAATAAAGTTGAATTTTTAATTATTATTACAGATATTGAAAATCTGTTTTCGCTAATATTTTTATTTTTTAGTTGCGGGGTGCACTATGATGCTTTTTTTAATATAAAAAATAGAATTACAAAATATAAAAATTAAAAAAACGGACACCATGTTACCATCATAAATATTTTTTATGAAATTTAATCTAAATAACATTTTTTTATAAAAAATATTTTTAGATGCAAAAACAACTTCTTTAGCTAGTAAAAAAATGACCCGTAAAATGCTGCCATGAAGCGGGATTAATGTGAATCACACTTTATGGGCGGAGTTGTCGTAAGTATTAAAATTAAAAATTAATTAAATACGACCCGTTCCTGGAACAATTTTTCGAGCGAACGCGGGCTCAGGATGTCGCGCGGCCAGGCGCGTTGCAACTTAGCGGGCGACGACGGTCTCGTTATGAGATTGTTGTTTTTAGCAGAGCGGACTGTTTATTTATTCGTTATTATAACACCTTTATTACATTTGTGCAAACACGATTAAAATGTTATTACTTATTGATTTTTTTATTATATATACAACTTTTTCTCATTGAAGTGCGCATTGTTAACTTTGTTATTAGTCTGGCTAGAGAGTCGGTTAAATTAGCAAAGTAGTAGTAAATTTTCCGGGGATTACAATGGAAAAATCAGAAAAGCAAAAGAATGCGATATTCTTTTGCATTTCAAAATATTAATAAAACAAACATTTTTTTAATGGAAATCAGTATCTCTTTTATGATCACATCACCAGAGGGTAGTTTTAACAAACAAATTATAGACTATTACACAAAAATTACTCGCAAATAATGAAGTTATTGGCATTTACGTATTTTGTTTTCAATTGAATTAAGTTAGTATATAAAACAAAACACTTACAAATAATGTTAAGAAAGTATGTAATATGTTAAATTTAATCTAATTAAATATCATTTATCCTATATTGAATTAAAAGAAAGCGAATTCTAGAACAAACGTTAAAGCATTACTCTTACAATATACATCATTTACATATTACATCTTTTAAATTGAAGTACTCATTTTTGTTGTTGTAATCCTTAAAAAACAAAATTTATATCGATTAAGTAGATAGTAAATTAACTGTCAGATTCAGAAAACAAATTTTCTGTTTATGATTGTTTTTTGTTATTTAATAATTTATAATATCTACATTTTACTGAAAAAAAAAAACAATATTAATATGCAAAAAACTTCTATACTTGTGATTTTTTGTGATGGTGTATTAGTACCTTTTTTTGTTAAAAATCATCATCTCTATGAAAATTATGATAATATATAAGCTGTTCTATCTAAACAAAGGTTTATTTCGTTAGTACCTTTAAAATTAGTCAATGTAATATAAATAATATTTACAAATACAAATTTGGGATTTATCTGTAATTGGATTATATGTATCAATAGGCATAAAAGCGAAAATCATCCACACCATTTTATTTAAATTGCCAATAATTGATTTAGAAAAATTGTTACGATTTGAGTCTGTCGCAACCCCGACCACCCACCTTATTAACACAAGAAAACTCTTTAAATGGGGTCCATTCTGCGAAGCGACCCTTGAAATGGTCATAAATATTGTTAAATGATAAATTTGTTTAAAAAATTAATATATTTCTTAAATACTTTCATATTAGAGTAACTTTTGTTGTACACATTTGAAACAAATTTTGGTTTTTATCTTTAAATCAAATATTTCTTTACGACATGCTCATTGATATGTGGACATAAACATGTTACATGTTTAATTAATAACAGAAATAATTAAACCAAAGGGTTACAAGGTCCAACCAAAGCTTGTTTGTATGTATTATGATTTTTCAAAAAAATCCTATTTCTTCACATTAATAAACTTTCATGCGAATTTTTAACATTTACTGGAAATTTACGCCAAGTTGTGTAATTGTTTCTGTGAATAATTTTACTTTGAAACAGAAAATAAAAAAATTACATGTTTATGATCTTCTAGCAATGTGCAAAAAAAGTTTTAAATGGGGCACAATTTTTACTATGTAAATCCCAATACTTAAATAACACTCACGGTATATGTATTATATATTTATATTTATTTTACGATACATATATTTTTCCTATCATTATCTGATATTTAAAGGCTAGTTTTCTTCTTTTTCTATTATAAATTATTTCGTCAAATTGAAAAATGTCTTTATGGTAATTATGTTTTTAAGTCCAGTAAAACTTCTGTAAACGATGTCTTTTTGTTGAATACATGATAAAAAAAGTGTTTCCCATATAAGAGGTCATCCTGGACAAACTCTATATGTATATTGTATGTGCATGTTGCTAAATAGAATAACAACCACTTATCTACTTACATTTTTCTAATTTAATTTGTTGTTCTATTTTTGAATGGTTTTTTTTTATTTTGTTTCAGATATCAAAAGATGACATGTTCTAGCAAAAAATGATTCCATCATTAAAAATATTTTATTTTAATTGTATTTTACCAGAATTGGTCGACCCACGTCATACAAGGGGTTTAAATATTAGGAATTTTAAAAGAAAGTCATTAATGTACTCCACAAATTGTCCCAGACACCAATTATAAAATAAAACTATATACTAATATTAAAAATGTTTGATTTTCTGATAACTATATTATAAATGACAATAAAATGTCAATAAACATAATTATAAAAAGTGAGTGTAAAAGATAAAAAAATATTAATTATTTTCAAATTATTTTTTATTTAAAATTAAAAAGTTCAAACGCTGAATTCAAATTTATGACAATTTATTAATGGAATCATTTTATCTGTATTATAATCCTTAATTTTAATTTCCATTATATATTGAAAATAATAAAATAGAAGAAGAATATTAAGAACTCTAATACAGTTTTTAATCTAAGACAAATATAAAAATTTATGTGACAAAATGTTTCTTTATAAATATTTAAATGTTTCTCCATTGCATTAAATATTGACAAAGCAAACACTTTTGGCTCAATCACACTTACTAATTACGTAAACTATTTAAAAAGCTTTTATATTAATTATACAAAAAATTATGTATGGAATCATGTATTTCTCTTGCAAATCCTTCATTCTTGAATTCATGATTAAAGTGATTCGGATTCATTTTTCAAGAAATTCTTGTTTAGCTAGCAGTTGTAAAACAATTTTTGTATTCAATTTTAATACATTTGAAAAAAATCTGACACCCTCGAAATAAAAATCTCTGAAAATTATGTCATAAATCAATATTATGTGTAATATGAATTAATTAAAAATATTGATTTTATGATTATTACAGTGATATCTTAAAATAATTTATAATTAGCATGGTTAACGGTAATTTAAATGTAAAATTAGTGTGTTCAATAAGTGTGGAACCTATTGAATATTTCTGAAACCGTTTGTGGAATTTATTTTAAAATTTAGAATATATATTTAACTAATTAATTTCTATTTATGGAAATTTGCGATATCTCTTATAGTTTTTAAAGTACAGCGACAACTTGTTTTTTAATAAAGGGTGTTCAAAATCATGCTAATTTTATAGCGCATTGATTTGTCTATTTGACTGTAATTATTTGTATCAAAATATTGCCAAATAAATAACATTTTTACCATTTAATACATTTATTTAATTCGCATTTTTAAGAAAACCTTTATATAAACGTCAAATATTTACGGTTTGCTACAATATGTTCAATATATCAGTCATAATCATAACAAAAACAATAAAATAAACTTGATTTTTTAAAATTTTTAATAGCTAGTTGCTAATATCAATCAGTAATTACGTTCTAACATATTTTATAAAAAATGGTGATGTGTCCATCATGGTACTTTCCCCGGTGAATACGGTCAAATAAGTTTCTGATAGAAAATTTAATAGGGAAGCAAAATGATTAATAGAAAAAAGTGATTGTTATCTTTTAAAGTTAAACCCGAGTATTTAGAAGAATATTGTAATTAAGTGTGTTATTTCTTACCTTACAATAGGTTAAAATAATTCCTCCACACTCTTCTTCATTTTTGCAAACTGGAGGCGTTTGCGAATGATAAGTTGAATTTGACGGCACTTTGACGTTTTATTTGTCATTAAAATAATTATTTCAATAATTAAAATCTCTAAGGGAATTAATCAGATAAATGCTTATAAAATGAAAACCGGAGGTCCTACAATAAAAGTTTTATAACAGAAATTATTTATTTTCCAAGATCTAAAACTTTTATTTGAAACATTTTTCTATCCGAATTAAAAAATGAAAAATTGCTAAGAGTAAAGTTGCACTTAATGAGTTTTGATTCTAACCAAAAGCTTTTCAGATCATTCCACTGTTATATAAAGCTTAGATATAAAGTTTGGGCTTAATCCATTTAGCCGTTTAGGCGCTATCGCGGAAACACACAGACACACAGACACACACACAGACACACACACAGACACACACACAGACATTTTTCAAAACTCGATGGAATGGACTCAGGGGACCTCAAAACGTGCATATTTGTTGAAATTGGCGGTTCGAAAATTTTCACGATCACAATACTTTCCCTTGGACAGGGGTCCGGGGAAAGTAAAAATGATTTGAAACCGTTTCAATACACAAGCCACGAATGCAGATCGATTGAAACGTGCAGTCTATAACCAGAAAATACAAAATAAATAGGACGAATACGTGTATATTTGTATAGAAAATAAAAAAAATCTTGGAGGGGAGACTGAACGCGCCCACTCCGCGACTATCTTCGTCTGACAACGTTGACTCCTCATATGTACTCTTCCAAGGCGTTCGCGGGTGGATACAGACGTAAGGGGAAAGAATGTTTACGTCTCACTAATTGCTTGTATATCGCCTCCTCTTAATAATGGGCGGGTCTAAATATAAGGACAATAATGATCCAGAAAATGAAAATAATATAAAAACCTTGAAAGATTTAATTCCTGAATTCACGAAATTAAAACAAAGCGTTGAATATATGTCAGAAAAATTTGACGAAAATGTTAAACAAAACGAAGAATTAAAATCACTCCTAAAAACATTTCAGTCGGAAAACGATAAACTAAAAATGCGTGTTGTAGAACTTGAAGGGAAATATGCCTAACTAGAGCAAGAAAAGTTAACCAAAAATTTAATATTAAATGGCATCCCTTGCCAAGGTACAAACGAAGACGTGAAAGAAATAACAAAAAAAGGTATTAAAAGGAATAAATTATAAAATCGGAAATACTGATATCGAAGAAGTATATAGAAAGGGAAAAGAGGGGAGTCAAATAATTGTCAAATTTAAAACAGAGCAAATTAGGAATACTGTTTTTAATAAAAGAAAAGATATAAAATCGATAAAAGTGTCAGAATGTAATTTAATAGGAGAAAATAATGTCATATACTTCAATGAACATTTAACTAACCATTTGAATAAGCTATTTTATGAAGCAAGATATTTAAAAATAACAATTTGAAGTATGTATGGGTCAAAAACGGAAAAATATACGTAAGGAGGAATGAAAACTCAAAAATAATAGAAATCCGTAATAGCAATGACATTGACAATATCAAAATTGAATAAAAACAAAATAAAAACATAAAAATAAACCACAAATTATTACCGAATATTATGAACTTTTTAAATACATATTTAATAAACATAAGAAGCGTAAAAAGTAAATTTGATTATATTCAAACTCTTCCAGTATTAAATAAAGACCTCGAAATCATGGCTTAACAAAGAAGAGACTCCTTATTTTAACCTAAATAATTATAAAACAGTTTTCAATTGTCGAGAAAAAAGAGGTGGCGGCATATTGGCATATTATTTTATATAAAAAAATACAATTTAATGTTATTATAAATAAAACAATACAAGGGATAGAAATAATCAAATTATTCTTAAAAACATACAATTACCAGTTGACCTTAATTTATAAACCACCTTCAATTAATTGCAACATCTTAAAGAATGTGTTAGAAAACTATATACTAATAGAAAAAAAGAACCATATAATTATAGGAGACTTTAACATAAATCTGAGTTTCAAGAAATTTTACACGTGAAGAATGTGCTGTTGTGGTGGCGCTGCAAGAAGAATTGTTTACTGCAACTTACATTGCCCAACGTTTGCATGTTGCGAATTCCACAATATCGCAAGTTCTTTCGCGCTTCAGAGAAACAGGACGTCACGAAAGAAGACGCGGCCAGGGTCGAAAAAAATGACAACGCCGAGAGAAGACAGATTTATGCAACTTCAAAGTTTAAGGCAACGATTCCTAACGAGCACTTACTTGCAACAACAATTTGTTCTAACCTATGGTCGTCGACTAAGTCAGGATACGGTCAGAAGAAGACTTGCTGAAGTTGATCTTCGACCCTATCAAGCCGCTAAAGGTCCTTTGTTAACCAGAGAGCACCGACGAGAGCGCTCAAGGTTTGCACAGGAACATCTTAATTGGAACAATGCTGTTTGGGGTAGAGTAATGTTTAGTGACGAATCCAGATGTTGTCTGTATAGTGACGACTATCGTAGAAGAGTATATCGACGTTCTGGTGAAAGCCAGGCGTGCATACGAGGAACGGTGCAATATGGTGGAGGCTCTGTCATGGTATGGGCAGGCATCACGTCGCAAGCAACAACCTCTTGCAAATCTTCCAGAGTTAAAACTCAGATTAACGCAAGTGTGGGAAGAAATTGAGCAGCAAGAAGTCAGAAGTTTGATTGACAGTATGCCACGAAGAATGCGAGCTGTCATCAATGCTCGAGGAGGCAATATTCGCTATTAAGAGGAGGCGATACACAAGCAATTAGTGAGACGTAAACATTCAGTCCCCTTACGTCTGTATCTAACCCGCGAAAGCCTTGGAAGAGTACATATGAGGAGTTAACGTTGTCAGACGAAGATAGTCGCGCAATGGGCGCGTTCAGTCTCCCCGCCAAGATTTTTTTGTTTTCTATACAAATAAACACGCATTCGTCCTATTTATTTCGTATTTTCGTTATAGATTGTATTTTTCAGTCGATCTGCATTTGTGGCTTGTATATTGAAACGGTTTCAAATGATCTTTTATAAAATATGTTAGAACGTAATTATTTATTATACATTTAATATTAGTAATTAGCTATCAAAAATTAAATATATCAGCATTTTGATCAATTGTTGCTAAAATTATTTTAGCTAAATTTTCTTTGTTTCACTAATAGCACATATGTAGATTAGAAAAATTCTTCTTCTTACCGTTTATATTTTCTACATTTTTTTTTTTTTGATGATTTACATACATTTTGAGTCATTTTGTTGATACAAAAATATATACTATGTTTTTTATAATGTAAAGGAAGATATATATACTTTTGTCCAGAATTCTTCGTATATTTAATATAATTTAAATAATTGAATAGAATTGAATATAATATCTTCAATTTGATGCTGATGCAATATTCGTTTAATTCTTTTCGTAGATTAATGGATAACTAAATCAATAAAAATTAAATTTAGTACAAATTAAAAAAATATATATTTGATTTGCAATCATAATTACATGATATTGTTTACATATGTGCGTAAAAATATGTTTAAATTAAAATTATAACAACAATTATGAATACAATAAACATTTTCCAATATTCAGGATATAAATTATTTATTAATACAGATATATACAGGATGTTCAACAAGTTTTTGTTTGTACTATCAATAAGATTATTTGCTTCAAAACAGTGCACTACAAGTGCTTTATATCATGAATTTATTTCAAATGAATCGTTATAAAGCTAAATACCAATCAGATTCTAATCTATAACAAATGGAGAAAGTTAGAATAAAATATCCATAAACAAATAATGCTACGCTAGATTAGAATATCGTGAGTCGAATTTCTTTTTAAAATAAGCTAAGCGTATATTTATTTCTGAGAATGATTCAAGCAATAATTTGACCGATATTAATTGAATAAAATATGAACATTTATATTTATATGGAACGATTGATTTTTTTTTTTTTTGAATATCAGCAATTTCAAATTCATTTTTTTGTATAATTAATATAAATCCTTTTTAAGTTAAGACAAAAGACAATAATATATCAATATTTAATGCAATAGAGAAACATTTAAATATTTATAAAGAGGCTTTTGCCACATACATTTTTGATATTAGCCTTATATTTATAACTGCAACACAGGTTATTTACAATTTTAAATTGAAATTAAGGATTATAATCCTTATGAAATGACTCAATGCATATTATAAATTCGGATACACTGTTCACTTTTTAAAAATAAACAAAAATAATTCAAAAATATTTTTTAAATTATTTAATCTTTATAATTATGTTTATTGACATTTTATTTTCACATATAATAAAGGAATCAGAAACATTTATTAAACATTTTTAATATTAAGATATACTTTAATTTTATATATGTGCCTCAGACAATCTATGTAGTGCTGGTCTAAATAGTACAGTACAGCAATTACTCACTTGTGAAAATATTTTGAGGAAAAAGAAAATTCGAAATAACTCGCAAACTACTTGCTCTAGATATAGAAATATGTAATACTTTTATGTTGAAAATTGTCTTGCCAATCGATTTATGATATAAATTCCATTTGAACAAATATAAATTATGATGTTTTTAAGTGGGGACGGAAATATTGACATTTTTGTTATCCCTATTATCAAAATAGACAAATGTTATTATTTTTTTTAATTCTACACAGATATATTTACTAATTACTATTCAAGATGTCTGTCTTGTTTTTATTAGAAGTTATAATTTTTCAAAACATCTGTTTTAGGTTAAAATTTGACAAATACATTAAAACTCAGAGCTGGACATAAATCGATATGAGTGGGTGGTCAATTGAACGAGGATTCAAAAAAGAGAAATTAAAATGCAGGGTGTTCCATTTAAAATAACAAAGTTGATAGCCATTTCCGGTACAACCGGAAGTGCAAGAAAGTGAAAATATTTTTTATGAGAAGATTATATTGAACCATGCAATGCAATGCAAACTTTTTAATTTTTTCCTCGGTCGGGAACCGCGTAAACTTTAATTCGTGACCCACCCATATATTATTAGCAAATGATTCTTTCCAATCAGCTGAAATATGTATTGTTTTTAATAGAAATAATACAATTCAATTAATAGAATTGAATTTTATTATTCCTAAGTTAAATAATTATGCATGGTTCCATGACAGATGTACCAAATTCTTCGATTATACGGGTTGTTGTTATTTTGAACTACAGAGTCGATTAATTTAGCAAAGTGGTGGTAAATTATCGAGGAGTAACAACGGCGTATGCAGAAAAAGAAAAGAGCATCGGGTTTTAAAGATATTAATGAAATAAACATTTGTTTAGATGAAACAACCTATATATTATCATAATTTTATAGATAAGATGATTTTTGACAAAAAAGGTTGTAATACATTATCACAAAAAAAATCACAAATATAGAAGTTATTTGTATATTATTATAGTTTTTTTTAAGTAAAATCCAGATATTATAAATAATAAAATGGCAAAACAAAATCATAAAAAGAAAATTTGTTTTCTGAATTTGACAGTTAATTTACTATCTACTTAATCGATATAAATTTTGTTTTTTTTATGCATTACACAACAAAAATGAGTATTTTAATTTAAAAGATGTAATATGTTAATAATTTATTTAATATAGGATAAATGATATTTAAATAGATTAAATACGTGACAATTTAACTTATTACATACTTTCTTGACATTATTTGTAAGTGTTTTGTTTTTTATAGTAACTTAATTCAATTGAAAACAATATACGTAAATGCCAATAACTTTATTATTTGCGAGTAATTTTTGTGTAATGGTCTATAATTTGTTTGTTAAAACTACCTTCTGGTGATGTGATCATAAAAGAGATACTGATTTCCATTAAAAAATGTTTGTTTTATTAATATTTTGAAAATGCGATGTTCTTTTGCTTTTCTGATTTTTCCATTGTAATCCTTGGAAAATTTACTACTACTTTGCTAATTCAACCGACTCTCTAGCTCAACTAATAACAAAGTTAACAATGCGCACTTCATTGAGAAAAAGTTGTATATATAATAAAAAAAAATCAATAAGTAATAACATTTTAATCGTGTTTGTACAAATGTAATAAAGGTGTTATAATAACGAATGAATAAATAGTCCGCTCTGCTTAAAACAACAATCTCATTACGAGACCGTCGTCGCCCGCTAAGTTGCAACGCGCCTGGCCGCGCGACATACTGAGTCCGCGTTCGCTCGAAAAATTGTTCCAGGAACGGGTCGTATTTAATTAATTTCAGAAATATACACTTACTCAAATAACACTGTTTCAAAGAAGTGGGATCGAATACTTACCACAACTCCGCCCATAAAGTGTGATTCAGATTAATCCCGCTTCATGGCAGCATTTTACGGGTCTATTTTTTTACTAGCTAAAAAAGTTGTTTTTGCATTTAAAAATATTTTTTATAAAAATTTTTTATTAAAATTAAATTTCATAAAAAATATTTATGATGGTAACATGGTGTCCGATTTTTTAATTTTTATTTTTTTTAATTCTATTTTTTATATTTAAAAAAATATTTAAAAAAACGCGTCATAGTGCACCCCGCAACTAAAAAATAGAAATATTAGCGAAAACAGATTTTCATTATCTGTAATAATAATTAAAAATTCAACTTTATTTCAAAAGAAGGTGGTATCGCGCGCTCTTAAGACCAACTGTACGACAGTTACACGTTATTTTGCGCATCAGAAGAATCATTATTTTTTTGTATTATTGAAGTTTGTTGTTTATTTTCTCATTTTTTGTTCACAAATAAGCAAATTAGTTTTAATAAGTAGCTATTAGGAACCACTTTGGGGAAAAAATGCAGAAAAAAAAAATAAAAAAACAATAAAATTAATTTTTTAAACGAAATTTCGAATTTTGCGTTAATTTTGCAGTGCAGTGTACTTGGATTGAACGAGGCGGATTGGTGACTTATCACCAAACGACTGCTTTATATGGGGTCAACATAATGTGTTAGGCATGCCAACTTTGAGGTTCTAAAAAACAAAATTACAAAAGAATGCAACAAAATAACGAACCGGCAACTTGCAAATATACGCAGAATTTTTTGTGATAGACTTAGCCGCTAATGGAGCATTCAATTTTTATTTTATTAAAAATAATTGATGGTTGTTAATGACGCAAATTTTTTTAGTAAATCATAGCTATTGTTTTTTTTTTTTCAAATTTCATACTAATTTATATCTTCGTTTTCTTGTGCTATTGGTCCTATATTGCAAATAAATACAGACCTATCATATAGCATTTTAAAATCTCTTATGCTTTTGCTCAAAAATAATTATGGGAGCAGGAAACTGCAAAAGTGTGCGTTAACATATAAATTGCCATTACCGAGAGGTCGGATCAGCACCCGGTATATTAAACGAGCATGAGGCGATTCGTTGAAATGGCTACATCTTAGGAGAAATCTGGCCAACTCGGATGCAACTTCTTTCAAATTTGTTCTACTCACTGGATGCTCTTTATTGGTAATATCATATTTTCTAAAAAAGAAAATTTTTAATTTTGCATTTAAAACATTCTTTCCGTCACATTTCATATTATGCATGGTGTGAAAATTGGTAGGTGATTAATTTCAATAATTCCATTATTGAGTACACCCTTCATGTAAGGTAAGGTAAGGTTCATTTCTTATTAAAAAAATAAAAAAAAAAATACCTCGGTGTGAGGTGATTATTTCAACCATTCACTTCTGTGGATGAATCTGGATGACTCTCTAGATGTGAAACCCGGATTCTACTTCTTTTTCTAAAAAAGAAACAATAATTACAAATAATTTTGCATTTAAAAATTTGCTTCAATTAAAAAATTAAAATTGAACTTATGCAATTATTTCGTTAAAGAGTACCTGTTTTTTTAATTTAATTTGTTTGTATTTTACATGAGCTTGAATTGACAATTTCTTCAAATGCATTTGGTCGACTTGATTGTTGGAAATCCGGATCGTGATTATTGTCCTTGTCGATGTCGATAAATTCTAAAAAAAAACAAAACCTTTCTTAGTTTTGCGTTTAAATAATTGCTTAAATAAAAATACTTTATTAATTAATGAAATTGAATTTTTAACCTTTGAACTGTTTTTAAGCGAGAAATCAGCAATGGCTGATTTTTTGATGTAAATTTATGTCCAATCATCCGTCTTTTCTTTTCACACCATTAAACGAGATGTTCCCTACATGAATCGATGTTTTCTTTTTGTTCTGATTTCTTCTGAAAAATAAAAAAAAAAACATTGTTCAAAAGACGAATGAATCAATTAAAAATTGACAAAATCTCACCTGGCTCCTTACCAGCTTACGTTTCCATTTTTAAGTCGGACAAATTATGCAATGACAATCACGTTCAAGATCGCCAAGAGACAATGAGCGATTATCAAAAATGGATTCATCAATGAGTTGATGCCATTTTTGAATCAGACAAATTGCAGTGATAATTTCTTTTAAAATCATCCAAAGTCAATAAGCGATGCTCTGGCCACATTGATGTATTATTTCTAAAATTATTTAGACCTCACTGCTGAGAGTTTTTATCAGCGGTGGGAATGCATTATTCGCAACCTTTGAATCAATTCAACGAGTACAAGGTTAATGGTGAAGTCATGCGGATTTCGAGGAATCAGTCTTCTCTGAATTGTCTCTGAGTTGACGTGTCTTCCACTTACACCGTGACCGATTCAAAGTTTACGGTTTGCGAGAAAGCAACATAAAGTTGGCCATAGGCCAACACAAGCAGTGGCAAGTAAATACCCAACTGCTGGAACGCTGACCGTGAGTTTTATTTATTGTCATTGCAAAACACGGTTTGAAAGTGAAAGGGAAAAGACAATCTTTGGAGAACATGTCCATTCTGGGAATGATGTGGATCTCTTCAACTCATTCCCGTCATGATCTCGACGGTCAGTAGGAGCAGTGATAAGAATCTCACGTATATGCGAGTGCCGTTCACCAGTCCATCTCTCATTTAGAAGTTCCTCAGGAGAAACACTGACACATCCACTTTGAAATAGTTCGACCCCCGATATTACCAAAATTTACAATTGAAATTTTGATAACGTTGTTTTGTTGTGATTTTGGAGTAACCATAAATTATTTAACAGGCCCATTATACTGGTCGGCATGAAAATCGGCCCTGATACCATTTCTGCTGATTCTTATGTAAAATAACCTCCTGAATCCGAATATGACCCCCCGTTTTCCCCCATCACCCACCGTTTTCGGGGGAGGCCCATTTTTATCACTTTTCGATAATAATTTGGAGGGATGAAAAGGATTATAATCCTTTACATTTCTTCTGAGAGGCTAGAGAGGTGAAAAGTTCCAAAACATGAACATTTGTAGCAAGGAGGTAGATTTGGGAGGAGATTTGCCCCCTTAAATTGTAAAAAAATCATTAAAAATGGTCGATTTTTCCGTTTCTTTCGCAGTTTTTTCACTTATTTTCTACATATTCCAGCTTCCATTCCCCCTCATCCTCCCCCAAACAATAAAAATATATAGCAACAATAATAACAATATATAGCAACAGTTCGGAAGATTCACTGTACCACGATGGCGCTCTCAATACCTCGCGCGCACAGGTTTGCCCAGGAATTTTTATGCTTTGACAGGTTTAAACTTGCATTACTCTTATCACTATAGACCTGCACTGTAATCCTTATCTTCCCTCAGTACATCTCTAGCGATCGTAGCGATCCAAGTTGTTTAAATTGTGTATAACGGTAGAATTTTTTTAACTCCGGCTTTTTCCAAGTGAATTACAGTACGTGAGTGTGAGTTATGATTAATATCGAGCATTTATTTACTGTTTAATTATGCCACGCGAGTGTAAAAATCATCCCGATAGCTTCTGCTATGTTTGCGGGGAATTGACTTTAAAAGCGCAACGAAAACCCCTTTCTCCGCTTCTTAATACTGCTTATAAATTTTACTTTGATTGAAAAGTTGGCAATCAGGACAAGAATTGGGTTCCAACAGTTTGCTGCATTACTTGTTACAGTAGCTTGACCAAATGGCTCAAAGGTACCCGTAAATCAATGCCATTTGCTGTGCCCATGGTTTGGCGCGAACTTCGCTGTCATCTCACAGATTGTTACTTTTGTATGACTTCCACCATCGGATTATCTAGCAAAAGTAAGCATACAATTCAGTATCCTAATATCCCTTCAGCTCTAAGACCAGTTCCTCACAACGAATCTTTGCCAATCCCAGTGCCCCCAAAAACCTATACTCTAGAGCCAGAAACGGATTTGAAAGACTTTGAGCCACAGCCTGGACCATCTTATGATACGTTCACCGATGATGAAGAGTGTTCTGCTGATTCAGCTCATCGAAAACCTCACCTCGTTACTCAGTCGAAATTGAATGTCTCGTCAGGGATTTGGAGTTACCTAAAAGTAAATCTCAACTTCTTGGATCTCGACTTCAGCAGTGGAATCTCTTAGAAAAGGGTGTAAAAATCTCCTCTTATAGGACTAGGCAGTCAACCCTGAAATTACTTTTTTCGGCAGATCAAGGCTTAGTGTGCTGCTCTAATTCAAATGCATTGATGATCGAACTGAATATGCCATGTGACCCAGACAAATGGAGACTGTTTATAGACTCATCAAAGACAAGCTTGAAAGTTGTCCTATTGGCCAATGGGAATGAGTTACCATCACTCCCGGTTGCATACTCTGTGGATATGAAGGAGACGTACGAAAACATCAGCCGGATCCTTGATAAAATCAAATACCATGATTATAATTGGAAACTTTGCGCTGACTTAAAAGTTGTTGCTCTACTCATGGGCCTGCAATCGGGCTTCACAAAATACTGCTGCTTCCTGTGCGAATGGGATAGCCGAGCCCGAGACAAACATTACATTGTACGGAACTGGCCTCTACGAGAAAGTTTTACTCACGGTCCTCTGGTCCCTAAGGAAAATATTTGCCGCCTTTGCACATCGAAATCGGATTGATCAAATAGTTTGTGAAAACAATGGACAAGAACGGTGATGCATTTCAATTTTTGAAAACTAAATTCCCTCGTCTTAGTGAGGCTAAAATCAAGGAAGGAGTTTTTGTGGGCCCCAGATTAGACAACTTTTCCAAGATTCGACGTTTATTGAACACCTGAATCGAAAATAACGAGCTTGGATTGCATTCCAAAACGTGTGTGAGAACTTTTTGGGTAACAACAAAAGTGATGATTATGTCGCTCATGTCGAGGAATTGCTGTCAGCGTACAAGGCCATGGGGTGTAACATGTCTCTTAAAGTGCATTTCCTTCACTCACACCTGAAAAGGACCAGTTTCGGATGAACACGGGGAACGGTTTCATCAAGACATCTCTAAGTTCGAGAGGAGATTTTCGGGGAAGTGGAATGCGAGCATGTTAGCAGAGTACTGCTGGTTTTTGATACGAGAAACTTCTACCTCAGGGTACAAAAGGAAAGCAAGCACCAAATGAAGGTACTTATCTTAGTTATTTATTATTATTTACATTTATTATTTTACTTTTTATTTATTATTCTTTACAGGTAAAATAATCCTTTTCACCCCTCCAAATCAAATTCACGGCCATAAAATTATTATCGAAAAGTAATGAATATAGGTGGGGGGGCTCCCCACAAAACGGTGGGTGATGGTGCAAAACGGATGGTGCAGACCAGTGTTATTTATGTCAACATGCATTAACGGCACTTACCGTGTTTTTACCTCTAAACTTTTAAGGATGACTTACTGACAACAAATAAAAGATATTAGGTGAGTTTTACGGCAAGCAGCACTAATTTTTATTTTAATAAGGCATTATCATGGGTTAATAAATCATTACATCCATTAAATTTGTGCAATACGTGCGCACTGACTGAAAACTAAAAAAAAAAAAATATGTGGGACTACGCGCTCGTGCCCCGCATTTGTTTCTAGAAAAAAATGTGTGGTTGTTTTGAATACGAATAGTTGATTTACCTAATGGAAACCAACTTGAGTGTGTAAAAGAACTACACATGTGAGGGAAAAAATCTACATCGAGGTTAATTTAGGAAGATTAATAAACAACTTAAATGTTTTTATTGATCAATTATCATTACTTACATTTATGGTTTGAATGTGGAATGTACAATTATTATAAACAACTTTACAACAATTATAAACAGGAAGTGTTGTACTCTTTTTACTATTGGAACTAGTTGTGGTAGATGAACTGCTGCCCTTAAGTTATCAATCAAGGAAGCATGATGTTCTTCATCGAATTGTAGATATGGTTGGAGCAATTTTCTATTTGCATGCCCCGTAATTTTTAGAACTTGCTGTTTTCCAGCACCGGCTTTAATTAGGTTTGACACATTACTTAATCTGTTAGAATGGTTGGTGATTTTGAAGTCGTTAACGTTTAATCCATTTTTTTATAGCGGATGCTTTTGTCCATTTACTTAATTCATTTTTGCCAATAGGCATATTTTTAAACCATAATGCATTATTCTTCTCCCATGTTGGATTTACTGCAAAAATAATCTATTTGTTGTAATATTACTTTTACGTTTTGCCAATATTTTTCCAAAAGCCTAACTTGACAAAATTGTTTACTTTCCGCGTTAGGGGCGAGCCATTTACTGTCGGAACATTTTTTCAAACCACCTTGACAGGTTTTTGAAAATATAGAATTATATTCTACTCTCCTAGTTAAAGTACCATTTAATGCCGTCTCTTTTTTTTAAAAAATATGTCATACATCTGGCTGCTTCTCCTCCTCTCCAAGCAAGTTCGAATGCAGCTACGTGGAAAAATGTTTTTGAAGCTCTTCAGGTATGTCTTCGTCTCACAATGTCATAATCTTTTCTATATGTATTTTTTTAGTGAAATAGAGCTCACCTTTCGCTTATCGGGATTTGATTGAAGCTGTTTCCTCTTACAGTCACGTGCATTGCGTGCTACAATAAACTCTATGTCTGTGAACGGATCTAACAACCGATCAAATTCATTATAAGATTTGTCTTTAATCATTTTTGCTGTTACGTTCATGTTGAAGGCCCAATCAGCCAGCATTTTGGCTACATCTTTTGGTGTAACAGTTGCACATGTGTGGGAATATTATTTTTCACTATAATTTCAATATCTTCTCTCGAAATGGTTCCGAAACGCGAATTACTGTCTGCCATGTTTCAATTCGAATTAAATAAAACTTAAAAACTAACGTTTTACATATACATGACACACACACTTTGATATTAATAAAATGGAAGTCGATCTTTTACACTGAAAAAAAAATGTATACTAGAACCTTTTATCACTGTAAAAGTATAGTTGCTTAGAAACAATGCATTAAATACATTCTTGATGCATTGTTAATTTTAAAAGCGGTTATTAATCCATCTAATTGCTATACAGATTTTATGAACGAAATTCTCTTACTTTGAAATAAAATTTTTCATAGAATACAATGAAAGATAAGAGGGATTCCTTTTAACAAGTATTGTCATCTATCCAATGAAAGATAAATTAATATTCTTTTAGTAAACGGAATTGGATCACTTAAGCGTTTAAGTTTAATAGGTAAAATAATTGTACCTTTTACCTATGCTGTATAGAATATAAATTACATTTAGATAGTTTGGTTGTTAAAGAAAATACATACAGGGTGGCGCAAGATTCCGATGAAGTCCAAAACCTCAGTTATAAAGAAATATACAGAAAAATGTTACTTACATTATTAGTAGCTACTGTCAAAATTCATATTTTAAAATTTGTTTCATATATACAAGGTGTCCAATAATCACGTGACGTATCAAACATATGTTTTTTTAAATGGAATGATATATTTTTTATGAAGATTTTCGATTCTACGTTTAAAAATAATCATTTTTTACATAAGATTTAATAGGTCAATTTTTCATAGTTTAAAAGTTATAAACAAATGAATGTTGAAATCGATAGATGTTTAGAGCCTAATATTTCAATAATGAAAAATGAAATAAACATTTTGTCAACGCCATACAAATGCAAAAATACTTAATAATAAAAGAAGTACTCTTTTTTTCTCTTAAAACAAATTTTTATATACAAGGTGAAGCAATACGCAAAATGATTTTTTTCTCTTTTTACTTAAATGGGACACCCTATATTTTTTATGCTATTTTAATAGAAAATTGATCACTCTTCATTTTTTATATAATATATTAAATAGCTACCGTTTACCGTTTCTGAGATATTTAATCTCAAATACAAATTTGGTATAGAATTTTTAACCAAAGTAGGCCGCGCCAGAACAACTAATTTATTTAGTTGTGATAGTTACGCTTAATATCATATTTAGTAAGTAAAGTACATTTTACGTTATATTTCGTAACACTAGTGCAGTTAAATATAGTTCTTCGATAAATGATTAATTTAATTGTTTAAAACTAACAACTACTATATTTTTTGGTTATTATTCGAAAAATATTTAAAATATTCCTATATTCTTGTTAAATTGATTTATTTAAACAATTCATGTTGACTGAAAAACCGAAAATAGATACTAAGTGAAACAATAAAACAATTATATTATCATATTTTGTTAGTATTAACAATTTTATGTATTTATTTCACGCATTCACATTTTTTTTTTAATTCAATAGCATTCAAATATTTTACAATTTTTTTCTTAAAAAATTATAACTCGCACAATTAATCGTTGAGCAACTATTTTCTTTATATTTTGCATGCGCCTTTAAATATCGATTGTCATTTGAATATCCTTTTAGGTTAGGAGGTAAGGATGTTATTAAATGTCAAGAAACGATTATGAAATGCATTTGTTTTAATTATAGCCTACTTAAATTATAGATTATAAGCGAAACTTATAATTCTGTACTTTGAATTGAAATTGTTGAAAAATGGTAATAGATAGGGGTATAGTTTATTATACAAAAATTAAAGAACAGTCAATTTTCTATTGAAATAGTGTAAAAAATATAGGGTGTTCCATTTAAGTGAAAAAAGAAAAAAATCATTTTGCGTATTGTTTCACCCTGTACACAACATTTGCTTTATGGTAACAAACAATTATTCCTAATATTATTAAGCATTTTTTTCAATTAAATTGCGTTAACAGAAAGTTTACATCATTTTTCAATTTTGAAAAATAAGGCCGTAAACTTCCACTGATTTCAACATTAAATTGTTTATAACTTTCAAACTATAAAAAATTGACCTAATAAACCTTATGTCAAAAATGATTAATTTTAAGCGTAGAATCTAAAATCGACATAAAAAATATAGCATTCAATTTAAAAAATCATATGTTTGATACGTCACGTGATTATTGGACACCCTGTATATATGAAACTAATTTTAAAATGTGAAGTTTTACAGTAGCTACAAATTATGTTAGTAATATTTTTTTGTAAATTTCTAAATAACTGAGATATTGGACTTCATCGGAATTTTGCGCCACCCTGTATATGTAACAAGTATACTATTGATTTCACAAAAACAAAATGTAATTGATATTTCTTTACTGATCTAAAGCTTAGTCACTTTATATATTTTTACCTTACGATTTATACACATGACTTTGATTTATTTCTTTAGTTTTATGATTTATTTACCATGAATTTAACTTTTTTTAGGCCGCAAAAATGGCACATTAATTATAATGAAACATCATGCACTAATTAATCGGTTTTATCTTAGATAAAACTTTCGATTCATTTCAAAAAAATTCGAACTTACTTACATGATTTCAGATTTGAACGACACCGATGATTGACTGAAGTTGTTTGACCCATTTTTACATTTTTATTATTTTATTCGTTACTCGCGACCACAACCAATTCCCGACGTTTTACTTTTTACGTTTACTATTACATTTTTCTACGCGAACACGATCATGATCTGATTCCCCGAAATGACTACTTTTTTCCAAAAATAAAAGAAAATTCTATTTTCTCAAGTATTGCAATATCCAGATTTTGAAACAGGATGTGAAAAAACTGCTGCATTTCAATCCTTGAAAATTCTCCATGGCATCAAAAAATGACAAATTACTAAAATTTGGCTAAAAGCTTTATTTCCTTCAAACTTGGAAAGACAAAATGTTAAATTAGTGTAAAGATTTTTAACTCTTTTATTGTACAAGCTTTACATAATTTTGGATCAAAAATTAATCATTCAGAAGATACTGCAGAATTTATTAATATTATATTGACATGGTGGAAAATTGTGAATGTCAAAACTTCCCTTAAAGGTAAACGCTTAAATGACATATATCAAGAACCAATTGTAACAGAAAATTGCAAAGATCCAAAATTAGAATTTTTAAATAAAATGTTAAATTGGCTTGATCATTGGAAAGCGGCCAAATTTCATAAAAAGTTAACACCAAAAACACATTCTGCATTAAGTCATATACTAAAAGGATTGCTAAAAATAATTAAATACTGTTTCGAAGAGCTTCAAATAAATTATGTACTCTGCGGTAAATTTCAGACAAATGTGCTAGAAGCTCAATTTGGAAATTATTGTCAGTTATCAGTAAGTAATTATAACATTTCTATACGACAATTATATGAATCAGAGAAAAAACTTCGCATTCAGTCACTACTTTCTTTAAAGTCGAAAATGTTTGGGTCAATAAAAATAAAAAAAATCTATGAACCGAAACGTTCCTTTTGTTGTTTTTACATTAAATTTTTCTCGGATCAATATTTGTTGCATTATGCAATATTTTATTGATATGCAACAGCAGGTGTACATTATGTAATTCAATGTCCGGCGTGGGTATTTGCCCGGGAAGTAGTTGTTTTAATGTGCATTTGTTTAACGTACTTACGTAACGTAAGTCAAAAGTCACAGAGCTAAATTTGAAAATAATTAATTAATTATTTTCAAATCATTTTTATTTAATTTATTTAAATAACTGTGACCAAGTGAATGAATACTCTTTTCTATTTATAAATCGTAATGCTAGTCATATTTAATTTAAAATACTTTGTTTATTTTAGTTGTATATCTGTTTAATGTTTATTTTCTAAATAAATTGGTTTTAACGTCTAATGTCGAAACTAATTTACGTCCAATTGTCCAATTGTGCACATTTAAAAGAAAATTTAAACTTCGTGTAATTCTTTGCTATTATGTATTTATTTTATGTTTATTTTGTAGGTATTTATAATAAAAATATCGCAAATATTTTATTACTAAAATGTTAGGATTTTCTCACAGAAATAAATTATCATTACATTTTTTTCTGCAATTGTACTATTTTAAAATGTATATACTAAGTAACTAAAAAAAAACAGAAACATTAATTTCTTTTTTTATTTGACCATTAGCATGAAAGAAATTCACAAACGAACAACATTTGTGATGTGCATACGTTGTCATTCCAATGTAATCCTGGTGAAGTCACATTCCAAAGATGTACACAGTGTTCCACATTTTTGTAGTTGTCTGGTTGATGAGGCGAAAAATTAGTATAAGTCAATGGCTTTCCGGTCGATAACCAACTAAAAGTACCTTCACTCGCTAAATCAGTGCCAGAAATCCAAAACATTTCAAATTGAAGTTCTAAAATATAAGTCATTTATTAGGCCAAGATATCAATGATAATGACTAATTTAAAATAGTTGATTAATTAACTACATGATAATTTACATTGTATACATACTGAGTGATGTAATATAGTTTTCCAAAGCAGTTTGTTCCATTTGATTATCAATTGTAGCTAAACGCATTCCTAGAGATCTGCACTGCTCATAAGCTCCAATGAAATTAGTCTAAAATATAAAACTAGAGGGATGTATTGTTTTCTTAAAAAAATTAAATCATATATATCAATATTTATATCAATTTTTGAATTTCTGAAATTCATTAACATGTGATAAACTGCGAGTGCACCTATCATGTACTCAATTTAAATTATATGAAGCTATTTTAATTAAAATTCATTAATAAAAAAACACATGCTGATGTTATTTTTTAAAATTGGTAGGAAACGCGTCATTATACAAAATAATGTTTTTCATCAAATGGTTATTCAGCTCTTCGGTAATCTTAAACGGTTTTTTTATGAAACACTGTAATTTTGTAAAAATTTCTAGTAACAATTTGATATTTTACGATAATTACTCTATAGGATTAGCCTATATTATGAAAAATGAGTTTATGAATGAAAATTTAATTGCAAATGAAAAGTTATAAAATGAAAATCTGAATTGTTGTATGTTGATATTACAACTAAGTTTGTTATTTCTTACCTCACAATGACTTTACAAAATTTCCCACTCTATATAACATTTTTGTTGTAGTTCATTTTCTGAAGTATTACGCCATTTTGACGTTTTATTTCACATTAAAAATATTTTTTAAGCGAATTTATCAGGCAGAGGAAACTTTTCCGCTTATAACATGAAAACTAAAAGTCTTGGGACAACAAGTAAAATAACAAAAATAATTTAGTTTTTTTAAGATCTACAACTTTTATTTGAACAATTTTTCTACGTAAATAAAATATAATAATCGCTAAAAGTAAAGTTGCACATAATGAATTATGATTGTGATTAAAAGCTTTTCAAATCTCACTACTGTTATAAAATTTGGCTATTTTTGCGCAGTCGTGGAAAACACAGACATTTTTAAAAAATCGATAAAATAGACTGTTGGAACTCCAAAATATGTATATTCGTTGAAATTTGTAGTCCCAAAATTCCCTTACTTTCCCTTGGACAAGAGTGCGGGGAATGTAAAAAAAACGGAAGTTTACCTAATTATATAAGCGAGCGAGACACCGTCGAGAACGGACGCATTCCTTAAGTGAATTATAAAAAATTGGTGATGTGTCATCATGGTACTCTCCCCGGCGAATTAGGTCAAATTAGTATTTGATTGAAAATTTATTAGGTAACGAAAAATTAAACGAATGTCCAAGGAAAAGTATTGTGATCGTAAACATTTTCGAATCGCCAATTTCAACAAATATGCACGTTTTGAGGTCTTCTGAGTCCATTCCATCGAGTTTTGAAAAATGTCTGTGTGTTTCCGCGAAAGCGCATAAACTGCTACATGGATTAAACCTAAACTTTATATCTAAGCTTTCTATAACAGTGGAATGATCTGAAAAGCTTTTGGTTAGAATCTAAACTCATTAAGTACAACTTTACTCTGTAATAGTTCCAACTGGGGTGTCTACAGAATTTATTTTTCGATAAAATGTGTTAAAAAGTAATAATTAAATAAGGGAAATTATCCATACATTGTATCGTTGCTGCGGCAATTTTGTTTGTTTATATTTAGTATAATGTAATTGATTCAGATTCTGACGGGTAAGTCCCGCACGCGCTTGACCCCAAATTTAGGCGAAATCAACAATTAAGTTAAAATTGATTATTGTATACAATTTAATATGTTAATATTCTGATGTAGTAGAAGGGACGCGGAAAGTACTCGTGGTCGTGCGTAGATTAAAAAGCCGGAAATAATAAGAGAATAAAAAGTAGAGAATTGGTTGCGGACACGTGTGCTATTAATTAATAAAATAACAGATTTGTGAAAATGGGTCAAACAACTGCAGAGGTATCGCTCAAGTCTGAAATCAAGTAAGTTCAAATTTTATTCAAAGGAATCAAAAGTTTTAATTGATATAATGTTTCATTTTGGGGCCTGAAAAATTGAAATAATGTATAGTTAATATAAAGTTAGTCACGAAAATCTAAAAATAAATTCAAAGTCATGTGCATAAATCATAAAATAAGAAAATATAAAGGGACTACGCTATAAATCAACAAAGGATAATTAATTCAGTTATGTTTTTGTAAAGTTGATATTTTATTTGTTAATCAGTTATACAAAATCTACCAAAATTAAATGCTACCAACGTTCAATACAGCTTTCTATGTTATCTTTCTCCTCTCAAATTTAAACATTTTAGTGACCAAATTCCTCTCACTGAAGAACATTTACATTTCTTTGACTTGGATAGATGTTATCCAAGACAGTAACGAATATGATAATTTGACTACTCGTTAAAGGCAATCACTCTTTCTTTCGATTTATTGTATCAGAAACTTTAATCCAAGCTAAGAGAGCTTTCTCTTTTATTCTTTAGATCTATACAACAAGTAAATCGTTATAATATCATTATCTTATTATCTTTCTGATGATAAGTACGTACGTACTGTTATAAAGTTTCACCCCTATATCTAGTTAATATCTGATTTGAGATTTTAATCTTAAACCTTTCACTCTCTCAAAAGATATATAAAACTATATTATGAATTAATTACTTACGAAATGTAAGTCAAAATTTGATTAACGAATTAAATACAAAAAAGAACACAAACTCGAACGAATAATACTAATTCTCAAACAAAAATGTAAATAACACAAACTCGAACGAATAATACTTATTCTCAGATCAATTTCATAAAATGAATTACACATTGTTGAAAAACAACAGAAATCACAATAACCTGAATACATTTTAAGATAAAGCACAACTCGAACGAATAACCACAAACTCGAACGATTATATTGTGCCTATTCTTAAAACTACACATAAAAAACAATAAAAAGTAAAACACAATTCATAAAATGAATTACACGTTGTTGAAAAACAACAGAAATCACAATAACCTGAAAACGTTTTAAGATAAAGCACAACTCGAACGAAAAACACAAACTCGAACGATTGTGCTATGCCTACCCTTAAAACTACACACAAAATGATTAATTATAAATAATGCCAACAAAAACCAAAAATAATACAAATCTGAGAATAAAGTAATATCATAAAATCACATCAAAGATGTCGTTCCCGCCGACCAATTGCACACAGAACAGAAAGTACAATTTACCAGAAATTGTGATAGGCAGAGCAAGGGCCGATCTGCGACAAAACCAAAATTTCCAAATAGTCATGCTCCGAGGCGGTTCAGTTTTAGTGGGTTTTTTCCGTCCTCTCGAAGCAAATGAGGAGCAGAAGCGCGTAGTCCCACATATTTTTTTTTTTTTAGTTTTCAGTCAAAATGCACATGACAAGCAAATTAAAATATGACAAAATAAGGCGCACACATATTTAAGAAACTCAATGAATGTAATAATTTATTAATATCTGAAAATGCCCTATTAAAATAAAATTAGTGCTGCTTGCCATAAAACTCACTTAATGTCTTTTATTTCTTGTCCACAAGTCACCCTTTCAATTTACAGGTGAAAGCACGGTAAGTATCGATAATGCATGTTAACATAAAAAACGGGCCTGTTAAATAATTAAGGGTTACTACACAATCACAACAAAACGACGTTATTGAAATTTCAATTGTAAATTTTAATAATATCGGGGGTCGAACTATTTCAACTCTTAGCGATTTTTCATTTTATGTTGCTGAATCTAGTACGCTCAGTTCTGTTCCCTCGCGCCGACGCGGTATAGCGGCGGACCTGTTACGGCTGTACCTGCACCTGACGGAGTGATCGGAACTGGAACTGACTGTTCTGGCTGCACCTGCACCTGCCGAAACAGGTCTAGACGTAACTGTTACGCGTGCACGTTTGAACGTGAGAAAGCTGATAATTTTCCCATACGCATGATCTGAGTAATTGCACAATCATAGGAAACTAAACTCTACTGCCTCTCCCTTGAAGCAGATGTAAAAAGTTTAATCATACAACCACCAACTACAAGGAAGACATCAGATGTGCAAAATGCGAACAATACCCTACTGCAACTTGCGAATTTACACTCCCAGTCAAGTGCAAAGGATGCAGGGAAACAGACCATGGAGCATGGTCAACAAAATGCACCAAAAGACCACAGAAACCCATCGAAGACATACCAAATGTCAAAACAAAAAACTGCGGACATCAACAAAGACCTGACAAAAAAATCAAGAATCCATCAGCCAATAACAACATAGTCATTTGTTGTTATTTGCACTTACACGACAATTATCAATGACCCGACGGTAACTCACAGGAGCGCATTATTTAAAAAATAATAAATTCCTTCATTGCATCTTATAATATAGACTCACATGTTAACTTTTTAGGCAACAAGATATTTATCGTCATGTTTGACCTAGAATTCCCAAATGTCATCCCTCCAGTAGCCCCTCGATCCGGAATCCAAACCAGTTTCGCCAATATATCAAACAAAAAACCTTTAATTTTTTATATGGTAACATCAACTCCCTCCCCAAAAAAGCCTATATTTTATCCAACTACCTTTCCAATAACCCAATTGTCCGCTGTATCATTAGTAGAAACCCAAACCGATAAACATTTAAAATTCCATAATTGGCCCTTCATCCAAATCCCTTCCTCTACTCCTTTACATAATCAAAGAGGGGACTCCTCCAAAAATAAACAATTGTTTGAATGAATGTCTGCACTACATAATCGAGTTTTCTCATTTTCCACTTCATATCTTCTTAGTATATACCCATCCCACGGCCCTCATTGAGACATCTATCTTCACAAAAGCTTGCCTTTATGATCATGTTGTAATCGGAGATTTCAATGTTAATAAGATTAAATCTAGACAGCTCTCTTCCTTTGTGTCAAACTTATCTCCGATTTATGCTCCGACCACTTATCAATACAATTTTCCCATCTCCTCCTAAGACAATAACTAAATTTAAGAACTATGACATCGCAAAAGTGTCGGAACAACTGTCAACATTTATCTCTTCAAGCCCAAATATCACTCCGAACACAATATCAAATTTCACAGATACATTATCAAAATCCATCCAAACGCACTCCCCAATCATCATAAAAAACCTTACAAATATCCCCCTCCCACATATTACCTCTGACTAATCAAACTAAGACTAAAGGAACATGCAATTCTCAAGAAAAGATTCAATAAAATCAATAAAGATATTCATAATCTCATATTCCAATATAAAAGTGACCTCTGGATAAAGTCATACGAACACTTTAACAGTCTACACGGCAGACAATACTGGCGGGAAATAAAAAAAAAACTTAGCCAGTAAGACTTACTTTATCCAGAGGATCACAAACCCCACAACAAGCAAAACGGTACCCAACAACAAGCAGATTACAAAAATATTCGCTACCCATTTCCAAAATTCCTACTCCTTCACTAATATTCCAGAATATGATATCAACTTCTTTTCCCAAGTGAATTTCTGGTATAAATTCTTTACATTTAACCATCCCTAATGATGACATAAAGGAGGACGAATATTTTGAAAACTTCGCAAAAGGAAAAAACACTGCCTCCGGTTACAATATTCCCAGACTGGTCTTGAAATCCCTTCCAAACAATATCCACAAATACAAATAATCAAATTTTATCGTTATGAATTATACAGGGTGTTCATAAAGTAGCATAATTTTAACCTTCTGAGCTGATTGTATAAGTAGTACACACAAATTTAATCTGTGTAGGAAAAATTGAAATACATTATCCAAATCTTCAACCATATTTACTCATCCCTATTTTTTCTGAGTGAATGGAAGAAGGACATTATCACTTTTACCCCAAAACCTGGAAATAGCCCATTAGATCCTAACAGCTTTCGATTTTAATCCCTGTTCTGGGAAAGCTGTTTGAATCCATAATGAAAAATTTCTTTAGTAACCGACATTATGCTTCCCTACCAGTTTGGATTCCTTGAACATAGATCCACATCCATACCCTTATCCATCCTTACATCCAAATGCCAAATAGTGAGTTTGGAAGGCAGACGTTCCGCCATTTTATTTTTAGACATAAAAAAGGTGTTTGATTCTCTGTCTGGCATTGAGGCTTGCTGTACAAATGTTACTCCCTAAATTTCGCGCCATATCTTATTAACCTTCTCGACAATTTCCTTAAAAATAGGTCCCTCCAAGTAAAATTACGTCATACTTTATCCAATCCCTTTACCCCCGAACAAGAACTCTTTCAAGGTTCCCCCTTATTACCACTACTTTATAATTTATTAGTCCACGGCATTTACCATAGATAAATCTGCTTACCCTCTTCTTTATGCTGATGATACAGAACTAGTTGCCCATGCCCCCACCCTACCCAAAGCCCTCAACATTCTACAGGGCCTAATCGACACCATTCTAACGTTGTTTGCGAAATGAAGAATATCAATAAACCCCGAGAAATCCCAACTTATAATCCCTTTCCAGAGATCACATAATCCACCTCTCTAAATATCAATAAACAACCAAATCATTTATCCCTCAAGCCCACTGCAAATATCTAGGCATCCTCTTCGATCCTAAACTCGCTTTCAAAGACCACTCCGACATCCTAAAAGTCAAAGTAAAGAAATGGGTGGCACATTTCAGAAGCCTTACCTATAAACAAAAGAGAATAAGCACAAAAACAGCAGTGCATATCTATAAAATGGTGTGCCGCCCGGTACTCGATTACGCCGCCATCCTTGCCATCCTTGCCATCCTCACTCAATCACCCTTAAAAACCTACAAATCACTGAAAGATCGACCCTAAGAGTGCCTAATCTTTGTTAATCAGGCATCCACTAAACCCCCTACATAATCCTTAAAATCCATTTCTTTGTGAAATAACCAATATCACTCTTATTGAACAGAGACTTTCTTTTTTTGGCCCAAAAATTCGCCCCAAATCCCACAAACCTAAACCTAATGAATTTCCCATGTATCCTACGTAATAAAAATATAAACCCCAAACGTAAATTTCCCACTTCACCACATTAATGACAGTTAAATTACGAACATAATCGACAATCACTTCTGACATAGACAGTTAAAAATCACCATACCTCTTTAACGACAAAGACATAAACACGAAAAAAACAGGTGGAAAGACCATTGGTCGATGGCCAATTAACAGAGATAAAATATACATGTGATTTTATAATTTTTAATATTTATTTTATATAAGTAAAATAAATTCATGTATACTGAAAATATATTAAAATGATAGGTTGTTTATGTTGAAAAAGCTTTTATTTGAATCTTAAAAAATATTTACGTTTAAAACCGGTAAAATAAAACATTCAACGTACCTTATAATTTCTTTGAACGTAGTAATGCTTATTTCCCACATCTACTCCATCTATTGAATTGTCACAATCTTTGCAGAAATTTTGACAACATAAAAAAGAAAAGATAATAAGTTAATATATGCAGTGCATTCATAACAAGAAATAACTTTAATTAAACTGTTGATGATCAATTTCTAAAAAAAAAGACGCTCGGAGAGTACCATTAGTATTTTAAGTGCACATCTCTTATACTAACATTTATATACAGGGTGTCCTGTTAATATTACGAAATAGCTTAACCTCAAGTTCCTCCATTTAATATGATGATTATGATATGATGAAATGTTTACAAATAACGTTGCATTAAAATTAAAAATAACTTTAAACGATAACATTGATACAACGTTCGTATATCCATTTTGCTCAGTTATCTATTAGTAAATATTTTATTTGACATTTGCAATTTTATTTAAACTCATTATTATAGTTTATCTCAAAATGTAGTTTTTCAGTATAAAAAATGTAAGTGAAACATGTTTGGATCATATTGCTTATAAAAACAAGAGAAATACTTCGAAAACGAATATTCTATGAATTGTAGAAATTTTTAATGTACAACATTGAGGTATAATTTGACAAACAAAGTAATCAAAAGTACCATAATAGACACATCACCATCTTCATTGTGGGATCATCTTTAGTTGTCATTTTATAAGCGGAAGAATGTCGTCTGCTTGTTAAAATCTCTTACAAATAAACAATTATTTTTATGTTTTATGTGCTTTCATATTTCAAAAATGCAGTGACAACAATTTATTTTCACATTTAATAATTTCTCATTTACTATTAATTGATCTTTCACCTGAATTCACCATCGAAAATACGATGATGTACACATCGCCATTTTAGTATATATTATCATATACTCTCTTTAATTGTTAACAAAAATTGACAGATTAAAACAGCCCTATACAAAGAATTTGAATCAATAGAATAGAATTATTTTTTAAAATTCATTGTATTCAGAACATAATCTTGGGAAAAAACCTTGGATAGGTTGATTAGTATTTTTAAATGTACATACAACAAACATTTAATATACAAGGTATCTGAACATTTGATGATCCATAGATTTTTTAATTAAATCCATTTCTATTGCGTCTGAAGAATATATTAAATTGTTCAAATTTTCAATTTATCGCTAATGTTTTTTGAAAATTAAAAATGTGTAATTGATTATAACTTCAATTGATTTTATCCAAAATATTTAGTAAATAATATGAATTTCCAGACACTTTAAATGATTTAATATTTGAACGGTCTGTTGAAACAATATGTGAAATCTATTAATATTTTTATATCAAAATTATTTATCTTAAAATAATCTACAATTTACACTACCTAACGTTTCTCGCATCTTTTCTGGTTACCGTATATAGTAAACATGAAAAATAAAAACGTTTTATTAAAACTAAATCTTCTAATGAAGTGTTTCAAATGTATATACTCAAGTAACCGAAGACAATTATTTTGTAGAAATTGTTAATTATTGAGGCTTTTACTTTGTAATATATTGTGATAAATATTGATACATGAAATATTATTAATTTATTAATTAAATTGATATCCTTTCCTTTTAAATTACATTTATATCTATGAATCTAAAGAAATTCTAGTGTTTAATAGTAATATATAATTATCATATAGTTCTTTTCCACCTACATTTTATTAATTTTAAGTATTTCTCAGTGTCATTTAAATTTCTTCAGTTTCATATTCTTAATTTTGTTTGCATAACTTGGATAGTTTTTTTTTGTTAACTATAGTTTCGACAACCCTAGCAGTTCATCGAAACAAAATTGATTAAAAATTACTTTAACGACGGGAATTTCCGGATGCAATTATAATTATTTTTAATATCTGGGGTAAAATTTAGTCCTTCTCGATGAATTGTGACATCATATATAAAAATGGTGATGTGTACATTATGGTACTTTCCCCGGCGAATTCGATCAAATAAGTTTTTGATTGCAAATTTAATAGTAAAGGAAAAATCTGTCGGTGTTAATTAAAATATGAAGCCGTTGGCCAATTGATTTAAGTTAAAATAACCACTCTTGAGAGGGATAATGCCAAAAAATTGAAGTAATTGAAAATATGGATTGTTGTTTTTCATAACTTTAGTTTGTAATTTCTTACCTTACAATGTATTCAAAACAAGTCTCCACCATATTTTTCATTTTTTTAAACTGGAGGCGTTTGCGAAAGATGTATTAAATATGACGTGTTTTGACGTTTTATTACACTTAAAAATAATTATTTAAATAACTAAAGTCTCCCCAGCCAACGTAAAGAAGATTATAAAAATAATTGTTTATTTCCAAGGGAATTTATCAGGTGGATGTAATTCTTCCGCTTATAAAATGAAAAATTATGGTTATACTATAAACGTTTTATAACAAAAACCATTTATTTTTTCAAGATCTACAACTTTTATTTGAAATATTTTTCTATCCGACTTAAAAAAATGAAAAATCGGAAAGAGTAAAGATGCACTTAATTAGTTCCGCTGTGATAAAAAGCTTAGATATAACGTTTGAGTTCAATCTGTTTAGCCGATTAAGCGCTATTGCGGAAACAAACACACACAAATATGATGGAATGGACTCAGCGGACCTCAAAATATGCATATACGTTAAAATTAGCAATTCGATTTTTTTGCGATCACAATGCTTGGAAAGGGAACCGGGGAAAGTAAAAATGATAACCCGGAGAAAGTCGAAAAACACAAATTATGATTAAACGAAAAGGAAAAATAATTCAAAAATAAAGATGATTAATAAATTTAAATATAAACAATTCCGTTAACATTCCCTAAATTCACGTTACCAGAGTAATTGGTAAGTGAGTTAATTTAAAACACGGTTTAACAAGAATACAAAAATAAAATTTAGCCAAATATACCAGGAATGAGGATTCAAAAGCTACAGTTATGACAAGATAAATTGAATAGAATGGATTGTATACGCATTTTGCTCCAAATAGACTTACTCGTTCGTTCGGATTGGACCACACAAATGATTGCGCACAAGATGGCAAATATGGTATTCATTTTATAAAATTGCTATTCGTTGCGTTCTAAAAGTGTCGAAATTAATGTTCGTCCCGTTCTTTATAATTTAAAATAGTTGATTGATAGTGGTTAAACTTCCTGTTGTTATTATAGAAATCAATATATGATAAATAAATTTATTTTGGGAAAACATCCTGTTTTGTGATAAGGTTTTGTTGTTTCACATTACAATGAATAAGAAATAATGCAAACACGGACTTATAATTATGAAAATTTCATTAAAGAGAGACAAATTATTATGTCCGCCTATTCTCTACTATTCGATATACATCCATGAACAGGCATTGGCGTAAGTTTCATTCATAGATAATTTACTTTTGATAGTAGGTTAGAGTACAAATTTAATAACTTTTACTTAAAGGCGCAGTCTAGCCTGGCAAGAAGAAAATGCAAAATTAACAGTTCATAATAAACTTAATTAAATTAGTAATACTACAACTCATATTAAAGGAATTCCTAAATTTATAAAAAATCACTTCCCTTCACTTTATGACTTAAAACTTTAAAAAGAGAATAAATATGAATTGGTATACCGCAGTCAGTGGCAGCCTCTAAAAGAGGTATATCTTTACATACATTCCTCCAACTGTTAACGTTCCATATCCCATTACTCCGAAGGCATCAAGTGATGGAAGGCATTGCATGACTTCCATAACAAAGGGCTTGTACTGCACTACTTTTAACTAAGTTTGTGAATAATTTATGTTCCATACCATCAGTGAAGAAAGTGTAAAAAAAATATGCTGCATTAGTCCATGCAACAAACAAAATTTAAAAAATTGAATCCTCTGAAAGGAGGAGTTTAATAGCTTACATGAAACAAATTAATTTTATTCTTATTCCCAATTCTATTCCCGAATGGTGGTACATTTTATTAAAACAAATGTTCAATATTGCACATTTGCTCTTGAATAACAATAACACATTGTATAATGCAACATCTTTTTTGAATCGAAAATATTGTATGTAAAAAACAGAAGAACAAGAAAAACGTATAATAAGGCCATTTGCAGACACGTATATCGGGATTTTATCTTTCAGCAGTACTAATCTGCCTTATAAAATTACATAGTTATTAAAATAAAAGTATCAGATCTACCATAACCTTATGATATATTTAATTTTTAATTTTATTATTTTGCTCTAGAAATTGTCTTGTATTTGTTACGTTAAAAGTGTGATCCCGTAAATTAATATGTTATTGTTAATAATGGTGATGTATTTATCACAGTTCTTTGCCTTATTTTCCAAAATCGTAAAAAATTTTAATAAATATAACGAAAACAATAAATAAATTGACAAATTGGTATTAAAATTTATTCATAATAAATTCATTTTTTTAAGGATATTATGCCTTTCAAATAATCAATTTTTATTGTAGGAGTGCTGTATATTTCATTTGGCCGAAAGAAATCCATGGGGATAAAAACAGAGGATCTAGACGATCAAGCTACATGGCCTCCTCTTCTATTTTATCGCCTATTAAACATTCTATTTAAATATTGACGAACAGCCAATGAAACATTATGTAGCGCACCATCGAGCTGTGACCACTTGCTGTGGCGAAAATTCATTGGAATTAAACTTGTCATCGTGTCTCCTCATCATTATTTACCTTTTTCATAACGTTTCATAATTATTAGAATCATATTAATTATTTTATGTAAGAACAAAATCATTTTTTCAATTGTTACTAATAATACGAATGTGTCAATTAAATTTTGTTTATGGTTAGAATAACGGTCAATAATAATTATTGCATTGGGCAATAGATGGCGCTTTATGTTACCTTGCCTTAATAAAATAATAATGATTATCACGAAAATTAGCAAAAAATGGATATATCTTAAAAGCTATTAAAGGGAATCGGTAGAGCTCTTTGGTGTGTTTTTGGTGTGTGTTTTTCCGTTATTTCTCGAAAACTGTAGTTTGCAGGGAAAAATGAAAATCACCATCGTGTTTAGCGCAGTTAGTGCCAGTACGCATGTGAAACCTTTATTTTCCTAAAATTAAGTATTTGTAAGAAAATAATTAAACAAAATATTTAAGGCTAACATTCCCGCCTGTGTTAAATAAAGACAAACGTGAAACGATAGCAATACATTTTTGCGAGTGAAGAAAGAGGATAGATAATTGAATCGTCGTCGTATTTTTTCAACTTGTAATTTATCGCACTCCGTCGCCTCCGATTGGAGATTGACGCCTCGACATACATTTCTAGTCCACGTGGACTCGTAAATACAGAATATAAAGAAACAAACAGAAAGAAATTGAATACGCTGATTTTTGGAGCCAACGAAAAATCAATGAAAGCATCCAGCGGCTTAACGCTGATATTTATTTACCGATTTGAATGAATTAAAAATTAAAATCAATGTCGGTTTAAATACTATAAAATAATAATAATTATACATTTTTTCAAAATTAAGTTCACTGCCAAATAATGGTCATCTTTCAAATTTTAAGGGGAAACTCCATAACCGCGTTTATGAGTGAAAAGTATTTCTAGCAGATTCTAAAAATTCCGACAGTTGCAAAATTATATTTTTTTTGAGATGGAGAAATTAAATTGTTTATATATACTAATATAATAATAAATTTTAATGTGAAATATTTGTATACACTCTGCTTAAAAAATAATTTTAAATATGTGACTTTTCAAACGGACGTATTTATTTAAAGGGCACCCTGTACTTTTTTTTGAATTATCATAAAATGATACAAATATTTCATTAAACATACTATATGCCTATCTTCTGTACTTATTGAAGTATTTCACATTTTGTAGTATTTATATGACATTTTAGCAATGAATTGAATAGTTGGATATGAAAAACTATAGAAACGAAAGTAACCATAAAAAATAAAGGAAATTGAAAACAAATGTCAAATAAATAGTATTTTCTATTTAAATTAGCGTTATTGAAAATCTAAATGTGAGTACGAAATAGAGATTGATCTTATAAATGATTAAAAATTTTAGTTTTAATAATAATAATAAAAAATGTGTTGAAAACAAGAGGACAGGCCGATAACGAACAGTGGTTCGTAGAGAGAAAACAACCATTGACGGCAACTAAATTTGGCGCAATCTGTAAAAGGTGACAGAGAACAAAATGGGCTCCTCTCATATACAGTTTACTTTATAAGGAACCGTTTTCAAATGAAGCCACGGTCTATCGACAAATAAATGGAAAAAATGCCTTACAAAAGTATGAAGAAACGACCAAAACTTCCGTAGCACCGTGCGGCATTTTAATCGATGAGACGTATGGTTTTTTGGGAGCATCTCCAGACGGACTCATAGAAAATGGTCGCGGAATTATCGAGGTGAAGTGCCCAAAATCGATAGAAAAAATGACCATTAAACAAGCAGCAAACGAAAAAAAAACTTTTTTTGGATACAGATTTAAAATTAAAACCTAATCACAATTATTATTACCAAATCCAGGGCCAGATGCATATTGCAAAAGCCGACTTTTGTGATTTTGTCGTATGGACAAAACAAGACCTGTCAATTGAAAGAGTTGTTATTGATAATTTTTTTGTTTTTTATAAAAATATTTTATTAAAAGAAATTATTGATCCACGGGTATGTAAGAATATGCCTATTAGAGAGCAATATTGAAAAATGTGTGTGTATTTTCGCTTTATTTTAGATTATAAAGAACTTTAAACATTTTATCTGAAATAAAATTATATTTACACGTTATATTAAAATGAAACGAATTTAATTTTACAACCATTTTGTCTGAAATGAAATTTCGTCACGAAATTATTTCTTGTAAGTATACCTGGTGTTCGATAAAAAAACGCCCAACGTCATTGCCGATAAAATATTTATTAACTGAACTATTGAACAAAAATCCAAAGCCAATGGCCGTTCAAATACTAAGAAATACGAATATAACATAAATCATGTAGCGTGGCTCCTTTGTCGCCGAGGAATATGCGTTATTATTTAGGTATTTTTGAAATTTAACATATTGCAAAAAGTACTCCACGTGTATAGTGCTCCCGATTATCTGAAATCAATGCAATTTTTCTTTTTTTTTTTGATACGTTTTGCAGTGTCCGAGATCTGCTCGTAAATATAAATATTTCAGAAAAATGCTCGGACAGGTCGAGTTTTATTTTTTAATGACACTTCTGAAAAAATCAAATAGCAAAGTACCCCTTGCGATATCTCTCGTTTTTTTCATTCTGATACAATGAAACCAAATTTAACAAAATCACATTTTTCTGAAATATTTATATTTACGATTTTATCCGTTACTTTTGCAACGCTCTGTATGTGCGTGGTCAAAGTCTTATCGGTAAATACGGCAGCTTTAAGAGACCGTCGTCGCCCGCTAATCGCGCGATACCACCTTCTTTTGAAATAAAGTTGAATTTTTAATTATTATTACAGATATTGAAAATATGTTTTCGCTAATATTTCTATTTTTTAGTTGCGGGGTGCACTATGACGCGTTTTTTTTAAATATTTTTTTTATATATAAAAAATAGAATTAAAAAAAAATAAAAATTAAAAAATCGGACACCATGTTATCATCATAAATATTTTTTATGAAATTTAATTTTAATAAAAATTTTTTATAAAAAATATTTTTAAATGAAAAAACAACTTTTTTAGCTAGTAAAAAAATAGACCCGTAAAATGCTGCCATGAAGCGGGATTAATCTGAATCACACTTTATGGGCGGAGTTGTGGTAAGTATTCGATCCCACTTCTTTGAAACAGTGTTATTTGAGTAAGTTTATATTTCTGAAATTAATTAAATACGACCCGTTCCTGGAACAATTTTTCGAGCGAACGCGGACTCAGGATGTCGCGCGGCCAGGCGCGTTGCAACTTAGCGGGCGACGACGGTCTCGTAATGAGATTGTTGTTTTAAGCAGAGCGGACCATTTATTCATTCGTTATTATAACACCTTTATTACATTTGTACAAACACGATTAAAATATTATTACTTATTGATTTTTTATTATATATACAACTTTTTCTCAATGAAGTGCGCATTGTTAACTTTGTTATTAGTTGAGCTAGAGAGTCGGTTGAATTAGCAAAGTAGTAGTAAATTTTCCAAGGATTACAATGGAAAAATCAGAAAAGCAAAAGAACATCGCATTTTCAAAATATTAATAAAACAAACATTTTTTAATGGAAATCAGTATCTCTTTTATGATCACATCACCAGAAGGTAGTTTTAACAAACAAATTATAGACCATTACACAAAAATTACTCGCAAATAATAAAGTTATTGGCATTTACGTATATTGTTTTCAATTGAATTAAATTAATATAAAAAACAAAACACTTACAAATAATGTCAAGAAAGTATGTAATAAGTTAAATTGTCACGTATTTAAGAGGATGTTCCCCGCTACGCGGCCTTGAAACACGCAAGGAATCGAGGAGAAATTTTACACAGATACGCGCTCGCGTATTCCCCTACATGTATCTTTCTCTTTCTAATACTTCCTGTTCTAATATTATTTGTTTGACACAGCGTTTATTTTAAATAGCGCAACTCGGAGAGAAAAATATCTATTGATGTAATACCGAGCATAAAAGAAAAATAATCATTTTTAATTCTAATATAATATATATTATTGCATTTCAATGTACATAGTAACATTTTAAAAGAAAACATGTTTCCAAGTCATAGTTATCTATACGTAATATACAAAACTTGACAATAAAAAAATAAATGTACAAAAATTTATGAGCAGTATAAAAATCTCAAAAACAATAAAATATAGTTTTGACTTATCTATTTTAAAATAAAAATATATTTATATATCAAAAATACATATATATATATATATATATTAGATTAATTCATTTACTAGTGATTTATAAAATGAGCACATAAAATATTGTATGTTATATATAATGAAGCAACAGCCACTAATTATTTATTCCGTTTTCTTTATGTACTACTATTCTCTCTTGTTAAATTATATTAATTTCCGAATTTCCGGACATATAAATTTAAAATTTAATATAATTGTTCACAATTTTGTATCATTTATTTGGTAATTCTTATTTAAAATTTAATATTTTTTATTTTTCGTATATTTCTAATTGGTTCCACGTTTCATACATACAGTATATGTGCATTTTGGAACACTGTTACTATTCATGTGGCTATTTACAATATGAAAGTAATTAAAATGTAACTTTTATTGTTATATTAAAAAAATAACAATCTACATTTAAATAAACCAAGAAAAGTTTGAAATTAAACATAAGTCGATTAAATCTCACGAAAGTTCATTCTAAAGATTCTAGAAAGTACAATGAATATATACAAAAAAAAATGTATTATTATAATGAGAAGCATTAGTAAAAAGCAGTACAATAGATCATAGAAATAAGTAAAATAATTTATTTTAATATTGCTTGCGTACTCATTACAACACTTGTAATGTTTCATATTATTTATATCAGTTTCCAAAACGTGTATCGTTCTGTCAGAGAATGGTTATAAAAGACCAAAACCGTCCCAGGAAATGGATATAAATAATATGAAGCATAAAAAGTATTACAACACAAACTATATTAACAAGTTGTTTCATCAAGAGTACAGCGAAAAAAATATATACAGGGTGTCTCAGCGTACGCGCCGAGTAGCTTTATGGCTAAATGATTTATTTTTTTCAAAATCTGCTTTCGCAGGCGTATGTATGAAATATTTGAAAAAAACTACCTTGAATACAGTAACTAATAATGAGGAGACACAATTACAAGTTTAATTCCATCTGTATTCATTCATCCATTTGAGAGTTATGATTTTTTTTTTCGAAACGTCAATTTTTCCAAAAATATTTAAATATTTCAAAAGTTATTAGGTTTAGGCATATGAATATATGCATAGGCCTGCGAAAATCGATTTTGAAAAAAATAAACCATTTAGCCGTAAAGCTACTCGGCGCGCACGCTGAGACACCCTGTATATATATATACAAACATCTTTATTCAGACAATATGACAAAAAAATGTATTTTAACAATATGTACAAATCAATAAAAAGTATAATTTTTAATTTGGTGATTTGACATTCGGGAAATAAATAAATTGTGAATTAATTCATAATCATAGTCCTTCAGTTCACAAGAAAAAAAAAATCATAGGGAAATTTGAACTAAGAAAATTAAGCAAAAATATTTTCTAAAAATATTGACAGTTGCAGAGGTGTGCTAAAAAAATCATTACTTTTTTTTCGGTTAAAGAAATGAAATTTTGTATACATACTAAGATAAAATTATTCAATGCAATACAAATTTGAAAAGTAAAATAATTGTATACAGGGTGTAATGTTAAAAGTATGACTTTTCAAACCAATATAATTATATTTTTTCAAATAGCACCGTATTTTAATTAATTAAAAGGTTGACCAGAGAAATAACAGTAAAGAAACAAACAATAATATTTTAAATTATTGTCACAATTAAAATTTCGCATGATTTTGGCTCATTTATAAGATGGACTATTATTTCGTACTCACATATAGATTTTCCATAACGCTAATTTAAATAGAAAATAGTATTTATTTGGAATTTGGTTTTCAATATCCTTTATTTTTGATGCTTGATTACAGTTGTTTCTATTTTTTTAATGTCCAACTATTCAATTCATTGTTAAAATGTCATAATTCAAGAAAAAATAAAAAAAGTATAGCGTGCAATTTAACAAAATTACGCCTATTTAATATTTAAGTATCCCATTAGAAGTAGATACAAGAAAATTATTAACAAACTTCATTTAGTTTAAAATATATTTGACGTGAAGTAAATTCCATAATAATATAATTACTATTATTACATTATTATAATGTTTAATTAAAATACATTTAAAAATATTGCATTTCAGTAAATTACATATAAATATTACATTATTTTTTCCGGAAAATATAAGTGGCATTTAGTTTCATTTTATAGTAAAAATCAATCTAAAATATTAGAGAGAATACTAATACTTAAAATAATAACTACAAAACTATTTACCAAAACCATAATTTATAAACGTTAAAAATGTATGAATTTATTTAGGGATTGGTCGATTACTTACTTGCAACAAGATCTCCAGCGGAATTTTGTGTGTTGCCATTTTAAATTTTTTTGCGTACACTAGTTTGCTGTTATCCCTACTTTGTTTTTTTGCAACAAACGTAACCTTCTTTCTACACTTATTCGCTTTTCCCATTTTGAACACAATGATAAAACAATGAACACTATACAAATTAAACTCCCAACGCCCCTAGAGCGATAATCTCTACTCGGAATAAAGAAAGGAGGAATGCTAAAATTTTGTTAGTAAAACCAAACACGTGTCCACTTGATTTTGTCATCGTAAAATACCCAAATATGAGCCGTTGAAAATAATCCAGATAGCCCTTTCTTGGAATACGGCCACCCTAAAAGATCCACTTGAGTATGCATTGTTTTTTTCTTCTTCTTTTGAAAAATGAATATATTAGCTTTGTTACAGTAAGGTTCTTTTTGTAATATTTTGAAAAGCCGTATAAAACAGTGATAATAAATAACTAAAAATCAAATTTCCACAATGAAAATTTATACTTTTAATTTGCTAATTATTAAATATTTGCATTATAATAAAAAATACATATTTTAATTTATTTTCAAGAAGCATCAATATTGATTTCGATTTTATTTGTTATTTCTTATTAAATCATCCCATGTTTAATAATATCTGTTTACAATGTGGATTTAAATTTTGTTCGATTGAAAAAAAAAAAAATATTGAAAATCTTTTCTTTTTACTATGGCAAACTAGTTCTTTTATTACATATTTGTTCTGTACTTAAATAATGTAAGTAGTAACGATAACAAAATTGTAAATACTTATTTGCAACAATTATTTTATATTTCATTTAAAAATGATGTATGTTGCAATTATCTGTTAGAAGTACTAATACAAATTTTTCTTTGTTTTAATTGGCGATATATTATAATAAATTATTTGTGTAAATATATTTTATATTGAATTAATCGTTATTTTTATAGCCTAAATTTATTTTTTATTGCGATTTTAAATATGTGTAATTTAAAATATGTAATTATCCCTATTATAAAATAATCAGTGTAGAAGTAAGGGAATATTACTGCAGAACAAAAAAACGGACATTATTAATTTATATTAATAAATTATTAATTAGAATTTCAAATCCGCAGCCTATGAAATTTTATCCATGTGTTTTAATTTATTTCTCATCAAGAAGCTTATTCCGCAAATACTCGAGTCCGAAAAAAAAAAACTCATCATAAATTATTTCGTGTTTGTAATGCGTCAGTCATCCGAATGGAGAAAAAACACCGCATCGACGAGATGTCGTGTGAGAGAGTTGACATTATTGAGAAGTGAGAGCGCCGATGGAGAGGGCCGGCTGTGTGGGAAGAGTAGGGATAGCGCACGAGAAGCGACATCGCGCAAACCGTAATGAAATTCTAAAAATATGAAAAACACCCGATATTATTTGAAACTTATTTTAAGATAAAATTTTATAAAAGCCAATGTTACCATATTGGCTAAAGAATAAACTTCAAATCTGTTGGTGTCAAAAGTTTGTTAGTTAGTTATTTTTGTTTTAAATAAAGTACAAAATATGAGTAAAATATTCAAAAATCATGTTAAAATACATATATTTGCATGGAATAAATAATTTATAAAATGAAATAAAACGTATTACATTTAAATAGACATCTTGAGGAATATGTAGTTTATTTTTTCATACGTATATGTAAAAAAATAAAGCCGATAGAAAGGTGGGCGTTTGTTCGTTTTCGCGGTTATTTGTACTGGCGTGCGAGCGGTGAACCTCCTCTTAATCTATTTAAATATCATTTATCCTATATTATATAAATTATTAACATATTACATCTTTTAAATTAAAATACTCATTTTTGTTGTGTAATGCATAAAAAAACAAAATTTATATCGATTAAGTAGATAGTAAATTAACTGTCAAATTCAGAAAACAAATTTTCTTTTTATGATTTTGTTTTGCCATTTTATTATTTATAATATCTGGATTTTACTGAAAAAAACAATAATAATATACAAATAACTTCTATATTTGTGATTTTTTTTTTGTGATAATGTATTACAACCTTTTTTGTCAAAAATCATCTTATCTATAAAATTATGATAATATATAGGTTGTTTCATCTAAACAAATGTTTATTTCATTAATATCTTTAAAACCCGATGCTCTTTTCTTTTTCTGCATACGCCGTAGTTACTCCTCGATAATTTACCATCACTTTGCTAAATTAATCGACTCTGTAGTTCAAAATAACAACAACCCGTATAATCGAAGAATTTGGTACATCTGTCATGGAACCATGCATAATTATTTAACTTAGGAATAATAAAATTCAATTCTATTAATTGAATTGTATTATTTCTATTAAAAACAATACATATTTCAGCTGATTGGAAAGAATCATTTGCTAATAATATATGGGTGGGTCACGAATTAAAGTTTACGCGGTTCCCGACCGAGGAAAAAATTAAAACGTTTGCATTGCATTGCATGGTTCAATATAATCTTCTCATAAAAAATATTTTCACTTTCTTGCACTTCCGGTTGTACCGGAAATGGCTATCAACTTTGTTATTTTAAATGGAACACCCTGCATTTTAATTTCTCTTTTTTGATTCCTCGTTCAATTGACCACCCACTCATATCGATTTATGTCCAGCTCTGAGTTTTAATGTATTTGTCAAATTTTAACCTAAAATAGATGTTTTGAAAAATTATAACTTCTAATAAGAACAAGACAGACATCTTGAATTGTAATTAGTAAATATATCTGTGTATAATAACATTTGTCTATTTTGATAATAGGGATAACAAAAATGTCAATATTTCCGTCCCCACTTAAAAACATCATAATTTATATTTGTTCAAATGGAATTTATATCATAAATCGATTGGCAAGACAATTTTCAACATAAAAGTATTACATATTTCTATATCTAGAGCAAGTAGTTTGCGAGTTATTTCGAATTTTCTTTTCCCTCAAAATATTTTCACAAGTGAGTAATTGCTCTACTGTACTATTTAGACCAGCACTACATAGATTGTCTGAGGCACATATATAAAATTAAAGTATATCTTAATATTAAAAATGTTTAATTTCTGATTCCTTTATTATATGTGAAAATAAAATGCCAATAAACATAATTATTAAGATTAAATAATTTAAAAAAATATTTTTGAATTATTTTTGTTTATTTTTAAAAAGTTTGAACAGTGTATCCGAATTTATAATATGCATTGAGTCATTTCATAAGGATTATAATCCTTAATTTCAATTTAAAATTGTAAATAACCTGTGTTGCAGTTATAAATATAAGGCTAATATCAAAAATGTATGTGGCAAAAGCCTCTTTATAAATATTTAAATGTTTCTCTATTACATTAAATATTGATATATTATTGTCTTTTGGCTTAACTTAAAAAGGATTTATATTAATTATACAAAAAAATGAATTTGAAATTGCTGATATTCAAAAAAAAATCAATCGTTCCATATAAATATAAATGTTCATATTTTATTCAATTAATATCGTTCAAATTATTGCTTGAATCATTCTCAGAAATAAATCTACGCTTAGCTTATTTTAAAAAGAAATTCGACTCACGATATTCTAATCTAGCGTAGCATTATTTGTTTATGGATATTTTATTCCAACTTTCTCCATTTGTTATAGATTAGAATCTGATCGGTATTTAGCTTTATAACGATTCATTTGAAATAAATTCATGATATAAAGCACTTGTAGTGCACTGTTTTGAAGCAAATAATCTTATTGATAGTACAAACAAAAACTTTTTGAACATCCTGTATATATCTGTATTAATAAATAATTTATATCCTCAATATTGGAAAATGTTTATTGTATTCATAATTGTTGTTATAATTTTAATTTAAACATATTTTTACGCACATATGTAAACAATATCAGGTAATTATGATTGCAAATCAAATATATATTTTTTTAATTTGTACTAAATTTAATTTTTATTGATTTAGTTATCTATTAATCTACGAAAAGAATTAAACGAATATTGCATCAGCATCAAATTGAAGATATTATATTCAATTCTATTCAATTATTTAAATTACATTATTTACATTATAAAAAACATAATATATATTTTTGTATCAACAAAATGACTCAAAATGTATGTAAATCATCAAAAAAAAAAAATGTAGAAAATATAAACGGTAAGAAGAATTTTTCTAATCTACATATGTGCTATTAGTGAAACAAAGAAAATTTAGCTAAAATAATTTTAGCAACAATTGATCAAAATGCTGATATATTTAATTTTTGATAGCTAATTACTAATATTAAATGTATAATCAATAATTACGTTCTAACATATTTCATAAAAGATCATTTGAAACCGTTTCAATATACAAGCCACAAATGCAGATCGACTGAAAAATACAATCTATAACGAAAATACGAATTAAATAGGACGAATGCGTGTTTATTTGTATAGAAAACAAAAAAATCTTGGAAGGGAGACTGAACGCGCCCATTGCGCGACTATCTTCGTCTGACAACGTTAACTCCTCATATGTACTCTTCCGAGGCTTTCGCGGGTTAGATACAGACGTAAGGGGACTGAATGTTTACGTCTCACTAATTGCTTGTGTATCGCCTCCTCTTAAATATGAAAAACTTACCCACTGTGAACGCATGACGATGAAGCTCCGAATACTACGTTGTGCTTTCTATTATAATGGTTTCATAAACTTGTCGTGGAGCCTTTATGAGTGAGGTTAAACTCGCAGTATTTGCATACCGCTTCACTATTATCGGTTGATGACGTGAAATGTTGCCATACTTTGCTTTTCCCCATTGCTGAGAGAGTCAGTATTCTTCTCTGGGTGATCAGTCGGAGGTAAATAAACAAGAGGTTGTTTTTTACTCGGATATAGATGCACGAATTACACGAAATTTTGGTTATCACGGAAAAAATCAAGAATCAAAGGCATGAAAAAAAAAAAAAAACACGACAGCGCGAAACGCTGGAGTGATTTGTCCTTTGATTCGACGCAATGAAACGTCAAAACTGACAGTTGTTTATGATTAACATTTTGTTAAAAATCATGGTTATTGTTATTTGTTTCAAATTATTGCTAATTTATTTCTTCGTTTTCTTCTACTATTAGTACTATTTTGAAAATAAATACTGACCTATCGCATTTTAAATTCAACTTTGATCTTTTATGATTTTGCTATATGCCGTCTGTCGACTCGCATACTCTTGTCATCCCATGATCCCCCCACTACTGTCGTGGTCATGTCTCGCGGGTAGTGTGAGGATCGGGGGGTCTTAGCTTAATCGCTCGGACCGAGAGGAGTCAACCTAAATCCTAAGGTGTGGAGCAGGCCGATGGGATGCATGGCTGAATAGTGGACCAGTCGCTACTGTGACGACCTCCAGGGAAATGGCGACCGGCGGACCGTGTACTTCCCTAGCTAATCGTGGGACCAAAATGAACATCGATGAAAAAGAACTAAAAAATACAACAATAATAAAAACAAAGAGCGCGGACGGCGGGAGTGACGGAAACGTCCCACCTCAGAAGCGAGGGCTGAAAGAGGGCGGGTCTTCGGACCCCCCGACATCAGCCAGAGTGGTCGGAAGGGTAGGGTCCCAGGGATCCGGGTCGTTAGCTCGAAAATTCACACACACATATAAACGATCCCTATCCCCACCATAAAACGAACTAATAATATTACACACCCACAAGTGGCAGGTAATCAGAGCTTGGGCCAATGGAGCCCTTTATTTTGTGATTTCTGGGTTTTCCGTTCCATTCTGTTCCGTTCCGATCTGGAGACGGAATCGTCGCGTTCAAAGACAATCCAGTTTATGTATTTTATTGTATCATAATTGAAATAAAATTATAATATATCACTTGATTCATGAATTGTTTCAATATTTAGTGGAAAAAATATTATAAAATTATAGATTAGGGCTAGTTATTATTATTATTTTTTTTTTTTAATAAAAACTTGAAATATTTTTTATTAATAAAAGCATAAAACCCAAGCATTGAGAAATTAATTATTGTAAATACAAGTTGGCCAGAAATGGTGTGATAATTTTCAGGTAAAGTGGTTCATTGATTAATTTAAAGTAGAAAATTTAAGTAAAAGAATATTGTACAGGTCTTCATTAACGCTTACGAAGCAAAATATTGGTTTATTACTTAATAAACGCAATTGAATTTTAAAAGCTAATGGAATTTTATAACTCCTTGTATCCAAATAAGTATTTAGGCACTTCGGTTAAAGTAGGTACATTTCACAACTTATGGGATAATTTTATGAATGCAATTACAATCTAAGAGTTTTATAAAGCATTGTAAATGTATTGTATCTTTAGCAAAATTAAAAAAAATATTAATTATGCAGCGTCACGTATTTCCACTTCTATTCCCACTTCGGTTCGAGGAAATTTTATATATTTTGGGTGGAATTTAGTTAACACATGTTCATTTAAATCCTGTTCGAAAGAAAATATTTGTTATTAGTATATAACTAACCATCTTTTTGTATAATAACCTATACCCCTATCTGTTACCTTTTTTTAACAATTTCAGTTCAAATTACAAAAATATAAGTTTCGCGTATAATCTATAATTTAAGTAGGCTATAATTGAAACAAATGCAATTCAGAATTAGTAAAATTTTAAATATTTTTCCAAAAATATATTTGTTGTTCGTTTTTAACAATTGATTATTTATTGAAGGAGTACGTTTAATTGCACCAGTGTTTCAAAATATAACATAAAATATACTTTACTTTACTAAATATATATTAAGCGTAACTTTCACAACTAAATAAATCAGTTGTTCCGGCGCTATTTAATAAAAAATGAAGAGTGATCAATTTTATATTAAAATAGCATACAAAATATAGGGTGTCCCATTAAGTAAAAACAACATTCATTTGTTTATAATTTTCAAAATATCAAAAATTGGCCTATTAATCATTGTCAAGAATTATCCATTTTTTATTTGTTAGAAAAAGATGCTCACTTGAAAATACTACTAAATAATCATTAGCAGTTTAAATGCATTCTTTCCTTTTATTGTGAACGCACTGTATAAGGTCTTTTAATTAAAAAAAATAGAATATTTGAGTATTGAACCCAGGACCCTCAGTCAGAAGTCCGATGCACTGCGCTATACACCACGCCAGAAGATAATCCAGTAAATTGAAAGTAAGATAATAACCTGTATAAGTCATTAAAATTAATTAATTTAATTAAAATGTACTTAAAATTGTTGTAGTTTTTTTCTTAAATGAACAAGGAAGCAGGAATTTGTAAAAAAAGTTTTGCCGCGTCAATACTCGGTGTATACACGATGATCTTCTCTGTTACATAGCTAATCTCGAAGGGACCGCAATACAAATTTTTGGATTTCCCCAAAAATATTCACTGATATAAATAAGCATTCGGAAATAGAAAATTATCAGTCATTTTGACAACCTCAGCCTAGTTGCTTCGTTTTTTATCAATAAAATATACAATTTTGAAAATAATAATAATTCAAATAGAAAACAGTATTCATTCACTTGGTCACAGTTATTTAAATATATTAAATAAAAATGATTTGAAAATAATTAATAAATTATTTTCACATTTAGCTCTGTGACTTTTGACTTACGTTACGTAAGTTTAATTTATTTCGTTTAATTTTATTCGGTTTTGATTTAAATTGAATTAATTTGGTTCAATTTAATTTAAATTGATTTAGTTTAATTTGTTTCAATATAATTGATTTAATTTTGTTGATTATATTTGAATTAGTTTAATTGATTTATTTTAGCATCTTTAAATTATGAAATAAAACGTACTGACGAGGGATAGATCCCGAAACACGTGTCTGCAGATCGCCTTATATTAAGTAACGTTTCTTTTGTTGTTTTTACATTAAATTGTTCTCGGATCAAAAATTTGTTGCATTATGCAATATTTTATTGATGTGCAACAGCAGATGTACATTATGTAATTCAATGTCCGGCGTGGGTATTTGCCCGGGAAGTAGTTGTTTTAATGTGCATTTGTTTAACGTACTTACGTAACGTAAGTCAAAATAATTTATTAATTATTTTCAAATTATTTTTATTTAATATATACTAATAATTATTTAATAATTGTTTAATAATAAGTATTTAATTTTAATACATTGTAACAATTAACAAAGCATCATCATCATAAATTTTGAGTACTATTATAAAATTAAAGGCATCACGGCTCCTCCGGACCGCAGATAATCAAACATCAGTTACAGGCCGCTGGGAGACTCGTTTGTGTGTGCGTAAAAATGTCTTGTAGGGGTGGAGTCTCGAATACCTGCACCCCCCTTACCGCGGAGCGGGGTAAATTTAATTTTCGACGTGAAGTCCGGGTCCCGGGTCCCAGGACCCCCCACCTCCACAACAGGACAAAAGGGCGGGTGCACGCACCCCCGGCCGAGCCACAACTCACCGCTTCTAAGGAGGGGCGGAGCCGGCGACAACACAACCGCTCGCCGTGCAAACAATAAAGTAAGCGGCGCCGAAGCCAGGCGCCGCCAAAGACTAAGGAAGAGGGAACGCGAGAACACCAGCGCGTCCCCTCGAGACCTAAAAAAGAAAAAGGAGACATCCCAAAAAGCAACCACGATGTCGTACCGGGAGGCTGCACAGCAGTCTCTATGGGTGGCAATCACCAGTGGTAGCAACCCTTACGGAAAAATGAACCAGGAGGAGGCCACCTAGCTGCAGAGATGCCTGAGGGTGGCACACCTGGCAACATTAAAAGCCACAACCAAGGGAAGCTGGGTCCCGAGGTTCAAAGGGCTGAAATTCTCAGGAGAAATTCTGAGAATTAACTGTGACGACCAGGAAACTAGAGACTGGCTGTCACATACAGAGGAAACACAGAACAAGGTAAGCGTATACACATTTTAATATATACATACATATATGCTAATACCTACTAACAACCATCCGCATACTAACAAGATGGCCCGACAAAATCCTGTCATACTGCAAGCAAACCTTCAGCACTGCAAACTGGCAGTAATCTGCAGACACCTTAAGGTAAACAAGAACACCATTGCTCTGCTACAGGAGCCGTGGGTGGTATCAACAAAAGTCGCCGGATTCGGACAGCTACCTGGGAGTTTAATTTATGATATTTACTCGGATAGACTGAGAACCAGTATATACTTGCCTCCCCATTTCAAAGGATATCCGGTAACGAACCTGACCAGTGGGGACCTAACAGTTGTTAGGCTGGAGGATGATATTTATATTGCTTCAGCTTATATGCCTTACGACTCGCAATACCCACCACCAACGACTGAGTTGGCAGGACTGGTGACGTATTGCAAATTGCATGGAAAAAAAATTGATTATAGGATGCAATGCCAATGCACACAACACGGCATGGGGCAGCACCGACACAAACAAAAGAGGAGAGGCACTGCTAGAATTTCTGGTATGGACCTCCCTTAATATATTAAACATAGGCAATGAGCCAACGTTCATTAATGCAATAAGGCAAGAGGTGATAGACATAACACTAGCCTCCAACAACATAGTGCACACTCTCAAGGACTGAAGAGTCCTCAAAGAAGCAACAATGTCAGATCACAGGTGGATAACGTTCAGAATGACATTGGGAACAAACTTAACCCCTACCAAACACAGAAACTCCAGAAGAACCAACAAAGACCAATATAGAGAACTTCTGGGAGTTTCCTGTGAACGGATACTTAGTAAATATACCTACAAAGATGTAGCCGAAATTGAGGAAGCCACAGTGGAGCTTACTGGAGCAACCCTCGAGGCCTACCACGAATCCTGTCCAACCAGCATTCCCAAAAGAGATGGTCAGACAACGTGGTGGAATAATAACCTAGAGAAAATGAAAAAAATATCCAATAAACTATTCAATAAGGCAAAGAACAGTAGGAGAAAAGAGGAGTGGGATGCCTACAAAGCACACCTTCGGAGCTATAAGGCGGAAGTAAGGAAAAAGCAAAGACAAGCCTGGAGGCAGTACTGTGAAGATATAGAGTCTACCAGTGTTGCAGCCAGGCTGAAGAAAGTACTATCCAAGGACCCACACTACCTTGACAAAATAAGGAAGGAGGATGGCACATTCACCTCAAATGAGAATGAAACTCTCCAAGTAATGTTGGAGACACATTTCCCTGGTAGCAAAGCTATTATTGCACGCGGGGATGAATTGCCGGAATTCATCACCATAAGCAGGAACACAACAGCTAATGTGAACCTAGCAACAGGAATTACATCTGCAAAAATAATAGAATGGGCAATACACTCATTCAGTCAATATAAGTCCCCTGGACCTGATGGTATATTCCCTGCACTCCTACAATGGGTACCAAGGGAGTTGACACTAATACTACATAACATATATAAGGGATGTTTTATATATGGCTACACCCCAATAGCATGGAGGAAAACGAAGGTCATTTTTATACCCAAGCCCTGCAAAAATGACTATACGGCTGTTAAAGCCTTCAGACCAATCAGCCTCTCTTCGATCTTATTAAAGACGCTCGAGAAGCTATGTGATAGGCATATCAGGGACCACTCGCTTAAATACCGACCGTTGCACAAACAACAACATGCATACACAGCAGGTAAAGAGACGGAACAAGCACTGTACAACAAAATGTCAACTCTAGGGACTTTTATAGACATTGAAGGTGCCTTTGACAAGGCCTCCTTCGAAAGCATATATCAGTCACTCAAGGCAGCTGGTATTGATGTAACAATATGCAGATGGATAAACAACCTACTAAACAGCAGACAGGTAAAACTGTCGCTAATTGATAAAAAAGTAGAAGCACAGGTCACTAGGGGTTGCCCCCAAGGAGGAGTACTGTCACCCCTATTATGGACACTACTAGTAGACGAGCTACTAAGGAAACTAAATAATCGAGGCTATTACACTATAGGCTACGCAGATGATTTAGTCATACTACTCAATGGTAAATATGAAAACTTCTTGTGCAATAGAATGCAAGAAGCACTTAATATAGTGGAGGACTGGTATAAACAAAACGCACTAACAGTTAATCCAACGAAGACGGAGATAGTACTATTCACAAAGAAGCACGAAACTGAAGGAATGATACTACCTCAACTGCTTGGCACTAGACTAACCCTAGCAAGAGAGGTAAAATACCTTGGAATTCTACTGGACTCTAAATTAAGCTGGGCCAGACACATAGAACACAAAACTGGCAAAGCAAGTCAAGCCTTTTGGCAGTGCAAAAGAGCCATCGGAACTACATGGGGACTTTCCCCCAAAATTGCACTATGGATATACACAGGAATAATCAGGCCGATGCTGACCTATGGGGGCCGTGGTTTGGTGGCCCAGAACGGACAAAAGAACAGCATTGGTTAAACTTAATCACATACAGAAACTTGCCTGCATATGAGCCACAGGTGCATTCAAGACAACACCTACAGCTGCAATGGAAGCACTACTATTAATGCCGCCTGTTGATTTATATATCAAGGAAACGGCTTGACTAACGGCAGAAAGACTTAAAGCCATGGATACATGGTCTAGATTAAATCTACCAGAAGGACACATGAAAATTCTGAACTGGGGCCCAAGGGTGACCAGTGAACTAGATTTGAAAATTCCTTCATTTAACTTCGACAACAAATGTATGACTAACAAACACAATTCATCAGTAGGTGAAGATTGCACCATATACACTGATGGATCCAAATCACATATGGGCTGTGGGGCCGGGGTGTTCTCCAGGGGATTAAACCTGAAGTGCTCTACATCCCTGGAAGGACACGCCACAGTAACCCAGACAGAAATTTACGCAATCATGATGAGCGCCAACAGCATTCTAGAAGGAAATATAACTGGAAAAAACATTACAATCATGACGGAGAGCAAAGCAGCAATCACAGCTCTAAGCAAAGCCAAGGTAACCTCATCTCTAATACACAGATGTATAAAGAGATTAAATGAGGCTGCAGATGGCAACTTGATAACCATAGCGTGGACCAAAAGTCATAGCGCAGGTAACATAGGCAATGACACTGCCGATAAAATAGCAAAGGCAGCTGCAAAAACATCAAACACTAACAAGGCTACAATAAAGCTGACTCCAAGAGCCCTAAACAGACCAATTAAAACTTTTACATTCAAGGAGCAGGAAGAAAGATGGCGTAAAATAACGACTTGTTGTCAGACCAAAAAATATCTCCCCAAACTAGACCCTAAGGAGACCAAAAAACCACTTAGTCACTCCAGACAACATACAAGAATTTTAACCGGTTACATTACTGGTCACTATGGCTTTCGGAAACACCTCCTAAAAATGGGAATTGACGGGGATGACCTATGCAGAGGATGCTACGAAGAAACAGAGACAGCAGAGCATATACTTCACGAATGCCCAGCGCACCCAAGTGGGGTCTGACCCATGATCAGATGCTTACAATAGCAAGGCAGGCTGACTGGGTCTAGCCGCTTGGTTGGGAGGTACTACAATGGGCCAGAGGGTATGGCCTAAGTGGGCGCGGTGTTTGCTGCCCTCCCTCTCCTAAATCCTTAATCCTTAATCCTTGCAATAAAATAATTAGGGGAGCAGGAAACTGAAAAGTGTGATTTTACATGTAAATTCCCCATTAGCGAGCGGTATAAGCAAAAACATAAAAGTTCAAAATTGCTCAAAATTACCTCCTTGGGCTTCAATACATTTTCGCAGTCGTTACTTTGATCCACTGTAATTGGGTTGAGTCCTTGCCCCTAACGCTGGGAAACGGCAATTGCCAAAAATGCTAAAACAAAAAATTGCACCCTGTAAACAGATATGAATAATTTTTTTTTATTTATTTATTCAAATTTTAAATTTGGGCCGCTCTCTTACCGCTCAGAGAAAAAACCGCTTCTATGCACCGCTGCGGATAATAGCGCGGATATTCGAAATATCCGAATTGTGCGGATATTAGAAAATCGGGATAATACGGTTATCCGGATAATGCGAATATCGGGATAGTGCGGATATCCGGATAGTACGGATATCCGGATAGTACGGATATCCGGATAGTACGGATACTTACTATTCGAATATTCGGATATTTTTTATTAGATCCGGATATCCAAATATCCGGATACCACGAATATATCCGGATTTTAATTGCAGCCTTACTGAAAGATTTGCATCGAGCAATCAACTGCGTCGAAAGCAACAAAAGCGTATCCCCACTGAGAAAGCCTGTAAAACAGCAGAGGAACTCAGCGAAAGCAGACATGACAAATTAATTAAATTTAATGAATGCGTCTCTCTTACACATGGCAAACTTCTCAACGTTTTAGAGTGTTAAACGTGTACTGCGCACTTCAATCGTGCTCAATATACGTTTAACGCTCTAAAAACAAACATAAAAATAAATATTCAAAATACTTAGTTAATAATTTTAACGGTGACATTGTGGCGCCCTTGCCTCTTTATTACTTTTCACCAACCCGTAACAATTAACTTAAGGACGCCGACATAACTTGCAGACGTCGGTCTTGTCGAGCGGTTGTCAAATCAGACATCCTAGGGTTCGCGTACCTCAAAATCGTTACCTAGCTTGACTTACCCTCACATCTGTCGCTCTCGATTAGGTCATTACACGGCCTGGGCATCATTATCTCTTCACACTTTTTATTTACGTCATGAATTTTGACGACTCGTAAGTAAATAAATGACTCAACTGCACTAATTACTTTCACAAAATGATATTTTCAATCATAACAGTTTTAAAATGTTACAGTATTAACAATTTCATTACATACTTAAATAAAAAGGAAAAACTTGTTTGCGGACACGGTGCGATTAACTCGATTTCAGCTATCTTTTTAACTTTGAGAGAACTCAACTCGAACTGAACTGTCTTTAATTTTTGCATTCCCCTTCGATGACACTTCCGATTCCCCCCAGATTTGTTTTAGAAAATTCTCGCGTCCTCGAAGGCGAACAGCGGACTCGACAGTCCATTTTATAATATTTTATATCATGGTAAACATTTGTACCCTTGCCCATTGCGTTTGTTTTGAGTCTTTGTAACTCACACACCTGTTAACCTGTTAGCAAATCTACCTAACCTTTCATACACCTCACAAAATGTGTCTAACACGACTCTCATTTAATTTAAATAAATTTTCAACATCAATGAAGGTATTTACAATTGAAGAAAAAAGTGTGATGGTCTATCAAAATTAAAAATATGATGAAAGGTAAGAAATAATTATGTAAAAATAAATATTGAATTTGTAATATTAAAATATTGTATATTTACATTTTCAGAATTGATGGATTTACGAGAGGGGGTCAAGATGTCCATGGTGGTGGGGATGGTGTCACTAATTTGGTTGGAGCAACCCTTTGCATTAATGTTAAGTTTCATCCTGATCGTATCAGTAGGACACGAGCTTTCGTTCGATTGATGCGTCGAAACCTTAGAAAATAGTTAATTTGCAAAATGTTGAGTTTCGTGTGGTGATTGAATATTTAACCAAACTGGGAAAATCTTCAATTCTTGTCATAGCAAGACTATGATTTATAAGTGGCATGCACTTTTCAAGCAATGAAACCGCTGGGTTTCATAAATAAATATAAAACTATGGGGCAAGGGTTTTTTGCGGATGTTGACATTTTTCAATAGACGTCATATGGAAAATTTTAGGTTCCTCAATCTAATAGCCGTGCAAATTAAGTATTAATAAAAATAAATAATAAAACTTAAATTAGAGGTTTTACAGGTATATATAAAATATCATAAAACAGCTGAAAAAAGTGGGTTATGCATTAGGTCAACCTGGCCGTAAGGGAATTCTCGGATTATCGCGGAATTTGTGTATTTCTAATGATTATAATAAATTCATTTTATAACCTTTTTCGGCATGATGGATTACGGTAAGTACATCTTTTTCAAAAGTATGTTTTTCGTCTAAAAGATGTGTTGCGAAAGATGACTTATCACCTTGTTTCGGCCGAAAAGAGCGCAAAGTCCGACTGACCTATGTAAATTCTTTGATATTCTGCGCAGGTTAATTTATAAATTCCCGATTTATTAAATTTATATGATTTTGTTTTACAATTAAAAATACGGCTGTTAATTTTACAGAACGATTTAAATACCACTTGAACATTATGTTTTTGTAAAATATTCTTAACTTGAGAACTAATATTGACAAAATAAGTTAATGATTTGTATTTAGTACATTCTCTTTATGATGCTTTACCCGCTTATAATAAATGTTTAATGTTATTGAAATTATGTTTTTTTTTTAAGTCCGTCAACCGAATCGGAACAATAATGCGCCCGAATAAGCAATGCACGTGAAGACCAACTCCTTAGGCGGAATGCTACGAGGGATTGATTTAAAACAACAAGGTCGATTGCTGTGGATCGGACGCGAGCTTTGAACCGACATTTGTCGATGGTAATTGTTTGCAATAGAATTTCTTCCTTTTGGCTTCATTCATACCATTCTTACATTCGGTTTCCATTATCACCTCTCCATAAAGCTGCCAGACTTGCATGGTGTCAAAAACGGCAAGGGTGGGTTCATCAAAGGAATGGTATCGTCTTCATTGATAATTCAAGGTTATATTTATGGGTGAATTATGTTTGTAGAAGGGTGCGGTAACATCGAGGGGAAAGACGGAATTTGGAGTTCGTACAAAGACAACACACAACCATAACATCTGGGGTTACCGTTTGGGGGGGGGGGAAGTGCTGGACGACGGTAATCCCTTACGTTCATTCCAGCACATTAAACGCACGTCGTTATATCGACAACTATAAACGAGTCTTTTCTCCAAACAGTATTTTTCAAATTGGTGTTCACCATATCATTCACAATTTATTTCGGATTATAGTCAACTCCGTTGATATTGATTCAAAATTTTCAAAATTATTTATTACTTTTACTTTATTATACCTTCAAAAATAAATCTTGTTACGCCGTTTTTATCACCTACAATACTTTTTATCAGGTTTTCAACGTGGTACATAATCCCCTCAATAAATTCTTAGAAATGTATTTGCTTTTAAACATATTTATTATCATTTTCTGAAAAAAAAAACATATGATATTATTACATACACTTTCTTTATATTATTTTATGAATTCATATTAAATCCAATTTACAAATTTCCGTAATTCATTTAAATATCTCTCAACCGGAACATCCATTACCGTAAGCTCTTCTAAAAGTATCTGCACATCCTCAGTTTTCAAAAGTGACTCCACCAAAGATCGTAGTTCCTCACTGAACAAACGTTGATAAAACATTTTAAACATGGGAGACGTTTCGAGTTTATTTAAAATTAACTCATGAATTTCAGAGAATGGAATCATTGCCTCCGCTTTTTCAATAAAGTGTTTTAAACTGGGTTTGTCACAAATGGCTTCTCGTTTAGTTATTTCCTTTGTTTCTTTTATTACTTTTTCTATTCCTGGACAGTGTAAATCAATAATGGATAATATATTAGTTAATTGCGGATTTGTTGCGATGTTTCTCAACAAATGTAAAAAATCTGGTGAGTGCATGTAGTCTATGGCAGTTTTGAAACAGAGATCAGTGTCATATTCGCGGATTGCCAGATTATGAATCTCTCTGATTGGAATTTTCTTTGCGATTTCTTCTACATCGTTGAATAATTCATTTGTAGTGGGAAGTGCTACAACAGCAACACTTAATATAAGAAGATGAACCAAAATCTGAAACAAAATTATAAAATAAAATTAAATGTCGAATGACAATCCATATGTATAAAGTTATTTTAAATTGTTATTTCACAGCGAGTTTTATTTAAGTATGGCCATAGAGATTTAAAAAGTAAAAATTGTTAACATTCGTTGTCGTCGAAGTTTGAAACATTTTTTGTTTGTTTTATTAATAAATCAACAATTTTACGAAATGTGCAAACCGTCATTGATATTATAGTGAGTACCATGAGTATCTCAGGTAAAATCAGCGATTGGGAACTGAGCCAAGAAGTTTCAATGTCAGACCATGATGGATCACTTTCCAGTCAAGATTAGCAGATCATCCCTGCAAGCCTTATAGAGATTCGAGTACGCAGGACAGAAAAATTGATGCCCTAATGAAAGCACTAGACTAGATCTTCTTGCGAGGGAAGTGCAAGTGCAAATAATTAAGGCATATACCCTACTAAAAAAAGATAGAGTTTGGAAGTTCCACAACCTGGTGGTGCCCGGAACTCGACTCCATCAAGAAAGAGACAAAGAAAAGTTATAACAGATCCAAAAGCTGAAGCGTAAACTCTGTCTGGATCCTGTACAAGGACTGCCTTAGGGAGTATAAGAAACTCATAAGGCAGCGTCAGAGGTCCTCCTGGCGCGCTTTCTGCGAGAGCATTGAGTACAGGAGGCTAACAGACAAGAAACTACTCTCTCGGGATCATCAACAACCCGTGGGAGTGTTAAAAAGGGAGGATGGCTTGCATACTGCCGATCTCCAAGAGAGTCTGTGTTTTCTGCTCAGGACTTCCCTGGGTGCACCATGGTAAATATGTCACAAAGGCAAGAGGCTACAATTACTCTGTAAACACCAGACTGGAAACTAGCGGATCGAGTAATTATCAAAGAAAACACCCTAATAGCGATAAATATCTTCTCCGCCTTTAAAGCACCTGAACCTGATGGAATTTTCTCCGCCCTACTAAAATGGGGACTACTGGAGCGGATAGTATTCTGATCCAGTCTGGCTTAGGGATACGTTCCATAGGCTTGGAAACAAGGCAGTGTTGTTTTCATACCTAAGCCTGGGTGAGCGGATTACACTGCCTCCAAGGCCTACAGACCTATCACCCTCTCTTCGTTTTTACTAAAAACCTTGGAGAGGCTTTTTAGGCAATCCATAAGAGTAACAACTCTAGTAGACAATCCACTTATGCATGTTCAACATTCATACACCAAGGGAATATCAACCGATTCTGCCCTACATAATATAGAGAACAAGATAGAAAGATAATTGGATAAAAATGAATTCACCCTTGGCGTTTTTGTAGATATTGAGGGTGCGTTTGATAAAACGACCAATATTAAGATAAAAAAAATGCGCTCATGGAACGCGGAGTACCATGTAGAATGTGTGACTGGATTGGCAACGCACTTACCAACAGAACAGTCAAGGTTGATTATCAGGCAATCAACCGATTACATGTGTGGTAAATAGAGGCTATCCACAGGGTGGTGTATTATCACCACTTTTAGGAAACATGATACTTGACTGTCTCCTTCAATAACTGCTTAAGAGGAACTTTTTCGTAACGGCGCAAGCTGACGATTTAACCATCCTAGTAAGCGGTAAACATGAATGTGTAATTTGTAATAGAATGCAAACTGCTCTTAATATATTATCCAGGTGGTGTGAGGATCACTCCCTGTCGGTTAATCTGGCCAAAACGAAGATGGTTCTCTTCACCAGGGAGCGGAAGGTGTATTCCAAAGCACCAATGTTATTGAACTGGACGTTACAATTTAGCGAGAATGTGTCACCCTCGACAAGAAACTAAATTGGAAAAATCACATCGAACTCAAAGTATATAAAGCATTGAGGGCTTTTTGGCAATGTCAACGTGCCGTGGGAAAGACACGGCCCCAACAATGTCGATGGAAGTGATGCTGTGCCTTCCACCACTAGATCTCCACGTGAAAACGGAGGCTATATATGCGGCTATTCTTCGCCTTAGCAGCAGTGGTTTTTGAGAGAGCAACATCTCTCAAATCACAAGTCACCTATGGAAGAACATCTGTAAAGACATACCTCAACTAGAGGCTGGCACTGATTCCAGTGCACCTACTTATTTGGCGAGCACAACCTACGAAATACCACCGAAACCACAAAATAGATGAGGGAATCTGGGAATTTACTTCAGAGGCCAAAACATTCAAAAGAAAATACCCATGAGTATAGGCTCAACCATCGAGCAATTGGAGTTGATGGGCATCACACACGCGGTGGAAATTATAACTCAGCGTGGTGTAAACAACAAATGTCTGCTTATCCTCACGGACAGGCAGACTAATGCGCACCCTCCCCTCTAAGTTGAATCTTTGCATCCCTATACTCTATAGAAATTTATGTATAGATGGGATGATGTAACAGGCTGTAGTTTTTCTAAGAAAACCCTTCGGAATCCAAATGAAATATCGGCCAAACAATACCTGTTCTGACGACACTGCAGACTTAGAGCACATCTCCACAGATTGGGGATTGTAGAATCACCAGACTGTAGAAGGTGCTGTTTGGAGGAGCACATCCTTGGATATTGACCAGAGCTTAAGTCCGGCAGAAAAGCCATACTGGGTGAGGAATGGCCAGAAATGGGGAAATTCAGGGATCTATTTACCTCGGCGCTGCTGGCCTATCTTGATGAGGTAGACTGGCTGTGCTAACACATAGTCCAGATACCCTAAAGGAAGGAAGCATTAGGCACCTAACGAGGCCTATGTGTGCCTGTACTAAAAGTGCACATGCCACAACACCGTAACCCAACCGATCGTAAAAGTGTCTACGAGTGTTTTGCAACTCTCTCACTGTGAAGGTGTTGCAAGTAAACATAATTATTTTCGTTAACCCCTCTAAATATTCGGATTTATCTCGGAACTTTTCATACACATTTTGTGTGACAACTGATCCCACAAAAAATCGAGAAGCGTAAGTTCTGGGCTTTGTGCAGGTCAAATAAATTGTCCAAAATTGGCTCCATTCAAAAATGTGGTAACAATAGCGACAGTATGAGAGGGAGCTCCATCCTTTTGAAAAATAATTTATTAATTCGGTCCAAGATAAGATCATCTATGTTATAGCCAACTTCTATTTTAAATAGATTCAAGTATTTCATTTTATTCAAATTCTCGTCAATAAAAATGACCTCAAGATGTTGTTTCCGACAAGCCATTGTTCGCGAGTCCCTTGAATTGTGTACGAATTTTCTCGTACTTAAATGCGTTTATTTCTTCTAGTCTCATTTGACATAAATAAACCCTCGTCATAGAAAAAATATTTTGTTTAAAACGCAAGAAAAATAGCATAATACAAATAGTTACCATATTCCATTTACATTTACTATAGAAATTCTTTTAAAATAGGCTAAAATAGGTGGATTGAACAATTAACACAGGATTAATTTGCTAAATATAAATTCGGCGACTAAGTTTGATACCGCTACTATTGATAGAAATGGATTTTAATGACGAATAGGAAAAATTCAAAACGATTCCCCATTTAAAATAATACCGGAGACGGTGTCGCGGTTTATCCCCTCTTGAACCAAGAAATGAGGAGAAGGTAAATGTTCTTAAAAAATATAGTGACAATAATGTATTCAGTAGAATGATATTTTAGCAAAAAAAGCAAATGAAGTATAATTCAGGTAAGATTATAGATACCGACACTAGGATTTTGGATTTTTTTAATATAATAATAATAAGATGTAAAAGTTCAAGAGGCTCAGGAATCTTAACTCCGCTTTTATCGGAAACTTAACGTTTAGGCATAATTTGAATTTATAGTTGGGATTTTAAGAATATACATTCCACGATAACTAATTAGCCTCAGAAAATAATATATATACCGGGTTATTTATGGTATACGAAACGGAGCATTGTGGGCAAAATACATTTTATTTACCAATCATAATAAACATACATTTATATACAGTATGACCAAAAAATTGAAATAAACATTAAACAAATTTGAATGACTGTAACTTGATTTGTTTAAATGGAATGCCATATTTTTTAAGCTGTCACTAAATACACTTTTTAATTATCTATCAAAAGTTTTCCTATAACTCTTTGCGTTTTTACAGAAAATGTCTAATATCATTTATTACTCCATTTCGTTATATTTTATGAGAGTAATAAGGTTTTTAGTTAGCCATAAAATTTAAAAATGTCACATTATTTATAAATACAAGAAAAACAAATGAAGAATTGCAAATTAAGAATTTAATTTATTGTCTGGATTTACGAAAGTAATTCTAATTCTCTAGTAAAAAGATTAAATTAAAAAATTACATCAACTATTCGAAATGTCTGCCGTCCATTTCCAAGCACTTGGTTATTCTATTTTGGAAATTATTTCGCACTCTACATAACGTTTGCAGAGTTACAGTTTAAAAAGCATCTCTTATCCGGCTTTTCAGGTCTCCTGTTGTTGTAACCCCATAAAAAGGAATCTATTGGGGTTAAATCCGAAGATCTCGGAGGCCAACTACAAAAGCTATTTCTTCCATTCCACCTATTGCCGAAATTATTATTTAAAAATTGCCGAACATCACGATGAAAGTGTGGCGGAGCTCCATGTACCTGAAGCCACATATTACTTCTAATTATTAGTGGAACTTACTCCAGTAATACAGACAGATGATTTAAAAGAAATTCGAGGAACGTAACACCATTTAAAGGTTCTTCAAAAAAAGTAGGGTCCAATCAAATGTGAGCCCAATATTCCTCCCTATACATTAATGGACCATTTATTTTGATTTTTCATAACTCGGTATTGTATTCATTTTCAAAGAAGTTTTCCTTTTCTGACACTGTGTCTAAAACCCACATACAAAAGTCAATTCTCTTTTAGAAATCCGTTACGTTAAGTTCCTGGTTCCGTTGGATTTTATAGGGGTGAAATCTGTGTTTTTTTTTAAATTCTTCAAATACTTGATTGGCTCATGTTGACGTTTCTGCATATACTATCTTGGCCAATATTTGGATTTTCTATAACTGAGCCTACTACACTTATAATATTTTCTTCGTTTTCCGTGACTCCTTTTCTTGTTACCGATTTTTTGTAATTAAAATTTCCAGTTTCCATAAAATTATTTAAAAGTACTTTCAAAAACAGCTGGCTGAGGATGATTTCCTGCTGGAAACTTTTGGGCGTAAGCCAATAAACAATTTTTGTGACATTCTCAAAGTGTGAAAATCATATCAATATGGTCTTCTTTTGGGTAGATTTTCATATCGGATACAAAGTAAAGGATATTCAAATACTATCGATTTTAACTAAATAATACCGCTATAGTAACTAGAAACTTTGTACAATAAAGTGACAGATTAAAGAATTATCTGACATTTCTTAATTCCAAAGCCAAGAAAATCATTCTAGTTTTACAACAAAACCATGCTTAAAGTGGGTAATAATCAATTATAGACATTTTCTGTAAAAATGCAATGACTTAGAACTAACAGTTATAGGAAACTTTTGTAAGATAATGGTCACCCTGTATTAAAATATAATTATCTTATAATTGGTAAATAAAAAATTATTCATTTTTATAAAGCTCTGCAAATTTCGCATACGTAACCCAAATATTTCTGAAGTAAATAACATGGAAATTAGCTTAGATTTTGTTAAAATTTAAATTATTTCAAAAACCGTTAGGTTTAGGTACTAACAACCTTAATGAAAATAACGTAGAATCCAAAAATATAATAATATATAGTGTTCCATTTAAAAAAATGCAACTTTGATATTTTTATGCTATTAGAGACACACTGTATAACATGAATATAATTTTAGAAAGTAGTCCTTATAGGCCCTTATACAGCACTGAAATCAAAATTTTAAAAAGTGGTGTACTTTGGCCACAATAATCCGTTTCGTATAGCGTGAATAACCCGTTATATTAAAACAGTTATTTTAGGTATAAAGGCAACTATAGTATTTTTATAATAAAGTAGGCTTACATAACAAGCGCATATGAAATAATTGTCAGTATATTAAATAAAAATGATTTGAAAATAATTAATAAATTATTTTCACATTTAGCTCTGTGACTATTGACTTACCTACGTAAGTACGTTAAAAAATGCACATTAAAACAACTACTTCCCGGGCAAATACCCACGCCGGACATTGAATTACATAATGTATCAAATATCATCAATAAAATATTGCATAATGCAACAAATTTTGATCCGAGAAAAATGTAATGTAAATTAATTCAAATACAATCAGCAAAATTAAATCAGTTATATTAAATCAAATTAAGCTAAATCAATTTAAAATTAAATTAAACCAAATTAATTCAATTTCAATCAAAACCGAATAAAATTAAACGAAAAGAATTGAATCAAATTAATTAAAAAGAGCGACCCTCACCTGCCGCGCGCTGAGATAGTAATGACGGGCGAAGAAGGGCGTGCGCTCGTGTATTGTTGTTATCGCAAATTCACAAAAAACTTCTCTCTGTTCGGATTTGAATAAATGCCTCGCTGGCTATTAATATAAATAGAAAACAGTATTCATTCACTTGGTCACAGTTATTTAAATATATATTTAAATAACTGTGAATAACTGTGACCAAGTGAATGAATACTGTTTTCTATTTATAATAATTGTCAGTTTTGACGGAAATATAATTTGGGTTGCACATTTTTCTGTTATAAAGCAACATCAAACTTTGTGTTAAAATTAACTTAAATTAAAGAAAGTTGTATGCAGTTAATTTACATTCGTTTTAGAACCTAGTGAATTACGATGGGTAGCGGCAAAAAAAAATAAGTGAGGAAGAAATAGGAAGAATTGAAACATTGCACGAAGGTTACTCGTGAATACTTGTGAATAGTTTTATAAAAAAATATGGAAAACTACGGAAAAAATTATAGAGGTGGCATCCAAAATGGGACTACCGAGAGAGAACGTAGATATATCCTACGTGAAGCTTCGAATTCATCCTGTATTGTTAGAAAAATTAATCAAGCCGTGCATTCTACGGCGAGTTTAAGAACTGTACAAAGAATATTTAAAAAGTGTGTACATCTAAAAAGACGTAGATTACAGAAGAAGCCAGTTTTAACGTAAAGGCATAAAGAAAATTGATTAAACTTTGCGTGAAACCACATGAATTAGGTTGACCAGTGGCAAAGATTTATTTTTATGGACGAAAAACGATTCTGCCTTGATGGTCAGTATTTTTAATACTAGGAAATCACGCACGCCATGAAATTAGAAGTAATCAATACAAAATTTAATGTAACTTGTAGCTTTGTGACTATAATATTAAAAAAGAGCACGTATTAAAACATAAATTAATAGAAATTTATCATTGTTGTAAAAATGAATTTTACAAAAAGTTGTATAAAATGCATTTTTTTAGTTTCATTAATTAAAACGACAAATTGTTCTAAGTTAATTTATTCAGCTCAAATCGTTTAGTTAGTTTAATTATTCAGACCGTTAAATCTTGTTTGTAAAACTGTCTATTATTATATAATTTTTAAATCAAACAAATGGTTAACAGCAAATGGCAGCTGCCATGTCGATGTTTAGGCGTGAAACGGATGCATGACTTTTGGTTTGGGCCAGGTATAGGTAGTTAGTCATCCAGTATATATTAAATAAAAGAATAATAGAAACAAAGTAAGAAGTATATCGTGTCTTTCTTTTTTTTTCAGTCGTAAAAACTAAGTAAGTTATTTCAGTGAGGTTTATTTAAAATAATGAATTTGCAATTCTAGATCAATTAGAAAAGAATTGAAATTTTAATGCAACATTCATAATATAGATGCCGCTAATATTTAATCTAATTTTGAAGTAACAAAACCATTGTTCGTCAAAAACAATTTTAAAGTTGGAGAGGTTCGTAATCTGAAATATCTGAAATAAATACACTGGAGCTCAATAGTAATGCAATACCCCTTATATGTGATTTAATCGAGAAACAAATACGCACGTTTTATTCACCTTAAAAAAACAAAAACGTTTTTACTGCTTTATCTTAATAAATATATTATAATATACAGAGAGTTTTATGTAACATCGAACATGCTAGAATGTATTCAATGTAAATTTCCCTATGTTTTATTTGTTCAGGAACGCATCAAAGCATTGAGTACGATGTGATTGGCTACTATTTCTACCCAAACTACACCCTTCCACGTCAAAAATGACTTACACTTGTCAGTTATCGCAAGCAAGTAACATTTACTGTTCTGGTGCTTAAAGCAGACATATACGAAGAGTTGGACTTCTTTACGTATCAATAATGTATACAAAGGAGAAGATTTTAATGGCATGCATTGCGGTTAAGTAAAATATCCATAATTATATATGTTGTACTTGACATAATAGTTGACAAATATAATTTATTTTTGACGGATATAGTGTAAATTGGGTTGACTATATTACCATTAGAAATCGTAGCCAATCACATCGCACCCAATGCTTTGATGCGTTCCAGTACACATCGAACATAGAAAAATTTACATTGAGTACATTCTAGCATGTTCGGTGTTACATAAAACTCTCTGTATCTTTAATAATGTTAATAACCAGTAACATGTTCTACTCTTATATCCTTAGTATATTGAAAAACATTGCTATAATGCCTAGAAGAGGCGGACTTGAGTTTGAGAGAAATAGCCCAAATACTCGAAGTTACACCCTCAACTGTAATGCGAGTGTTCGCGACAGATCGCGAAAACCGTACGGACATTTATATTTTGTTTCTATTGTAAATTATATGAACTTTTATATTTTGTCTCTTTGAAAGATTTACAGCGATGATTTCATTCATGAATTGTAACAGAATTTGTATTTCTTAAAAACTTAAAATCCACGAACCCGAGGCTGTTTTACGATAGACCCAAACGGCGTGGCTAATCAAAGAAGCGCTCTGCAATTAGCTACGCCCCGCGACGCGATCTTGGGGTAGTAAACCTTCCTCGATAACGAAATTTGAAAAGGCCTTTGTGCATAGTCGAACGTGATTGATACAATACGACACCACATCAACGCGAGACGGGGGTTTATTTCCGATAAGAGTAAAAATGCAGCCTCGGGAATTTGTTAATTTGTCAAGTTTCTTTACGTCCTATCTTTTCTGTCTCTCTCTTTAGATTTCTTACCCTCTCGAAACTTTTCTGTCTCTCACTTTAGATTTTCTTACTCTCTTGCAATTTTTCGAACTCCACCCACTATTTTTCAACCAATCACGACCTTATCAAAATCTTCTTCAAACTAACATCACTTTTCTATCGTCTCTCGCAAGAGTAAGTAACCCTTCTTATATGTGAAACTTATTGAAATCTTTACTTGTCTTGTTTAGTCATCATTTTCGTTATTTTTGTTCACTTTTATTTTGTATATATTATTTTTAACTTGTAACAAATTATAATAGTATTTAAACTCATTACATTGTAAAATTTATCTGTTTTATAAATAAATTATTATCTAAAATACACACTTAGGTAATAAAGAAATTTATTTCTATTTACCGTGTTATAAATTTAAAACAAAAACCGCCATAGGCGTAAACAGCGAGTATGGAGAAGATGGTCTGAATGATTATACAGTGTGGTCAAGAACAATCCATAAGACTGGTTGCGATCCGTAATCGTCACGACACTTTGTGACAAGTTCGAGAAGCCTTTGATTCAGCAACAGGACGTGTGGGTTCTAGGCAAATAGTTAATCAAATAATTTCTGCCATGGGCCTTCATGCGTTGCAGCTGTTTTGGGTGCTACCGATGACTACGCTGCACAAAGCTCGTCGCTTTTGCTTTCGTCGTTTGCTTTAGTGATGAATCTTGATTCTGCTTAGGAGCCCACAATGGACGCAGACGTGTCCGTCGATTTCGCGGCGAAAGACAAAATGTAGAGTTTGCCTTAGAACGTCACACAGCCAATATCCCTGGCATTATGGTATTGGGTGCTGTATGTCTTGAACACATAGGGGGCCTACTTGGTCCACCCCTGGTGTTCATAGGGAGTAGTTTAACAGCACAACGGTACATCGTTGTATGCAATACCATACATTAAGACCTTTCCAATCGTCATTTTTTAGCAAGACAATGCAAGGCCGTCTACAGCTTGAAAAACCAAAGAATTTATACAAAATTCTGTAGTGATTTTAGATTGACCTCAGGATCACCTGGTTTATTGCCAACAGAAAATGCATGGGTTAGCATTGGAACCACACTTCAGCAATTGCCACAGCCACTAAGGACATTGGACCAATTGCGCATCTGTGTTCAACAGCCTTGGGACCCACAATAATATATCGACCACTTGATTCGGTCAATGCCTCGCCGAGTTAGAGAGTGCTACAATAACCGCGATTGACCAGAACATTATTGAAATTTTATCAGTATTTATTTGTTTAGCCGGCATCAAATTATAATGATATGAAAACTGAACATAAATTTAATCCAAAAATATTAATTTTTAATAGCAAGTATTCCTTTTATTACAAAAAAATATTCCTTATCATCATTGAGCCCCTAAACAAAATTTGAGCTTAAGGAGAAATATTTGTGTAAGTTTAAATTAGAATGTTAAGGTGTTAATCAATTAATTTAAATTAATTTTCTGCTCAGGGGTACTTTACCACTGGTTTTTATCTGTATATTATATAATTGGGTAATGATTTATGAAGTTTAGGCTCGAGAGTATTGAAATTACATCAGTACGTAGGAATTATAGGAGAAGAGAAAATTTTGTGAAGATTTAATTAAAATTAACCGATTCATAAGTATTTTAATTCTATCATTTTCATATTTTTGTGTTTATTTCGAAATGTGTTTCATTAACGACGACTGAAATTTGTCATCTAAATTGTATAGTGTGTTATTGTTTGCCTTTTTCTTCATTTATATTGCATTTTAAGCTTCCCTGATAACTGCGCGTAAAATTAACATGAAAAAGATAAGGGAAAGAGTGGCAGTAAAATGGTGACACTTTAATAGTCCCGGCTGACATTAAGACAGTCGATAATCCCCACGAAGGTAGCGGTAGGTAAATGCAACCGTCATTATTAGATGTTGTAAAGTGACAACGGTAAATGTATAAATTCTCATTTGGTTGAAGTTGTTCCATAATTTCGCAGTATGTGCAACTAATCACCAATTCCAGTCTGATGGTTACAATTTTAAATAAGAACCTGTTTTTATTTAATACTTTATATAGAAATAGTTTATAATTTCTTTACTTAATTTGATATTTACTTCAAATATTGTTAATAATTGTTGATACTACTTGAAATGGTTATACCGTCTACCTGAAAGCCAGGTACACGACTCATTGACTTAGTTCGTAATATCTTTGTATACTTATAAGCAGAAAAAGGCTATTATTCGGAAAAAGGCTTTAGATGTGGTTTTCGAAGATGCACACCTAAAGTATTTTAACAAGTAAGTAATTTACATAATAATAATAATTTATTTACGGATCTCTAATTTACAATATAACATAAAGACTAAATGAATTTGAGTGATTTATGTGAAAATGGTAACTTTAATTAAAAAACATTTAACCTTTCTTCACAAATATAGACTAAACATTAAAAATAAATAGAAGCTTTAATTAACAATTCACTTTAAATGGGGGTAAAGCTGAGTATTTTATTGCTTACTAATAATCTGTTTTCATTTTAAATATCTTCATTTGTTTCGATGTAAATTTTTAAAAACTAAAATTTTTGATATTTCAAAATTGCCTATATCTCAGTTATTTGTGATTTTTTCTAAAATTTGTATAAACATTCTTATAGTAACTTTTTACGATATGACTTATGAAGACAGTTTTAAATCGCAAAGCGATTTTTTTTTCAAAACATAACTGTTGTTGACGCCACCTCAGGTCTACCCGTTACCCAAACACTGTGTTACTGCTCTCTCTGTTCTCTGTTTTTTTTTTTTGTTCTACATATTTTTGATTTTTTTTTGTAAATAAATTATTTAAAAGCCCATTGTGTTGTAAAGGTTAGTTGCTTCGTCTCTTTGATCAATAAATCAACCTGAGGTAGTTGATAATCAGCATGAAGTACCTTCCCTTGCGTTTACACCATTATGTCTTGAAAATGTTTCCATTGTAATGGGATAATAGAGTATTATACGATTCGATAATTATCTTGATTAAAATTAAACTTTTGATTTTAATTTTCTCAAAAAGCGGACGCCCAAAATTGTTTAAAAACGAGTTCTTAATAATTTATCTAAAAAAGTCAAGTGTATCAGTTAGCCATAAACTGATACATGAAATTTGAAAATGGAATGATAATGGGTTCATATTTATAATAAAAATTTTACATTATGGCTATGTGGATTTTAATGAAAATGACTTCATTTTTAAAATTTATTATATTCTGTTTTCTCTTATAAATCTTTACAAAATAATTTGAATTATAAGACAAGCTCAGAGGTGAGTAACCTTTTTTGTCTCAACGGGCCAACCAAACTTTAGAAATTCTTGAAAATTTAAATAAACTATCTGCTTATTGATAAACTGCATTAAAAATACAAATTTATGTGGTGAAATAAAACTACTGGTAGATATTGAATAAAAGTAACAGGCATTCACAAATTGTCACCACAATCAAATCCCGCCCAACCTGATATGGTGGAAGATGCGTTAGAATGGCAATGGTGCAATTGGAATCGTCTTTACAACATATCAATGTTGTACACATTGAAGAAGAAACAAGGAGCCAATGAACACAATTAAAATGTTTGTATTCAATTAAAGACAAACACATCAAAGACTCCGCCAAAAGCAACAATTCTATGTGCGTTGCATTATATTAACAAAATAACTTGTATTTAAATATTCGTCACTCATTCATGTATCTAATTCAAGGATAGTTGTTAATCTATTTCGTGAACTATTTTGTTTGAGACGTTTTAACAAAATATTAAAAGTAAACAAATAATGCAATTTAAACATTTATATTTTTGTCCATATTTATACGTACAAATTTTCTTTTCTCAATATGAAAAAAGTTTCTCTAAAGTCGTTGGAACAAACGATGCAAAACAGGTACATAAGAAAAAGATTATAAAAGTATCGTTGCTTTTTCGTAAATAACTATAATGCTTGCGGAGAGTGATTTATTATTATTGGACTCTTTTATTTTTCTTTTATTTTTCAGTGATTGGCAAACCGATCCTAGCAACAAGCTGTAATCGATTTTGTAAGTTATTGGTGGCTAATAAGCCTTTAATGTTGAAAAGTGTAAATTTCCTGTTTTTTTTCTATAAAAGAATACTTTTATTTTACACTTTACATCTTGATATTTAATAAGTTAATATTTCATTTAAATATTGGTATGTTTTAATTAGATCTTAAAAAGTAAAGCATTCAGTCAGTTAATTTATATTAACTCTCTCTCTCTCTCTCTCTCTGATGGTAAAAAAGTCAAGCTACCAAATTTGTTATTTTAAATGGAACACCTTATATTTTTTTTTTTCGGACTCTCCGTTCATTTACCTAACCACTCACATCGATTTATGTCTAGATAACGTTTCGAAAAATGCCTATAAGTTCTAGTAGGAACAAGATAAACATACCAGCGATATATTGAGTTGTTAGTAATAGATCCATTTATAATCAAAAAAATTAACATCTGTCAATTTTGACAGTAGGTATTTCAAGAGTGTCAACATTTCAGTGCCCTTTTAAAAACATCATTTCTTGAATGTTCTCAGGGTGATTGCGAAGGATGGCGGCATTTTGACTTTTTATTTGACACAAAAATAATTATTTCAATAATGAAAGCCTCCACTGCCAACATAAAAATAATTGCTTATTTCTAAGGGAGTTTATCAGTTAGATGAAATTCTTTCGCTTATAAAATGAAAATCGGAGGTCCTACAATAAAAGTTTTATAACAAAAAGTATTTATTTTCCTAGATTAACAACTTTTATTTGAAACATTTTTCTATCCGAATTAAAAAATTAACCAAGTAACTAAAAGCTTTTCAGATCATTCCAATGTTATAAAAAGCTTAGAGTTTGCGTTTAATCTATTTAACCGTTTATGCGCTATCGCAGAAACATACAGTCACACACACAGACATTTTTCAAAACTCAATGGAATGGACTCAAGGGACCTCAAAACGTGAATATTTGTTGAAATTGGCGATTCGAAAATTTTTACGATCACAATACTTTCCCTTGGACAGGGGTCCAGGAAAAGTAAAAATTGTTAAATGTTTGAATACTATTGAATTAAAAAACAAACACTAATGCGTGCAATAAATATATAAAAAAATTAATACTAACAAAATATAATGAAATTAATATTTCTTTATTTCACTTAGAATCTACTTTCGGTTTTTCAGTCTATATGAATTGTTTGAATATATCAATATTTTTAAATATTTTTCGAATAACCACCAAAAACATATATTTGTTTTTAGTTTTTAACAATTAAATTAATTATTTATTGAAGAAGTATGTTTAACTACACCAGTGTTACAAAATATAACGTACAATGTACTTTATTAATTAAATATGATATTAAGCGTAGCTTACACAACTAAATAAAAGTTGTTCTGTCGCGGCCTACTTTAGTTAACAAGTGTATACCAAATTTGTATTTGAGATTAAATATCTCAAAAACGGTAAACGGTACCAATTTAATATGTTATATAAATTGAAGAGTGATTAATTTTCTATTAAAATAGCATAAAAATATAGCATGTCCCATTTAAGTATTGCCTCACCTTGTATGTAAAAATTTGCTCTAAAAAAATACTAACTATTTTTGCAATTGTATAGCGTTGGCGGAATGTTTATTTCGTTTTTCATTATTGAAATATATGGCTCTAAATATCTATAGATTTCAACATTCACTTGTTTATAACTTTTAAAATATGAAAAGTTGGCCTATGTTTTACAATAATTCATTTTAATCTGTCCTTATCTTTGTGCGTGTTTGGCATTTATCTGTGATACATTGTTTTTGCGTTTTCTTTTGCTGGCATAACAACTGTGATACATTATAGAACATATTTTATTTTATATTTGATTTTTATATAGTTTCATTATTATTTTTTTGTTATATGTTTATTATTCAATATTTATTTAACACGTTTTTATTATTGTAAGTACCACTGAGATTTTCGTACCATTCTTAATCTTGAACTGTCGAATCACTTGGGATAATGTTGACTTATTTGTGTATTTATTATTTGTGATGATTTGTGTAAATGCTTATCATTTTGTTGAAAGGAGATTTCCATAAATTAAATTAAACATCTTATATCAAAAATGGTTATTTTTAAACGTAGAATCGAAAATCTTCATATAAACTCTATCATTCCATTAAAAAAAACACATATGTTTGATACGTCACGTGATTATTAAACACCCTGTAAATATGAAACTAATTTTAAAATGTGAAGTTTAACAGTGGATACAAATTATGTAAGTAATTTTTTTTTGTATATTTCTAAATAACTGAGATATTGAATTTCGTCGAAACCTTGTCCCACCCTGTATATAAAATGGACTTGCACATATTGTTGTACACCAGACCTAACAGAACACATTATCAGTTTAAAAGATATGATACTAAATCTTCAAAAAGACATTGCTGAATTGAAAAATATGAATGTTAATGGAGTAATTAACACAAGTTCCTCTGAAGGTATAATTGAAGCTCTACAATCTGAATGGCGAGAGCAAAATAAAAGATCTTCAAATATAATTATCTCTGAGAATACTAGCAGTGAAACCGAAAAAAAAAGGCACTCTAGCCGCCGTAAATAAAATATACCCGACAACAATTAGTCCTTATTCAGTTTAGTGAAAATGGTCAGATTAGGCGTCGAACGTAATTACAGACGAGCGCGGCCACTAAAAGTCATTTTTGAATCACCTAATATTGCTCAGGATATAATTTGGATTGCTAAAGAGCTAAGAAAATATCCCATATATAACGGCATACATGACAACAAGAAGAAAATACTTCAGGATTTTAACGAACGCAAGGATTGTGAGAAAATATCGTTAACATATGAAGATGGATTGCCGGCGATTGTTAAGAAGAAAAAAAAACGTAAGATTTTATTATCAGAATGTGCGTGGTCTGAACAAAAAAATATTTCCTTCTATAACAATCTATTAGTAGCAGATGTTGATGTGCTACTTCTAACCGAAACCTGGGCGAACGACACATTGAACGACTCAGAATTATTTTTATGATTCTACTAAGTTTTTAGAACGACAACATTATGTATGTATTGTGACTATATTATATTGCACTATCATTGAATTTTTTAATTTATTTAAATAAATAAGATTAAGATGAAAATATAGAAATAGTATTATTACCAAATTCCAAATTAATCTGTGAATAATAACAAACAATAATTCTCTTTGTAAGATTCACAAATTTAACTTATGAAACCTTTCTAAAAGCAAAACTAGGAATATGAATTGGAATTTTTGTTTTCATCGATTAATAAATGAATCAACTCAATACAGCTATCGTTGGTATGAAATTCCATATTCTTCATTTAAAAATAGACTTTCCGCTAATCCTCTTTTCAATATATATACCGCGCTTAGATTAAGGTAGAATTTAGTTGTTATTGATAATGACCACTTTATGTGTCGAAATGTACATCTAACGTGTTAAATAAAAAGTGAAGTAAGAAAAAAACTCTTGTGTTATTATTGATACTAACACTTCAGGTGAACTCAAAACCCATTTATATGTCAATTTTGACTATAGTTACAATTAAAAAATTCGAAGATTTTGGTTATAGCTCAAAAATTAAAAATGATAAATAAAATGTCATAAGATATTCGAAGTCAGCATAAAATGTTGCTTTAAGAAAGTTTTAATTATATTTTTGTATGTTTAATAATAACGGAGTAACAGGCACCCTCGAAAAATGACTCGTCGCCGACTTCCGGTTAAAACCCGGAAACGGTAAAATATAGATTTTTTTTTCATTAAAAATTGGCCTAGGATCGCGAAAACGGTTTTCCAATATCTCTTAAAATAAAAAAAAATGTTCCAAATGTGGCACCACCAAAATGGAGAACCCTGTACATATGTTTCAATACAATGCCAAAACAAAATCGTTTCATACCTTAAATGTATTTTTTATAATTTGAAATATTATCAATTACAGTATTTTTTGAAGCATTCTGAGAAATCACTTTACACTGGAAATTTTAACAAATAGCTTGACTTTTTGTTAAAACGAATGGAGAAGGCTCACTCCATTCGCTTTAGATTAAAATCTAAAAAGTATTTGGCATTGTGATGATTCACTTCAATTGAATACATGTATATATCATATTTTTCCACTAACCCTGTAGATAAAATATCAGTATTTTAATTTAAAATATTTTTTTTTTGTAAATCGGTTTAATGTTTATTTTTGATAATTTAATATACAGGGTGTTTCAAATTCGAGTCTCGCCATGGTGATTATGTTGAGAAAACTGTGCTGACTTTCTTTGTTTTCAAGAAAAATGAAAAAAAAAACTGAAAAATGCGATTTTCTTTTTTTATTTATATCTTCGTTATTTGAATACAACTAAGGCATTCTTATAGCACTTTTTTATGATCTAATCGATGACGTACTAATTTTACTAATAGCATGTTTCGTTTCTTCTGGACCATCATCAACTTTCTTATTTCTTATGGGCGCCATTTTGTTTTTTTGTCATATTAAAATCCTCAATTTTTTCTTATTACAATGATCCCATATATGATATCTTTATTCTCATAAATAAACACAGTCTTAACAAAATATTTTTTAAATACTAATAAATCACACATGCCATGAAATTAATAGTAATAAATAGAAAATATAATGTAACTTGTAACTTTGTGAATACAATATTTATAAAAAAAGTTTTGCAATGGAAGAAAAATGTACATAATGATTTTTTTTACAAACCAAAAATTATTTAAAAAAATAGTAATATGCGGAATATCAACATTAATATTGATATAAATATCAAATATTTCTTTAATTTATGTTAAAAACCGCCTAAGCAACAACAGAAAATCAAAGGTGTTCCTTAAATTATTTGTTGTTGTATACAAATTCCCTCTAGAATTTTTTTTGAATTTCTAGACGAAATTATTAATTTGGCCAAACATTTATTCTAAAGGAACATTGGGTCTCATATTCAAGCTTTGTTTTGCCTTTAAATCACTTAAAACCCTATAAAATTGGGTACATATTTATAAAAAGACACACTTTGTAATAAAAATCGAATGATTTAAATATTTAATAAATAGTAATATTTAATTTTAAATTTTGACAATCAATGATAGAATGGCATCCATCTAGTTACTAAAAGTGAGTGCTTCTTTAGTGTCAATACAGAAAATTCGAAAAAAGAAGATAACTAATTACAATAAAGGTATGATATATATATATATATCATTGTAATCAGAATGAATGGAGGATTTTAATCTAAGAAAAACAAATATGGCGCTCATAAGAAATAAGAAAGTTGATGATGGTCCAGAAGAAACGAAACATTCTATTAGTAAAATTAGTACGCCATCGATTAGATCATAAAAAAGTGCATTGAAATATTGCTTCAAATAACGAAGATATAAATAAAAAATGAAAATCGCAATTTTCAGTTTTTTTTTTCATTTTTCGTGAAAACAAAGAAACTCAGCCCAGTTTTCTCAACAGAATATTAATGAGCATGAAATTCTGAAGAAGTGCCGAATTTAAACCTAACCTCTATCTCTTATAATAAGCGAGATCCCCATGGTGTGACTCGAATTTGAAACACCCAGTACATTAATTACCATGAAATTATTAAAAAATAGTGCAAATCATTATAATTCAAAATTAAATCAAGAAGTGAATTAAGGAATGAAATAAGATATTATTCATAATCACCTTTTGCCTAATTTCAAGTGGCATCGTCAACGATTTGGGTCTACAAGGTAGACGACCGAGAATTATTGTTTCGTCCACTAAAGGAAGGCGAACTTGTCCTGTTTAAGCAAACAAGGAAAACGAAATTCACATTTAATGAAATTTCATTAAATGTGAAATACGATATTAATTAAAAAGGCTTCACGTCTTCATGAATTAAAATAAAGTAGTTTTATAAAAATGTTTTATAAATTAGAAATAAGATTCGATAGCTACTTTCTGAATTTATTTTAATTAAAATTTAAAAATCATTATAAAAATTTGTATTATTTTTTTTAAATAGTTCTAAAAAGAAACTGAAATCAATTAATACAATGTTTGAAAATGTGTAACATTATGTTGTATTCAAAACTATAATAGATACTTACCATGTTTTCTCTTTGGTTGCAAACACAAAACTGAAGAGTATTGAGGAATGGTGGGGCCTATATATCGTAATGACGCAGACTTATAAGAGAAATAATAAAATATTTATTAGAATTGTTAACGATACCTTAAAGAATGTGCACAATTTATTCTGATAAACCATTATAAAATCACAACATATTTGATACGATAAAGAATACATATACATACAATTTAAATAATAACTATCAACACGAATCATCGACACGTATTTGTGATAAGTGCATTTAATAAACATCAAACATCTATGCATGACTAACGAAATAATTTGAAATTAGTACAAACGTTCATTTGATAATTAAATGAAAAAGTAATATTCCCTTATTTTATATTTCAATAAATAAAAAATATAAATATACGGTGATATTTTTTCACATTCAGTTCGGATTGTGTTTTTTAAATCGTCCAAATGTTTGAAAGGAATTCCGTTATAAATTTTTGATTTTAAGTGACCCTAAAAGAAAAAAATCATTTGGGGACAAATCAGGAGATCTTGCAGGCCAGGGGATCGTCGATTTTGGTTCAATAATTTTATTTTTGGATATATCATATTGTCCATGTTTCCATCGGTTTTATCTCTAATTGTCGGAAGAACGTCGCCTCTTAAGTTAGGGTCAAGAAAAAACGGCCCAATTATGCGGTGACCCATAAGGCCTACCCAAACATTATTTTTTTGCGAATATTGTGTTCTAGTAGGAACATACCGATGAGGATTTTCTTTACTCCATATACTACAGTTTTTAACATTATGTTCATTAATTATTGTAAATGTGCATTCATCGGTAAAATAAATGCGCTTTAAAAAATCCCTGTCTATATTTGCCTGCTCCATCATTCTAAAACAAAATTCTTGCATTCTTTCTGCATCACCATCAAGCAATTCTTATTGTTGATTTGTAATTGCATCTCTTCAAAATGTTGAATGCTGTAATGTGATGAACATTTAATTGAGCAGCAATTCTTCTTACGTTAGTCTGTGGGTTTTCAATAATTTCCGCCAACATGTCAACGGGAGGAAAGGTACCTCACGCTGATTATCAACTAGCTCAGGTTGATTTAAAGACAATGCAACTAAGCGTTAAAATACAATTGGCTTTTAAATAATTTATTTACAAAAAATTCAAAAATATGTATATATATAAAAAAAACTATATTTATTATTAATGGGTTGGAAGAAGGAGAGAATATTAAAGAAGATATTAGTAAATTAGCAAGTGATTTAAAAATGGAACTTAATTTCAAGCAAGCAATAAGGCTAGGAGTGAGAAGAGAAGGAAAAAAGAGGCCAATACTGGTTACATGTGATAACATGGAAGAGAAAAGGAAAGTAATGCAGAAGAAGAGAGCCTTGAAAGGATTAAAAAGTACGGTCTATTTGGATGACGACCTAACCAAGGAAGAAAGGGAAATTCAGATGAAATTAAAAAGAAGGGCAAGGGAGGAGAGATTGAAAGGGAAATATGTGCAAATTTTTTTATAAAAAAATGCGTATTGGGGACGAATGATAGGTACGGAACAAGGAGAAAGGGGAGGTCATGAATGAAAGGGCGATAGCAAAAAACCAGTAAAGAAAGGGGAATAAGGGATACCGGAGACAACAAACGGGATAACGAGAAAAGCTTAAGAATAGGATTTTGGAACATAGCAGGTATAAGAAATAAATGTAGGGAGGAACGGTGGTACAAGGATTTTGAGACGTGGGCACTAGGGAAAGAGATTATATGTTTGGTGCAAACATGGTTGATTGCGGAGGAGTGGGAAAGAACTAAGGAGAGACTACCAGCTGGATTTAAGCGGGCGGTTCAAGGGACAATAAAGAATAAAGCAAAGGGTCGGGCAAAGGGGGGTTTGATAGTAGATACTAGGAGTCACATGAAAGTTACAGAGGTAGAGTTTGTGAAGGAAGTAGAGGGGGTGGCGTTGATTAAAAGTAAACTGAAGGGGGAGCTGATCGCCATAGGGGTCGTATATGTGAATAAGAACTGGGCAGAGGTGAAACGGGTTTTAGAAAAGAGGGCAAAGAACGGGGGAAAATATTTGTTAGGAGGAGATTTCAACGCGAGTATTGGGGAGTTATCGGGAGGAGTAAGTGAAGAAGGGAGTGTAATTGTGAGGAGATCAGAGGACAAATGTGTCAATAGTGAGGGTAGGATAATGAGAAATTGGATGATCGAGGACGGGTGGGAGATATTGAATGGGTCTACGGTAGGCGACTGGGAGGGGAGAAAAACGTATGTGGGTGGACAAGGATCATCGGTGATAGACTATGTTATGATAAAGGGCTTAGATAAAAAGAGTGTGAAAAGGATGGAGGTCGAGGAGGGGATGGGCTCGGATCACCTGCCAATTGGGGTGGAGTTGGGGGAGAATAACACCAGGAAAAAAGAAGTAAAAACGGAGCATTGGAAACTACAGGATGGGGAAAGTGCGTTAATAGGTATGGAGGAGAGATTGAAACATGTGAATTGGCATAATGTCAAGACTATGGATGATATGGAGAAAGCTATGTGGATATAGAGTCAGAAAGAGTGAGGGAAATGGGAGCAAGTGGTTTGACGATGAGTGTCGGGAGGCTAAAAGACAGGTCAGATTAGCTGTAAGGGATTGGACAGAGCATAAAGAAGGAGAGGGTCAGGTGGTAGAGGCAAGAGCAAAATTTAAGGATCTGTGCCAGAAGAAGAAAGAGCAGGCATTAGAGAAATTAATAAAGGATTTGAAAGAATGTAGGAACAAAAAAGAGTTGTGGAGTACATTAAAAAGAGAAGAGATAAGGGGTCAAGTAGGAATATCATTGGAAGAGTGGACAGAGAAATGTATTAGGATGAGTGGGAAACCTGGAGTGAGCTGGAACGGAGAGGAAGTGGGAGAAGTGGAAGAATTTTCCATGGAAGAGGTAGAGAGGGCGTTCAGGGAGGTTAAAATGGAAAAGCAGCCGGATTGGACGGTCTGAAGGCTGAGATGTGGAAGAGAGTAGGGCAACAAGAAAAAAATGAGGTTTCAGGATATCCTGAATAGGATGTGGAAGGGAGAATTGGGTCTGCCTAAGGAGTGGCGAGTGATAGTTATGTGCCCGATACTCAAGGGAGGAGATAATTCAAATGTAGAAAATTATAGAGGAATATCCATTATGTGTATTGGGTACAAGATTGCCATGACGGTTATCAAAAACAGGATGGAAAAAGAGCCAAAGGACAGAGGTCTACTCCCCGAAATGCAAGGAGGTTTTCGAAAAGGGAGGGGAACAAGGGATCAGATTGTTACGATCGCTAGAATGGTTGAGAGAGTGTTAGAGGAAAAAGGATGTATGTACGCGGTATTCTTGGATTTGAAAGCTGTATATGATATGGTGCCAAGAGAAAGGTTAATGAAAAGTCTGCAAAGAAGAGGAGTTAATAAAGCAATGGTGGAATGGATAAAGAGAATGTATTAAGAAACCTAGGTACGAGCGAAAGTGGGGGTGAGACAGGGGTGCCCGCTGAGCCCATTGCTATTTAATATATATGGAAGAGATATACTGATGAGGGATATTTAAAAGTAAAGCCGTCAGCCAGGTAATTTAAATTAATTTTATGTTTAATAGTAAAAAGGTCAGGATCGTCTATAGACAACTAAATCAATTTAGGAATCGTCTAGTGTTGCATAAGTTTTAATTGAAAGCAAAACCCTCAGCCAATTAATTTAAGTTAATTCTCTGGTTAATGTAAAAAAAAGTCAAGACAGTCAATGGTACAATTAATGCCCGTTTGCACCGCCTTGTTTAAGTACTCCTTAGTGCTAAGTAATCCATAACTTATGACATTTGGTTTGCACCGCGCGCGCACGATGTCTAAGGTCTCCTTAAATTTAAGCCGCCGATGTTGGCGGCTTAACTTCACTAAGGCTTCCTTAGCGTTGACGTACGGCTGATTCTAACCTATAAATGTATAGATAACGTATAAAGTAGAGAAATCGAACGATAATGTTATAAAAAATGGTGAAATGTATACATTCTTAAATAAATATATTATTTAAAGTTTCTTTTGATTACTATAATGTTTATAACGGTAATAATTATCCCAAATAATTGTGATTTTCTAAAATTAATAATAATTTTCTATGATTTCAAGGTTAGAAAGCGAGAATAATAGACGACATGAAGTTAGGCACTGACTTTCCACTAGATTTTCCCCCAACTAAGGAGACCTTAACTAAGCGGAGATTTTATATGAGCGGTGCAATCCAATCTCTACTATTCTTTCCTTAACTTTTAAGGAACCCTTAACTAAGGAGGCCTTAAAGTAAAATCGGTGCAAACGGGCATAAATCAAGTAAGAATTTTTGTTTAGTGTTGTGTCAGTTTTAATTAAAACGTAAAGCAGTTTGCCAATAAATTTAAATTATTATTTTGCTTAATGTGAAAAAAAAAATTAATTGTCTAAAAACAAACCATTATTTTTTTGTAATAAAAGAATTTTTTTGCTGGAAAATTCGTGGGTAACTTCACATCGGTAAGTTACTGTCACTTAAAATAGATGGGGCCACTCGTTTTGATCGGAGTATTTTAGGGATTAATGTTCAATTTTCAGATAACTGCCGTGTTTTTCTGCATTCGTTGGCAATGAAGGAAATGAAAGAAAAACACACATCTTCATACATTGCAAGTGTCGTACATTTGGTATTAGAAAAATATGAAATTAACTTAAAGCAAATTTTCTGCATAACTACTGATAATGGGGCTAACATGACCAAAACGGTACGATTATTAGAGGAGCAACAAGACGATACCATAGTGCAGAAGTAGAATATGATGAAGACGAAATGGGCGAAGAAAAGGGAGATGAAAATGACTGCATGGCATACATAATAAAAGAAATTGATTCGTCTATAGATGCACTTGTGGATACGGATCAGATCAATCTTATATTACGTAGTGTGCGATGTGCAGTACATACACTACAGCTTGCTGTGGAAGATGCATTAAAGGATAAGTATTCAGAAAAAAAAAATATTTCAAAAGCAAGGACTGTAGCAAAAAAAATTAAGAACATTGAGTGTTTTAACAATTATTAAACAAATGAAATTGCGGAGACCTATATTGGATTGTATACTTATTACAGTCAAAATAGATTTTTTTTCAATATGTGGTATTAACCATTATTTTTTTCGGTTACCGAAAACGAAATTATTTTTTTGCCCGACGATAACAAAAAGAACCATTTAAACAATTTTGATTATAATCCGATCAGAAAAAAATGAAATACTTTTCTATATTAAATAAAAATGATTTGAAAATAATTAATAAATTATTTTCACATTTAGCTCTGTGACTTTTGACTTACATTACGTAAGTACGTTAAACAAATGCACATTAAAACAACTACTTTCCGGCCAAATACCCACGCCGGACATTGAATTACATAATGTACACCTGCTGTTGCACATCAATAAAATATTGCATAATGCAACAAATTTTGATCCGAGAAAAATTTTTCTAATGCGAAAACAACAAAAGGAACGTTACTTAATTTAAGGCCATCTGCAGACACGTGTTTCGGGATCACTAGATGAACTGCGGCTATCGATATTTCAAAAATTAGACATTTGACAATGATCGTTGATAAACGAATTGAGGCTAATTCAGCTATTTTTTCAATCTGGTTTCATCGGAAGTAGATAATAGCTTAATTGTTTTAAATAGAACACCCTAAATATTATTACACTTTTGAAATAGATATAACATTGTATGTATATGATCAGATTTTTCTGTAAAACAATGTGTTCTGTAACATGGGCAAAATATTAAACCTCGTTCAAAGAGATGGGTTTGAAATGCGTGCTTCCCTCACAGGTTTAAGGTATAATAAAAAAAACAAGCATGGCATTATGAATTCTGGAAAAATGACCAATAGAAGTCCTGGAAGCTATTTTATATGATATATCATATACGAAATTGGAAATGGCGACCCAAAACAAAAGAATTCAAACACCAGAAGCAAAAAAAAACTTAAATTTCCAAACCAACATGAGGAAAAAGCAGAGTAATACTGATTATCATACTAATATTTCAGAAGTAGAATTATGTGAACCCAAAATTAATTTTAAAGTCGATAAACTTATTGAAGGAATGAAGGTGTCTTTATTCTTATTTTATTTTTCATATATACTTCATAACGAATTAACAATTTACAGGTATCAAAAGAACAGCATCTTAAAATTGAAGAGAAAACAAGGGGACAATTTAATAATAATAGATATGTAACAGAAAGAATGCACCGATTGACAGCATCTAATTTTGAAGCGAAAGACAAAACCTCTTGTGATTTTTAGGCCATAAAACAATATCAACTGCAGCCATGAACTATGGAAAATAAAAAAGAATCGGAACAATTAAACGTACCAGTCAAACAATGGGGAATATTTATAGATTTATGCCATTTTAATCATAGTAATAGATTAGGAGCTTCGCCAGATGGTTGGAATATATAATTTTATAGTTTTTAATTTCTTAAAGTAATTTTTTGTAGGTATCATTAACGATAAAGAGATAGTGGAAATTAAATGTACAAAAAAATTGTTGAAAGTTTTATTTCGATTGAGGATGCTGTTCGTCGGAAAGAAATTCCATATTTAGAATTTACTTCAAATAGCATTAAATTAAAAAAAAATCATGATCATTATATCAGGTTGTAGCACTTTTTACAACTTTACATTACAGATATTTTTTCTTCAGGTGCAGGGACAGTTATATATAATATATATAACTAAAGCGGATGTACGCCATTTTATTGTATATAGTGGAGATAAGAATCCACTATCCATTGAAAAAATATACAGGAACGACATGCTATGGACGTCAATGTTAGAAAAACTGAATAAATTTGATAAGAATTGCCTTACTCCTGAAATAATATTAAATAGAATAGGGAGAAATTTGAAATGCCGTGATCCACCATATATTTTAGAAGCGCAAAAAGAAAAGAGAAATTGATGATAGTTTTGCGTTTCCTTTGAAAATATACTTAATGGTTTAACTTTTCTATTTTTTATAATCTACTGCAGTAATTTAACATCCTATTTTAATGAAAAATAAAATTACATCACAAATATTTTACTTTAATTTTCATTAAAATTTAAATAATAAATAAAATTGTCATTTTCAACTATTTTTAATTTAATTTCGCTATAAAAAAATAAATATGAAAAAGTTGAAAATAACATATAGCTTATAAATTGAACTCAAATAATATATGTCGTTATGTGTTATGTGATTGCATAGTCATGTCGATATCAAACGATTGATACATTAGGACTTTATTATAACGATCTAAATATATTTATTCGATTGGTTTTGATTTTTTTAATAGCTATCATTATACAGAGCAAATACACAGCATAACCAAACCATTAGTTACGTAAAATTGTTTGCTCTCAACATAATTAGTATTATAACTAGTGTAGAGCAAGACTTTAATTATAGGGCTACCAGCTATGTCGGTAAGAAACATCAAGACGGTAGGGCCATGCTAAAGCCCGCAGAAATCCGAAAGTCCGCAGAAAAACCGAAGCCCACAGTCCAAGCGAAAGTCCGCAGAAATTTGAAGCCCGCAGTCCAATTGCTGCCCGCAGTTTCATATTCTGGAAAACTCGCTTCGCGAGAAAGCTCCGCGGACCATAAGAAGTTCAGATACCCTTGAAGGCTCGCTGGTTTGTCTACTTGGTGTTTGTAAGGCCAGGGACTTAAGAGAGCTCCGCGGACTTCGAAGGGTTCAGTGATTGTAATTGGCTCGCTACGCTCGCTGGTTTGTCTACTTGGTGTTTGTAAGGCCGGGGACTTTAAATAACTCGCTTCGCGAGAGAGCTCCGAGGACCTCGAAAGGTTCAGCGATTGTGGTAGGCTCGCTACGCTCGCTGGTTTATCCACTTGGTGTTTATAAGGCTAGGGACTTAAAATAACTCGCTTCGCGAGAGAACTCTGCGGACCTCGAAAGGTTCAGGGATTGTGGTAGGCTCGCTACGCTCGCTGGTTTGTCCACTTGGTGTTTGTAAGGCCAGGGACTTTAAATAACTCGCTTCGCGAGAGAGCTCCGAGGACCTCGAAATGTTCAGCGATTGTGGTAGGCTCGCTACGCTCGCTGGTTTGTCCACTTGGTGTTTGTAAGGACAGGGACTTTAAATAACTCGCTTCGCGAGAGAGCTCCGCGGACCCCGAAAAGTTCAGGGATTGTGGTAGGCTCGCTAAGCTCGCTAGTTTGTCTACCTGGTGTTTGTAAGGCCAGGGACTTAAAATAACTCGCTTCGCGAACCTCGAAAGGTTCAGGGATTGTGGTAGGATCGCTACGCTCGCTGGTTTGTCTACCAGGTGTTTGTAAGGCCAGGGACTTTAAATAACTCGCTTCGCGAGAAAGCTCCGCGGACCTCGAAGGGTTCAGGGATTGTGGTAGGCTCGCTACGCTCGCTGGTTTGTCCACTTGGTGTTTATAAAACCAGGGACTTTAAATAACTGCTTCGCGAGAAAGCTCCGCGGACCTCGACAGGTTCAGGGATTGTGGTAGGCTCGCTACGCTCGCTGGTTTGTCCACTTGGTGTTTATAAGAGCAGGGACTTTAAATAACTCGCTTCGCGAGAAAGCTCCGCGGACCTCGACAGATTCAGGGATTGTGGTAGGCTCGCTACGATCGCTGGTTTGTCCACTTGGTGTTTATTAGACCAGGGACTTTAAATAACTCGCTTCGCGAGAAAGCTCCGCGGACCTCGACAGGTTCAGGGATTGTGGTAGGCTCGCTACGCTCGCTGGTTTGTCCACTTGGTGTTTATAAAACCAGGGACTTTAAATAACTGCTTCGCGAGAAAGCTCCGCGGACCTCGACAGGTTCAGGGATTGTGGTAGGCTCGCTACGCTCGCTGGTTTGTCCACTTGGTGTTTATAAGAGCAGGGACTTTAAATAACTCGCTTCGCGAGAAAGCTCCGCGGACCTCGACAGATTCAGGGATTGTGGTAGGCTCGCTACGCTCGCTGGTTTGTCCACTTGGTGTTTATTAGACCAGGGACTTTAAATAACTCGCTTCGCGAGAAAGCTCCGCGGACCTCGACAGGTTCAGGGATTGTGGTAGGCTCGCTACGATCGCTGGTTTGTCCACTTGGTGTTTATTAGACCAGGGACTTTAAATAACTCGCTTCGCGAGAAAGCTCCGCGGACCTCGACAGGTTCAGGGATTGTGGTAGGCTTGCTACGCTCGCTGGTTTGTCCACTTGGTGTTTATAAGACCAGGGACTTTAAATAACTCGCTTCGCGAGAAAGCTCCGCGGACCTCGACAGGTTCAGGGATTGTGGTAGGCTCGCGTAGGCTCGCTACGATCGCTGGTTTGTCCACTTGGTGTTTATTAGACCAGGGACTTTAAATAACTCGCTTCGCGAGAAAGCTCCGCAGTCCTCGAAGGGTTCAGGGATTGTGGTAGGCTCGCTACGATCGCTGGTTTGTCCACTTGGTGTTTATAATACCAGGGACTTTAAATAACTGCTTCGCGAGAAAGCTCCGCGGACCTCGACAGGTTCAGGGATTGTGGTAGGCTTGCTACGCTCGCTGGTTCGTCCACTTGGTGTTTATAAGACCAGGGACTTTAAATAACTGCTTCGCGAGAAAGCTCCGCAGTCCTCGAAGGGTTCAGGGATTGTGGTAGGCTCGCTACGATCGCTGGTTTGTCCACTTGGTGTTTATAATACCAGGGACTTTAAATAACTGCTTCGCGAGAAAGCTCCGCGGACCTCGACAGGTTCAGGGATTGTGGTAGGCTCGCTACGATCGCTGGTTTGTCCACTTGGTGTTTATTAGACCAGGGACTTTAAATAACTCGCTTCGCGAGAAAGCTCCGCAGTCCTCGAAGGGTTCAGGGATTGTGGTAGGCTCGCTACGATCGCTGGTTTGTCCACTTGGTGTTTATAATACCAGGGACTTTAAATAACTGCTTCGCGAGAAAGCTCCGCGGACCTCGACAGGTTCAGGGATTGTGGTAGGCTCGCTACGATCGCTGGTTTGTCCACTTGGTGTTTATTAGACCAGGGACTTTAAATAACTCGCTTCGCGAGAAAGCTCCGCAGTCCTCGAAGGGTTCAGGGATTGTGGTAGGCTCGCTACGATCGCTGGTTTGTCCACTTGGTGTTTATAATACCAGGGACTTTAAATAACTGCTTCGCGAGAAAGCTCCGCGGACCTCGACAGGTTCAGGGATTGTGGTAGGCTTGCTACGCTCGCTGGTTCGTCCACTTGGTGTTTATAAGACCAGGGACTTTAAATAACTGCTTCGCGAGAAAGCTCCGCAGTCCTCGAAGGGTTCAGGGATTGTGGTAGGCTCGCTACGATCGCTGGTTTGTCCACTTGGTGTTTATAATACCAGGGACTTTAAATAACTGCTTCGCGAGAAAGCTCCGCGGACCTCGACAGGTTCAGGGATTGTGGTAGGCTCGCTACGATCGCTGGTTTGTCCACTTGGTGTTTATTAGACCAGGGACTTTAAATAACTCGCTTCGCGAGAAAGCTCCGCAGTCCTCGAAGGGTTCAGGGATTGTGGTAGGCTCGCTACGCTCGCTGGTTTGTCCACTTGGTGTTTATAATACCAGGGACTTTAAATAACTGCTTGGCGAGAAAGCTCCGCGGACCTCGACAGGTTCAGGGATTGTGGTAGGCTCGCTACGCTCGCTGGTTTGTCCACTTGGTGTTTATAAGACCAGGGACTTTAAATAACTCGCTTCGCGAGAAAGCTCCGCGGACCTCGACGGGTTCAGGGATTGTGGTAGGCTCGCTACGCTCGCTGGTTTGTCCACTTGGTGTTTATAAGACCAGGGACTTTAAATAACTCGCTTCGCGAGAAAGCTCCGCGGACCTCGACGGGTTCAGGGATTGTGGTAGGCTCGCTACGCTCGCTGGTTTGTCCACTTGGTGTTTATAAGGCCAGGGACTTTAAATAACTCGCTTCGCGAGAAAGCTCCGCAGTCCTCGAAGGGTTCAGGGATTGTGGTAGGCTCGCTACGATCGCTGGTTTGTCCACTTGGTGTTTATAATACCAGGGACTTTAAATAACTGCTTCGCGAGAAAGCTCCGCGGACCTCGACAGGTTCAGGGATTGTGGTAGGCTCGCTACGATCGCTGGTTTGTCCACTTGGTGTTTATTAGACCAGGGACTTTAAATAACTCGCTTCGCGAGAAAGCTCCGCAGTCCTCGAAGGGTTCAGGGATTGTGGTAGGCTCGCTACGCTCGCTGGTTTGTCCACTTGGTGTTTATAATACCAGGGACTTTAAATAACTGCTTCGCGAGAAAGCTCCGCGGACCTCGACAGGTTCAGGGATTGTGGTAGGCTCGCTACGCTCGCTGGTTTGTCCACTTGGTGTTTATAAGACCAGGGACTTTAAATAACTCGCTTCGCGAGAAAGCTCCGCGGACCTCGACGGGTTCAGGGATTGTGGTAGGCTCGCTACGCTCGCTGGTTTGTCCACTTGGTGTTTATAAGACCAGGGACTTTAAATAACTCGCTTCGCGAGAAAGCTCCGCGGACCTCGACGGGTTCAGGGATTGTGGTAGGCTCGCTACGCTCGCTGGTTTGTCCACTTGGTGTTTATAAGGCCAGGGACTTTAAATAACTCGCTTCGCGAGAAAGCTCCGCGGACCTCGAAAGGTTCAGGGATTGTGCCTCCGCCTCCGCCTCCGCCTCCGCCTCCGCCTCCGCCTCCGCCTCCGCCTCCGCCTCCGCCTCCGCCTCCGCCTCCGCCTCCGCCTCCGCCTCCGCCTCCGCCTCCGCCTCCGCCTCCGCCTCCGCCTCCGCCTCCGCCTCCGCCTCCGCCTCCGCCTCCGCCTCCGCCTCCGCCTCCGCCTCCGCCTCCGCCTCCGCCTCCGCCTCCGCCTCCGCCTCCGCCTCCGCCTCCGCCTCCGCCTCCGCCTCCGCCTCCGCCTCCGCCTCCGCCTCCGCCTCCGCCTCCGCCTCCGCCTCCGCCTCCGCCTCCGCCTCCGCCTCCGCCTCCGCCTCCGCCTCCGCCTCCGCCTCCGCCTCCGCCTCCGCCTCCGCCTCCGCCTCCGCCTCCGCCTCCGCCTCCGCCTCCGCCTCCGCCTCCGCCTCCGCCTCCGCCTCCGCCTCCGCCTCCGCCTCCGCCTCCGCCTCCGCCTCCGCCTCCGCCTCCGCCTCCGCCTCCGCCTCCGCCTCCGCCTCCGCCTCCGCCTCCGCCTCCGCCTCCGCCTCCGCCTCCGCCTCCGCCTCCGCCTCCGCCTCCGCCTCCGCCTCCGCCTCCGCCTCCGCCTCCGCCTCCGCCTCCGCCTCCGCCTCCGCCTCCGCCTCCGCCTCCGCCTCCGCCTCCGCCTCCGCCTCCGCCTCCGCCTCCGCCTCCGCCTCCGCCTCCGCCTCCGCCTCCGCCTCCGCCTCCGCCTCCGCCTCCGCCTCCGCCTCCGCCTCCGCCTCCGCCTCCGCCTCCGCCTCCGCCTCCGCCTCCGCCTCCGCCTCCGCCTCCGCCTCCGCCTCCGCCTCCGCCTCCGCCTCCGCCTCCGCCTCCGCCTCCGCCTCCGCCTCCGCCTCCGCCTCCGCCTCCGCCTCCGCCTCCGCCTCCGCCTCCGCCTCCGCCTCCGCCTCCGCCTCCGCCTCCGCCTCCGCCTCCGCCTCCGCCTCCGCCTCCGCCTCCGCCTCCGCCTCCGCCTCCGCCTCCGCCTCCGCCTCCGCCTCCGCCTCCGCCTCCGCCTCCGCCTCCGCCTCCGCCTCCGCCTCCGCCTCCGCCTCCGCCTCCGCCTCCGCCTCTTCAAATCTTTAATTTCCGATTAAAACTATTGTGCCTGTTGCTACTTTCATTAAATTTAACTTAGCCTTATGTATTTCATCGACAGTTAATCGTATTTATCGGTTTCTTACTTTATCGAATGTATGTATTTTAAATCTTAAACACCACGTAACGACGCGATAGTATAGTGAAAAAATACTAAATCTAAAATATAAGTTTATATTATTCGTCGCTATTATTGTCATTGCAGCAAAAGTCATTGTTTGTCAATAACCACAATAGACCATTCCACCACTTTTCGCAAATACAAAGATTTTCTGGATCCATACCGCGAGTTATTACATCGGTGGCTTGTGATAGAACCCGTCGCCATTCATTAGAATTGGTTAGTCTTTAAATTATTGCCACCTTATTTGCTACAAAGGTTTTCCATTTACTAGGAGGTCCTAAAATCCAGTGAAGCGTGATTGCAGAATCGGAACGTAAATTTACTGTTTGAAAATTTCAATTAATTTTCGATTTTAACTTTGTCACTAATGTCGATAAAAATAATACTCCATAGTTATAATCGTGGGAGCGATAGTTTCCTCAAAGGTGCGAAATTCTAATATTACGATAATTTGTCTTATTAACGGTTTTTAAATAAATGCAAGCTCCGTAGGTTGCATCCGATGAATTGCAGAAGCCGCGAATTTCTAATCGAGTATCATTTTTGCATTAATTATCTGAACTAAAACGGTGCGCATGTTCTCGTGAATATTGTAGTTTTTTAATTGATATAGGTGAACAATAATTGTATTTTATCTTAAATGATTCAGTATTGTATGACGTGAGTAAGGCATATATCGATTCCGTAGTTCTGTATTTTTTAAAACTTTGTACTGTTAACCTCTAATTTATCATTATTCCACTATTTGTTAATAATGTGTAACCTTGATCATCCGTGGCCCTCATGCTTGTTAGCTGTGAGTCTCCGCAATAGGCCGCGCCGGTGTGAGGAACTCTGTCTCCGTCCAATTCCTTATCACTTTGTTATAATGATTCAGGCATATATGTATCAGATGTTGTGGTCGAAATGTTGATAGTAAAGTAAGTTCCCTAACTGTGGAAAATATTGTCATCCAGGCACTCGTGATAAGCATTGTATTTAAAGAATTGGCAATAATTAAGTCGGTGAATGTTTATTTCCTATATTTTTGTATTTTAGTCCATTGTTATTTGTTTTAATCATTGTGAGATCTAGAAAATTTAAACTATAATTCGATTCTAATTTCATTGTAAATTGAATTTTTGTATTAATTGTGTTTATAAATTTTGAAAAATTATCTAGTCGTTTTGTAAATACAAAAATAATAAAACGACATTTTTTTAATCCGGATTCTTTTTTAATTTTAATAATATTTTTTTCATTTTTTTTAATAAAGAAATATTTATTATAATAAATGTGGAATGAGTATTAAAACCAAATGGAAAAACATTTTAAACCATTTACAATTTAGCTTAAAACTAAGAAAACAGAAATTTTATTTAAATATATACATTATGAACAATAAAAAGTTAACATTAAAAATTAAAATTATAATACACAATTAAGAAATACACAAAATTATAGCATACGTTTTAACAATAAAACAAATCATTGGCTTCGCAATTGGGTTTTGAGAAATGTATACTTCCCTGCAAATAAATCAAATTCGAAGCCAAATTTTTCCCATAATCGTACTTCTGAAGGGTACATGAAACGTGTCATCATTACGCAGCATTCTAACTGGAACACGAATGCCAATATTTTCAAGTAGATCCGGACAATCAATAAGCCATTGTAAAATTTTAAAAACAAGTAGTACATCCGCGTCAATGCGTCTCTGCACCAAGCTTTTAAGTTTAAGTACATGCAGTAAATTACTATAAGACTCCCGCATGTTAAATTTAAATGAAACGTAAAAAAACGAAACGAAAAACTTCCTCTGGACCTGCTCAATTTTGTAAATACTGCACTGAGTGTAGGGTGACCACAGGGAGGAGCAATACTCTTTAGAGTCCACATTTATGTGGACGTACCAAGGAATTATATAGCAGCAACAAAGTCTTTTCATTAGAGAAATCATTGCTGTTTCGCTTAATGAAACCAAATAATTGTTAGGCCTTAGAACCAATATTAGAAATATGGTTAGAAAAGTTCCAACTGCTGCTTACTATATCTCCAAGATCTTTCATAGAAGTCACACGCTCTACATCAATGTTATTTAAAGAGTACGAAGTGTACATTGAAGTAGCACGCCTTGAAAACGTTATGGTTTTGCATTTATTCACATTTAGGTTACGCTTATTTTCCCCACACCAATTACAAAACGAATTTAAATCTAACTGAAGATTGATTGCATCATCCAATGATCTTTAGTTAAAAATATCTTCATATCATCCGCGAATAATAAACACCGAGCATGTAAGAAACAGTTAATAACATCATTAATAAACAAATTAAATAACAGAGGCACAATGTGGGAGCCTTGAGGTACCACTCATGTATTAATGGCTCTTGACATAGATTGACCTATTTTAGAAAACTGCATACGGCAGATAAGGTATGATTCAATCCAAGACAAGAGTTTTCCAGAAATTCCAACACGTGCTAATTTGGACAATAGGATGCAATGATCCACAGTGTCAAAAATGCTATGGAGATGTCCTTGTATTTGGAATCAACTTGAAAACCACTCCACAAAGCATCGACAATGTAGGAATAATCCACTAATAAATTAGAGGTCCAATCAGCACGAAATCCATGCTGATTGGAAGATATTGAGGATCGAAGAGCATTTGTTAAAAATGATGCCACTAACTTTCCAAACACCTTTTGAATTGCTGATATAATTGAGATTGGTCGATAATTTTGGACTCTCTTGTTATCACCACTTTTAAATATTGGAACAACGTTAACAAGTTTCCAATAGGCGGGAAAAACACCACATGATAAAGATTTATTAAATAATAACCATAAGGGCCTACATAAAAACTGAACATTTTTTCAGAAAAGCGGACGGTATTCCACCGAGACCAGGGCTGTAATTTATATTCAATGAGGAAACAGAGTCCAAAATTTCAGTTATCTTCAAATTTGGCGGATGAGGAATATGATTAACAGAGAATGACGAACCAGATGACTTTGCAGTATTGCAAGAGATATGCGATGGGCAATAAACAGTTTCAAAATAATTTGCAAATAACTCAACGATTTGATTCTTATCAGTAACTATATTGCACCCATCCATAAATACAGTTGGCACTTGAGAACAGCCACGTTTAGTATTAACATAATTCCAAAAGAGTTTAGGTTACTCTTAATGTCATCCTCGATACTATGAATTACTTCCTATAACCCGATTTTGACATTGACCTACATTTTTCGCCTATCAAGCTAAATTGCATGTAATTAGAGCTTGATCGCGAGATAACATACTTTTTGTGCAACTTCTTTTTTTCAATTACTAACTTTTTCAGTTCATTATCAAACCATCTAGGAAAAGTGTTACTGTTTTGACCTGAAATTTTTATTTTGGGCACATAAGTTCTCAATTGCACAATGCATCAACACCGTGATCATAAAACAATGAATCCCAATGTGTGTTGATAAAAACGTTATTATAGCCTTTTTAGTGTTAAATATAAAATCGCTATCATCCAACCATCAATTTGCTGGAGTGGACAGTAAAGTAACAGTAAGATTCAGAGCAGGGTTATGAGAGTCACATGATACTAAAGGTAACGAAGATTCAATAAGAAGCACATTCATAGTCAATGAAGAATGAATAAACATCAGATCCAAAAGAACATCATTCAAATTACTTATTGTATCAACTTGGTGTAAGTTAAGGTACTAATATGTGTTAGCTAATAATTTAGACTTGGGACATTGAGAGTTGGTTAGAACCCCATATATATAGTCTCGTCTCCAAGTATACACATCGTTCCGCAATCAGAGAGCGACTCAAGAACAGATCAATGATCTTGATAAACTGAAATCTGTGACTGAGGGGGTATGTACACAGCACCGATCAACACAGTTTTATTATTACATTTAATAGATACATACAATTCTTCCAAAAAAGAATACTTACTTAAGTATTCATATGAAAACAGATTTTTGGAGGCAGCAATCAAAACACCGCCCCCGCGATATTATCCAGTGAGATCATTGTCTCGATCGATAATTCATTATTAGAAATAGCATTGGAAAGCCAAGACTCAGTTAAAACAAGTACATCATAATCCAAAATAGGAAGCGTAGTGATAATATTTGATAACTTTTTTCTCAGTCCGCGAACTTTCTGATAATATATTTGTAACTCCTTCGAGGTAGTTTGGAGTGTTGTTTCGTCCTCCTTTACAGAAGTTACGGTTGCAGGGCTAGATTCGCTGCCGTTGATAAAAAAAACCTCCTGATTTCCGTTTAAGTTGGCGATGGGAAAAAGGACGAATAACAACTCCATCTGGCCATCTATCAGCTGACATTATAGAATCTTTGTCATTGATGTAAATGCCGATTTTAAATGAGCAGTATAAGCCATTGCTAGTAAGTGGCACGCACACAGAATTAAACAGGTTTTTATTTTTCAGCCACGTGATAATATCATCAGCTTTGGTGCCCGGAGCGCAATTACCAACATGATAAAATACACGTTTACGTGCACTTTTCACGACAGAACTATTGGCAGTGCCACGAATAAATTTCGTTGATTTGATCGGTTGGTTTTGTTTTGATATTTGATTTGGAGTACTATTTGAAGTATCCTAGACAGATGTGATGGAAGCGTAGGTCTTAGTATTTCTTGTTTTAATATTGTTAGTGTTGTCTATCTTTGATGGCATATCTACAGACATTGGATACAAATTTTAATTGCTATCGAGAGAAGGAGGTTCTAAATTCACATTTTTATTTACATTAACTGTCGATGATACATTAGATATTTTAATCGCAGAATGATTATCGCAACTATTAAATTTTTGATTATTTTCCAAGGCATCAACAGTATTGTGAACAGGTCAAAAAGTAATTTTGAGTTTATTATGTTTTTCAACTATTAAATTTTGCATCAAGAAAAAAATTGAGTTTAACGTAGTTTGCTGTTTTAAGCTATCTATTTCTTGCTTTAAATCAATAATTACATGCCTAAGAGCGGTCACTTCAGATGCAAGTGCGCAGTGAGAAACAGTACTACAACCAGTGTTACATTCACTTGGTGTAACTGTCGTAGGAGTATCGTTTTGTACTTGTACATTAGGGGTCAAATTATCTTTATCAAATGCTTTGCAACCAGGACACTGTTGAATAGACGATGTGGCCAGATCCAAATCCATTACTTTAAACCTCTTATAATATTTAATGCAACTATGATGAAACTGGAAACCGTAATAAGAGCAAGTTAACCCGGATACTACAGGTGTGTTGCATTTATAAAAGCCCATAATATATGCAGCTCAATTAATAGCTGGGATAAAATAAAATAAACACAGTGTACAAAATAGCAAAAAAGAAATTAAAAAGGAATTAGGCGTAGGACACAATCTTCACAACACGCGGTCGTTCGTGTTGAGTTTATAAAAAGGCATACAGTATAGATAGACCACGGAATGCAGGGAACATAAATAAAAGTGGTCACGCCGTATAGGTTAAGTTAAGATAAAGCGGAATTAATAAAATAATGTGTAGTACTTACGCACAGTGTTTTATTTGGAGCCGCGAAGGTTCAGGCGTGGTGGGATATGCAAAACTCAAATTGATATTAGACGAAAATTAAAAATGTTATATTGTTAAGAATACTTTAAAACTTATAAAAATGAATTTCCAGATTTTTAGGTGCACCGGTTTAAGTACAATGAACCGTCAAAGTCGAACATTTCTAAAAGTTGTTGAGCGCGCGGTATTGAGTATCACATTTAATAATTTCCCAGCAGGCCCCCAAATACTTTGTCACAACCATTTTGTAACACAATCATAAACATGAGTTGCTTTATTTAATGAGATATGTTTCAGTGCATAATTTTAATTTTGATAGTAGTTATAATTAATTAAAGTTGCGCAATTTTTATTATTAAATTTCAATTTTACAGAGGCCAAACTAAATATTATCAAAAAAAGAGCAGTATGACGTTAACTTCAAAAAATCGCCCGCAGTTTCCTCTAGATGACTGTGTAAAGAACATGTATATAGCGATCCATGATCAACAGTTATGATTTTTTTTCTTCCGCAAGTCATGTAACGAAAGCGACGCCGGGCGCGCAGATGCTGCTGCCGCTTAGGTTACGTGCGCGGATTGCTGCATGAAAATATAAGCATACTCATAAAGTAAATATTTGGCAGTCCAGAAACTAGCCCCTGTTTCCAACGTTATGCGTGTTCCTATTGGTAGGGATTTATCTAAAAATAGTAGGGACGATTCTTGCAGAAAATCGTTTTAAGAATATTGTAGCATTAAGCATTTTTCACTCTTCTAGTTCGGTTCTAATCCTTACATTAACTCTATACATTTTATTCGTGTAATGTTCATAATTTATACTTACATTAAATCGAATAAATCGAGAATAAATGCCAAACGATACTTTTAAACATTTCAAACCAGTTTAACATATCCGCTCCCCGCTCGAACGTTACACTGGCACAGTCGGTAAACAAACACATGATTAAAGTGTTTAACGGTGTTTTGAATTACAAACAATAATTAAATAAACAATTTGTGTTTCGCATAACGTTCACATCCAAACATTTGCAAACACACATACATTTCGAGTGTTTTACGGAGGCAATTCGAATTATAAAGAAAAGTTGAACATCGCTAACGTTCACACCCAAGTATTCCAAGCCTAAGAAGGAAGCAGCCTAAGAAGGAAGCTGCCTAAGAAGGAAGCAGCCTAAGAAGTAGCGAAGCATCCGATCGTTAGGTGGAAGACGTTCTTGGCTTACGTCTCGCAACGGGATAACCGATCTACAACAGCTTCCCGGAGAAGATTCCGATTCCAGAGTTCATCGACGTACCTGCTACAGCTACAGGAAGTGCACCCACATTTAGAAGACGAGTAAAGGTGTTCATAGTGCGACGCAATGCTCATCGTATTTTTCTTCATAATTATCAGGTAGGAAAGAATACATTTATTTGTTCTCTGCAACCCATATCGTTCTGTTATTATTCTTTAAACTATTAAATAATTAAAGTTTCTTTTTTTTTTTTTGTGGCTGTGGAAGGGGAAATCCAGTTACGGACGGAGTGTGGGACTCCTTTCAGTCTGGTGTTGACTGGAAGCCTACCCACTAAAACCCCTCCCACTTTACCGGCTTCGACTGTTAAAGTCATTAGCCGGTCGCAATTTGAATTGGATGCTCTGACTTATTTCATTTCTCTTACATTTATTGTCATGTCAGCCATTGCCCTGGTATCCTTAACGCTAGGGTTGTAAAAGGACCCTAGCACTGCAGCCGTACAACACACACATGTAAAATGAATACAACAAGAAAAACATAAACTAAACCTAATATCACAGTAGGGACAGTGAGTGGGTTGTAAAAGGCCCACACACTGGAGCCCTACAAAACAAACACAAGTACAATAAATAAAACACAAATACGTAAACTAAAAAAAAAAAAAAAACTTAACCTAGATGCCCCAGAGTTGTAAAGAGACTATGAAACAGAATGACACAAAACATAATAAATTAGTAATAAATTAACACAAAAGACTAGGACAAATCGTTATAATCGCTTCAATAACTGCGTTTCCCGTAGAAATTGTACACACAATTCTACGGACCCCTTATCGTTTAGTGTGCCCTATGCGAAGACGGCACAGGGCAACCTCCTCTCTTCTCGTTAATGCGACCGGTGATCGCCAAGCGGTCACGGAGATCTTTACTGATTTTAATTTACTCTCGGAGCGTTCCCAACTCTCTTGCCAATCCTCAAATATTTTCTTTTTGATATACCCTTTTACGTCACTAGGTCTTACGGGTACATCATCAATGTCGTCCGCTTCGGCTGCCTGACGAGCAGCTTCGTCTGCCAGCTCATTCCCCTCGATTCCCACATGCCCCGGAGTCCAGACGAAAACGATCGTCTTTCGCATCCGGGACATTTCGAAAATCGAGGCTTGTATGAGCTGGACAAGCGGATCGACAGAGTATAGTGACGCTATACTCTGGATGGCACTTAGAGAGTCGGTACAAATCAGGAATGAACTGTTGTGGTTTTGCATTAGGCAATAGCGAAGAGCTTGATAAATTGCATACAATTCTGCGGTGTACACGCTGGCGGACTCGTGTAGTGACCACGAGTGTGGGACGCCGTCAATAATGACCGCAGATCCCACCCCGTAATCAGATCTCGAGCCATCTGTGTACAACCGCGTAGAGTCCGGGTATTCTGCTATAATTTGATGAAACCGCCCCCTGAGAATATGGGGGCTATTATCGCATTTATTTTCTGAGGCCAGATCCAGTCGGCACCTAACCTTTGGCAAAAGCCAAGGCGGTACCTCCAGAAATCCGACCTCGAATACCCTCGGGAAGCTAAAGTTGAGACTCTCCAGCAGCTCTTTCGCTCGGACGCACACCGGCCTACTTACGGTAGGTCTTGAAGCATATTTTCTCTGCTGCTGCGTATTAACAATGAGAAGTCGTTTGTTCTTGTGTTCCCTCCTCGCACGCATAGCCGCCGCGTACTGCAGTACGAAGCGGTTTCGACGTGCAGAAAGCGGAGGGACACCCGACTCGCAGCAGAGACTCGGTGTGGGACTCGTCCGGAACGCTCCTGTGGCGGATCTTAAACCGGCATGGTGAACAGGATCTAGGGCTTTTAACCAAGATTTTCGAGCCGAAGAGTATGCTGCGCAGCCATAATCTACTCTGGACAAAACCAGAGCGTTATATAGCCGCAGCAGCACTTCCCTTCCGGCTCCCCAGTTAATGCTGGCCAAACATTTGATAACGTTCAACGCGTTACGTGAACGTTGGACCAGCTCTTCTATATGGGCTCGATAGGAAAGAGCCCTATCGAACCTACGCCCTAGAAACCGGATACTTTCTACAACCTGTATCCGCGTGCCCCGAAGAAATAAGTTGGGGTCACGATGAGGACGTCTGAGTCGGCAGAAGTGTACACATTAAGTTTTTGTTTCATCAGAAAAACGAAAACCTCTCAACTCAGCGTCACTGTTCACCTTGTTGATGACCCTTTGAAGCTGACGATTAATGGCGGGGATGGTATCTCCCGCCATATATATAACAAGGTCATCGACATATTGACATTTCTTTACAGGGGATTTTACTATTGAAGCGATTTCATTTACAGCGATTGCGAATAACGTAACACTAATGGTTGAGCCTTGGGGGATCCCGTTTTCCAGCACAAACTGTGCGGATTCGGTATCCCCAACTCTGACTTTAAATGAACGATCACACATAAACGATTTTATAAATTACGGTAAACGGCCCCTTAGTCCCCATTCATGCAATCTTTGGAGAACTCCATACCTCCAAGTCATATCGTATGCCTTCTCTAGATCGAAAAACACCGCTACGAGGTGTTTCCTCTCTAGGAAGGCATCTTGGATAGAGTTCTCCAGGTGGACTAAATGGTCAACAGTAGATCTAAATTTGCGGAAACCGGCCTGGTACCGCGCGATGAGACCTTGTCTCATTGACGCTTGTCAATGAGATAGGTCGGTAACTGTTGGCGTTTGTGGGATCCTTATTTGGTTTTAGAAGAGGCAATACGATGGCCGTTTTCCAGCTTTTAGGGTAGACGCCCCTTTCCCATATCAGGTTATAAACTTCCAGCAGACAAGCCCTCATGGATGAGGGCAGTTGCCGGATTACCCGATATGGGATGCCATCTGGGCCTGGAGCTTTCGACTGGCCCATTGATCCAATTGCCTCTTCTAATTCTTCCATCGTAAACTTATCGTTATAAAATAAAGGATCCCGTGAGGAGAAATCTAGATTAATTTCTCGTTCGCCCTTATTTCTAAGGAAAACCTCTTGATAATTGAGAGAGCTACTTGCGGAGCTAAATTGTGATGCAATTGCATCGGCAATCTCTTTTGTGTCGACAATCTGGCCTTGTTCTGTCTGCAAGATGGGCGCCACTGCCGGGAATTTCTTCCCGGCTATTGCGCTCACCTTCCTCCACACTTCTGTGACCGGTGTGGTGGAGGTAATTGCCGACACGTAACTCTCCCATGATTTTCGTTTGCTTTCAAGAATTGTGCGCCGCGCTATTGCCCGCCGCTTCTTGAAAGCAACTAGGTTTTCCCGGCTGGGCGAACGACGAAATTTATAAAAAGCTCTCTTTTTCTCCTCAATGGCCAACTTCACCTTTTCGTTCCACCAGGACCGACCCTTGTCCCATTAGATCTAGGGATATACTTTTCGGCTGCTTTGGTTACCCGTTGTGTGATTTCCTGTACGGCAGTTTCAACATCATTACTTATTGACAAAGGCGCGTTAAGACTGTTTTGAAATCCAAACCAGTCTGCCTTGTCAAGACACCATCTCGGCGGGACTGAATGTCTTATTCGTCGAATGATGGTGTCAATGGTTATTGGAAAGTGATCACTGCCGTACAGATCGTTCAATACTCGCCACGATAGATTTGTGGCTAATCGTGGCGAACACAGAGTTAAGTCAATCGCAGAGAACTCTGACCCTCTCGCGCTGAAATGCGTAGGGGATCCGTCGTTGAGGAGAACTGCATCGTTTTGATCGAGAAAATTCTCGATCAGACGTCCGCGAGTATCCCTCCTTTCAGATCCCCAAAGTGGACTGTGGGCATTAAAGTCGCCCACTAGAATATACGGAGAGGGTAATTGTTCGATTAACTCTGCGATATCGTCTGTAGTCCAGTCAAACTCCGGAAGGTAAACGGTGCAGATAGTAGTTTTCAAGGGATGAGTGATGGTAATTGCCATTGCCTGAAGCCTTGTGACGAGGTGGACCTCCTCAAAAGGGAGGTCTTCCCTCAAACAGATGGCGACTCCACCCTTGGCTCGCCGGTCTGGTACTACGTCCCTTCGCAAAACTGAAAACCCTCTGAGCTGATAGTTATCCCCCGGTTTAAGATGCGTTTCTTGCAGACATACACAGAAAGGTGTATGTCTTGACAGGAGTAACCTCAGCTCATTATGGTGTGTTCTGCAACCGTTACAATTCCACTGGACTAATAGCTCAACCATTTTTAACATTTATGTGACACAAACAAGACATATAAAATAAATTAGAATAAATAACACCAATAACATCACGACATCGGAGTTGTAAAATGACTCCGATGTTGAAACATGCACAACAAAATGTCCTTAAATTTAATATCACAGATACATCAGAGATGTAAATGTCTCTGGCACAACAAAAACAATACACTAAACTTAAATCTAACTCTGATATCACAGACAAGAATATATTACAAACTATATAATAATAAATAGTAATCACAACGAAAACGAAATAAGGGACTGTGTTCCAAGGGATTTTACTTCCTTGGAACACCCTTCTTCCAGCCTGGCTTCCTCTTGTAAATTCGCTGTGTCCCACCATCGGTCGTTACCTCCTCAGATAAGTCCTCGGAGGAGGATAGAGAGGCATCAGTAGCTCCTCTCTTCGACCGTATTTCTAGAGAGTATTGCGAGTCCACATCAATGATGGACTCACTCTCTGACGGTGCGGACGTACCGGTTGGTGCACCTACGGCTGCAGATGATGCAACCGCGTTGGCAGCTGCAGCCGCCAAGATTTTGGCCACTGCAGGTGATAAGCCTCCCTCTTGCTGGATGGCTTGTTTTGGTGCCTCTTGCCCAACAGCCAGGGGTGTCTTTGTTGTCCCCTGCTGTTTTGCAATTTGGGGTGCTGTTTTGGCACCCTGTTTGTTTACAGCTGGTGGTGCCTTACTGGTACCCAGCTGTTTTACGACAACCGGTCTTTGACCGACCGGTTGCTTAGGTGGGGGAGGCATTTGACTCGCCTCCCTTTGAATAGTTAGTTCCCTCACTTGTGACTTGACTACCTCACAGACCGTTAATTTAATTTGAGGTAATATTTGTTTAAGAAGGTCCTCGGCCAGCGTTACTTTAGTTGCCGCTGCCTGGGAATATGATATTCCTTCTGTGGGTAGTTTGGGAATTACCCTCTTTTGTTTTCAGTTCCTGAATTGCCATTTCTTCCTTATATCTTGGACAATTCCGGGAACGAGCTGAGTGTCCCCCTTGGCAGTTGACGCAAGTAATCGGATCCTCACAATTCATCCCTTCATGAGGAGGTTTGCCGCATACACACAGCTGTTCATTTGAACATCGTGTAGCGGTATGTCCAAACAGTTGGCATTTGAAGCACCTCATCGGTGACGGAATGTATAGCCGAACTGGCAGGTTATGATATCCCCCTTTAATTGTTGGTGGGAGTGTGGGTTTATTGAATTTGAGGATGTGGTTTGGGGTCTCACAAACCACACCTTCTCGGCGTGTAGTAATTCTCCTCACTTCTATTACGCCTTGACTCGCTAAATTTTCTTGTATTTCTTCGATCGTACAGTTTAAGAAATCCTTACAGTACACTATACCACGACAATAGTTTAATGTACTGTGTGGAGAAACAGTAATATCGAAGTCGCCTAGTTTTTTTGTTTCTAAAAGTTTTTTAGATTGAGCATTACTAGTGGTTTCCACTAGTAACCCATCTTTTACTTTTTTGACATTCTTCAACTCTCCAAGTACGCTATACAAGCATTTATCTATTAAAAACGGACTGACTTTGTCGAAGTTACCTTCGACTCGACTAACCTGCAAAAACCGGGGGATAGGAACCCCCGTCAGTTGCGGGTTTGGATTGGTTTTTGGTATGGAATCTTTCATCATTTTGATTCCCACGAGTAGGGAAGAACTAAAGGTCACCACCGGCAGTGCTCCCTTACCGGTGGAAGGCTACATACAACTGAACGTCGCCACGATTCAGAGACCACCGTTCGAAGACACACTAACGTAGTGCCATTCATCCCATCGGCACGGTTCGGATGACACCGGGGATTACGGATTCTTTTATCGAGGTTTACTCCTCTAGATCCGGCATGTTCGCGCATGACAGCCGCGGGTGTGACCCTTCGTCACGCATACCGGTCTTGAGAGAGGAGAGGCTAGAGATATCATGACAGAAAATGACATCTTATATTCGCTTCACTCCCTCCTTACCTTTTTGGTTCGCGGGAAGGTAACAGAATACCCTCCTACCATCAAGAGGACGGCTTCCCCCTATCCACCACCTCGGGGTGCGCGCTCTCTAGGGGTGTGGTATAACCTCCGAGAGAAATAATTAAAGTTAAATTATTTTTAAAATAATTATAAATCTCTATACTAGAATTTTTACAAACAAACATAACTTTTAATAATGGAAACTTTAAATTTGGCATTTCTAACTCTGTCTGAAGCTAGTTTTGATAACGATAAATATACAAATTTAGAAGATTTTATAGGTCAGTGCAACAATGCAATGACTTTGGTTACCGAAAATCAAGTAGCAACCTTATTAATTTTCATTAAAAATAGAATTACTGGCGAGCCAGGTACTCTTGTTAGAAGCCGTGTTACTGGAACATGGGACGAATTAAAACAATTACTTCGGGATAATTTTTTAGTAAAAAAATCATTTGATCAATTGCAATCAGAACTTAGGTCCAGCAGACAAAATAGTAATGAGTCAGTAGAAGTTTTCGGCAGTAGAATCAGAAAGTTATATCAAGAACTAATAAACCCCTTAGATATGACATCAAATGATGCAGCTATAGAAGCGCAAGCAGATACACTAAACAAACAATGCCTAAATATTTTTATGTCCGGTCTAAATAGAGATTTGTGTGTAATCTTGAAATCTAGAAATTGTGATTCATTAGAAAAAGCAATTAATATTGCATCTTCAGAATATTCTTCATTGCCTCAGAAACATGTTGAAATAAATTTAAAACAATGTCAAATATGCAGCAAAAATAACCATACAACAGCAAACTGCAGGTTTAACTCATTTACTAAAAACAATAGAAATACAACAATCACATGTAATTATTGTTACAATATTGGTCACTCGATAAATGAATGTAGAAAACGTATGTACAATAACTCACGAGGAAATTTTAGACCTCAGCAACACTCACAAAATTTTACAAATAAAAATTTTAATAACACTAATCGTCAGTCATAGTCGCAAAATCTAAATTTTAATCAAAATAATTCAAATTATAATTATGAATATAAACATAATTCAAATGTCCCATCTCGGCAACGTAATAACAATTTCCATCAAAATCAACCACTTCCAAATAATTCAAACAATAGATTTATTAACTCCGATATAAATCCTTCTCAACACTCAAATTTAAACTCGCATCCCAAGTCCCAGAACAACAATTTTTTCAATAGACATCGACGCAATCTCTTATTCTTGTAAATATAATTTCACCTCAATTAAAATCCCAAGGTGCATTTTTAATTGACACGGGCGCAGAAGTTTCATTAATAAAATTAAACAGAATACAACCTCACGTATATGTTTTCGATGATCTAAAAATTACCTTACACGGCATAAATGCATATAATAAACCTGTTAAAACTTTATGTTATTGTATATTACATTTTGAATTTGATAACGGCTATAAATTTAAACATGCATTCCACATAGTTCCTAGTTCTTTTCCGATCCCTCAAAATGGACTTATTGGGAATGATATTCTTAAAAAGATTAATTCTATTATTAATTATAGTAATGACACAATCAAATTCGGAAATTCTTTGTTAAAATTACATACTATTAAGAGAATTTTAAAGAAAAGTGCACCCAGTAACACTAATAATCAGATCCAAACAAATAATGAAATTAATCAACAAATAATGAATAAATCTATTGTTCCAAATAGCAACAAACCTATGCAAATACAGTGTGAATCAAAAACGCTTTCTAAAATACCTCATAATGTATTACCAAGCCCTAATCTCCAAAGAGACATTATTATTGAAAATAAAATTGCATTGCAAAGTCTAACAAATTCAAACTCGATAAACATTGATGAAAACAAACTAAATTCTAACAAAATTAGTATTAATGCTAGAACAGAAAAGGTCGTTGAGATTAAAATTGATAACCCAGAAATAATTGAAGGTATTATAAATAAACAAGAAATATTTCCCGAAATTTACTTATGTAGTAGTATTGTTAAAGTAAATAAATGTAATAATACAGCGATAACAACAGTGCTAAATACTAGCAATAATGACTACGAGTGCGATAATATTTCTGTCACATTGGAGCCATTAGAATCAACAAGAAACCAATTATCTTTAAATAAAATAAATACAAATGAATCAATAATCGATAGTACGGAAATTGACATTTACAATTATTTAAATATTCTAAACAAATTAAAGCCACAATCTATTAACCACTTTTTACCAGTTTTCTCATTTTTAAATTCTCTTTTAATACAAAGCAAAATTACATTTCATTTTATTCACGATCGCACCACTAAATCTGATGGCACACCTTTCGGTTATTCAGGTTTTGCAGGTGAAATAATGTCCGACTGTGGTACATCTTATTTTATAAGTCATAATTTAAATGTAAAATTAAACAATAATTCTAATAATTGTCTTTTTACTATAACAGAAGGGAAACATTTTGGAATATGTATTAATTTAATATGTAATCCAACAAATTGGTCACAAATATTTACTAACTTTTTAGATATTTTTCCCAGGTTGTATAATAAACCTTTAAACATTCGTACAATTCTATTAGGTACAGGTTTATTTAATATACCAATCGACGATATTGTGGACTTTCTATGTAATTTTTCTGACAATAATCCTTTTTATCCACATCATTATACAGTATACATTCCTGGAAAAGAAAAATTCGATTATGTTGCCAATTATTCAGAAAAATTTAATCAACCTACACTAAACTACTCGTTTAGCACTAAATGCATTGAACATTCTAAACATTTTTCAACACAAAAAGTGCCGACCGATGGTAATTGTTTCTTTCATTGTATTATTTATTTAACGACTTTCTTTAAATCAGTAGAGAAACTTAAAATATTTTTATTAAATTCAAACCACATTAAAAATTGCCTTTCGCCTAAAGAAGCAGAAAATATACTTAAAACTCCTAATGCTTTTGCAACAGATGATGTCATTAAAATTACTGCATTAGCACTAAATATTTGCATATGTATTCATACTCCGGAAAATCATAACTTTATTTTTTGGAATCCAACTAACGAAATTATTCATATATTTCATTCAAATAGTCACTTTGAACCTTTAACCACAATTACCGAATTTGACAATAACCATGATTTACAATCCAACTCATCCGATTTCATAAATAATAATTCAGGTAGATTAGAAATATTAAAAGAACAACTACAGTTGAATCATTTAAATTCGGAAGAATATAACTCATTATTATCTCTGTGTTTCGAGTTTAACAATATATTTAATTTAGAAGGAGATATTTTATCTAGTACGGATTTAGTTAATCACGAAATCCACACCGCATCTGACATACCTGTAAAATCAAAAACTTATAGATTTCCTCATTCTTTGCAAACAGAAGTAGAAAATCAAATCGACTCAATGCTAAGTCAGAATATCATACAACCTTCTTTCAGTCCCTGGAACTCACCTATCTGGATTGTTCCTAAAAAACCCGATTCCAAAGGAAACAAAAGTTGGCGTTTAGTCGTCGATTACAGAAAATTAAATAGCATCACGGTAGGCGACGCTTACCCCTTACCAAATATAGAAGAAATTCTCGATCAACTTGGCCATTCTAAATACTTTTCAACTCTTGATCTAACATCTGGTTTTCACCAAATAAATATTCATCCGAGAGATATTCCTAAAACCGCCTTTAGTGTACCATCAGGGCACTATGAATTTTTACGTATGCCTTTCGGGCTAAAATCCGCCCCCGCAACTTTCCAACGCTTAATGAATACTGCATTAGCGGGTTTACCTAATCATTTGCGCTGTCTATGTTATCTCGATGATATTGTTATTTATTCTAATAATCTACAAAACCACCTCGATAAATTACGAGCTATTTTTACCCATTTAGAAAAATTCAATTTAAAACTAAAGCCAGAAAAATGCCAATTCTTACGTCATGAAATAATTTATTTAGGACATCTTATTACCAAAAATGGAGTTCTTCCAAATCCTGACAAAGTGTCATGTATTAAACTTTTTCCTCAATCAAAAAATACCAAACACATTAAGTCATTTCTCGGATTAGCAGGGTACTATAGGCGTTTTATTCCAAATTTCAGTAGTCTAATTTTTCCTCTCACAAAATTATTGAAGAAAGATGTTAAATTCAGATGGACCAGTCTTGAACAGGATTGTTTCGAAAAACTAAAAAGTCTTTTATCTAGTGAGCCAGTATTACAATTTCCTGATTTTTCTCAAGAATTTACTATAACTACTGACGCTTCTAAATTTGCAATCGGTGCCGTACTTTCCCAGGGGCCACCTTCAAAAGATTTACCAATTGCGTATTATAGCAGAACTATGAGCAAATCAGAACAAAATTATGACGTATCGTCTAAAGAATTATTAGCTATAGTATACGCCGTCAAACATTTCAGGCCCTACGTTTTTGGCCGGCGATTCAAAATTATTACCGATCATATTGCCCTAAAATATCTTGACAGTGTCAAGGACCAAACGTCCCGACTTTTGCGGTGGCGTTTATGTTTATCAGAATATGATTACTACATTGAATATAAACCTGGTAAATCTAATCGTAATGCAGATGCACTTAGTAGAATTCAAATTGAAAATGATTCAAACTTTACTAATATTCCTATTTCGAACACTTTCATAACAAATACTACTTCAGATAACTATTCAGATTTCCTGGAGAAATTAGGGAACACAATAATACAAAACGCAAACATAGTTGAGAGTGATGAAAATATTTCCATTTCCCACGATAATAAGGCATTTTTTCTTTCTGCAGACTTAAATTTAGAAAATATCAATTCCAAGGAAAATATCGAAAAGTTTAATGATATAAACATACTTCAACAAAAGTCCCCCAAAGCTTTCGACATTGTAAAATGCAAAGACAAAGACAATTTCATATTTTATTGTTTCTATAAACAACATTTTTGGAATTCCTCATCATTTTAGATAATTTTTAAAATCCTTCTAATCTTACGCGACGAATTAATTAAAAATAATATTAACTCTATTATTATAAAACTTATTGTAGGATTAAAATGAATTACAAATGGCCAAATATGAAATCCATAATTTATGATTACGTCAAAAGTTGCAAATATTGTCAAGAAAATAAATTAAATCGAAAAAAGAAACATGCACCTATGGAAATTACTACAACTTCTAATAAACCTCTTGACAAAATATTTCTTGATGTAGTTGGTCCTTTGCCACTTACAGAATATGAAAACAGATTTATTCTTACTTTATAAGACAACTTAACTAAATTTTCTTTAGCTTTTCCTATTCCTAATCACGAAGCGTTAACAATAGCTACTACATTCACCGAACATTTTATCTGTAAATTCGGTATTCCTAAGTGCATATTGACAGATCAAGGGAAAGAGTTTACTTCCATTTTGCTGAAAGAAGTCACAAAATTATTTAAAATTAAACATGTACTAACTACCGCATACAGACCTCAAAGTAATGGTGCTCTCGAAAGATCACACTTAACACTCGCCGATTTTTTGAAACATTATACCGATAAACAACATGATTGGGATAAATACGTTGCGTTTGCTACATTCTCTTATAATACATGCGTTCATTCTTCTACAAAATACACTCCTTACGAACTAATGTTTGGTCATAAACCTAATCTACCTAGGGATCTAAAACGGGAACCTGAATTTAAATATACTTATGATAAATATATAGATGAATTAAAATTACGATTTCAACATTCCCACGATATAGCAAGGAAAAACCTAATAATATCTAAAGAGAAAAATAAATTCTATTATGATAAAAATTCCGCTGCTCCTAAATTCCAAGAAGGCGATTTAGTTTATCTACGCAATGAACAGTTTCAACCAGGGGTTTCAAAAAAAATATCTTGCAGATATTCGGGTCCATTTAAAATTATTAAAGTAAATTCTCCCACTAACTGCACAATTAAAATTAAAAATAAACATGAATTAGTACACTTCGATAGACTGAAACACGCTACTGTTTTAGAACCTTCGGGACGGTGATGGCTAACGAATTCTACAATAATACTCCACTACAAACCTCACCCGGACTGTACTTCGAGGGATTAGGACAACTACATTTTCAAGAACAATCATGGAAGTTAATTGCTCATCTAGACATATCTGCGTTACAAGAAAAATCCGCAAGCATTGACAATACGTATCATAAAACTTTAAATTACTGTATTTCTTCATTGATCGGCACATTTTCAAATTGTAATACAACATTAGTTTTATTAAGTAATGAAATTAAAGAAATTGAATCTAATAGTAATGTATTACAACAGATTATTGGTCACCGCAAAAAACGCGCATGGTTTAACATTGTAGGTTCAGCTTTCAAAACAATTTTCGGCACACTTGATGAAAATGATGCATATGAATATACTCATGCTATAAATTCAATTAATGATGACGAGGGGCGTTTAGCCAAGTTACTACAAGAGCAATCATCAGTAGTACAATCAACTATTAAAAACATGAACCAAACAGTTAATAATTTCAATAATAATGAACAAACAATTAGCAAAAATTTTGAACTCTTCCAAAATTATACTGAGAGTAACAATAAAAAATTGTGGGACCTACAAACTAAAACTGTTTTAGACGAACACATTGCCTTACTCACGTCAATGATAAATAACTTATTAAGAGAGTATGACAACTTAATTAACGCAATTCTTTTTGCCAAATCAAATCAAATCCATCCTATTGTACTAACACCAAAACAATTAATTCAAGAACTTCAAACTACATTACAACATTTACCTCCTTCTACAAGCTACATTTTACCCCTCGAAATAGAAAATGCAGTAGATTTGTTAGCAGTAACTTCTTTAACTGTTATTTATTCAAAAAATCAAATAATTTATAGAATTTCTAACCCATTGATTTCCCAAAACATTTTCAACTTATATAAAACTATTTCTCTTCCAACATCTCATAATCATGATAATTATGTCTTTATAGAACCCACTTCAAATTATCTTGCCATGTCACAAGATAGACAATATTACACACTTCTCAATGATCTAAGCTCATGTGTTAAAATATATAACAAATATATCTGCCAAAATAAACAGACACCTGAGCGAATTGCTGAAGATAATATTTGCGAAATCGATATTTTAGTAAATGGAACACTAAATAAATATTGCAATACGCGACTTGTACCATTAAAAAACATCCTCTGGAAAACACTTAATGAGAAAAATACCTGGATATATATTTCACCCGCGAACAAAACAATATCTATTGCCTGTAATAATAAAGATACTTTTGATTTAGTTATATCTAATAATGGAATCTTGCAAGTAGCACCCAACTGTAAAATATTTACAGGCGACACAACTTTTTCTAGTACTACCTATAACTTTACAAGTAATCTTAAATATATTTTGCCAAATTTTATTATTTTAGACCATGAATGTTGTTCCAAAAATGTTCTAAATGTTTTTAAAAATATATCTTTTGGAAAAGTAAAAATTAACTACTTTGACAATAATGATTTAAACATGGCTAGTCACAAACTTGATGAAATTTCAAAACTTAGCGAAAATATAATAAATAATAGAGACTATACTTGGATTTCGGAAAATCATTACTCTTTCTTTTTATACATTTTACTATTCGTCATAATTATTTTTATTGTTTATAAAATTATTAAACATACTAGAATTTTGAAAGTATTCAGACAAATAAGACCAAATCGTAACAGAGTCACTGCACATGTGCCAGAAAATGTACAATTGAATATTAGAGATGCCAATATAGCTCCGGATATGGGTGTTAATGCTCCAGCAGCCCCACCAATAAGAAGAAGTGAGAGAATTAGATTTAATCGTAATCAATAATTATAATAATAATAAATAATAATCAATATAAAGAATTAATAACATAATTGAATTATCGGTTGAGTTTGCAGAGGATAAATATATTTCTTTCCATTCCCTGTTTGTGCTATATTTTAATGCATTTGAATTTGTGTATACAAACAGACATTTATAATGTATTTATCAAAGGGACAATTTACGGTGTTGGCTTTAGGAGACAAGCACCCCCCGATTTGAAGTAAAATATTAAATATATATTGGCCTACTCTTCACAATCGGATCGCCCTTGATTACCTAGCGGCTCGTAGGCAGAGATATCACAGTCAAACAAAAATAAAATAAAATAAAATAAAAGATAGGTTAAACTTACCCCACAGAATACATCATGTTCTGGATAGCAGTTCGGGCACAGCTCACTTGTGAATATATATATGTATATATTTATTAGATATGAATGAATTGTTTGTTAAATAAAATTCAAACGTAAAAAAATACTTGATGTTTATTAAAAAAAATATAATAAAAGAAAGCACAACAAAACACTAAAACATCAAGATATCGATATACATATATATACAAAGAACTAACTATCACCTTACGCGACGCGACTACCGATTTCCCATGACAACACTGATAGCACTTATTTCACACCTTCCTTCACTTACAACCCAATTGCCTTTTTTTCACCTGAATCATCCCTTTTGTTTTCCTGCAACATCCCTTCCCGTTCCCATCGTCGGGAGGGATCTCCGAGCGGGGGGGGTGCTTAAGGCTCTTGTCTTTGATTGGTCCACAGACCGGGGTTGAAGTGCGCAACCGCGTTGCGCTTTTCCTTTTAGTTTGATCGTCTCGACGGAAGCGACCAACCTACTGTAATTACGTCTTACTCTAATGCGCGTGTTTTTCCCTAATGCAAATTCCAAGAAGCCGGGTGACAAACAAACTCTCCCTTAATCCATAGGACGTTACCTGGTGGTGTTCATTTCGGAAACAAAAGCTGTCATGCTTTTGTTTTCGTCACGAAATGCCGTAATGATGAATTTTTCCCGGATTAAGGCAGCTTCTTGGAACATTTTATGACGGTAAATGTATTTGTCGCGTAAGGCAATAAAACTTAAACCTAAACCCTAATAAACTAAACTAATCCTATATTAACAAACAATATTTACAATACCGAAACATCAATATATGTAGACGAACTTAGTTCATTTCATAATAATTGATTATGAAGGTAAAATATAAATAAATGAGAGGTCCGTTGTTATCGCGAGATAAAAATGAAAAGATCGCCGAAATAATCAATGTCGCAGCGTTTCCGGTGAAACGCCGGTAACATATTAAGGTTTACTCGTGAATTTATATATTTAGTTGTTTTATTTGCAGGATTAGTTATGTTAATTCTATTTTTAATGTCGTGTTTATTGATGTATATCTATGGTTTAATTCATTTAATTTTATATACGTATATCGAAACTTTTAATTTTTAGTTACTTTACATTGCACCCTCTATCCAAGCATCAATTTCATTTTTAAATTTACGTTGTAAATTTTTTTATAAGGGGGAAGATGTAATGTAACTATAAACATATTAAGTCAACATACAGATTAGGCCTTTTGGTTAAACAGTATATTGTTAGTTAATATCTTTATCAACATCATTTGTGAATATTATATTTTAGGAACTTGTATTATTGTAAATTGATTATTTAAAATCGCATAACACAGATAACATTGGAAAACAGCAAATAGTCGTTTAGTTGCAATTCAAATCATTCGCGTATCATTAGTAAACATCATTAAGACCTCTTTTCATCCGCGTACTCATAAAGTAAATATTTGGCAGTCCAGAAACTAGCCCCTGTTTCCAACGTTATGCGTGTTCCTATTGGTAGGGATTTATCTAAAAATAGTAGGGACGATTCTTGCAGAAAATCGTTTTAAGAATATTGTAGCATTAAGCATTTTTCACTCTTCTAGTTCGGTTCTAATCCTTACATTAACTCTATACATTTTATTCGTGTAATGTTCATAATTTATACTTACATTAAATCGAATAAATCGAGAATAAATGCCAAACGATACTTTTAAACATTTCAAACCAGTTTAACATATCCGCTCCCCGCTCGAACGTTACATATTTTTAGATTCTACGTCCAAAATAACCATCGTTTTTATTGAGGTTATTAGTACCTAAACCTAGCGGTTTTTGAAATAATTGGAATTTTATTAAAATCTAACCTAATTTTCAAATTTCAATAATTTGAGAAGTATTTAGGTTATGTGCGGGAAATTTCCAGTGAAGTTAAGGAATGGATCATATTTTAGTTTCCAATTATTAAAACTATAAAATATTTACAAGGTAGTCCAAAAAAATTAAATTAATGAACAAGGATTTTAAGTGGCCCAAATGGAATGCCAAATTTTTTAACATGTCATTGAATGCACGTTTTAATTATTTATCAAAAGTTTCCTATAACTCGAAGCTCTTAGTCATTTAGTTGACCAACTTAATGTTCTTATTGAGTAAGTTTTATTTTTTGGGCCACTATGTACAAATTTAAAGGTTTTTGTAATTAAAAAATAAAATATGATCTATTGCTAAATATACCTGAAAATTTAGTATACATGACCTAAATACTTTTCAAATGCTTGACATTTTAAAATTAGGTTAGATTTTAAAAAAATTCCAATTATTTCAAAAACTGTTAGGTTTAGGCACTAATAACCTTAATAAAAACGATAGTTATTTTGAACGTAGATTCTAAAAATATAATAATATACGGGGTTTTCCATTTTCAGAAATACAACTTTGATATTTTTATGGTATTTGGGACAATCTGTATAATATGAAAATAATTTTAGAAAGTAACTCTTACTACCTGTTCTCACCCCAGAAACCAAAATTTAAAATTAGGAAGTTAATAACAACTTTAGGTAAAATCAGAATAAATGTAAGAATGAAAATATTTTAGTTTGAAAAATTAAGCTCCATTACATATACAGTCAAAGTTCGAGTAGGTTTAAAGGGCATACAAATTTAATGAATCGTCCACATGTAATAATCTATGTACATATGTCACTGTGTGCTTTGCATTAATTTTGTGATTTCTAAATTTACCTCTAAAAATGAGAATAAAAACATAACATCCATTGAGTAATTCTTTCGATGATACGACAAAATTCATCAAATATATTTATGCACTGTCTCATAATACACTAAAAAATAACAAACAGTATATTCATTCATTTCAATAAAAAAATAGAACGCGTCAGCGTCGGTTATCGAATACACATACATACACATATGTAAATCAAATAAGAAAACCAAACTACAGTGTTCTACATATTTCTCAATAGTTCGCTATTAAAATCGAGAGGCATCACCTCCTTGACGATTCGCAACTATCTCTGTCATCCATCATTCATTTTCTAGTAAACGCCAGCCTTAACATTTATTTATTAACGAAAATCCATTTTTACAAATGTAATTACAAAAGTTTAATATAATATAAATTCAAAGAAAAAATATTATTAAAAAAAACAATGATTTAATTTTAATTTAAGAAAAAGTATATATATAATTGTCGAACAATTCCGATAACATACAAAAATGTTACATGACAAAACAACTCAAGATTGATTTACTTATCACATAGTACTTTCATTGACCACGATAACATTTAAATGGCGTAATAATTAATTTCGTGACATCGAGAATAAATCAAATCTGGGATTAAGTGAAAAATGGTTAGCAAGACGTAAAAACCTAGTAAAACAACTATTAATAATATAATTAGTTCTTTGAAATGGTATTTAGAATAATGGGCGGTAGCGAGTTAATCTATTATCTCGTTTGAAATAAAAGTCTATCTGTGAGAGAATATCCGGACAATCAACATCTCCATTAATTATTTTATGTAAAATCAACATCATCGCAAAAACTCCTGTTACCTAAACTATCGAGGCTAAAGTGAGTCATCGGAGTTTCAAGATTAGAGTTATCTCTTTCCTAATCTCTAAGAAAGATTTAAAAAAATTATGTTGTATATTTTCAATATCTTCTTGGTAACAATTATGTCTAGGACATCAAATACATGAAGCATACTCCAATTTTAAACGTACAATATAAATAATTTTATTTCAAAACTGGATTCAAATTCAGAGAGATTCTCTTTACATAACCTAACATTCTCAACGCTGAATTGCATATATTATTAATATGGTTAGAAAATCTTAATTTTTTGTCAAAGACAATACCGAGATCTTTAATTTTTGAAGCTTTGGATAATTCATTATCATCAATTTTATAAACAAAATCGCGGATTGATCTTTTTCTCGAGAAAGTTATTGACTTGTATTTGCCTGAATTAAAAAATAATTGATTTTGGCAGCACCAATCATAAACAGATGACAAATTCTCCTAAAGCAATGCAGAATCATTAGTAGAATAGATTTATTTAAAAAGTTTAAAGTCGTCAGCGAAAAGTAAAAAACGTGAATGTTTAATTACTGTTGATATAGTATTTATAAAGAAAAGAAAAGGCAGCGGTCCGCAAAGGGATCCTTGAGGAACACCTGAAGGAACAGTTATGATTTCGGGAAGATGTTTTTTTTTTTATTTCAACACATTGACTACGGCCAGTTAAAAAATGCCCAATCCATTTACAAACTGACTCATGGAAACTTAATGATTTTAATTTATCTATAAGAATGGCATGATTGACTTTATCGAACGCCTTCGAAAAGTCCATGTAAATTAAAACTTCTGTATTCAAGGCTTCTTTCTGTAAAAGACTATATATGGATTAGATAAACAAAATTATTTTTATGACGTATAAGATAAGTGTACCTGTTCCTATTTTGAATGACATGTATTATTTTTACTACCATAAGTAATCCACTGGTACGAAAAAGAGTCCTAGAAGAGACTGTGGGTTTGATGCCTAGCATTGGTCTAAGAGCGCGCTTTTGAATTTTAAATTTTTTATCAATCCATGTAGAGTTACTCCAGTGGATTACTCCGTATCAGGCAAAAATTTATTAATTTTAAGCATTTTTTGGCTATTTTATTGTAACTATTATTATTACTGGGTAAGGTATTTTTTTTAAAATTTTGTTAATAAATTTATTGGTGGCGCAAGATTCCGATGAAGTCCACCTCAGTTATTAAGAAATATACAAAAAAATCTTACTTACATTTTTAGTGGCTACTGTCAAATTTCACATTTTAAAATTAGTATCATATGTACAGGGTGTTCAATAATCACGTGACGTATCAAACATATGTTTTTTTAATGGAATGATATATTTTTTATGAAAATTTTCGATTCTACGTTTAAAAGTAATCATTTTTATACAGGGTGAGTTTTTTTTCGATGTTCTCTATGGGGATCTCGGAAACTATAAGAGATAGAAAAACGGTTAAATGGGGAAAGAAGTGTAGTTTTATAAGACGAATAAAATGACACTTTCAAATTATTTGAAAATGTCAAGGGTAACTAGATATTTTGAAAAAAGTAAAATGTGTCAAATTTTTTAAATAAATATATCTCTATTATTATCATAGATAGAAAAAAACTGTAAAGGACAAAGTTGTAGAAAATTTTACACAGATTAATAACAAAAAATCAAAAAAAAATTTTCGCCCATATTTTGGGAGATATGACACAAACTTACCTTTTTTAAATGGAAACAATAGTTGGCTATGACTTTATTAAATAGGCAATTTTTTTCCCTTTAATCCGATATAACATATGCCATAGTTATTTTTAAAATAAAATAAGTTACAGTCGTTTTTAATGTTACCATCCACCAAAAAATAGTTAGCCATGAAAAAGACAAAAGTAAAACAATTGCAGTTGTTTATTCTAAACACACATTAATTCATTTCCATATTTGGTTTGTTTCGATAAGTTTGTTTTGTATTTTTTTGGTGTTGTAAGTTTTTTTAAAGTGATAATGAATTTTTCCAACAAAGAAAAGCGTGATATGCTTGTTTGTTACATTCAATGTAATAAAAACGCTGCGGATGTTGCAGAACAATATTATTATCAATATATCGATCGTCGGCAGCCATCTTTACCAACATTCAGAAGAATTTACCACAATTTGGTTTAGTACGGATCCTTTACAAAGCCGAAACTTGAAAAAAAAAACGAAATTAATGATGTTTCGGAAATAAACGTATTAGCGATTAGCATTGGCGATGATAGATCCATCCACATCGACCAGACAAATTGCAACAGAAGCAAGCATATCTCAACTCACCCATATAAGGTATCAATTTCACAAAATTTACATGATGGTGATACCAATAAGAGAATGGTCTTCTGTATGTGGTACAAAAACATGTGCCAAGAGATAATACGTTCCCTACAAAAATAATTTGGACAGATGATTTGTGGGATTTTTAATCGGCAGAATTAACATGTTTGGAGTCAGGAGAATCCACGAGAAGTTGCACAACGTAGACCACAAATTAAATTTGGATTTAATGTATGGTGCGGTGTGTTCGGATCGAGAATTCACACATTGAATGGAAATGATTACCTTCGTTTTCTTCAAGAAACATTTGAAGATATGCTCGATGATTTAAATTTATCAGTACGGGCAAGATTGAAGTGGTTTCAACATGACGGAGCTCCACCTCATAGCACGTTGGCTGTGCGGAACTATTTAAATGATGCTTTTCCTAATTCATGGGTGGGAAGAAATGGACCAATCCTATGGCCACCTAGATCACCCGACCTATCCGTTTTAGACTTTTTTCTGTGGGGTTATGTGAAGAACAAAGTGTATCAACAATCATATCAATCCGTGGAGGATCTTAGACTAGCTGTACTTGAAACATTTTATTCTATTGACAGAAGAAAAGTCCAAAAAGCCACAAATTCGATTTTAAAAAGATGTACTTTATGCCATAATAATAATGGTGGACTTTTTGAGCATCTTATGTAATATTTAAAATTTTCTTCTATTATTATTTTGATAATTTCGGAATTATTTTACTTTATGTTGCTTTTGACAAATCTAAAGAAAGGTAATAAATTAAATATTGATTTCGTTGCTATAAACAACCACAATTGTTTTACTTTTGTCTTTTTCATGGCTAACTATTTTTTGGTGTATGGTAAAATTAAAAACGACTGTAACTTATTTTATGTTAAAAATAACTATGGCATATGTTATGTCGGATTAAAGGGAAAAAATAGCCCTTTTAATAAAGTCATAGCCAACTATTGTTTCCATTTAAAAAAAGGTAAGTTTGTGTCATATCTCCCAAAATATGGGCGAAAATTTTTTTTTGATTTTTTGTTATTAATCTGTGTAAAATTTTCTACAACTTTGTCCTTTACAGTTTTTTTCTATCTATGATAATAATAGAGATATATTGATTTCAAAAAATTGACACATTTTACTTTTTTCAAAATATCTAGTTACCCTTGACTTTTTCAAATAATTTGAAAGTGTCATTTTATTCGTCTTATAAAACTACACTTCTTTCCCCATTTAACCGTTTTTCTATCTCTTATAGTTTCCGAGATCCCCATAGAGAACATCGAAAAAAACTCACCCTGTATAAGATTTAATAGGTCAATTATATAAAAGTTATAAACTAATGAATGTTGAAATCGATAGATGTTTTGAGCCTAATATTTCAATAATGAACAATGAAATAAACATTCAGTCAACGCCATACAAATGTAAAAATACTTAATAATAAAAGAAATACTCTTTTTTCTCTTAAAACAATTTTTTATATACAAGGTGAAGCAATACGCAAAATTATTTTTTTCTCTTTTTACTTAAATGGGACACCCTATATTTTTTATGCTATTTTAATAGAAAATTGATCACTCTTCATTTTTTATATAACATATTAAATAGCTACCGTTTACCGTTTTTGAGATATTTAGTCTCAAATACAAATTTGGTATAGAATTTTTAACCAAAGTAGGCCACGCCAGAGGAACTAATTTATTTAATAGTAAAAGTTACGCTTAACATCATATTTAGTAGGTAAAGTATATTTTACGTTATATTTTATAATACTGATGCAGTTAAACATACTTCTTCAATAAATGATTAAATTAATTGTTAAAAACTAACAACTATATTTTTTGGTTATTATTCGAAAACTATTTAAAATATTCCTTTATGCTTGTTAAATTGATTTATTTAAACAATTTATGTTGACTGAAAAAACGAAAATAGATACTAAACGAAATAATGAAATACTTATATTGTTATATTTTGTTAGTATTAACATTTTTATGTATTTATTTCACGCATTCACATCATTTTTTTTAATTCAATAGCATTCAAACATTTTACAATTTATTTCTTAAAAAAAAAGTCACAATAACCATTATAACTCGCTAAATAATCGCCGAGCAACTATTTTCTTTATATTTTGCATGCGCCTTTAAATATCGATTGTCATATGAATATCCTTTTAGGTTAGGAAGTAAGTATCTTATTAAATGTCACAAAACGATTATGCATTGCATTTGTTTTAATTATAGCCTACTTAAATTATTGCTTATAAGCGAAACTTGTAATTTTGTACTTTGATTTGAAATTGTTAAAAAACTGTAACAGATAGGGGTATAGTTTATTATATAAAAATTAAAGATCAACCAATTTGCCATCGAAATAGTGTAAAAAATATAGGGTGTTCCATTTAAGTGGAAAAAGGAGAAAAATCATTTTGCGTATTGTTTCACTCTGTACACAACATTTGCTTTATGGTAACGAACGATTATTGCTTATATTATTAAGCAATTAAATTGCGTTAACAAAAAGTTTACATCATTTTTCAATTTTGAAAAATAAGGCTCTAAACTTCTATTGATTTCAAAATTAAATTATTTATAACTTTTAAAATATTAAAAATTAATGTGTGTGAAGCTGGCAATATTTACAGCAGTAACCCGGCGCCTCCACAATGGAACCAAATAAAAAATTATTACATAATTAGAGCATTCACGAGTAGAAATACACACTGCTTTTACTAGATAGATTGATAGTGATTAATATAAAATAGAAAACTCGTCGATTTTTTTACTCCATACTTAAAATAAATTCAACGTTTCGGACACCGAATGATAAATTAAGATTTTTGAGCAAAACCGGGTGATACAATCCCCGGCCCTTTCAATTGTAGCCAATTATCCACTGGTTAATGTAGAGTTGATTTTGTCCACCTGGGATATGTAACTCTTGTCGATTTTTAACTCGACACTTATAATATTCCACGAATTAGACAACCAATAAGAAAAATCAATTTCGCAGGAAAACTAGGTTATGAAAACCCCGGTTTTCTCAACTGGTTTTTGTAGCCTAATATCCACTGGTTAATAGAGTGTAGATTTTGTCCACCTGGGATATGTAACTCTTGTCCATTTTTGACTCGACACTTAGAATATTCCACGAATTAGACAACCAATAAGAAAAATCAATTTCGCAGGAAAACTATGTTATGAAAACCCCGGTTTTCTTAACTGCTTTTTGTAGCCTAATGTCCACTGGTTAATATAGAGTAGAATTTGTCCACCTGGGATATGTAACTCTTGTCGATATTTGACTCAACACTTAGAATATTCCACGAATAAAATACGCCATAAGAAAATTCGATTTTGCGGGAAAACTAGGTTATGAAAACCCCGGTTTTTCTATTTTTTTTTTTTGTATCCTACTGTCCACTGGTTAATATAGAGTACAATTTGTCCGCCTGGGATATGTAACTCTTGTCGATTTTTGACTCGACACTTAGAATATTCCACGAATAAAATACGCAATGAGAAAATTCGATTTTGCGGGAAAACTAAGTTATGAAAACCCCGGTTTTCTCAATTGTTTTTTAGTCTAATCTAATGTCCACTGGTTAATATAGAGTAGATTTTGTCGATTTTTAACTCGACATTTAGAATATGTCACGATTCGGTGATCAAATAAAGTTTAACACTCGTTCCATTTCGACGTTATGGTGTTTCCAGAAAACTAAACCTGTCTGACACAATTTATTTTTGAGAATGACTTGGAAAATAATAGTATGAAGTGGTTATAAAAATTGAATAAGAATGGTAGTTGCATTGGCCATATAGCAAAATTTTTAAATGGCGTTGACAATATTTCGTCTCGTCAAGATATTGTACTCATAATAAAACGAAATACGGCAAATATTATTAATATTTTGAATAAACTGAAAAATAAAACCGATTCAAATAATATAATATCTGCCATTGTTGTGAATCCCGTCTTCCAGGACAATTTACAAAATGCTGACGACTTGAATGAAATTGTATTTAAATTTGATCAGTCGCCCATTGATTCAAACCACGGCAGTAAACCAGTAAAATCTAATGATAATCAGAAATCGAAGTAAATGATTCCATTGACGAATTCCTAAATAAGTCTGTAGTTGATGTTTCTGACATAAGTTTTGTAATTGATGCAGTCATTAAGAAAGTATATGCCTAAAGAAGAAGAATATGTGAAATTTTACCAAAAAATGGTTTGAACGTTTTGACGCTCAAGTATATCTTTCTCAAAATAAAAGTGACCATGTCGAGGGGTATTTTTATTTAAGTGAAGAGGAATTTACTTCAATTTTTGATAAAATGCCTTCTTCCTTAAAGAAGGAATCCTATAAATTTGTATAAATAGAAAAGAGTATTCATTCTCTTGGTCACAGTTATTTAAATATATTAAATAAAAAATGATTTGAAAATAATTAATAAATTATTTCCACATTTAGCTCTGTGACTTTTGACTTACGTTACGTAAGTATGTTAAACAAATGCACATTAAAACAACTACTTCCCGGGCAAATACCCACGCCGGACATTGAATTACATAATGTACACCTGCTGTTGCATATCAATAAAATATTGCATAATGCAACAAATTTTGATCCGATAAAAAAATGTCATGTATCAAAAGGAACGTTACTTAATGTACGGCCATCTGCAGACACGTGTTTCGGGATCTATCCCTCGTCAGTACAGCTATGCCTTACATGATTTAAAGATATTAAAATAAATCAATTAAATTAATTCAAATACAATCAGCAAAATTAAATCAATTATATTAAATCAATTATTTAATTACTAAATAACCGGGTAGAGCGAAAATTACTTCGGGAGAGGTTAAAGCAGTCGAACGCTTTGCGGGTTGCTAATGAGGATATTAAGATGAGTGCCTCTAAGTTTGAAAAAAAAAAATGTAATATATCAAATCTGAATCCGCATATTGGAAGATTAAGTCTGAGGCTAATGCAGCATTTGATAGGTCATACGATGACATAATATGGCTCGAGACAACAGTAATCACTTATATAAAGTCATTGAACCATTTATGGTTACCATATTGAGCACAGAACAACTCAAAATTATTAGACATTAGCTAGCGGAACCTAATAATCCAATTTTGTACATAGATGCCACAGGATCAATCATAAGAAAGCCTAATGAAAATCCAAAGCGCATTCTGTATTACGCAGGGGTGGTGCAAAGCGTACAAAAAAAGTTTTGCCTGTTTTTGAATTTATTTCAAGTAGACACGATACAGTTTCAATCGCCTCGTGGTTATTGGACTGCAAGTACTTTTGTATCAAAATAATATATGGCCCTGTTTCAATGTGGTGATCACTGAATTTAGTTTGGCAATTATCAACGCCATAATGGAATCCTGTAATCAAATGTCATGGTTAGATTATTTAAATAAATCTTATGACTTATTAATAGCAGGTGAGGGGTAGATTTTACAAATATTTTAAAAAAATTGTTGTGCTCATTTTATGAAAATAGCTAACAAAGATATAAAATAATATTTTCCAAATCATGATGCTCAACATTGTTTTAAAAAACTTATTTGGCATTTCATAAATATGACGGACTTCAAAACATTTGAAGAATATTTTAAACATTTATTTAAGCTAACAAATTCTAAATTTGATACAAGAGATTTTTCTTATTCGCTTTCTAATTCATGAAATATTCTAAGTGTCGAGTCAAAAATCAACAAGAGTTACATATCCCAGGTGGACAAAATCAACTCTATTTTATCGAGTGGATATTAGGCTACAAAAAACAGTTGGAAAAACCGGGGTTTTCATAACTTAGTTTTCCCGCAAAATCGAATTTTCTCATTGGGTATTTTATTTGTGGATTATTCCAAGTGTCGAGTCAAAAATCGACAAGAGTTACATATCCCAGGTGGACAAAATCTACTGTATATTAACCAGTGGACATTAGGATACAAGATACAGTTGAGAAAACCTGGGTTTTCATAACCTAGTTTTCCCGCAAAATCGATTTTTTTCATTGCCTATTTTATTCGTGGAATATTCTAAGTGTCGAGTCGAAAATCGACAAATCTTCTCTATATTAACCAGTGGATATTAGGCTACAAATACCAGTTGAGAAAACCGGGGTTTTCATCACCTAGTTTTCCCACAAAATCGAATTTTCTTATTGCGTATTTTATTCGTGGAATATTCTAAGTGTCGAGTCAAAAATCGACAAGAGTTACATATCCCAGGTGGACAAAATCTACTCTATATTAACCAGTGGACATTAGGCTACAAAAAACAGTTGAGAAAACCGGGGTTTTCATAACTTAGTTTTCACGCAAAATCGATTTTTTTCATTGCGTATTTTATTCGTGGAATATTCTAAGTGTCGAGTCAAAAATCGACAAGAGTTACATATCCCAGGTGGACAATATCTACTGTATATTAACCAGTGGACATTAGGCTACAAAAAACAGTTGAGAAAACCGGAGTTTTCGTAACCTAGTTTTCCCGCAAAATCGATTCTTCTTATTGGTTGTCTAATTCGTGGAATATTCTAAGTGTCGAGTCAAATATCGATATGAGGTACATATCCCAGATGGACAAATTCGACTCTACACTAACCAGTGGATAGTTGGCTGTAAAAAACAATTGAAAAAACGGGGATAATATCACCCGGTTTTGCCGCAAAATCTTAATTTATCATTCGGTGTCCGAAACGTTGAATTTATTTTAAGTATCAATCACTATCAATCTATCTAGTAAAAGCATTTAAACAGTGTGTATTTCTAGTCGTGAATGCTCTAATTATGTAATATTTTTTTTTATTTTGTCCCACGGTGGAGGCGCCGGGTTATTGCTGTAAATATTGCCAGCTTCACACACATTAAAAATTGACCTAATAAACCCTATATCAAAATGATTCATTGCAAGCGTAGAATCTAAAATCGGCATAAAAAATATAGCATTCCATTTAAAGAATCATATGTTTGATACGTCACGTGATTATAGGACACCCTGTATATATGAAACTAATTTTAAAATGTGAAGTTTTACAGTAGCCACAAATTATGTCAATAATATTTTTTAATAAATTTCTAAATAACTGAGATATTAGACTTCATCGGAATCTTGCGCCACCCTGAATATATATTAGTGATGGGCAGGATCGATCAAAAAAGATCGACTGTTCGATCCTTGCTAGTGATCGAGCCGCTCGATCTTTTTGATCGGCTCGAGTGGCTCGATCTTTCTTATAATAGCCATTTATTTACTAAATACACCTGCAATAAATTGTATTCCGCTTGGCTGATTTAAAGGACACAATTTGCAGGGATGACTTTTGAGAGGGGTTGTAATTTTATTGATACGTTTCACGGCATAGTTTTCTAAGAGAGATGGATTTTTGAATATGATTTTTTTGGGGTTTTCTAATCAACTCAATCGGCTCGATCTTTTTGATAAGCTCGATACTCCAACTGATCGATCATGGATTGATCGATCTTTGAAATTATCGATCTTGCCCATCACTAATATATATATACAGGGTGGACCATTTAATGTGTTTTCAGAAAATATCTCCGAAACAAGAAACTTAAAAAAATGATCCAAACAAAAAATGATTGTATCGAAGAAGAATTACTTCGACAATTAGTAATATCTTCTTTTTTCCAGATTTCAAATGTGGCGTGATATGACTTTGTTTCCATACTGATGGAAATGAAGATAATTTTAATGAATAACTAAAAATTATATGTAGATGCAAAAAAAATGGATTAAATACATTTTTTTTTTTTCAAAAGTTATTTGAAATACCGTCCGGACCTGAACTATTGCTGGATTTAAGCTTCATAATTGCATCAAATATTTCCAATAAGGATAACCTGAATGGCATATGGAGAGCTTCCTGTGTGACTATGTTATCGTGTGAGAAGTCGTCTTGTGACGTTGTAGTATAATTAAAAACTGTGGCAAAGAATATTGCAAAAAAAATCTCACATTTAGATCCATTTATACTGGTATTTTTATGATAGTGCATTACTTCAGGATATTCAGAATTCTGATCATTCCTTTTAACAAAATTCCAAAATGTTTTGGATTGCGCGCAATACCATTATTCACTGTTTCAATAAATCTATAACAAAGAATGAAATTTTTGATAATTTAAGTAAGTTTTATGTTTTTTAAATTTTTTATGAGCAACTTTTTTTGTCGTATCAATTGAATCAGTTCATTAGAAAACCAACTGGAATAATTGGAGCATTTAATATGTTAAATTGGGACCTCATATACAGAGAGGTTTTTTTAACAGTATACATATCCCCTATGTATACATGTAAAATACCCAAGTCAAACGCATTGATGTGTGTGTTTAGTTGCCTATAATACGCAACCCGAACGATCGATTCCTTCATCTAGGATAATTAAAAAAAGAATTAAACAATTTTCTATTTCTGTTTATGACAATATCGAAATGCACAATGTGGAAGAATTTCCTTGATCGTTTGAGTTACTGTCTTGCAATTTCTGGCGGTTATTTCTAGCACTTATTCTAATTATTTATTTCAAGTTTATTGTTTTTCACTGTTACTTTTTCTTTCAAATTGTCTTAATAAAATCTCTTAATATTTTTACTTTCCCCGGACCCCTGTCCGAGGGAAAGTATTGTGATCGTGAAAATTTTCGAACCGCCAATTTCAACAAATATGCACGTTTTGAGGTCCCCTGAGTCCATTCCATCGAGTTTTGAAAAATGTCTGTGTGTGTGTCTGTGTGTTTCCGCGATAGCGCCTAAACGGCTAAATGGATTAAGCCCAAACTTTATATCTAAGCTTTATATAACAGTGGAATGATCTGAAAAGCTTTTGGTTAGAATCAAAACTCATTAAGTGAAACTTTACTCTTAGCAATTTTTCATTTTTTAATTCGGATAGAAAAATGTTTCAAATAAAAGTTTTAGATCTTGGAAAATAAATAATTTCTGTTATAAAACTTTTATTGTAGGACCTCTGGTTTTCATTTTATAAGCATTTATCTGATAAATTCCCTTAGAGATTTTAATTATTGAAATAATTATTTTAATAACAAATAAAACGTCAAAGTGCCGTCAAATTCAACTTATCATTCGCAAACGCCTCCAGTTTGCAAAAATGAAGAAGAGTGTGGAGGAATGATTTTAACCTATTGTAAGGTAAGAAATAACACACTTAATTACAATATTCTTCTAAATACTCGGCTTTAACTTTAAAAGATAACAATCAATTTTTTCTATTAATCATTTTGCTTCCCTATTAAATTTTCTATCAGAAACTTATTTGACCGTATTCACCGGGGAAAGTGCCATGATGGACACATCACCATTTTTTACCTGTGATTTCTCCATAATAATAAGTGACGTATTTTTGATAAAACGTTTTGATTTATTTTGTTGTGATTTTCAATAGAAAAAGCATACAACCTTCTAAAGAAAATGTTTTAGTTTAATTATTTGTAGAATCATCCTAACCGAAGGATTCAGCCACTTTGGATTCATTGAAAACATGTCTTATCCTCCTCTAGTACTGTTGGAGTTGTAATACATGCTTGAAATTCGACTTTTTTTTCATTTGTATACATTTTCGATCAAATATTTCACACATTTTGAAGTTTAGCGTTTGACGTTTAGTTTTGTGTTATAGGCAACTAAACATACGTACATTGATCGGTTCAATGTGTTTGACTTGGTTTTTTTGCAGGTATACAGTTCGTCTAATGTATACTGATAAAAAAACCTCTCTGTATAATAGTATAGAATGAATCAACAATTACACCAATGTTAGTTATATTTGTATCTAAAACAGATACCCAATTATTAGTGGCTAGGTGATTATTAATTGCATCATAATTAGTACGAATAAAATCATAAAAAAAATTCATGGTATTTAAGGTGAATAATTGAATGTAAAGTTATAAGGAATGTGATGATGTTTAGTTTCTAGCATGTTCGATTAATATATTCTCTTCCGCAAAAACCAAATCAAGGAACACATTATTTTTGTTTGGAATGTTACATATTTGGGATGGATTATGATAACATAATCTATTAACTAAATGTCTTGCTTCATTTGATTAAGAAATCAGTATTATTACAAAACCACTTAACTATTTTAATCAGTATGACAAATTCTTTCGTATAAAATTAAAATCATTAAGATCGGTTAAAAACAAAAGAGTTATTTGACATTTTCTCTTTATAAAGTCGGACCTTTGGCGATTGTAATATTGATGAATCATTAAAATCGAATATTACTATGTGGATAGATTTCATTCCAGCTATTATATCAACCTATTGCATACATTTATAAATTAATATTGAAAACTGATAAATTTCCAGATAAATGGAAGAAAGTAAGAATATGCCCGGTTTTCAAAACTGGAAATAGAGGATATATATATATATATATATATATATAATTACAGGCCTATCTCTATTATTAGTAATCTTTAAAACAAAATTAAACAAATATTCTCTAATAAGAAATAAGAAATTGTTGCATTACACAATTATTTGATATGCAAATAGCCAATGCTAATTTTGTAAGTAGTATTTTGAGAAGTAATTGTTTCAATGGATGTTTTTTAGAGTACTTGCGTAACGTAATTAAAAAAAATGCAGTAGCTAAAGAGAAAAATTAATTTTGTTTAATTTAATTTAAATTTCTATTATTAATTATTTTTGGTTTCCATGTAGGCTTGATTTTTATAAAATGGATTTAAATTATGATTCATTTTTATAAAGAAACATTTTCTAAATAATTTGCAAGAATAATTTGTTTTTCCTTAGTTAATAAGTTAATCGTCAAAACAAATAATTCTTATGAGATTAAAAGAAACAATGGAATATAGAAAATTAATTCTTTATTATTTAATTCATTTAAAGTACATGGATTATAAATATTTTGCAATAAACCATTTTAATCGTAAAATAATAATAATTAAATTATCAATTTAGTTCCACAAATTATGACAATATAAAATTATGTTTTTTGGTTACAACTTGTTAATTTATTGTAATATAGTTCGTATTTTATGATATTCAGTTTTATTATTTTCAGAGATTTTGGTTTTTGACAATAAAGTTATTTTCTGGTTGTCTACGATCACCTTTAAAATGGTAAGCAATTAATTTTCAAATGCTAAGTTTTAAAATTAATTCCAATTAGTTTATTAATTAATGGTTAATTTATGTGTTTTTTTTTTTGTATGACTAGGCCGCGATTCTATCTGTTTAAACAAAATTTATTAAAGCCCATGAATACACAAAGTATAGGGCCGGTTGTATAAAGCTTCGTCAACTTTAGCGATAAGCTAATATCATGCTAACGTATCGTTAAGTGCCTTTTGTGTTGTATAAAACTATTTTAGCCATATTTGACGTATTGTTAGTTGACGATACGTTAAGTCCACTTTTGTGTTTTATAAAGAGCTAACGCAACGTTAACCTATCGTCAAGTCCCTTATTAGTTAATCAATGCTCAGCCATTGATTAATCAATTAATAGTGATTTTAAGAATTTAAAAAATGAAATTATTGAGAATTATTTAAATTAAAAGAATGGTAATTTTTAAAAATATGTTTTTATTTCTAATTAATGATAATATTAATTGCAGAAAATGTCAATTTACAGTTTGTCTTCTTTGAACAGTGAGAATGACGAAGAGCCGAGGTGTTATCTTTTAAGAAATAATCTGTATGATATCTACGATGAGTAAGATTTTAGACACAGAATTAGTAAAAACACATTTATAGAACTACTATCACTAATTGGTGAAAATATTAAACCACTTACTCGTAGAAATCAAGCCATTACAGCAAAAGTGCAAATTCTCCTCGCTCTCCGTTTCTTTACTATTGGCTCATTTCAACAAGTACTAGCTGATAATGTAGGAATTCACAAATCGACTGTCTGTAGAATTATCAATAAAGTGACTCGATAAATAACAGCGCTGAAACCACTGTACATTTACATAACAGGAGATGAAAATGAAACACGTGATCTTAAAACTAATTTCCACAAAATTGGAGGATTCGCTAAAGTAATTGGTGATTCTACCATTTTTAATGATTCACCAATATGAGCCAATTTAATAACAGGGTTTTATTGAAAATATTTTTTGTTGGGAAATAACGGTTATCCCTACAGGAGTTATTTATTAACTCCTTTTCTCAATCCAACAAAGTGTAAAGAAAGAGCTTATAATAAAGCACACATATCAACAAGCATTTGTATTGAACGTTGCTTTAATGTTTTAAAACGACGATTTCCTTGTTTATCGAAAGGTTTGCATTGTAAATTAGATGCATAATTGCATGTTATTATTGCATGCATAGTTTTACATAACATAGGTTGTGATTATTTTTTTTTTTTTTGATTTTAATTCAAAACACGCAATTTCATATATTTTTTTTAATACAATAAAAAAACGACAAGTAGTTGATATTTTTTATTTTCCTTTTATTTTGAGTGCGGACTGGAAAGAATATTATTTTCCTGGGTGGGCATATGGTGCAAGGATAATGTGGATTCCTAGGATTGATTTGTTGTTGTAGGTGGCATTTCAATTACAGGTGCTAAAATAACAAATAATTAATAATGCCATTATTATAGAAAATAAAACTAATGCAGTTTCTGACTTGCAAAGACTTCTTCAACTAATAAAGATGAAACGTACAAATGAATTGTATGCAATAATGTTATTATTTTATAGCAAGTTAGAAACTAGAGAAATTATAATTTTGAAACGTTACCATTTTCAAAATAATCGTCATTCAGATTATCCAGTGGCCTTGTCTGATTGCCAAATATTCCCTATATTTGTGTCCCTACTTCAGTTAACTGGGATATATATAAACCTACTCCAGTTCTTTTTAATTGACTTTTGTTTTCAATTTCTGTAATTCTTGACACGAAATAGTCATGACGCTGTGAAATAATAATTGTTAATAAAAAAATCTTTACAATTTCAACAAATTTTACATATGATATTTTTTTGGATTTGTGACTATTGTAGCACTTTTGTTTTCTACAACTTTTTTTATATTTGGATAGGAAAGGATTGGATAAGTAAGAAATCATGCAAGATGATAAGATAATTTCAAATTAAATAATTTATTTACTTTGTTACTATTTCAAGCAATCTCAACTTTTCTTTTAAAGTTAAATTGCTCGATTGTTCATTTTGTTAAATCCGCGAAGACACACGGAAGATAGCACAAACAATATAAAAACACAAACGACACAAACAACAAATTCAATTAGCGATCGTAAAAAATTGAGGTTACGTACGGTTTTACACCCAAATGAAAATATAACACGGGCCATAATTATGAAAAGAAAAATATCAAAACGAATAAAAAAAATACATTTTATTGCCTTTTAACTTCCTCTTATGGAATATGTTTATAAAATCTAGCCATAATTTTACTGTAAATTTAATTTTATGTTCATATTTTCTTTCTTTTTCCGAGCCCGCTGTACATCAGACTTCTTTAATTACCAACCGTTGCGCCTCTAACAAAAAAACCCTAATAACGTTTTGTCAAGCGTTGGTTAACTAACATCATGTTAATCACCCTTTATAAAACCGAATACGACTTAACATGACGTTAGGATGACATTAAATCTAACAACATATCACTAGTAGTAGTGATCAGCATAATATTACATATATTAATTAATTTTATACCGTCCCCTGCTGGACTAATGTGGAATCCTTTTACACAATCCTTACCCCTCTCACGCTGAAAATATTAAACTTTCTCTCCATTATGAGAAATCTTATTATTCATCCAAAATTCAAACATCCTCAACCCAACATTTAAGAATTCATATTATCACACATAAATGATAACTGACATACGAGACAATGACGGTCAGCTGAATGTCTTAATGTAACTATATATATCTCAATAAAGATGTATGGAATTTTATACATTATCTTATTGTATATGAAATTTAATAAATTAAAAAATATTTATCAGAATGTGTGCATTTTACGTATTATCCATTGTAATATGAAATAATAAAACCACACAACAAAGCAGGATTTTTTCGCACCACATTGTATTTATCATATATTTATTTTTCAACGAAAAACAGGAACTTTAACCACTATCAACTGATTACTTGAATTATATATAGCGGGACAAACGTTAATTTCGACAGTTTTACAACGCAATGAATAGACTTTTTATAAAATGAAGAACATATTCGCCATCATCTGCTTAATAATTTGTTTGGCCAAATCAGAACGAATAAGTGAGTATATTTTTAAATTGAACGCTTATACTAATCTTTCTATTTAATTTATTTTACCATAAATATAACATTCAAACTATAAGCTTCAACTTTATTAACGTTGCTGCGTTATTAAGTATCTGTAAACATTTCTATGGCACTAGTAATTCAATAAATTTGTAATGAATTATTCAAAATTTGAAAAACAGGCTATGGCCATTTATTTTGCCTTCTTTTGTGCATGGAACATACCAACGACGCTTGAGTATATGTATAAAGGATACATGGAATAGAAAATTTGAGAGTGGGGGGAATTTAATGCGAGATCTCATGGTGTCACAGTAACTTACTGCGCACGCCTTAAATATTATTAAAATAGTTATGGAATAATAAATTAAACGATATCGAAACGGAGTTTTATCTCTATCAACCGTTGTTTGGAATCGCTCCATCTTCGTTTTGAGTCGCTATCGACTATACTAAAATACGGCCTTAGGTTATATTAAGATAATTAATTTTCGTTTTATTTTATTACATTTATTACTAAAATAAAAAATACTAATATTAATTAAATTGTTTAATATTTGTATCGTAATTAAATTATAATAAACAATAACCTCAAAAGTCGATACTTACGTTGAATTTATTGCGTACAAATAAAAGTGTACTAGTAAATTAAAGATTGAGTCTTCTTCCTTCATAAAATTTATTGATTACAAATGTATATGTCAGTCACGATGTGACCATTCGAATGCTTAAAAAATGTATTATTTTTTTATAATAATACAGTGTAGTAATGAATTTAGTTATTATTAGTTATTTACCATTGTTACTGATTTACCATAGTATGTGCATTTATTTGTGTGAAAACCTAAAGAGTGCAACATTTTAAAATATTGTGGATCAAAGTAATAAAATAATACAAAAATATGTAATGTCCCGCAGACAAACAAATTAATGTATTACGACCGGTGATAACAATTTTCAAATTTACTTTTAGCATGGTCGCTAAAAGACCAAAGTATATCTAAATAATGAAATTATGAACGGGCATAAATAAAGAAGTAGAAAGCACGCAATGTGAAAATAGGTTATGATTGTTTTCGCCGGTGTACGCGCGAAAATATTCGAATTCGTCTACGTCACGAGATCTGAATGACCGAAAGGGAGGTTAGAAGCAAGGGGGGCGTTGAAACTATGTGAGGCGCTAGTTCAGCATACCTTTACACATATGTATATATGTGTCACTCGATCTACCTTGGGAACATACTACATAAACGAAGATCGTGGAATGTAACTGTTGCACTGAAAAGTTCGTAGTCTGGCACATAGATAGCGCTACTAGTATTAAATCCATCTATTTTTTTTATTAGCCCTAACCTTCAAAAATTACGTGTATAAATTTTACAGCCGTTGGACTGTTTCGAGTAAAGCAACTTTGTTAGCATGAAAAAAAAAATGTATAATAAGGAATTTCATTTGTTTTTGCATTGCTTTTCGGTTTAAAAAAAAAACTGTTGAAGTCAAGGTTTGGCTTGGTGAACATTATTCGGACTCTGCACTAGGAAAATCAACCCTTGAGAAATGGTTTGCTAAGTGTAAACGGGGCGAAATAAACACCGATGGCGATGCACGTAGTGGACACCCCAAAATGCTGTTACCGATGAAAACATAAAAAAGTAAAGTGGTCTTAATCGAGATAGCTGAGACTCTAAAGATTTCAAAGGGACATGAATTGGGTATGCGAAAGCTCTGTTCAAAATAGGTGCTGCGCGAGCTCACAATCGACCAAAAACAACAACGAATTGATAAAATTCTGAGCACTCTTTGGAGCTGTTCTGTTAACGGCGCTTCTATAGAAGCGTCGCTAACAACAAATATAAATATTTCTATTTATTTTGTTTGGTTGTTGCAATAACAAATGAGCAAAATCCGAATCGTAATTATCAATAATCCGCTTTTAAATTGTACAGCCATGAAACCCTTCGAAGATTAGACAACACAAAGGGAAGCAAATCCCTTCGACGAATTCCTAAATCGGGCCATTCCTTTCAGATATACTAAAACAGCAGGTTACAGATACGATCCGCGCCCAAAGCACACACGTGTTACTGGGGTAACCCAGGTATTAGCGCTCACTGCAATAAACCAAGCGACGAACAAAAGGGAACAATACGGTTTGGAAAAAAACTATTTTTTGTCGCGGTTATATTATAAACCGCGAATGTAATTTAAATAGACGATATTAGAATTGCGCGAAGGAAGTGCGCTATTTATATCTTCGTGCCGTTTTTGGCGTAAGAAGGTTTCATGGCAATGTTATTAAAATAAAATAAAAAAAACATTCAGTCATTTACCTTAATAATTTTGTACCAATAAAATACCAAAGGGTAATTATAGCTACAAGCTTATATTGTCACAAAGCTTATATACGTATGTACCTTTGTTTGCATGTATGTATGCACGTGTGTGTGTGGATGTATATATACACATTATATTGTTACAAAATTATTGCTGTATAATTACTGTGTATATGTATATATAATTATGTAGTAATTCTCATTATATATTATACATACAGAGAGATTATTATTATTATTACTATTTTTTATAAAAACGGACCACCCTCCTTATCTGTACGCCCCTGATACCGTACAGAGAGGGCGCCGATTTCCATAGGAACCTTATTCAGACCTGAAGGTGAGGTACCTATTGGTTTGCACTATTGTGGGCTCTTAAGAGTCGAAGAGAGCCTAGGATCACTGCCTTTTGCATTTGCCCCGCTAATGCTGTTGCTACTTCACGGCAGGCCGGAATGATTTTTAGGTTGTTTATTAGTGTCTGGTGTATACCACCCAATCCACCAATAATAAGGACAACCAGCTTGACGGAGTAGCCCGAGTGTAGCGCGCTAAGCTCGTAGATGAGGTCTTGGTATTTCCTCCGTTTTTCCTCATATTTCAAGACAATGTTTGCATCCGCTGGTGCAGAAAATTCGATAACAAACATTGTCTTGAGTTGATGATCTATGAGGACCACATCGGGCTTGTTTGCTTGTATTTTCCTAACTGTGGGGAATGAACAATTCCAGAATATACGGCATCTTTCATTCTCCACTACGGAGTCTATTTCCCCAGGAGCGTAAGGCAGCACCGCAATACCATCTATGCCATACGAGTGTCTGAGGTGAAAGTACAGCACTCGCAGTGCCGCATTGTGCCGATGGATGTAGGCCGAAGATGCATACACTCCGCAGGAAGAGAGTAAATGCGTTAAAGTCTCCGGCGCCCGATGACAGGCTCTGCAGCTTACATCGGGGACTTCTACACCCATTATGCGGCTACGGTACACTAGCGTGTTAATTACTCCGTCTTGGCATGCGATGGTAAAGCCCTCGGTCTCGGATTTGAGTCCAGTCGATCGTAAAAAGCTAAAAGTAAGCTGTTTGGACAAGCCAAGTTCTTCAATATTCTTGAAGAAAATAGAATGCATTGACTTGTCCATATGGCTTTGGAGCAGATCCTTATTTGCTGCTTCTTTTAGCTGGGCTCTTAGTTTGGCGGGAGAAAGGTTAACTAGCTCACCGCGCCCATTGCTGAAGTCCATCCCGAAGTTTTCCGAGGCTCTTTGTGCTGCCTTGAATAAGAAAGCTCCAATGCCTGCCTTTTCATGTTCTCGCACAAAACGCAGCGAGGGATCTGAGCTTTTTGTGATTTAACAAGCTACACATAGGACTACTCTGTCGTGTACCCTTTCCAAGCTTAGGAGTCCTCTGCCTCCTACAGAACATGGTAAGTACAACCGCTCCACCGAAGACCTAGGATGTAGGCTTCTGAAGAGTTGCATACGCTTACGGGTGTCGATGTCGAGAGCGTGCAGTTCTTCTCTCGTCCACTTTATGACACCGAACGAATACGTGACAATCGGGACGGCCAGCATGTTTGTTGCTTGCACCTTATACTTTCCTGAGAGCTCCGAGCTCCATATTTGTCTGACCAGGTGTTTATACTTATTCCGGAGAGTTGTCTTAACAGTGACCGTATCTTGGGACTTGTGTTGCGGTACCCTTAGATATTCATAAGACTCTCCGGCATTCAAATGGTGCATTATACTGCCGTCCACCAATTGCACGTCCTCTCCAAATCCATCCATTCGACCTTTTTTCAGATGTATCAGAGCGCATTTGTCGAGTCCTAGTTCTATGCCGATTGCGTTAGTATATTCTTGGACACATTTTAGAGATTGTTCTAAGTCTCTTTCACCGGAGGCGTATAGTTTTAGGTCATCCATGTAAAACAAGTGGGTGACCTTGTGCCTTCGGTTACGCGGTGGACCACACGAGTACCCTCGGGTATTGCGGAGTGCGACAGATAGTGGTAAAAGGGAGATGCAAAATAGGAGGGGGCTGAGGGAGTCTCCTTGGAACACGCCTCTTCTATACGCTACCAAATCTGTACAAACTCGGTGTCTACCTGATGTTATGGAGAACCGAGTCTTCCAGAGGGGAAGTAGGTGTTCTATGCATCTCTCTATTTGTGGTGGCACAGCAAGGCATCGAAGAAGATGGAGTAGCAACTCGTGTGAGGTTGTGTCGAATGCCTTGCGATAGTCTATCCACGCCATTGACAAGTTTCGCTTGAACTGTACGGAGTCCTGCGTGATACACCTGTCTATAAGCAGGTTCTCCTTACAGCCAGCTACACCTATCTTTGATCCGCGTTGTTCGTAAATTTGCTCGTACACCGCACCCGTTGCGTCAAGAATACGTGCATGCAGAATTCTCGTGAAGACCTTGTAGCATGCATTGAGGCATGTGATGGGCCTATAATTTTTCGGCTGCGACAAATCGCCTGATTTAGCAAGCAATACCGTTTTCCCTTCCACAAACCACGCTGGAATTTCTTGCTCCCCGTCTAGCCATGTGTTAAAAATTCTGGCTAAGTGGTGATGCGTATTGGTGAACTTCTTCCACCAATAACTATTAATGCCATCCGGGCCGGGGGCAGCAAAATTTTTTGATCCAGCCAGAGCTGCTTTGACCTCATCACTAGTGACTGGTTGATATTGTGTGCGGTTTGTATGAGCTCTGCAGAAGTTACTAAATTGCTTTAGGGCTGGGGTATCAAGATTAATGGGGCGCTTCTGTTCGTAAATGGATCGCCAGAAAGTCTCTATCTCCGCGGCTTGAGGCGGGTTCGGTACTGATTGTGGTGGTGGTTAAAACAGGCGCGACGGATTCTTACAAAATGCAGCATTTTGTGCAATTGTTTTTGCGCGTTTGATAAGTGTTTTCTTAACCACAACCAGCATCCGAATTCGTTCCAGGCAACTATGCTTGATGTTAAGCAGTATCTCCCTATTGACTGTGTGATGGGTACGTCTAATTCTAGATATAATCCGACGAACTCTGTTCGTAAAGGGCCGGTTGGTTGTTACGTACTCCACCGCACATTGGATATGAGATGCATGTTGCCTTGCGTTTCGGATCTTTTCTTTCAGTCTCTGTACACGTTGTTCCTGTTTTTTTGAGGTTAGATGTACTATTAGAGATACCTTCAGAAAGAAACTTTTGGGCAACGGAGTAGACTCGACAATTTATCTGCCAGAGACTAGCATCTGCTGGTAATCCATCTTGGACTTCTGCGTCCCCATTAGCGATATCCTGTGGTCTTAACGGTCGTATCCGGTGTAGTGCTCTGCGTTCATTTAGGCTTGGAATGTCTGATGTTCTGTCTTGTTGGCCTTGAGTTGGTCTTTCGGGAGGTGTCGCTGGCGGTCTATTCATTCTCGGCGTGGCTACGTACCCAGATCCGCGAAGGTAGGCTGCATAGTCGCGGAGGAATTGTGCGGTACGGTCTTCGTGCATGGGAAACTTTTGGGCCCATAAAGATTTCATTCGGGCCATGTAACCTCTTCTGCCGGGTTCTCTTTCAATATAACATTATTACTATTATTATTATTATCATTACTACTATTTTTTTTTATTATTGCATTTTGTTTTTCTTGTACGTATTTGTATTATCTTAAATACAGAGATTAAATTTCAAACTATTTCTATTTGTTATGTGATTGTGTTTTCTTCAAGAACTAGGCGGGTAATCAGGGGGAACCGGTTCGAACAAAAGGGCCAATTAATTTCGATTATTTTCAAATCGGAGAGCTTAAATTTATGTGAATTTAAACCCGTTAAAACTCCCCCGTGATAGTTCTATCATAATATACCCGAATTGTTGCGTTTATATGAGACACGGGTTGAAACATGACTCCATCATTTCACGTGATGAACCGAATTCAAAGGTAGAAAAGTCGGCTGGCAAGGTTATCGCATCAGAATTTTGGAATGCGCATGAAAAACCATTTGAAGAAGAATGTGCTGTCAAGACTATGCACCGTGTCACAAATCAAAGAAAACGATGGCAAAATTGCATGAATCGGGCTTTGAATTGCTTCCGCATCTACCATATTTGCCAGATCTTGCCCCCAGCGACTTTTTTATGTTTTCAGACCTCAAGAGAATGCTTACTGGAAAGCGCCGATGAAGAGGAAATCGCCGAAACTGACGCCAATTTTGAAGCCAAATACAAATCATACTTTCGTACTATAGAAATAGTATCGAAAAATTGTATGACCGCTATAATCGTCGTATCGGCCTCGAAGGCAACTATATTGAACAATAAAATCAGGTTTTATAAAAAAAATCTGGGTTAGTCTAAAAACTTTTCAGCCCAATGATTATATCTGTTTTTGCTTTCCTCGGACTTCTGTGTAACGGAAAGTATTGTGATCGTGAAAATGTTGAACCTTTTCTCTGGCGATCCTCACGTTGGTTAATTCGAAAACACCACGGTATTTAATAACCGTGGACAAATAAAGAGAAAGGAAAAATTTAATAGAAATAAACAGACTTTTGGAATTTGCTTTCCTTTGCTTATTTGACAATGGTATGTTCTTTATTTATTTCACAAATTAAAAGAAAATTGCAATTATAATTACTTTTTGGAAATTTGAAATATTTTTAACAAAATAATTTATTTACCTTTAGAAATCCATACAATTGGCCCACAAAAAGAACGAGATTACCATTTCTTTCCGCTTAAAACCAACTATCTGGAGTTCAATATCAAAGCTCAGCGAGATACCCTCATAATGCTATGCAATCAGTACGGGTACGATGGTCCTCATTATGAAATTAATATTGGAGGCAACGGAAACACGCTATCCATAATTCGGAACAACCAAACCTCTCAATATGCAGACTCGTACACCGGGGCGATTTGGAACAATGTGTATCAGAGGATTTGGGTGTCCATAAACGATACGGAGCAGAGTATATCAGTTGGGCAAACGGGAAACTCGCCATTTTTGTACTTCCACGATCGGTCATATATGAAAATGTCGTATTTCGGAATTTCTTCAGGATGGGGAGCTGACGCACATTGGGATTTTGATTATAAAATGTTAAAATATAATAACTAATAATTCAAGATTGTAAAAGGTGCTGTTTTGTTTTTAAAGAATAATAAAATTTATAATAATATATAATCATTGTTAAACTTGAAATGATACCACTTCTGGTATTGTGCAAATTTATAATTTACTTCAGATCATGCGCTGTGTTTTTAAATGTATCCGAAAAAACGTTTCTATCCTAGGTTCGATATTTGAGTAAATTTGCATTTTAAGTACTTACCGTGCTTGTATTTCTGCCAAAAAAAAAGAAAATGTGATTGTGAACGATAAATAAAAGTCATTAAATGAGTTTAAAATATTAACGCATTATTGTACTAATGTTCAATTTATATGTCCCTTTTTTTTTAACTAACTAAACATCTTTATTCATGTAACATTTATACACAGTTTAAACAATTATCTACAATGTATTTATAGAGTTATATTCACATTCTATACTATGTCTAGTTCTTGTCATTGTCTATCTAATTATTCAAATATTTAAATAAAAATATATGTCCTTTCTCCTACTTATTTTTATTTAACTAAATATATTTCGGAAACTATGTTTCCATCTTCAGTAGTGAAGTTTAAATAATAATACGTTGTTATAGTATTCTCAATGCGATAATGATAATATTACAATATTTAAAAAATCATGTTGTCTAAAAACTAATATAAAAATACAAGTAAAAAAAGGTGCTAAAATTGATGAAGTAATAAGATCTAAAAGGGGGTTCCTTAAGCAACTAGTATCAAAATTTAAAAGATTATCAATGTGTTTTTTTTTTTTTTTTCATTTCAATAGACTCCAGCATGTTTAATTGTGATTCACGTGAAAATTTAAGAAGTTTAACATTTTCAATCGAAAATTTATGTCCTGTATTTATTGAATGAAAGGCTACAGCACCTTTTTCCTTTTTTAATAATTGTATTTATATTAGTTTTATTAACGGTGGAGTTGGTTAACCGTTCGTTAATTTACCCAGAAAACTAGCTCAAAAAAAAATGAATAAATTTATTTACATAAAAAAAATACAATAACAAAAACAATTATAAAAATACAAAAAAAAAAGAAATTGACAAAGAAACAATGCAAAAAAATACAAAAAACAGTGCAAAAAAAATAAATAATAACAATAATAAATAATATATATAGACAAATATTAAGAAGCAGAAATATCAGACTTACTCATTTAGTGTAGCGGCGAGGTTGGTGTCGTTTTTCGTTCTTTTTTGTGTGGTCGGAGGGGTACGTCTTTTATACCCGAGGATTAACCCTCGTCCCCGCCGACCATCCCACACCCACCGTTTCGCGTTGATTAAGAAAATAAGCAAAAAAAGGCAAATTATTTTTAATTTGATTCAATCGTGAAGTAGATCAACGCGTGTGAATTCAAAATCCGCGTATGTACATATATCACACACGTTGATCTCTTGCGAAACGGTGGAGTAATTAGTAGAAATGTGCTTATTGCCAAATGAGTAAGTCCGATAATAATGTGACACATATCAATAGATTGGTAATTGAATATTGCTTCTATTGATATGTGTCTTATAGTTGTATATGTTTGTTTCTAGTTGTTATTAAAAAAAAAAACAATTCTGACAATGAGCGGGTGTCATAAATCATTGTGTCTGGATGAAGAAAGTTGAGATTTACGAATACTAGTTTGATGAAAATTCATCCAGACACAATGCGTGATATTACCATTTGTTTTATGTATGGTGCAGATGAAAATCTCGTTGGATAAAGCGAGAAAATCGCTTTTCACGTCATGACTACTCATTTCCTCGAACATATTGGGCATACTTGTGGTGTGTTGCATATCGGTGTGTAGGTCTTTCTCTCAGCTAAATGATGGTGTTTTCCTCATGTTCGTTGGATTCGCGGTTTTTCATTAAACCGCGAAAAACTCTGGGTTTTTTCCTGTTTGGGCGCTTTCTATTGTTTAATCCGCGTGGTTTTCGGTCCTAAACGTGACGTCACGGAAAACCCGGGATTAAACATGCAGCCCTCGTGCTGACCTTCGTTCGTCGATGCGGTCCTTCGCAGGTAGCCGAAATCGGGTGGTACGGATAGTACTTTTTTCCCAGACAGGCCGCGTAAAAATCACTTCGCTGAGCTGAGAGAAAGTACCGCTTTTCACCACAAGATGCTGCGCCATGACGTGAATGGTGTGAGATTTCATCTGCAACCATACAAACATTATTTTGGATTGGCGCGAAGGTCACTCATTTGAAAATGTGTATGTGTTGACGGGGCTTATAATAAGTGCCGGTAACAGTTTTTAGACAACATGATTTTTTTAATATATTAATTTTATCACTATCGCATTGAGAATATTATAACAACGTATTATTTATGTAAACTTCACTACCGATGATGGAAACATAGTTTCCGAAATATATTTAGTTAAATAAAAATAAGTAGGAGAAAGGACATATATTTTTATTTAAACAATTAAAGTCTCCACAACCAACAATCTCATAAAGAAGATTAGTCTATCTAAATGTCATGATTGCTATTGTCAAAGTCCGCATTATTTGATGAAATTGACCCATAACTAAAAAAAAAACATCCAAAATCAAATAAATGTTTTGAGCGAGTGAGATAAATTTACAACGCATGTTTGAAAATTCGTCGGTTCGTCAATTTGTCAGATCATCGTTTCGTCTTTCACATGTTTAATATAGTTTAATTATGTGATCGTTCGGCACTGCACATATAATTGCGGTTGTAAGTCGCAATTAAATTAACGGGACCAACATTATTTTTATGCGATAATATAAAAATATTGTGTCAGTCTGTTCTCATCCTTTCAACTACGGTTGACGACCGCAATTGATTTGCAGAACAAACCTTAGCCGGATGTAGATTACCTGTGGGATTGTATTTTTTTATTCGTCTAGTGAATAGCAAATTCACTTCACTGCTTTTGAATTTAAATTTAAATTAGTTTTTTAAAATTAAAAAAAAAATAATTGCAGTACTTGCGTGCGTGCAACGCAACATTACATCCACTTTTAGTTTCTGAATTTAATTCTGAAGAACCCAATTCACGACTCTTAATTAACGTCCGCACCCGTTCACATTTTCCAATCGACCTGGCATGATCCCTTTTTTTCCGTATATGAATAATTTTTCTGTAGCCTTTCTATTAGCCATTATTTACAGATTATAATGTATGATAAATACGATGTAAAATGTAATTAAAAGCAGTGGACCCAGGGAAGATTATTACAGGAGAGGATTGGAATACAAGAACATGTTGTTTAGAGACTGCTAATAAAAACAAGAAAATCTAAGGATAATCCAGTTACACAAGAAATAAAGGCATATATAACGTGGGCAAATGAGCAGGGGTTACAAGTATTGAATGGATGTACAGAAGGTGATTGGGATTGGTAAATCAGGGATAAATCAGAGATTAATTATATTTTGGTCGGGGATGATGTCGGTGAGCAGATACTCAAGTTTAAGGGAATACAAAAATGCTAAGTATATTTACCTCAAATTGTTTTTATTGTTGACTATAGTTTCGACAGCCTTACTTTTATTTTGATAATGACACGTTAAGGTTGTAGAAACTATAGTCAACAATAAAAACAATCCGAGTTACACAAACAAAGTAAAAAAGTATTTCATTTATTAAAATTGAATTACAATGTATAACAAAGAAGAAGCATCAACAATTAACAAGAAAATTACAAGAGTTAATTTTATTGAAGATTAAAATTGACTGCAAAGAAAAATGCAATAATTGACATAGTAATTTTAAAATAGTTAAGAATATAAATGATCATTTATTTGTTTTGAATTTCATGAAATGACTCGATATACCGATTTATTAGAGGTGACGGATTAACATGTGTATATATAATTACGATAATACTGTATAAATATATGTTTAAAATATGTCATTAAATAAATTTTACATAATCATAATATAAATATTTAGATGGTCACTGTAATATCGATATAGATTTACTATAAGCTTTGATAAACGATTGATACGGATGTTTCCAATAATAAAATTATATATACGTCAAAATGTATGATGTTTTACGATAAATTTATATTGAAATGATATACTTATTTCACTTCTTGCAGATGAGAAGTCCTCGTTGTCATTCAATTGCTCTTCGCTTGGTACTGGCAATTCTTTTAACTCATCAATATTTGTACGTGAATCCTATAAATGTATGAAACTTATTAAATAAATCTATTACACCTATAATACCTTAAAATTCCAAAGTGATTATAATTTTGTGTTATGCTCCGTCAGTAGGCGAACATATTTTTTAATCAATGAAAGCTGCGTTTCTCATTATAAGAGAAATATCAAAGGCGGAGATTTTGATGACTCACTCTGTATATCACATATTGCGGTTTGAATTGCACCTTTTTAAAATTCATGATAATTTTAATTCAAAACTAAATTTTGAATTTAAAGAAGCTTAGCACTCGTCTTCTTCTGTCAGTTCTTCTGTTATAGCATTCTTTGCAATAATATAATCGTATTAAATATATAATATAAATTTTTATAATACTTACACTTTTTTTTTCTTCAGCTCCAATGAGTTTCATATCACCATTAAGACTTTTTAAATGTCTCATAAGGAAATCAGTAGCTCGCATTGGCAACTTTTTATGAGAAAATATGCTATTTTTTTTATACTAAAATTGCTCCCAGCAGAGATTGATGTCGCTGTTAGTGTTGAATTTTAAAAAAATCATTATTCCGCTCCACGGTGGAACTATAGGTGTTATATTTTCGATGTCCTCCAAAATTTCAGAAAGAAATTGTTGATTTCCTCGAATGCCTTCTTCGTCCGGACTATACGCAGTATATTTCGCATCCATTTTAATTTGTCTAAACTATACCAAGAAAGGATTTTCGTCATTAGATTCATGAAACTTATAATCTAAATAATCATTTTTTACATTCACTTCAATTTCACAATATGAGTCAACATTATTTGGTATTTCTGTATTTGTAGTTATTTTATTTAATAACCATATTTTTGATGTCTTAGCTTTTGTAAATTCTCCTGACTCAACAGATTTTCCTTTCGTTTCAGAATATGCTACAATACAAAGTGATATCAATAATGCCTTCATATTTTGAACGTCAATGCATTGAATAAGTTGTCCTAATGTATGTAAATATATTTTTTTGTCATTTTGGGCACACGTTTGAAGCTCTTTAAGGAAGAACATAATATTAAAAAGTGAGCCAAGTCATTTCTTACATATGTTTTTGGAATCTATTTTTTATTAACAAAGAGTAATTTATAACACGCTACTATATAATCATTTAAAGAAGAAAATTGGGTAAAACTTCTTACTACCGATTAATGGATTTGACATGTCAGTTACTATCTCGCGAGGAGATATTGAGGCTGCCTATACCTGCAGCCAATGTGAAATTTCTTGTGTGGTATGATAACTGGTTAAAAGATTTCCAACACCATATTGTTTATTCATTGTATAATCATAAACAATAATATTGTATAAAAATATTGAATTGGATTTCTTATGTCCATAATCAATTTTTCTTACGATGCCTCTCGTTGTGTCGATTTCCACCTTTGGATGTTCTGTTTTTTTCACAATATTTTCTATGAATATATATTTGTGAATTACTCCAATACATAACTCTGAAAGGTATGTAACCCACCTGCCTAATTACACAATTAAATTCAATTATGTTTTTTTTTTATTTCAACAATTGACAATATTACATTGTCATTAATTGTTCGCTCTTTTAAATATTTATATTTTGTACTACTTAATGCAGATAGTGATGGCAAATCCGCTGGATCACAATCATTAAATTCCATTATGGAAACAGCTTTAATTATTATCAACATTGAAGCCGACATATTTTCATTCGTCATTTTGTGTATATATTCTTTTCTTTTATTTTCTGTTAGGTTTCTCTTTCTTCCACTTTTATAGGGAATAGCATAGGCACCAGAAGTCACACACTTCAGTGTAACCAACATATTTATTTCGGTTGTTTTTTTAAAATACATCATAATGCACATTTACATTCTCAACAGTTAGCATATATTTTTAAAAAACATCCAGTATCATGTACTCTTGCTCGTTTCAATGCGAAAGTACACTTAATTGTTGTTGTCTCCAAAATTTTCCTATACAGAAATGATGACCAACATAAGTAAGTACATTTTTATTGTAATTTACAGATCTTGGATTAAAATTATTAATGTAATCAACATAACTCAGAACCACATTGAAATGATAATAAATTGATTCTGAATTTGTAGAATTGATGAATGATCCAATGATTGTGTTTCTTCTAACGAAAAATCAGATGATTTTGAAACATTGTTATCTTGTTCATTAATTTCTAAAATCTCCCATACATTATAGTAGTTTTTTGGGTTGCCATTGTGTACACAGTTGAATATGTTACCGATAATCTTGAAAATAAATTAATTTTGAACGCTATGTTTGACCATATTATTGCATTTTTAGGTGCAAACTTATTCCCAAAATAAATAATTTCTTTATTAAAAGAAGAAAAGCATGTTTTAATATGGTCAGCTTCTTCGCTTGATCTTGGTTTCACCATTTTGAGGGCTATAAATAAAATTAAATATATAAACAATCATTTTAATTTAATATTTATAATTTTAAATGCAGTATTTGGATTGAGTGAGTTACGTGAAGATGATAACAACTTGAATAAAAACACTTAAAATTCTTTCTTCATTACTTTATTTGTTACCAGATGTACATTTCGGACACAAAGTGACGATTATCAATTGTTAATACTAATTAACAAAAATACATTTAACACTTATATATGTACAGAATGTGTTTGGATTAGCGGGTGTCGGTGTAGGCAGGTATAGGGTTATTAGTGAGAAAACCTAATTACCTGTAGGTATGTATTTGAATAAGCGGCTAAGTTTAAAGGCGGTTTAAATGGGGTTGTATTAGGAAAGTCCAAGATACATTAAATTTACAATAGTTCTAATAATACATTTTCAAGCAGACTTAAATCAAAATTGCATATTCAATTGACAATGTGAGGATTGTTTCAATAATTTTAGATTATATGTTGTAAACTTATGGCCTGTTTCGATTGCGTGGTTAGCGACGGCAGATTTGTCTGGATTTTGAAATTTGATGTGGGCAACATGTTCTTTGTACCTTGTTAAAATATTTCTTTGTGTTTGCCCTATGTAAGTTTTTTCGCATTTGCTGCATTTGATAATAGATTCCTGATTTCTCGAAATCGTCTATTTTATTAAAAGAGTTCCCCAGTAGGTTACTTAATTTTGTATTTACATAGTAAGCTGGCGTTAGGCTGAATTTATTGTATAATTTTTTGAAATTATTTTCAATTACGGGGGAATAACTTATTCGAACATATTTTGTGTCTTTTTTACTTTCTGATCTAGTTAATGAGATTGAATTTAAAAGTTTATATTTACATGAATGTCTATTAATCAGTTTTTGAATTGTATTTTTATTATACTAATAACCTTATACCTGTCTACACCGACACCCGCTAATCCAAACACTTTCTGTACATATATAAGTGTTAAATGTATTTTTGTTAATTAGTATCAACCATTGATAATGGCCACTTTGTGTCCAAAATGTACATCTGGTAACAAATAAAGTATTTAAGAAAGGATTCTATGTGTTTTTATTCAAGTTTAAATGCAGTGATTAAAAAATCTATTGACATTTGTTTCTTAAATTAATACCTTTTACACAATTTATATGTACCAGATGTTTTTTCAGATTCTACATCAAAATTACCTTTCATAATATGTTCATATGCCTAAACCTAATAATTTTTGAAATATTTAAATATTTTTGGAAAAATTGACGTTTCAAAAAAAAAAAATCTTTCAAATGGGTGAATGAAAACAAATGAAATTTTGTATCAGTATATTAGACTAATGGGTGAATATTTTAGACAATTTATAGGAATTTAAAATCTTAAGATGTTTTGATAATTCAATGTAACTCCAGAAACACATTCAAGGTCGAATTTCGTACTTATTTTAAATGGCACACCCCTATCTTGTAGGAAATGTTATTGTCTTTTAAAAAGTATGGAGGTATTTTATACGTAAACCTAATAGTTTTTAAGATATGTCCATTTTCGTTAACTTTTGACATAATATTTATTATTCATAATATGGAAAGGTGATACAAAGCCCTTTCAATTTTTCAATTTAATATATATTATTTCCAATTATTTCAATAGGCAAATGTTTAGCTTTTATTTATAAATAAAGTCAGTTGACCCAACAAATAATTGTCGAGATATTTCCTATATTAATACATTAGTGTTATTAATTGTGAATACGTAATTTGCATAATTTATTTACAAATGTGTAAATTATTTGATAAAAAATTGGCGAATATAGAATGGAATTAAACTTGTAATTGTGTCTCCTCATTATTAGTTACTGTATTCAAGTTAGTTTTTTTTTTTCAGATACTTCACACTGCCTACAGTTTTAAATGTATTTAAAACTTCCTATACAGTCTTATTATTAGAATGTCTTTCATCAGAGAACATTTTGTACACTATTAACCACCATAAATAATAAATTCCATTTTCATAACGTTCCATTATTATTAGAATCATGTTAATTCTTTTATTTAACGAAAAAATCATTTTTGTAATTGTTACTAATAATACGAATGTGTGAATTAAATTTTGTTTATAAACAAAAGCCCATTGGAATAACTGTCAATAATAATTATTAAATTAGGCAATAGACGGCGCTTTATGTTACCCTGTCATATTAAAATCATAATGATTTTTACGAAAATTAACAAAAATGGATTTATCTTGAAAATTATTAGGTTTATGTGTAAAATACCTTTATACTTTTTAAAAGACAATAACATTTCCTATAAGATAGGGCTATTAGACATAGGGTGTGCCATTTAAAATAAGCACGAAATTCGATCTTGAGTTACGTTGAATTATCAAAACATCTTAAGATTTTTAATGCCTGTGAAGAGCCTAAAATTTTCACTTATTAGTCTAATATATTGATACAAAATTTCATTTGTTTTCATTCACCCATTTGAAAGTTACGATTTTTTTTCGTAACGTCAATTTTTCCAAAAATATTTAAATATTTCAAAAATTATTAGGTTAAGGCATATGAACATGTTATCAAAGTTAACTTTATTTTAGATATCGAATCCGAAAAAAATATAAAATATGGTGTATTCTATTAGTAAACATATAACTATGATACGCCATGCTTTTATGGAACACCCTGTATATTTGAAACTAATTTTAAAATATGGTCCTAATATATATATATACGCCTGCGAAAGCCGATTTTGAAAAAAGAAACCATTTAGCCGTAAAGCTACTCGGCGCGCACGCTAAGACACCCTGTATATATATATAGTATTTAATGTTTTTTCAAACGAAGGATAAGCTTGAAATTCTATAGAAGTACCAAATTTAAACCTACCCGGTATCTAATTTAATAATATCACCCCAATAGTCGGACTACTTCGAAAAACCTTGTATACACAAAATATAGTCAATAAAAATTTTAATTTTACCACTAATTTAATTTTAATTAAAGGGATTAAATCCCCTTTGTTCGTCGCAGCAAATTTAAGGAAAATCCAAATTTGGAAAGATCACAAATTAATTCAGTAGCACTTAATTACCCCGCCAAATTTAAATAACCTTATAAACGGCACGGAAAAGCAGTCGAGTCGGCCGTTCATAACCTCGTGTATGGAAAAATCCTTACTGACTTTTCTAACAGATGTAGCCTGCATTAGATCGAAATACCACGTTTTATATTTTTTTTTCAAAAGCATAAATTTTAACAATTTATTATGTTACTGATTTTATATTGCTGTGAGCGTTTGTTTTTCCATTAATTTTATGAAGAGGTATTAAAATATTTAAAACAATTTAACTTCAGAATTATTGTGACGGTTTTACAATGTAATTATTTCGATGCTTACAATTAATTAATTACCTCATTGTCTTATTTACTGTCAAGTCTTTAATGCAGTTCTTTTTTCTGTATGAAATTTTAAAATCGGTGCATATTAAAGAACATTATGGTAGAAAGATTTTTCTGGCGTTCATAAATCATTAATTAAGTACGCCTCTTTTTTCTAACGTTAGCTCCATGTCTTTCTTTATTTACTTAGACATTAAGGGAGTATCAAAATTCTTAAGAATATTTAAAATTTTAGTAATTTTGAGAAAATTATAAGAAATAATTTTTTCGTGAATCAAAATTGAATAATTTTTATATATATATATATATATAATCGATGTCCCCTTTTACCAATTGGTGTCGGGTGAATAATTTATTATACGAATAAATTTCTAGTGCGCCTGACCATTTATTTAGCTAGTAGTGGTGATTCTAAATCTGTCAGAAAATTTGATTTCGAGGTTGATTTGGGAAAGATATAAGGGATTGTTTTTTCGGGGGTATAAAATTTTATAATTTGTTATGCCACTGTCTTTCTGGCGCTAGCTCTGTGCATGTGTACATTTATTTAGATATTAGTGGAGAATCGAAATCTGTCGTATAATTGTATTATATAACTTTATATTAGTTATTGTCTGAATAAAGATATACTGAGTGTCTGGTATAAGGGGCGAACATAGGAATTTAACATGTAAAATTAAATATGTGTAATTTTTATCTCCCCTATTCATTTCAAAGAAATATCCCAAAGAAATATTTTTTACAGTATTAAAAACTATATTAAATGTATTCATTTAATTTGTAACAGAATCCATATTATCGAAATGTTTCCAAAGAAAATTAAATTATGAAAAATAATTATAATGCATGCTTGTCGTTTAGGATAAATCATAATAACACGTAATTAGTGGAAGAAAGATAATTTATTCATTATCATGATTACTTATAGTGGTGTCAGATTACAAACAGTTGGTATCAATGGGAAATGTTAGAACAAGTACTCAAAAAGTTCTCCATTCTGGTGTAAACAATAACCCAATCTATTATAAAATACCTGCCTTACATTAGCCAACTGCCTATATTTAATTAATCTGCACTCCACAAAAATTGCTTCCCGCAAAGATTTAATATTTGGAAGGCGTCTTTTTATAAACTTTGTTTTTCAGGTGACCCTATAAAAATAAATCGCATGGTGTTAAATCAGGAGATCTTGGTGGCCAATTGATAGTACCACCGCGACCAATCCAACAATAGGGAAAATTAGAATTTAAATATTCTCTTACATTTAAACCATAATGGGCCGGACATCATCCATCATGCTAATACATCTCCTGATTTCCACCTGAAACTTCTTCTAACGCAGAGCCAACCTGGTCAATTAAAAGGTCTAAATAAGAATTCGAATTTAAATTTCCATAAATTTCAAATGGCCCAATAATATTATTCTTAAAAATACCAGCCCAAATATTTATTTTATTTTATGCGGGACCTGGGTTATAGTACATAAAGGAACGCATAAGTCCAGATCTCTGGTCGACCAGCCAACACGCTTACACTAAGGGCAGATCAGTAGATACAGCGCTACACGCCCTTTTAAGTCAGGTTGAAAACTCCATGTGTAGGAAAGAGTTCACGTTGGCGGTATTCCTGGATATTGAAGGAGCCTTCAACTTTGTGCAGCCAGGAGCGATTTTGGCAGCCCTGGAAGATCTACTCTTGGACGAGTCGATATGCCTCTTCATAGAGGAGCTGCTAACAGAGAGACGCATTGTCTCCGAACTAGGTGGCTCATACTCAAAAAGAATGGTCAGTAGAGGCACACCCCAAGGAGGCGTCCTCTCGCCTTGCTATGGAAAATAGTAATGAATAAGCTACTGAAAGGACTAGAGTCTATGGGGTGTAAAACAATTGCCTATGCCGATGATGTGACCCTCGCAATCTCTGGCAAGTACTTAGGCATCCTATCTGAACTCATGGAGCGGGTTACCCGCTGGTGTGAGGAATGCGGATTGGGGGTAAATCCCCTCAAAACTGAGCTTGTACTCTTCACCAGGAAATATAGGATACCAAGCTTCAAAGCTCCTATCCTAAATGGTATAAGTCTGGTGGTAAAAGAGCAAGCCAAATATCTGGGCATCTTAGTTGATGAAAAGCTAAGCTGGAAGCCCAATACTCAGGAGCGAGTACGGAAAGCGTTAGTCGTGCTGTACTCGTGTAAAAGAGCAGTGAACAAGAACTGGGGACTAAAACCAAGCGTTGTTCACTGGATGTATACGACCGTGGTAAGACCCATTCTGTTCTACGGAGCTGCAGTATGGTTTCTTGATAAGAAAATTCACTAGGCTGCACTAGGCAAGGTACAGAGATCAGCAGAACTGCTCATAACGGGCGCGGTAAGATCTACTCCCTCCAAAGCGCTGGATATAGTGTTAAATATAGCTCCTGTTGACCTTTACTGCAAGAACGTTGCAGCTGCTACGGCGATTAGAATCAACTCGGTCGGGAAATGGAATATTAGCAAACAGGGTCATGGAAAGATACTGAACGAGCTTGTCGATATCCCGCTGAAGACTGATAGCTGTATCCCAGAACTAGTCTTTGGAAATAGGTTCTCTATCTCCATTCCTGACAAAACGTGGAGTGGGTGGAGGGCAAGATTGTCCGGGGAAATGACGTCTGGCTTTTTACGGATGGTTCCAAGTCTGAAAGCGGAGTAGGAGGTGGAATATTCTGTCAGGAGTTCAACCTAAGAAAATCCTTTCGACATCCGAACCACTGCAGTATCCTACAGGCGGAAATCATGGCCATCTGGGTAGCAGCGGACTGGATATGTAAAACCGATTCTCAGGTTAACCATATCAGGTTCATCACAGATAGTCGGGCCGCCATTGGTGCTTTGAGCCGTCCCTACTGTACCTCGAAGGTGGTTAGGGATTGCAAAAATTTGCTAAACAAGCTAGCGAATAGCTGCGACGTGGGACTCATTTGGGTGCCGAGCCACAGTGACATAAGGGGAAACTCAATTGCCGACAGCCTCGCAAGGAAGGAGGCAAGAGTGAGGAACCCATCAATCGAACTCTTCGCCGATATCCCCCTTGCGGAATGCAAGAGATTACTGAGGGACCAAATGATGTCTTTGGTCAACCTAAGATGGAGGGAAGAGGACACCTGTCACACAACAAGGCATAGAAAATAGTAAAAGATTGATTGCTCTAAGCAAAATCGACATTAGGAAGACAGTGGGTATCATAACGGGACACTGTCTTCTAGGCAGACATGCACACAAGATGGGTCTCAAATTCAATGATTTTTGCAGAGAATGCCTGGATGAGGAGGAGGAAGAAACAGTACTCCACTATCTAGGACAATGTCCTGCTCTTGAGGGGAAAAGAATTAAGTACCTCGGTCTGCACTATGTAAATGAGTTGGCAGATCTTTCATCTATTAGGGTGAACGACCTGATCAGGTTCATAAGGTGCTCAAATTTGATTGTATAGAAGGAAGGACCTACATCTCTATGGTATCACAATGAGCCCTATGGGTCTAAGTGAACAGTCTTTGGGCTGTTGCCATTGTAACCTACCTACCTACCTGGGTTATAGTTATTAAGCATATCAGTAGAGGATATTAGCGGGTACGGGGCCAGGAAGTGCTCCCGAGGTCATCCTGCGGTTTTGAGATAAGGGGACCGGAAGTTGATAAGATAAGGACTTCCGGTGTAGATAAGGGGGGGCCAGATGCAGATTGTGGTTTCCGGCGGATGTAGATAAGATAAGGTGATAAGAAATAACGGTTTCCTGTGCAACAGGATGTTGATAAGGCGTTTCCTGTGTAACAGGATGTAGATAAGACATTTGATTTCTAGGAATTTTGATAAGATAAGGCGTAACGGATTTTGTATGGATAAGTGTGATGCAAGATTCAGTGTTGCCAACCCAAATATTGAGTTTGTGCACTTTTGACAGGAAGTCCCATATAAGCTAATGAGTTAGAGTGAGATTCGGAAGTGAATGAAAGAGTGAGATGCAAAATTCAGTGTTGCCAACCCAAATGTTGAATGATGTCATCGTATTCCAGAAATAGATAAGAAAACTCTAAGCAAGTTTAGACCTGTCTAATTGTCGAGTGAAATGGCGGGAAATTTAAAAAATAATTACCAGAAATTAAATAATTATGTTAAATATGTGTGACGAATGAGCGGTGTTGATAAGGATAGCGGAAATGTTTGTGAGATAACGAAAAGCGCTAATCATAATAAATATTTATTTTCTATAACCTTTACATAAAGTACAAATTGTATAAATGATAATAAATATAATAACAAAAATTATCGCGCAAAATGGAATCCAAAATTGATTCGTAAATTGATCCAATTCATCCAGCGTAGCCGTGGAATTAAACGCCTGATTCCGAGGTGTTATAATCATTTTATTTCCTTAATATAAATACACATGCGACAGCGATACTTTGGTGCGGGTGGTCCGTCAATTTGATTTTCCCCCAAATTGTAATGTTTGAAACATGGCAGCCTCTCTTCAGCACCTTGCTGATATTCCAACGGTAAAGAATCCCAAATTTTCAAAAGTTCAATACCCTCTAGCTGATTTAGTAGATAAGTTGGTAATAATTTCACTTGATTTGGGTTTAGACGTTTTTCAAAAAATGCCTCTACTGCTTTATCAACTTTAGTCTGCATCTTATGACGCTTAATAAGAAACTGATTTTAATTATATGTTTTTAAGTTTAATATATAAAAGGAATTTCTGGTGGGGGTTAATAAAAGAGATAATTTGATAATTATAATTTATTTTCATTACCTCAAAATCCAAACACATTTTATTAAAATACATATGTAAGCATTCCATCATTAAATAAGCATTTTGAACATTTTTGTATGAAGATATTAGTGTCAATACATTCATATACAAATCGCCAGACATATTTAAACATGCTGATAAAATTGAATTATAAAACGAATAAAATTCCAACGCTTTCAATTCATTCAACTTGTAATTAACAATTTTTTTCAAGTCTATTAAATTTGCAAATGTTTCTTCCGAAATAATTATACGTAAATTACGCTGCTCGATCCAAATGGTCATAAAGTTGCGATAATCATTCTTAGTAATCTTGTGATCCCCGATGATGGTTGGACTCTGCAGATTTATGATGTTCAATTCCGAAATTTGTATCCATTCTTCCTCGGTTAAAAAGATGCACGAATGGGCACCCCATATTTTTACAATCGGAATAAATCCCAATGCGGGGCTAATGCCTATGCTCACATTCTTCGTCGCAGATTTGTTGAGAACATAAGTTGATTATCCCAAAAGTATTATTTCTTTTTGTAGGGCCAAATCAAATTTGACAATCTCCTTTTCAAGAGGATCTTCATAGACAGCTTCTTGCTTCGCCATTGTAGACAGTTTGACTTGTTTTTAGAGTACTGAGGTATTCGCGGCAGTAACGCTCCTTTTATTAATTTACCCCCACTACCCACTAATAAAATCTACTCCCACCCAAAAACCTCAACAAGTTGAGACTTGTCGCTAAGTAAAAATTAATTTATTTAATAATGATTTAATTCGAAATAATATATCTGTAGGAGAACAATAAATATTAAAGAGATCGGCGCTGTTTTTACTTATACTAACGACAGATTGCAAAAATTCATTAAATGCATAAGTGTTTACCTCATCGAAAAAATACAAAATAATAAAAAAACCTTTTTTTTTAATTCTTTATTTTTATAATACATTTGACTTATCTATCCAACTATTTTGTGATTTATCTAAACCTAACCACTTAACAAATACTTTATTTCCCTTTCTCCTCAACACTTTTTCCACTAGGTAAACGTCCGTATGTTTGGCTTTCTGTAATTCTTGAGCATAGAAAGCACCTTTAATTGGATGTCCAGTACCATCTTCCAAAAGGTATACGGTAGGTTGTGAAATTTTTACGCTTTTTATTTTAAATAATTCAGTACTCCAATTCGGCGTGTATCCCTTATGAAATAAGGCTTTTTGCTTACTAATACGCACGATATCGCCCACATTAAAAATCCTCCTTCCTGCTAATTTGATATGAGAGTAAACGGTGTTTAATAAATACTCCTCCTTATCTCTAGTGACGTCACAAGGTCGCATTCCTGTAGTACTATGCTTCCGCTTATTGTAATCAGCTGTAATTTCGCTTAAAACATCAATCCAGCGATACGTCCCACGTAAACTGAATGTTCGATATAATTTATCTTTTAAAGTCCGTAGAACACGTTCTGCCATTGACGCTTTAATAACACTATAGGTTGAATAATGGTTTATTTCATATTTATCTGTTATTTTTTTAAAATGTGTATTATAAAACTCTTTTCCTTGATCAGTTTGTAAATTTTTCGGCACGTGACCATCCTTTACCAACACTTGTTTAAATGCATCAGCCACACTTAGACCAGATTTATCTTTTAATGGCACAGTCCACAAATATTTTGAAAAACAATCAATCACCACCAAAATTAATTTAAATCCTTTATTTTCTCTTGAATAGAGACCAAATTCAGCTAAATCAGCTTGCCACAATTCGTCCAACCCTTTAATAATTGTTCGTCTTCGAGGAAAGTTTTTTCTTACCGGTTTATGCAACTCATTTACTAAATCACTTTTAATTTTACTCATCTTTGATTTCTCTAGGATCTCGGACAAGTAAATTAAATTCCGGTTGAGATGGTTTCTGCGGAGATGATATACTTGATAAAATCATAGACAATTTTGATCTATCCACATTCAATGATGGGTTATTCTTAACTAATGAATCAAGAAATGCACCCACATAGTTTAATACAAGTTTAAACATTTCAAATTTACTATGAATATCATCAAATTTTAATTGAGTATTATTTGTAATAAGACTTTCAGTTTGTTCTCGAATATTTTTTTGCAACTGAGTAATGTCATCTTTATGATCAGAATAAATAGCATTAACTAGTTGCACAAATTCTTCCCGAAACTTTTCAATTTTCGTATTAAAAGAATCTTTTTGATTACTGATTGATTTTTTAATTTCTTTAAATGTTGTGTCTAATTGAATGATTAGTCCATTTTGAAACACATTATTACCATCTTGAATTTCTCTAATTTCTTCCCGAAACTTTTCATCATTTGCTTTAATAAAATTAAATAATTTAATACTTTCATCACTCATCAATGATTGAGTCTCGTGAATAATCTCACTTTTTAATTTATCGGTATATTTTTTTGTCACACCATCACTATCGTCTACAGGCTCCGACAAGTTTTTTAATTGTTTATTATTAATGTTGAAATGTCCTTCTTGTGTTAAAGTAAATCCATTTCCGGGGGGACCACGAGCACCAGCTAAAGATTTGTTGGAATGACGTCCAAACTTATCAACGGACATTGTGCGAATGATGTGAAATGATGAAATTAATAGATTATATTAGCCTCCCTGAGCTCTTCCTCGATCGACGCAATTTCATTAGCATGTGAATTATTTCCGGCTCGTTGTGAAGCATGCAATAGCCAAAGTCTTTCAATCAATTCATTGGGATCATTCCAATAGGTATATCTATGCTTTTTATTTTCAACAATTAAGTTTGAATCGAAACCATGACCACCTTTAGACTTTTGTGCGCTTGATTCAGATTTTGATCGCTTTTTTTGTGAAGTTGGTAGTAACGGTTTTATAATATTTCTATACTTGTGTGACCGAGTCCCTTGAAGTTGTTGTTCCGGGTCGAAACGTCGATGTAATGAGTTTGTTCTTTTAAGAATGCCTACATAATTTTTTCGATCATCTTCTGTGTATGCATAAGGATCTTTTCTAAATAATAATTCATACAAACCAGAAGTACCTTTGTATCTAAGACCATCAATTATTAAATCATTTTCATCTAAATCAATTACTGTGTTACCAATTTTTAATTTAGCATCATCATTATTAAATTTAATACCATGAATGGGATCAAAATCATCTCCACCTTCAATTAATAATTTTTCAATATATTGCCTCGGTAGTGGTGCAAACTGTTCCAAATATTCGTTAAGTACTGTTGGATCAGGCGGAGAAATTATTGATAGATTTTCGGTGGGTTCGTGTGTAAAAACATCTCCATCATCTATGAATTCCAACCTCTTAGGTTTAAAGGGTGATGAATGAGCAAACTGAATTCCCTCCTCTTTGATTCTCTTATTTTCTTGCTTAATTTCTTGATTTTCTTGTTTAATTTCTTCATTAGTCTTAATAATTTCTTTGTTGGATTTAACAATTGATTGCAGTGGTTCCGTGATTGGTTGATATATTTTTTTCAATCTCTCATCATCTTCATTACGATTTAATTTTAGCGCCAACACTTTCCTTCTAATAACTCTTTGGGCATTAATTATTTTTCTTTTAACGTCACTCATCTTATAACTCCTTATTATTTAATCATCATTTTTTCTAAATGTGCCTCTTTTTCTAATCAGGCTCTTTTTCCAATCAGCCTCTTTTTTTCTCTTTTTGTGCTCTTTTTCTAAATGAGCCTCTTTTTCTAATCAGGCTCTTTTTCCAATCAGCCTCTTTTTTTCTCTTTTTGTGCTCTTTTTCTAATCAGGCTCTTTTTCCAATCAGCCTCTTTTTTTCTCTTTTTGTGCTCTTTTTCTAAATGAGCCTCTTTTTCTAATCAGGCTCTTTTTCCAATCAGCCTCTTTTTTTCTCTTTTTGTGCTCTTTTTCTAATCAGGCTCTTTTTCCAATCAGCCTCTTTTTTTCTCTTTTTTCCTCTTTTTGTGCTCTTTTTGTAAATGAGCCTCTTTTAATCAGACACTTATTGTAATCAGCCTCTCTTTGATAGTGATAGATCAAAGAGTATCTATTGTTGAAATGGGGGGATGTCTATCTAGTTTATGATTATATACTGATCGAGACCTTTCCGATACCTGCCCTTATCAGAATCTTTATCTATCGTAATGAATCCGTGTTTATCTTTCCAGCACTCTGAACATAAAGATTTAAACTTTTCAAAAGTCATATCAGCGCTCACGTGATCAACGTAGACGTGTTTAAGGTTAAGATCATCTTGTTTGAATAAAATAATAAAATTTGTATTGTCACGTATTAAATGCTTAGGAATGCGAGTATATGTTTGACAGAGATAGAAGGAATCTATATTATTATGTCTACCCATACTAAAATATTCTCGAATTTTATCCTGTTTGTCACAAGCTACATCATCAAAAATAAAAATAGAGTTTTCTTTTGCCTCGCCAGGACTTATAATTTCGGCATTCTCTCTATAAGGAAAGTAGTCCACCTCTGGAATACCGTTAATAAGTTCTTCCAGGTATTGATATTTTGGCTGATAGAGTGACTTTGAGTAAATATAAATGTTTTCAAATTTTAACCCATTTTTGTCTAATAAAAGTGATAACATTAAGTTCGATTTACCGCAGTTTGATGGTCCACAAATTACTGCTCTGATTGAATTAGGTAAAAGGTTACTATGTTTTTTCACATTATTTTTTAGCCCATCGCCGACAATATTATCCAAATTAATGACTGGAATTGATTCTTTCTGTTTGACCACCCTCATCGTACTGTAATTAATTTCAAGTTGTTGCATTATATATACTGGTGTAACATTTATCAACTCTCAAATGATTGTATACCACGGAAGAGGAACCATCAATTCAGTAATCAATAAGCTACCATTCGAGGCACATATACCTGGGTATCAATATTGCGGACCTGGTACAAGCTTGGAAAAACGTTTAAAAAGAGGTGACCCCGGTATTAATCCTCTGGATTCAGCTTGCAAAGAGCACGACATTGTTTACTCGCAAAATAAGGGCTTGAGTGAAAGACACAAAGCTGACCAAAAGTTGGAGTGGGCTGCTTGGAATCGAGTTACATCCAAAGACACTAAACTTGGCGAAAAAGCCGCTGCGTGGGCGGTTACCAACGCGATGAAAATGAAGAGAAAGATGGGAATGGGTGTTACACCGCTAAGGAGCGGAGTTGTAATGAAAGCTCGCAAGGCTATAAACAAATTTAAACGAAAAATTGATAAACCTGGAGGCGTAAAAGAAAGCAGCAAACTTGCATTAACTGCTGCAAAGATCGCTATTAAGGAGGCAGGCGGGAAAAAGAAGATCCGAACTCCTAGAATCATACCTATTCCGAAACAAGGTGGCATCCTACCCCTGATTCCTATATTTGCGGGTCTTAGTGCTCTCGGTTCTCTAGCAGGAGGCGCTGCTGGTATTGCTAAAGCCGTAAAGGACGCTAAAGATGCTCAAACAAAACTAGAAGAGGCGCGTCGACACAATAGAAAAATGGAGACCATCGCTTTGGGTAAACAGGGGAAAGGCCTGTATTTAAAACCGTATCGTAAAGGTATGGGGCTATATCTCAAAAAGTCAAAAAACTGTTAAAGTCGCTACCCAACCGCGCCCTAACCACAAGAGATTTGTTGAACGCGACCAAAAATCTTAAACATTTCCGAGGAGTATTTATGCGTGATTCATTGCCAAATAAGCCGTGGAATAGAGAAGCAGGAATAGTTAATCTAGATTCTCGAGATGGATTTGGAACACATTGGGTAGCCTATAAGAAAACAGGCAATTTTGTTAAATACTTTGATAGTTTCGGAAATCTTCCGCCACCTATAGAAGTAATTAAATATTTTAAAAGTTGTAAAATTAGATATAATCACGATCAATATCAGAACTATAATACGTACAACTGCGGACACTTGTGTTTGGAATTTTTATATAAATAAAGAAGAATTATCTGAAAATTGTTAGTCATGTCTCAGACCTTCACCTTGCAAGGTACAAGTAGTGTGCTCTCGACAAACTATTATCCACCCATTGAACTAGACACTAATCGACAGTATTGTTTGGGATTAATTGGGTTGCATATATATAATTCAATTCCAAATATTGAAAAGGGGATTAATGATAAATTTATTTGTGGTGGAAAAATAATAAACATTCCCACCGGATCATATGAGGTTACTGACATTGAAAAATTTCTACAGAAACAGCTGTTGGGCGATAGTGTGAATCCAAACGAGGAAGTTGATAAACTCTTATCGCTCAAACCTAATAATAATACTTTACAGTGCGAATTAAAAAGTAAATTCGATATTGATTTCTCTGTGAATAAAGGAACCGTTGGTAAATTACTCGGATTTTCTGGAAACAAAATTCTCAAGGCGGGAATCTTACACACATCTGATTTACCTGTACAAATAATTAAAGTTGATTCAATAAGAATTGAGTGTAACATTACATCCGGGGCATATTACGACGGTAAATTATCACACACATTATTTGAATTTAGTCCCTCGGTTGATCCTGGCTTTGCAATTAATATAGAACCAAAAAATATTTTATATCTGCCGGTAAACACCAGAGATAGAATCGATAATATAACACTGAGAATTATTGATCAAGAAGGTGATTTGGTAAATTTTAGAGTGGAGAATATCTTGGTTAGACTTGAATTAAAAACATGGGGATAGTTTTCAACAAAAAGGATAAGATAACTCGAAACACCTTCACTTTAAATTCATCACTCAACCAGATAACACGTATTAATTTCGCTAGATTAACTTCTCTCGGTTATAAAATAAAACATCATGGAAAACATTTTTGAAAAGGTGCAATTTGATGATCGAATCAGTAAATATCAACACCATACATATCAACCCAGAACAACACATTTTGAAAATAATGATGAAATTCGAATTACTATCCAAAATCAAGACATTTACACCTGCCCCGGAAACAGCTAAATCGGTTTATTATAAACAACCCGCAAACGATCTAATTGAATCGCGACTAAGTTTTCGGTAAAAACGGAACAACACTTGAAATTTAACTTTGCTATTAAACTCTCAGCACCGCGACGTTTTCCAATATCATTCCAATGATTCACCAGTTTAACATCTACACGCTTATCTACATTTTCCATCGTCTTGCCAAAAACGGAATTATTCATCAACTTGAAAAAATCTTTTTCAAATTCGTTTTTGGCTTGTTGACGCATACTGGTATTTAAATCAATATACCTCTTTAGCCAAGCAGATTGTTTGAATGAAATTACGCGGTGAATTTTAATTAATTTTAACCCGTTACTTAATGCTTGTTTAAGGTTACGGTAATGAATAATATATTTGGTTTTATTATTTAAATTTGGTATTAATTTTTTGTCGTTAAATTTTGAAGTGGGAGGAACAATGTTTTCTACTAAAAAAGGTAGATCATTGTGAAGATTGTGGATATTTTCAGGGTATTCAATGTCCACCTCTAAAAAATATCCAATTGGTGAATCATCACAGATACTAGTAACATTAAAATTTTCAATTTCGGACGCGCTTAACCATTTAAAGTCCCCATATGGTAAGGATTGAGACATTGCCCACACATACAAATTATTAGCGTCCCAGTACGTCAAGTAAGTTGATGGTTTCGTTTTGTCAAAGTCTGGCATGTACTTGTTATTTGCTTTAGCATGTCGGAGTGAGCATTGACTTATACCGCCTCTTATACCTTTACGGATAAAGTGGTGCATGTCAAAGTCTGTCAGTAATTCTAATTTAATGTCAGTCAATTTCAGCATGGCATCCCACGACAATCCGGGGGCCGTATAATAATGAGCCGGATCCAAATTATATGCTTTTAAACTAATGTCGCGAAAATTTTCAAAAATATCGGTTAAAAGTAATACGTCTGTTTTTAAATATAAGTCTGAATACTCTCGTAAATTTTGGCAATTAAATTGATTCCATACACTACACGCATGTTCATATTCAGTACTTGAAATATGTGTATTAGTAAGGGAATTGAAAAATGATTCCTTTGACGGTAATTTTCTTTCTATTAATTTTGAAAAATTATCCATATACTGGTATGGAAAGACATCTTTCTTTGTTACTAAATCAAAGTATTCATCATCGGGGAAATGTTTGCGAACAGTATTTAATTGATCCACGTTTAAATTTCTAGCTAGTTTTTCTAAACTTGATGCCATAAATCTAAATGAGTCTAAAAATCTTAATTTAAAATAAATATCGCGATCAATTCCGCGCTTATCTGTATATTGATCTACTTTAATTGATTTAGAAAATGAAATGTATTTTTCTTTATTCTGAGGAATAACATCAATCTTGTCTGAATCTAAACCGAACTCTTTAATAAATAAATGTGAATCATACCCGCTTAAATTTTAGAAAAATATTGGCAAACATTTCGGGATTTTATAATTTAAATTGCATCTGGAGTGGGCGGCTCCTACAAATTTCCCTGTTAAATGACAGTGATCGGCTACCTTATCACAAACCTGAATTTTATTTTCGCAAATATGACACTCTGCAGCAGAATCAAATAAATACTGCTCACCCGGACTTAATTTGGACATTGGAACTATTGGCTTCAAATAATTTTCATAAATCGATTTAGCGTCAGCGCTTAATTTTTCCATGAAAACCTTAGGGCAGTCCAAACCAGTATATGTCACAAACTTGTCTAAATTTGAATTGAAACTACATTTAATATAATACGCGAAACTATACGGAGTATGAACATGTTTAGAGTACTTATATGAACTGTTTGGATCCGGCTGACATGTTTGAATCGGGATGAGAAGGGATTCGAAATCTGCATAAACTGCGAAAGGTACCCGCATTTTACATGAAAAATTACTAAAACTCAATATATTACCGGGCACTAAATCGCCATTTTTACTTTTTATTAAATCGCTGGTGGGCATGATTGTATAGACTTTATTACAGTCGTGCTGAGAATGATTATGCAAGGCGACTTCTGTGGAGAAGAAAGTCAAACACCCGTCACACAAATAATTCTTAGATTTATGGGTGGATACTTGGGATGCTATTAGCCTGGATAAATGCTTTATCCAGACATAATGACCCTTTTCCCCATCTTCAACGTAAAGCAGGTTAACATGTCGTGCTTGTTTACATTTTGAGAAATAAATCGGCCCTACCACCTCGTGCACACGTTTATCCGCGTCAAACTCTAGCCCATACACATTAATACTGATATTGTTCAACATTTCAAATTTGGGGATTTCTTTTAATTTTAATGGCAGCTCCATACCTGTTAAATTCAACACGGTGTTGTAATGCGGGTAAGAAGAAGTACGATGTGGATGTTGTCCATGGCCAGCTGGATGTAGTGCTGACGTCACTGCCCAAGCGAAGCAGGCCTCGTCCTCGTTTCGCACATTAATACACGCTTGCTTTTTCTTAATTGCTGGGGGTAGGTCCACATATGATGAGCCTCGGATGGGGGTGTATTTGTTGATATTCACCTCAAGGTGGGACACCTTTAAGAGGGCCCATCCGCTGTCTCGCTCCTGTAAGCGAAATTATCACTTATTTTCTGATTTTGTAATAGTTTTTATAAGACTTACCTGGAATTCTTCACTTTTTGTTTGGACCACACTACACAACTTCTTGTACACTTCCACCAAGTCGTCGGTTAGGGTTACTACCACGAAACGGGTGTTGAAGGATTTCAGCTCTGGCTGCACATCATCTCCGGGTTTGGTGTATAGTCCAAATAACTCGATGCTCACTTTTTGAGGGGAGTGCATATGTCGATTGACCAACCGTACAAACCTCTCTTGACAATCCTCCAAGAATTTCGGGATATCGAGGGTATTATTAGATCGGATGGCATAGCTTGAAATACGGTTTCGGAAAGCAGTGGTAATTCTTTTAATCCCTTCTTCGTCGTACTGGGTGACATTGTTAAGATGCTTCTGGGATCTTAGATGTCCTGCAAGAAGTTGAGGAGTTCCAAACACCTCTTGACACACGTCGCACCGAATCTTCTTCATAGGGGGTGCTCCAGCTGGGGGATCATCGGCAACCCGCTTAACACCGCTGGAAGGCTCTTGGGTGTGGTACTTCTTGACATGTTTTGCCAAGTTGCGATTAAGAGAAAACGTAGATTTGCAGAACGCGCACGAGAACATGTTGCTTTGAATTACAAATTTCAACTGGAGAATAATTTAATTCAGCAACCTTTTTATGATTAGCACTTTTCGTTATCTCACAAACATTTCCGCTATCCTTATCAACACCGCTCATTCGTCACACACATTTCACATAATTATTTAATTTCTGGTAATTATTTTTTAAATTAGACAGGTCTAAACTTGCTTAGAGTTTTCTTATCTATTTCTGGAATACGATGACATCATTCAACATTTGGGTTGGCAACACTGAATTTTGCATCTCACTCTTTCATTCACTTCCGAATCTCACTCTAACTCATTAGCTTATATGGGACTTCCTGTCAAAAGTGCACAAACTCAATATTTGGGTTGGCAACACTGAATCTTGCATCACACTTATCCATACAAAATCCGTTACGCCTTATCTTATCAAAATTCCTAGAAATCAAATGTCTTATCTACATCCTGTTACACAGGAAACGCCTTATCAACATCCTGTTGCACAGGAAACCGTTATTTCTTGATACCTTATCTTATCTACATCCGCCGGAAACCACAATCTGCATCTGGCCCCCCCTTATCTACACCGGAAGTCCTTATCTTATCAACTTCCGGTCCCCTTATCTCAAAACCGCAGGATGACCTCGGGAGCACTTCCTGGCCGCGTACCCGCTAATATCCTCTACTCATATCCGTGGATTTTTCTGGGAACAGTAACGCGTGTTCTGTGTGTTGGGGTCGTCATTAAGTGTGAACGTGCATTCATCAGAGAGACAGCAAAAACTTTCGGTCTGTTTTTGATCAATCCTGCATTATTTCACAGAATACACGTCTGCTTTCTTCCACCACTAGTAGTAGTATCTCCTGATGACATTGATGTTTGTAGGGATTATATCCATACTTCTTCAGAATCTTATGTACAGTGAATTTAGACATGTTGGACATACGAGCAATACATCGTATGCTAGTTGTTGGTTCAGCATTTATAAAACCCAAAACTCTTTCTTCCAATTCATCGTTCCGTTTTTTGTTCCATTTGCTGTATTTTAAATTTTTTGACAAATTTGGTAATTGTCGATACAGATGGAATTGGTCGATTGTTAAATTTAATTGAAAGTAAATCATGAACTCTGCGTAAACTGGCGCCACTGTAAAATGTTTTTATAATGAATACCCTCTCTTCATTGGAATAACTAAGATTATTATTCATAACAATTATAATGCGTGAATTGATATCTGGCTAGCAAAATTATTTTTACTCTAACATGACATTTGTTAAACTCATGGCAAGGGTTTTTATTAAATGGTACATTGTTCAACTTATTTTTATTATTTTTGAGATGGATTCTGGTATAAACTTAAATTAAATGGATACATTTACTACAGTTTTTAATACTCTAAAAAATAATCTTTCACTATTTTTCTAAAATTAATAGAGGAGCTATCAATTACACAAATTTAATTTTACATGTTAAATTCCTATGTTTGCCCCTTATTCCAGATACTCGATATATACATATATATATATCAACTTGTTTATCTGAGTGAGTAAGGACAATGTGATTTATTATAGCATTGACAAAACGAATTATTATAAAATTGATAACTAATAATTATATTTGGTTTACGTTTAGACCTAGAAAATTTTAAGTTTGAATGTTTTGTCTAAATTTCACTGATTAGCTATATCAATTTCTATGTTTAATTGCCCTAGGAAAATTCAATGTAATATTTGTAAAGTTCTATTTTTGCCAATCCGGGCCAATTGTAAATTCATTTAAATCTTTTAAACCATATCTCGAACGATTCATTAATGTTATTGTGTCCACATTTAATTCCCCATCAACAGGTAGGGTATAATATTCTTGAAATAAAAATATGTCTTCCAAAAATCCAAACTAATGCAAGTATTTAGCAATAACTGATTCCAAGGACGATGATAAACTAACAAAAACTCTCATCATCAAACATATTAATATGATGTGTAGTTTTAAAATAATATAAAAACCTTTTCTTAATTCTTTATTTTTATAAAACATTATTTTTGTCTATCCAACTATTTTGCGATTTATCTAAACCTAACCACTTGACAAATATTTTATTTCCCTTTCTCCTCAACACTTTTTTTTTGAAGTTCTTCAGCATAGAAAGCACCTTTAATTGAATGTCCAGTAGGTAAACAATGGGTTGTGAAATTTTTATGCTTTTTATTTTAAATAATTCAGTACTCCAATTTAGTGTGTATCCCTTATCAAATAAGACTTCTTGCTTACTAATACGAACGAAATCGCCCCCTCCTTCCTGCTAATTTGATATGAGAATAAAACGTGTTTAATAAATACTCCTCCTAATCTTCAGTGACGTCACAATGGCTGTAGTACTATGCTTCCGCTAATTGTAATCAGCCGTAATTTCGCTTAAAACATCAATCCAGCGATACGTCCCACGTAAACTGAATGTTCGATATAATTTATCTTTTAAAGTCCGTAGAACACGTACTGCTATTGACGCTTTAATAACACTATAGGTTGAATAATGGTTTATATCATATTAATCTGTTTTTTTTATGTGTGTTATAAAACTCATTACCTTGATCAGTTTGTAAATTTTTCGGCATGCGGCCATCCTTTGCCATCACTTGTTTAAATGCATTATCCACATTTATACCAGATTTATCAGTTAATGGTACAGTCCACAAATATTTAGAAAAACAATGAATCACCACCAATATGAATTTAAATATTTTTCTCTTGAACAGAGGCCAAATTCGGTTAAATCAGCTTGCCATAAATCGCCCAGTCCTTTAATAATAGTTGTCTTCCAGGAAATATTTTTCTTATTGGTTTATACAACTCATTTACATCACTTTTAATTTTACTCATCTTTGATTTCCCTAGGATCAACAAGTAAATTAAGTTTTGTCCTATCCACATTCAATGATGGGTTATTCTTAACTAATGAATCTAAAAATGCTCTCACAAATTTAATACAAGTTTAAAAATTTCAAATTTACTATGTTATTCATAGTAAAATCAAATTTAAATTGAGTATAATTTGTAATAAGACTTTCAGTTTGTTCCCGAACGTTTTTTTTTTCAACCGAGTCATGTCTTCATTATGATTAGAATAATTAGCGTTAATTAGTTGTACAAATTCTTTCCAAACCTTTCAATTTTTGTATTTCAAGAATCTTTTTGATTGCTGATTGATTTTTTAATTTCTTTGAATGTTGTATCTGAATGATTAACCCACTTTGAAACACATTATTATCATCTTGAATATCTCTTTTCTTCTCGAAGCTTTTCATCATTTGTTTTAATAAATTAAATAATTTAATACTTTCATCATTTAATTTTTCGGTATATTTTTTGTGACACCATCACCATCGTCTAAAGCATCGGACACGTTTTTTAATTGTTTATTATCAATGTTGAAATGTCATTCCTTTGTTAAAGTAAATCCATTTGCGAGCGAGAGGACCAGCTAAAGATCTGTTGGTATGACGTCCAAACTTATCAACGGACATTGTGAGAATGATATGAAATGATGAAATTAATAGATTATATTAACTTCTCTGAGCTCTTCCTCGATTGATGCAATTTCGTTATCGTGGGAATTATTTCCCGCATGTCGTGAAGCATGCAGTAACTACAACCGTTCAGTCAGTTCCTGCCTCACGTAATTGCAAAGTTGTTAATTATATTGATTAAAATTAATTAAAACGCACCGTCTCCTCTAAGATCCCGATGGAGTTAAAATCAGAGTCGAAAAGATTTTTTGCACAAAATAATTTATCGATATCGCGCATCAAATTCGCGCGACCGCCAGTCCAAAAGACGCCCTCTAATAATAACTTCCATCTATTGTCTATTTCATGACTATATACTGATCGAGACCTTTCAGATACCTGCCCCTAACATAATCTTTATCTGTGTCTATCTTTCCAACACTCTGCACATAACGTTTTAAAAAATGAAAGAATTGGAAAAAGCAGGATGGGCCAAAACGGGACACATTAAAACATATTTTACAAATAAGAAATTTTATGCTTTGATTCCACTAAAATGCTTATTGGGCTTTGCAGAAGATTATCAAAAGCTAATTATAAATGTTGATAATCTTCTGCAAATCCCAATAAGAATTTTAGTGTAGTGTTTTACAGTATCATTACTGATGTTTCACAAATTAAAATTAAACTACATAAAATTGAATGGCGAGTACCACATGTTCAACTAAATGATGAATTTAAACTGCAAATGATTGAGTAAGTGAAAAGTGATTCAAATACTTTAATTCCCTTCCGAATAACTGAAATACATGAATTGCCAGCATTAAAAAAATCTGTAGATGATATTTGGGCTGTATAAATTTCAAGCAGTTTGGAAAAGCCACGAGCTACAATTACATAAAATTGTAGCCTTCCAAAACAACAAAAGAGGTGTGCTAGCGCTGACGCGTCAACATTTGATCACACCAACATTAAACATATTAGAGTTTATCTCAATTCTGAATCTTTTCCATTTGATAACCTACATTTGGATTTTAATCAAGATGATTATTTAACTGCTTACAACATGTACTGTCAGTTTGAACAGAGTTATTACAATCAACCAAGCAGACCACTATTATCATTTATTGAATTTCAAAATTGTACAATTTTTGTGTTTGATGTGTCTAAGCAAAATGAAAGTGTAAATACTGTCTCATTTTGAGTGATTCAGTTGTCCCCGGAAATGGGTGTGAGTAGTAGATTTTAGCCGGTTCTGGACCCTCCGCACGCCGCAGTGGTCCAGCGGTCCAGCCTCCCAGCATCCAGCATCCCCCTCCCACAGATTTATCTCCCGAGATGAGCATCCCCGCCCCTCCCAGCATCCTCCCCCCCACAGATTTATCTCCCGAGATGGGCATCCCCGAGATGAAACATCCCCCGAGATGAGCATCCCCAAGATGAGCATCCCTGAGATGAACACCCGTGAGATGAGCATCCCCGAGATGACCATCCCCGAGATGACCATCCCTAAGATGAGCACCCGTGAGATGGCCATCCCCGAGATGAGCATCCCCGAGATGAGCATCCTTCACAAATACGTCATTCCTATCAACATCCTCCGCAGATGAAAATCTCACAAGGTGATTACTCGTTTGTTATAAAGAGCAATACTTTCTATTTTTGAGAACATTATATACGTCACAAACTACTTAATCGTGAGAAAGGCAATTGTTTCAAGAACAAACATTCACGTTTGAGGTGAAGAGTAATTAGCGATATATGTATGAGAGGACTGAATCACCAATGTATTGGAAAATTTAAACTATTTAATTGCTACAAATGTAATCAATTCAAGAACAAACTTTTCTGTCTAAATAAAATATTTGAATGTGTGAATCTATTAAAAATCTGATGGGTAACAATATCTCATTAATAACACATCGGAAAAATACAATTACTACTTTCATAACACATATATATAATAAGGTAATTAATCTATTACGAGTGTTAAAGGACACATATATTTTTTTTGGAAATAAGTGAAAGTCGAAAGAGGATAAATATCGACGAGTTTTTCGTTTCGTTTTCCATAAGTGATTAGTGTGATTGTTAGAAAGGTAATCGTTTCAAACACATATTTCTATGAAGTATGTTTGAATTGATAGTGGCATTCACTCATTAGTGCATTGGAAAATTTTAAGTAATTAATGATTAGATTAAACTAATGACTATTTAATGATAAAATATATATTTTTGGAAATAAGTTAAAGTCAAAATAGAATAAATATCGACGAGTTTTCGTTTCGTTTCCATTCAATATATAACATCAGTTGTTAATTTATATAAAAAATCTACGTCTCCAGGTAAGTACCATATACAAATTCTAAAATAATATTAGATATTTTAGTGGTTATTATTCTAAATTTTGTATATTCTTATTATTAGCATTAATTCAAAATGGTCACTAATACTTCCAACCACTGCTACATGTCAGAGGAATTCGTTGATCCAATTGAGGAACATCTCAAAAATTTTGATAATGAGGTGAAATCTGGAATGGTTCTTATAGGACAATCTACTTATTCCCTCAACAAATCCAATACGAAGAGTGTGTCCATTGGGATCAGTCCGACTGCAGGATTTATACCTATTATTAAAATTTGGGGGGCCAATTCCTGCATTACCTTTACTACAGATGAGTGGAAACAATTTTCCAGAATTAGACTCCATGAGATATCGGCAGAACAACCATTGATGTTAAATCAGCATAGAATCTCTAGAAGAATCTATCGCAATAACATGACTGTTTGGATTCATCAGAGGGATTTAATCATGATCCTCACCGAAGATACTTTACATACATTATTTAGACTTAAACAACTAATCGACCGCAAATTAGAAATATTGCTAGATTGCGAATTTAAACCATACTATGATAAAATTTTAAGTAAAATTGTTAAAATGTCAGGGGATTTACATATTAATATAAATACATTAATATCAAACAGAATATATCTTGAAAATGGTATGAATTCATATTTAATGATGGAATGTTTACACACATGTTTAAATAAAATAATATATGATATTGAAATATTAAATAATAAATAAAAATAATTGTTTTTATAATGTTTAATTAAATAAAAGACAAAATTTATTATATAAATATATTACAAAATGTTTTTATTTTCTATCCAACTATTATGCGAATCATCATGTCCTAACCATTTAACAAAAATTGTATTTCCTTTTTTTCGTAAAATTTTCTCTACTAAATAAACATCTGGATGTTTCACTAATTGTAGTTCTTCATTATAAAATGCTCCCCGGATGGATCTCCCATTCATATCCTGAAGTAAGTATGATGCTGGATTTGTATTTTGTGTAGTTTTAATTTTAAATAATTCAGCAGACCAATTCGGAGTGTATCCTTTTTCAAATAATGCTTTTTGTTTACTTATTCGAACAACATCTCCAACACCGAAATTACGTTTAGCTGCAATTCGTATAGGCGAATAAACTGTATTAAGCAAATAATTTTCATGTTCTTTAGTAACAGCACAAGGTTTCATCCCAGTGGTTCTATGTCTCCGATTGTTATATTCATTAGTTAAATTACCAAGAACATCTATCCATACATATTTTCCACGAAAACTAAATGTACGATAAATTTTATCTTTCAAAGTTCTAATAACACGTTCAGCCATAGACGCTTTAATTGTAGTATAAGTTGAATAATGATTTATATTATTTTCAACTAGTAGTTTTTTCATTGTTAAGTTGTAAAATTCTTTTCCATTATCAGTTTGTAAATTTCTTGGTACCCGATTATAATTCACAAAAATCTCATTAATTGCATCACTAACACTTCTTGCAGATTTATCTTTTAGAGCTTTTGTCCACAAGTATTTAGAAAAACAATCAATCACCACCAATATAAATCGATATCCCTTATTTTCGTGAGAATAGTATCCAAATTCAGCTAAATCTGCTTGCCATAAGTCATCAATTCCCTTAAGGACAGTACGCCTTCGAGAAAATTTAATCCTCGCCGGTTTATGTAGCTCATTCACAACATCAGCCTTAATTGAACACATATTTTAGTTATACTTTTACATCTACTGCACTTTTGGAAGTAACTTCTATACTTTTATTGATATCTTTTATTAAGCTCAAAATATTTTCAACCATGAATTCAATTTTCCTACTTTCAATTTCAAGGTAGTCAACTCGTTCTGATAAAGTATTCAAATTTTTTTCAACTTTGTCAAATTTATTAATGACAGCATTTTTCAACCTTGTGTTCAAATTTTTAGCATTTGTTTGTACATTATCATAATTCTCACTTAGTATTTTTTTCAGTTCAATATGTACGTTAAGTATAGTATTTTGTAAATCTTTATTAACTTCCAATACTGCACTCTCCATAAATTTCTTAGTGGTTACATCATCTAAATCTTCAGGATCCAATACATGTTTTAATCGCTTATTTTGTATATCATAGTGTCCGTCTAATGTCAATGTAAAACCCAATCCTGGACGTCCTCGGTCACGGATTCCACCTTTATCTCTGAACAAACGTCCGAACTTGTCAACACTCATTATCTTTTTAATTTAAAAACAAATATCCATATATTTTATATAATAATAGAAGCTTCTCGAAGTTCTTCCTCAATGGCGAGTATTTCATTACCAACACTAGCATTACCAGCCTCTCTAGCAGCATGTAATAAATATAACCTATCCACCAACTCCTCAACATTATCCCAATATCGATATTGTACAGGAGTACTTAAGTTAAATTTCATTTTAGAATCAAATCCTAGTCCATCAAAAATTTTTAATTTACTTCTTGTTAATGGTGGTGATTGTTTGTTCGATTGTTTAATTTATTTCTTTTTAATTTTACTAATTTCATCATCACTACTTGAAGATTCTTCTTTACCACTACTTGACTTACTAATTTCAGCCTCATCTAAAGATTCGAGATCTTTTTGTGCTTTCTTTATCATTGATATGTTTTTCCGAACTTCCCGTAACCGATCCACTGTTGAACTCTGAGAATATATTTTAGATGTCATAGGTGTATTTATGGATGATGTCATACTTGGAACTTTTCCTATATTTATTATAGGAGTAAGCATTTGTTTAATAGGTGGGGTTGTTACAGATTGTAATCCAGATTGTTGTGTATTAATAGGTTCTATTTTAGGATGTTGTGTAGTCAAAATTTTAAGTGGGTCAGAGATTGGTTTATAAAATTTCTCCAACAGATCATCATTTTCACTACGATTTAATTTCATTGCGAGTAATTTTCGCCTGATTGTCTTTTTAATAGCAATCAGCTTTTTCTTTGTAAAATCATTCATCATTACAACTAGTTGTATACTACTGTATGTATGTTTTCATAATAACACATTAATATAATTATTTATTTATATATACTATTTGTTAAATTATAACCATAAGACAAAAGTTTTAGTCAATGTTTATATATTGATCTAGTCCTTTTCTATAACGTCCATTGTCTATATCACTATCCTTATCTATTACTATAAACGAATATCTATCCTTCCAACACAGTCCACACATTACTTTAAATTTTTCAAAAGTCATATCACTGCTCACATAATCATTGTATACATGCTTAAGGTTAAGTTCATCTTGTTTAAATAATATAATAAAGTTTGAATTATCACGAATAAGATGTTTTGGTATTCTCGTATAAGTTTGACATAAATAAAATAAATCAACGTGTTTATGTCTTCCCATACTAAAGAATTCTCTAATTTTATCTTGTTTTTCACAAGCAACATCATCGAAGATAAAAATTGAGTGTTCTCTAGCCTCACTAGGATCTATAATATTATCATTTTCTCGATAAGGAAAATAACCTATTTCAGGCATATTTGCCAACACAGTTTCCAAGAACTTACATTTCGGTTGGTAGAGTGATTTAGAATAAACATATACATTTTTAAATCTCAAACCATTTTCCTCAAATAATAATGAAAACATAACATTTGATTTTCCACAATTTGACGGACCACATATAAGTGCTCTAATACTATTAGGTAATAATTCACCATGTTTACTTGTTATAAGACCCTCACCTACCCAGTGATCCAAGTTAACTACTGGGAGTGATTGCTTCTGCTTAATGAACTTCATCATACTAATAATAACATCTTATGATTAACTATATATAATGATGCAACTAATTATATCTTTTAAATGATAATGTATCGTGGTGAGGGTATCATTAACTCTGCTATAAACGCTCTCCCGTTTGAAGTACATATTCCAGGTTATCAGTATTGTGGACCAGGTACAAAATTAGATAAACGATTAAAAAGAGGTGATCCTGGTATAAATCCTCTTGATGTAGCATGTAAACGTCACGATATTAAATATTCACGGAATAATAATTTGAGTGATCGACACACAGCTGATAAAGAGCTGGAAGAAGCTGCTTGGGGTAGAGTAACATCTAGTGATGCAAATTTAGGTGAAAAAAGTGCTGCTTGGATAGTTATGAACACAATGAAGGCTAAGAGAAAGTTAGGTATGGGTCTCGCAAAGACAGCTATGAAAAATGGTGTTGTTTTAAAAGCTAAAAATGCAATAAAAAAATTTAAACGAAAAATTGATAAGACTCATATAATAAAAGAAGGAATTAGAGTTGCTCTAGCTGCTGCAAAAATGGCAGTTAAAGATGCCGGTGGCAAAAGAAAAATTAGATTACCTAGAATAATACCTATCCCGAAGCAGGGTGGTGTTCTCCCTCTAATTCCAATATTTGCAGGTCTTAGTGCATTAGGTTCACTAGCTGGAGGGGTTGCTAGTATTACCAAAGCAGTAAATTCTATAAGTGATGCACGTAAAAAACTATCTGAAGCAGAACGCCATAATAAATCGATGGAAGCAATTACACTTGGTAAACATGGTAACGGGTTATTTTTAAAACCATACCGAAAAGGAATGGGTCTTTTTCTTACACAAAAAAACTCAAAAAACTAAATATGCTACCCAAACGTGCCCTTAATGATGTTGATTTATATAAATATTCAAATAATATAAAATATTTTCGTGTAGTATTTATGAGAGATACGTTGCCTAAGAAACCACACATTAATGAATCAGCGATTGTAAATTTGGATAGTAAATGGGGGCGCGGAACACATTGGGTAGCATATAAAAAGCGAGGAATTAAAGTTAAATATTTTGATAGTTTTGGTGATCTTCCACCACCCCCCGAACTTGTAAGATATTTTGATGGTTGTCTAATCAATTATAATCGTTATCAATACCAAAAATTTAATACTTATAATTGCGGTCATTTATGTTTGATGTTTTTAAATAAATAGAAGTAAATGGATCATATATATATTAGTCATGTCTAAAACGTTTACGTTACAAGATACAAGCAGCACTCTTTCTGCAAACTATTATCCACCTATTGAACTTGATGAAAAGTCATCATACTGTATGGGTTTAATAGGACTTCATACATATAATACCATATCAAATATTGAAAACGATATTAACAAATTTATATATAACACAGGTGAAGAAATTATAATTCCTCCAGGATCATATGAAATCACTGATATAGAAGCTTATTTACAGAGTCAGTTATTATTAAAAGAACCGTATGGTATAGATGCTAGTGACATCATATCAATCAAACCAAATAATAATACTTTAAAGTGTGAAATTAAGTGTAAATATGATATTAATTTGTCACAAGACAATACAATTGGTAAGCTGTTAGGTTTTTCAGGAAATACAATTCTAAGTGCTGGAATTCTACATTGCTCTGATATACCAGTACAAATAATAAAAGTCACCAGTATCCGTGTTGAATGTAATATTATTACAGGCGCATATTACGACAATAAGTTATCACATACTCTATTTGAATTTACTCCAACTGTAGATCCGGGGTACTCAATAAATATAGATCCTAGAAATATTTTATATTTACCGCTCATAAACACCAACTACATTGATAATATAACTCTCAGAATAGTTGATCAGAACGGAAATCTAGTTAATTTTACAGGTGAAAATATATTAATCCGCTTGGAGTTAAAAAAAATTAATTAATAAATAATGGGTATTTGTTTTGGTAATATAAATAGCAGACCAAGCATTATTTCTGTCAGTGGTAGAGAGAGATCCATTAACAAAACATCTAAGATCAAACAAAAATTGAAACTTCTTGGATATAAATTAAAAGTAAATAGTAAGAAAAATGAGTCAACTGGATATATTTAAAAGTGTAGACTTCGATGAATCTATTATAAAAGAACAGTTTCATACATATCAACCTAGGACCACAAATTATGGAAACAGCGATGAGATTCGAATTGTAATCCAACAACAGGATATTTTTACATTACCATGTGACAGCTATATACATATTAGTGGGAATATTGATATACCAGCAGTAGGCCAACCTGCAACTAGAACAGCAATTAATCTCATTCAAAACGCATTTAGTTTCTTGTTTGAAGAAATACGATATGAACTAAATGGGATTGAGGTTGACAAAAATCGAAATGTTGGAATAACCAGCACAATAAAGGGACTTCTATCATTAAAGGAGGATGATCAGAAATCTGCTGAAATTGCTGGATGGAGTGCTACAGGACTACAAAAAATATATTTTAATAATACTAATAAATTTTATGTAATTATTCCTCTCAAGTATTTGCTTGGATACGCTGAAGATTATCGAAAAGTGATTGTTAATGCAAAACAAGAATTAATATTATTGAGATCGAATAATGATGTTAACTGTTATGTTGGGAATGTGGGTGGGTCAATATTTAATATTGATAAAATTGAATGGCGAGTTTCACATATACATGTAAATGATGAAAATAAATTACATATGCTTGAACGAATTAAATCTGATACTCCGATTTTTATACCCTTTCGCAAATGGGAGTTGCATGAACTTCCATCCCTAAGACAAACAGATAATGATATTTGGTCAGTTAAAACGTCAACTAATCTTGAGAAACCGCGTTATGTTATTATTGCTTTTCAAACTGATAAGAAAAATAAACCAAACATGGACTCTTCTGAATTTGATCATTGTAAGATGAAAAATATTAGAGTTCATCTAAATTCTGAATCTTATCCTTATGATGCATTAAATCTTGATATAGAAAATGGTGATTATATTCTCGCATATCACATGTACTGTATGTTTCAACAAAGTTATTACAATCATTCATCTAGTAAACCAATTCTTGATTATAATACATTTAAGAAACGCATGCTTTATGTTTTTGATATATCGAAACAAAGTGAAAGCATTAAATCAGCTACATTTGATTTAAAAATTGAGTTGGAAGCGAGCGAACCATTTAAAAACAACACACGTGCTTATTGTCTCATTCTTTGTGATAACATTGTTGAATATAGACCATTATCAGGAACAGTCAGAAAAATTATTTGAATATGTCAACTTATACAAGACGAATAATTTGTATGGATATTCAAGGATTTTGTACCCCTGATTTCTACCCAAAAGAACTTGCTATTACTTCTACGGGTTATTATGTAGAGCATTATTTATTCAAACCTCAAACGAAGTTTATAAACTTAAGCAGTGAATGTAAAAAACAAGTTAAATGGTTGGAACGTAATCATCATGCTATTCCATATAATAGTGGTAAAGTTTATGTTGCTAATATATCATACATATTAAATCAATCTAGTAATGTAATATACGTTAAAGGAAATCAAAAGGCTGAGTATCTCAGAACGTTCTTAAGCAATGTTATTAATTTAGAATTAGAAAATAAGTGTCCAAGATTTATACCTACCTTGTATAAATGTAATGCTCATAAAAACAATTTTAGTGTCTGTAGCATTAGGAATGTTGAAGAATTATATAATTATGTTTGTAATCGAAATATGTACATATAAATTTATTAAATAAAAATCTAATGTTTAATATCAGTTGTTTATTTTTTTACATACATACATACATACAATATATTAAAATAAAATATTTATATACAATAATTTCATCGTGTCGACTTTGATTTTATTTATTTATTCATATAATATTAAAATATAGTATAGAATAAATCCATACGTATAGTGTTTATATGTAACAGGATGTAAAATATAAATAAAATATATTACTATAAAATACTTAAAAGAAAAGACTAAGACTAAAAAGAACTAATAAAATACATAAATTAAAGTAAAAATCACAATTAGTAAAGAAAAACATGAATAAAATATTTGAGAATAAAAAAAATAATAAATAAAGATGTATATATGCAGTTGAAAGACTTATAATTAAAATTGAAAATTATCTGGTGGAATTTTGAAATGTCAGAATAGACAGTGTGTTTAAATGTTTTAAATATATTTTGTTTCTTATATATTTTAATTGAATCAAATAATGCACGCTTGAAATCACTACCTGAAACTTCATTTGCAACAACATATTTTTTTATACCTTTAACCTTTTTAGTCCACTTGTTATTTACGCAGTTCGCATACATTTTAGCTCTTAGGCCAATAAACTCAGTCATTATTTCACCACAATTTTCATCTTTCATCAACCCTAAGACTGCTTTATTCTGCAAAGGTATGTCATATGAATTATTTAATGAAAAATTGGATGTATCAAATTTATCTAAGTGCATTCTCATATCCTGGTAAATATCATTAGTATTTACGAGAAATGTTAAACTGTCAGTGTCCATATAACACAGTGTCACATTTTCTCCATATAGAGGTTTCAAAAAGTCATAATAAAATTTATACATTAATAATTTTGATAAATCTAAGACTGAAAAACCAATATATATTGGTTAGTCATATGTTACTTTTAGACGTTCTAGCTGAATAGCCGCAAGATTCTCATTAAATACTGTGGCAGACTTAAAATTTAATTTCGCAATTAAACTTTGAGCACCACATCTCTTTCCAATATCATCCCAATGCGTTACCAATTTGATATCAACTCTCTTATCAACATTCTCCATAGTTTTTCCAAAAACTGAATTATTCATTAATTTAAAAAAGTCTTTTTCAAAATCGTTCTTGGCAGCTTGTCGCATTATTGTGTTCAGGTCAATATATTTTTTAAGAAAATTTGATTGTTTAAAAGTTATTCCCCTGTGTATTTTTATTAATTTTAAGCCATGTGCCAAGACTTGTTTCAAATTTCTATAATAGAGAATGTATTTGAATTTATTGTTCAATGATGGTATCAATTTGGAATTTTTGAATGATGAAGTGGGTGGAATAATGTTTTCTGCTAAAAACGGTAAGTCGTTGTGTATTTCATGCAAATGTTGCGGATATTCTAAATCAACCTCAAAAAAGTATCCCACTGGTGAGTCATCCGCAAGATCAATGATATTTAAATTATTGATTTCATTATCAGCTAACCACCGAAAACCCCCATATGGTAAAAATTGTGACATTGCCCAACCATACAAATTATTTGCATCCCAGTATGATAAATAAGATGATGATTTATTGTTATCATAATTATCCATATACTTGTTATTAGCCGTAGCACATCGAAGTGAACACTGACAAATTCCACCTCTAATACCCCGTTTAATAAAATGATGCATATCAACATCAGTCAACAACTCTAATTCAATTTTTGTATGTTTTAACATAGCATCCCAAATTAGACCAGGTGCTGTGTAATATTGAGCCGGGTCCAGCCCATATGTTTTTATACACACTGATCGGAATGACTCGAAAATATCGGTTAATAAAAGTACATCTGTTATCAGATATAAATCGGAATAATCCCCCAGATTTTTGCAATTAAAATGACTCCACACATTATGTGCATGTATATAATCTTCATCTTTAACATCGCTGTTCGTCAAGGAGTTAAAAAATGATTTTTTTGTGGGTAATTCCATTTCTTGGAGTCGCTCAAATGAATCTATATATTGGTATGGGAAAACGCCCTTTCTCATTAATAATTTAGATTCCTCATCACTTTTACAGAATTTTTTTATTTCTATAAATTGATTAACATCTAAATTGTTTGCTAATTTGTCTAAAGAACTGGCCATGAATTTAAAACTATCAATGAATCTAATATTGAAAAAGCGATTTTGTTTTACACCTTTTTTATTAATATATTCATCCACCTTTATAGATTTAGTGAAAGAAATGTATTTTTCTTTATTTTGTGGAATTACAGTAATTTCATCATTATTTTGAGAAAGTTCTTTAATAAAAAGATGTGAGTCATACCCACTCAAGTTATGAAAGAAAACTGGGATGAATTTTGGTGTTTTATAATTTAGATTACAATTCGAATGAGCGGCCCCAATAAAATCTCCAGTCAAATGACAATGGTCTGCAACTTTTTCAGCAGGTAGTAACTCCTCTTCACAGATATTTCATTGGTTAGCAATATTGAATGATAATTGTTGTTGGACTGATAATTGATTCATTGGAATTAACGATTTAAAATGATTGTTATAAATATTATGAACGTCAGCAGTGATACGATCCACAAACACTTTTGCAGAATCTTCCCCGGTGTAAAGCTCTACTTTATCAAAAACATTGTTAAAAGAACATTTAACTTTATATGCAAAACTGTAGGGTACATGTTCGTGCGTCACGTTTGTAAATGATGTTTCACCACTAGGTTCAGTTGTTTGCAATCGTTTTAAAACGCATTCAAAGTCTGCATAAATAACAAATGGAACTTTGATTTTATTATCGTAATTTTGAAACTTAGTAATGTTTCTTGGAGACAGGACACCATTTTTACATTTTTTCAGTTCCGTAGTTGGCATAATTGTGTACACATGATTACAATCATTTTGTGAATGTGTAATTAGGGCCTCTTCGGATTTGAAAAATGTCAGACATCCATCGCATAAATGTGTTTTATGTTCATTCGTTCCAATTTGAGAGGAAACTAATCTGGATATATTTTTTATTATTACGTAATGGGACTTTGTGTCACTTTCAATTAATAATAAATTTATATGTGTGTTCCGTTTATTTTTTGTGAAGTGAATTGGTCCAACTACATTATATTTATTATTAATCGAGCAATATTCTAACCCGTACACATTTATGCTGATGCTGTTTAAATTTTCAATTTTAGCTAAATCTTTCAACTTACATGGAAATTGTATATCTCCTGTATTCACAACAGTAGAATAATGTGGATACTGTGTGATGCGGTCTTGGTGACTGTTCGATGGATGGAGAGCAGCAGTTATACACCAGGCCAAACACATTTCATCATTATTCTTAATGTTGATGCATGCCTTTTTTGATTTTATTTGCTCTAAATAAATATAATTTTATTCAATTAATTCATAATTCTTTAAATATTTAATTATTAATTACCTGGTAAATCAATATAACTAGATCCACGTATGGGAACAAATTTGGAAATTGTGATCATCATATATGCCACTGCATTAAATGTCCAACCACTTCCAGTTTCCTGTAATATTAAAAAGAATAATAAATAATGTATATATTATATTAAAACTATACTAATTTATTACCTGAAATTCCTCACTTTTAGTCTTTATTGTGTTTGAGATACCATCATAAATTGAGCTTATGTTTGTCGTTGTATATATGATTTCATTTTTCGTATTAAATGATTTCAAATCTAAATCTTCACCTCCTTTGTAATATACAAATAATTCACAATTGAATTTTAAATTAATAAAACTCTTCAACTTAATATGTAATAAACTAATAATTTTAGATTTGCATTCTCCAAGAAATGATGGTATGTCAATCACATTATTAGAGGGATTAATGCGATATGTTCCAATCCTATTTCTGAAAGAACTATTGACTTCGATGATGTCATCTCCTAGAGGACGCCCCAACTTCTCGAGATGTGCTTGACTTCGAAGGTGACCAGCAAATTTTGTTAAATTTGTAAATGTAACCTTACACAGATCGCAAGTTTTATTAATATCTTGGGCTTTAGACTCAGTTTTGCGTATTATCTTCGATGTGCTAGGTTGTGGTTCATCTGTAGAGTTTATATGATCTCGCTTCCTTGATATTCTTTTCGGAATCATAGTAGATGCCTCTTCCTTAGAACACTTATGTTTTAAAATTAAATGTCTAATAATTGTATCTCTTCTAGGCGAATTATAATCGCATATTGGGCATTTAATTGGGGTATTGTTGTTACAATCCCCATGTCTCATGAGGTTGTCAGCCCTTGCGAATGATTTATTACATTTATCACATTGAAACATCTAAAAGAAAAGAATTAATTATTGCATATATTTAAATGATTATTTAATAAATAACATTTGCGTTTTGTGAGAATAGATGCTACTAATAGTTTTTTTTTATTCATCTTATTTTTTAATATAAAATGTTAATGTATAAAAAATATTTAATAAACGCTGTTACACTTACCTTTATGGTTGTAGATAAACGTTTTAATATATAGAATATTACTTTCTCGTTAAATGGAGATTTTACAATGATTTAAAATTATTAGTTCTGAATGAGTATATATATTTAGGAAAAAATACCTTTCACTTTTGGAAATGTTTTTGTAGTGTGTGACATCACTTACACTAATTACTTAAAATTTTCCAATGCACTAATGAGTGAATGTCACTATCAATTAAAACATATTTCATAGAAATATGTGTTTGAAACGATTACCTTTCTAACAATCACACTAATCACTTATGGAAAACGAAACGAAAAACTCGTCGATATTTATTCTCTTTCGACTTTCACTTATTTAAAAAAAAAAATATATGTGTCCTTTAACACTCGTAATAGATTAATTACCTTTTTATATATATGTGTTATGAAAGTAGTAATTGCATTTTTCCGATGTTATTAATGAGATATTGTTACCCATCAGATTTTTAATAGATTCACACATTCAAATATTTTATTTAGACAGAAAAGTTTGTTCTTGAATTGATTACATTTGTAGCAATTAAATAGTTTAAATTTTCCAATACATTAGTGATTCAATCCTCTCATACATATATCGCTAATTACTCTTCACCTCAAACGTGAATGTTTGTTCTTGAAACAATTGCCTTTCTCACGATTAAGTAGTTTGTGACGTATATAATGTTCTCAAAAATAGAAAGTATTGCTCTTTATAACAAACGAGTAATCACCTTGTGAGATTTTCATCTGCGGAGGATGTTGATAGGAATGACGTATTTGTGAAGGATGCTCATCTCGGGGATGGTCATCTCACGGGTGCTCATCTCAGGGATGCTCATCTCGGGGATGCTCATCTCGGGGATGCTCATCTCGGGGGATGTTCATCTCGGGGATGCCCATCTCGGGAGATAAATCTGTGGGGGGGAGGATGCTGGGAGGGGCGGGGGATGCTCATCTCGGGAGATAAATCTGTGGGAGGGGGATGCTGGATGCTGGGAGGCTGGACCGCTGGACCACTGCGGCGTGCGGAAGGTCCAGAACCGGCTAAAATCTACTACTGGTGTGTTCCGGGATTGTTGTAAAAATTATTTAGAATGCGTCTTTGCTTTATTTTAATTCCGGTTACATTTACATATACGCTTGATGAGAACTGGATGTGTGAGGCTGCAAACCGACTTCGTTTCAAGAGACGTATTCAAGAAGTTGGAAAATTGTTGGAGCCAGTTCTCTTAAAGAGGATTATGTCACCACCACCATTAAAAAAAAACTTTTTGTCGATATGCGGATATTGTATTCGTTAAAGGATCTCAAACGTGAAATTATCTTATTATCAATTTTCTGACAGTGTTATACATTTAGAATATGATGATAATTGCCCAAAATTTACAAAATCTTTATATTGTTGTCAATCACATAGGAATCGATCAAGTGTTTGTAATATTGTAAATGTAGAAAAAATATTCAAATATGTAAAGGTATTGAAACAATTAATAGTTTATTTTTATTTAAGGTATTTTATTTAAAATTTATATTCATTACAGGAAGTTTATAATCCCAGTAAAAACACATCTTACACATATTATAAAAAATAAAAAAAGCAGTTGTTGAAACAAACCAAATACAATTTATCTTTACAAATGATTAAAATATAGTAATTAAAATAACCGCTAGGTGGAGTTGCCACTAACGAGATCTTTATATCCCCAGGCAACAGTTTCGATGTTGTTGTCATAAATAAATCTTTTATCATCGAACGGTGATAGAGCCAATTTATTTAGTGTGGTTGAATAGGCCGTGTGTTTGATTGATCTAAAAGGTTTTGATTTTTAATAATTGTGGCCTACTCGTTCAAACAATTTAAATAATCTAACCCACTAAATTCATTATCTATATCAGTTTTTTAACCCCTTTAGCCTTTTTAGACCATTTCCCCTCCACATTGTTTGCATACATTTTTGCTCTCAACCCAACAAATTCTCACATAATTATTCCACCATTTTCGTCCTTCATCAAACCTAATAAGGTTGTTTTGTAGCGGTATACTATACTAATTACTCAGGTTAAAGTTACTAGTATCAAATTTATTTATATCGTTTTTCATATCTAAATATATTATCAGTCTCGTTTTGTAACGTTAAAATGTCTATGTAGCATAATGTCACTTTATCACCATATTTGGAATTTAAATAGTGTTACTACTTTGTCGAAGGACCAATTTGCAACTTTGATGAAAATTGCAAATAATGAATGTGTTTTAATTTAATTGAGATTTATATTCAAAACACCAGTATATACAAAAATATACAAAGTATAAAATTAATTAATGTCGCGACCGAGTTTATTATTCAAAGTTTCGAGTTGATCTCTCCGTTCTCTTCAGCCACTTGGCAGCTCCACGGGGTGGTGGGTGGAGTTTTAGGAAGTTAGGTGGTGGTAATGGGTCATTCTAATTGGTCAACGATAATTCTCATTGCACCACCGAAGCACTGTTGCCAAACTTCTTCCTCTGCATCTCGAGGCTTCCGTTTGGTTCTGGCATGCAGCTGTTTGGGTAATCCGCTGAGCTATTTGGGTTTCGGCGGTTTATGATGCTTATTGTTCGCGTCGCGAAGATTCGGTAAACACCATAAAAACTAAAATTTCGTTGAAACTGCTTTTGCACAAAAACATAATAAAATACGCATTAAGGAACGATAGCAATAATATGTAAATGCGGAAGGTCGGGTTACGGCGAGCCAGGTAAAACCGTAACAAGTAGTTATAATAAAAATCTTACATTAATAATTTTCTATGTTTATTATAAACAACCCGCAAACGATCAAATTCGATAGCTACTAAGTTTTCGGTAAAAACGGAACAACATTTGAAATTTAGCTTTGCTATTAAACGCTCAGCACCGCGACGTTTTCTAATTTCTTAAAACCCTCCAGTGGTTCTCCAATCGAACATCAACTCGTTTGTCAACATTTTCCATAGTTTTACCAAAAACGGAATTATTCATCAACTTGAAAAAGTCTCTTTCAAATTCGTTTTTGGCCTATTGACCCATGGAAGTATTTAAATCTATATATTTTTAACCAATCAGATTGCTTAAAGGAAATTACTCTGACATGTACTTGTTGTTTGCTTTAGCATGTCGCAAAGAACATTGGCTTCTGCCACCTCTTATACCTTTTCTAATAAATTGGTGCATATTATTCGGGTAATTATGGGATTGTTTCCATTAATTACACCGCGAACTGTTGTAAGCAGTCTAGTTTAGCACTTTCGGGATGAAATGAATTTCAACGGAATGTTTTTTGTATTAGAGATCTGTTCTCTACAACGTCTGTACATCGAATACTTAAAACTAGAAAACTAAACTACATATTTACAATAAGATAAAAATCTATCGCGCGGGGTGCGACGGACGCAATTTATTATCCCTTCAAATTAGGGGCGCATCCGGTCAACACCATGGGGGTGTTATCACTTCTTGAAAGGTCGGTTAAAGCGGTCTCTATAGTGACGACACGAACAACTCCATCTTCACCTGGGTGGACTTCGCTAATATGCCCGACTCTCCATCTAATTAGTGGTACGCCTTCCTGACTGCCAGTTGACCAATTTCAGCGTTGACTGCACCGTTTTGTCGCCATTTTGATTTAATTTGCTGATTAGTGAGGTATTCCTCTACAAATCCTGTCTCATTTTTTGCAGGTGTTGCCATCTGCTTAATTTGTTAATTCTTAGATCCTGAAGTTCAGGATTCGGAACTGATGTTAATGTGTCTCCAATAAGGAAATGACCAGGATAAAAAAACTTGGATGATTAGGATCGTTTGAGAGAGGACTAATAGGACGGGAATTTAAAATTACCTCGATTTGTGCCAGAACTGTATATAGCTCTTCAAATGCTAATTTACATTACCCGACTGCTCTTTTCAAGTTATATTTTACTAATTTTAGACTTTACCTACCACAACACGTCAAAATGCGGCGATCTTTTAGGTGAAAAATGCCATGTGATCTCTTTAGGTGTCAAAAATTCCGTAACCTAATTTTGAAATATATTGTCATTTACTAATTTATAAAGTTCTGTGAGCTCATTTTTTGCTCCAACATTTTTTTTTTGCATTGTCGCTATAAATATGTAATATGTTGAGTCGACATGCAACGAAACGACGTAACGCGGCGATTAACGCTTCTGTGGTTAAACTTGATACTAACTCTATGTGTATAGCTCTAGTTACAAAACAAATAAATATGGATCCATACGCCTTAATCGATGTTTTTGATCTAGGCCATGACTATTAAAAACGGACCGCAAAAATCAACACCGCAAGTTGTGTAAGTGATGCTGGTAAATAACCCATAATTGGGTTTTGAATTTTTGGTCTTGCTTTAAAACAAATAATACATTTGCTTTTATTATGTTTTTGACTGCATTTTTCTGTAATAGGCCAATACCGCGTTCGTATTGCCGCTAATGTGGATTTTTCCCCTAAATGCAAGTTTAATTTATGATAATATCTAATTAACAGAAATGTAAATTGATGTTTAGCCGGTAGCAAAATCGGGTGTTTTTCACCATAATTAAATGAAGAGTGATTAGGATGTCCGCCTACCCGCACTAAACCATCACTACCTAAAAGTGCCATTATTCGGCTATTGTTGGCAATATGTCGCTCTTTTGTTAAATCATTTATTTCACTGCTGACGGTTTCAGTTTGTACCCACTATTAACAACTTGCTTCAATTTTAAATAATTGACAAATCTGCGAATATAAGCCGCAGCTCTTATCTAATTTAGTTATACTTGACACATTATTGAATATATTAAACATTAGTGTACAATTATTTACCGCGCATGTTTTCTACAATTCCGGTATATTATTAATTACAACAAAGTCGGTGCTAGGTATATAATTTGTATTTTTTTCTAAGACCTTCGGGACCATGCCACCAAAATTCATTATTTATTATGTCCTTCGGCATCAACCCGCGGAACAACAAATCTGCTGGATTTTCGTTGGTTCGAATATGATTCCACGCTGCTGGTTTAGATAAATTTCTAATTTCAGTTATTCTATTGGCCACAAATGTTTTAAATTGGCATGACTGTGATTTGATCCAGGATAAAGCTATTGTTGAATCCGACCAATAGAACACATTGTTGATTTTAAACGATATTAATTCAAAATTTTGCAACACTTTTGAAACTAGTTTGGTCAATAATTGAGCGACGCATTACTCTAAACGCAGCAAGGATATGATTTTTAGTGGCGCTACTCTTGATTTAGCGCATACCAGATTGACGGTATACGTTTCCTTGCTAATACCTTTAATATAGATGCATGCACCATATGCCTTTGAACTAGCGTCAACAAACCCGAGTAGTTCTATGATATCTGACGCGTTGTGTTTCCCTATAAATCTATTAACCGTTTCTTGTTTAAGATCGCGGTACTCCACCCATTTATATTATAATAAATGTGAAGCGGATTCATCCCACTTTGTACTCTCCTTCCACAGCTCTTCCATAATTAATTTCGCGGTTACTAGCACTGGGTTAATGAGTCCTAGTGGGTCAAAAAGCCGGACTTGTCCCATAAGTCATGGTTTTTAAATCATAAATTTTTAAATTTTGTGCTGGACTGTCTCGCCAAAATATATTTTTAAATCTTTGTGAATAATTATCTACCCTTATTTGCCTATACACCTTAACAATGTCTGCGTTTAAGACGTATCGATGCATTCTAAATCTAATTAAAATTATATAGAGATAATCCTGCAAGACAGGCCCAGTCATTAATATTCATTCAATGATTTTCCATTATCTGATTTCGCGGATGCATCAAATAGTACCCTTAATTTAGTGGTAAGACTGTGGTAAAAATAGTGTTGCTAACGCGAAATTTACTTCCTATTGTTATCTGGAAATTTATCAAATAGGACGAACGTGATTTTTCATATTTTAAGCTATTTTCGAAACGACCGAAGGGGCAATAAACCATTGTTTAAGATTTTCTACATTTCTATTCAGTTTGTCAAGATCGTGCCGAATTGACGGCAATAAGAGATAATCCGTGAGCGAGAGATTAAGTCGTAAACGACCGTTTTCCAACCCAACCACCAGATGTCAAAATCCCCAGAATCTCCATCCAGTTATATTTTATCCTTCTTCTTCTATAAAATTTTCAATTTATTCTTGTCTTTAAATACGCATTTTTAAAAGTAAATTGTAAAACCTTCTTTGAGAGAGAGTGTTATCTTAACCTTCGTGAACATTACAACGTGCTCTTCGGTCGCTTCTGCTTTTACTTTATCGATTATTTTCTAAGTTCTAAATCTTGTTACATTTTCTTTTTATCTTAATTTTAGTCAGTAGTTGGAATAAAGATTATTTAATTCAACTTAATGGTATTTGTAATTTTAAAACCAAATCGCGATCCCGCGTAATTTACATGGTCCGTCGAAACGCATTAGTGATTTTTGTGAACTTTGATTGAGAACTTCCGTGTCGTTTACAAGTACACCGTCTTAAATAATTCGCCGTCTTTGTGCTGTGTTAGTGCGTGAGTTATCTAAGCTACAACTGTACGTAAACGAAAAAATAACTCTCAGTGAACTGTGCCGTGCAAAAGCAACATGGCAACAGCAATTGTTCAAAAATTACAGTGGCAACAAAATAACATAATCAGTGAAAAGGACGCAATCCAGTCTCTCCTCGCGGAAACGAATTGCGACGAAGATTTGATAATTCAACATTGGTGTGAGTTTGAACCGAGTCTTAAAGATCTCAAGGAAACTGCCAGTGATCTTTTTGATAAAAACGTGGACATCACGGATACATTCAAAACATTCAGAAGTGATTATTTAAAAATAAAAAGTGAAGTAACAACAATACAAGCTAAGAAGGCTACGGTTGCACATAGCATAATTCAGTCATCGAATAACAGCGAAACACAAGTGAAACTACCTGTGATCGAATTGCCTACTTATAGCAGAAAATATAACGAGCGGCACGGATTTCGTGATTCCTTTACTTCCTTAATACACAACAACTCATCACTGGAAAATGCAAAAAAATTTCACTACCTGCGCAGCTCGCTCAAAGGGGAAGCAGCTCAAATGTTGAAAGCCCTTCAGATATCAGATGCCTCATATGAAACAGCGTGGATGCAATTGAAGAAAAGGTATGAAAACGAACGGTTTATTATCAAAAAACACGTACGAACACTTATTCATCTTCCGACAGTAAAAAAGGACAACTAAAGCAGTCTTAGACACTTAATTGATTTAGTGGCGCTAAGTCTAGCCTCATTAAAATCAATTAATAGAAAAACCGACCAGTGGGGTGATCTGTTAGTCGAGTTAATTGCCGAAAAACTTGATACTGATTTGCAGGGAGAATGGAAAAGTGAAACATGCAGCAAAATGCCAACATATCCGGAAATGGAGGCGTATCTCACGAAAAAATGTTTACAATTAGAGGCTATAGATTCTTCGCGTATAACGGCAAGTCATCAGCCGCGAGTAAAGTCATTAGACGTGCAAGCAAACGAACAAAAATGTGTATTCTGTGCTGGTGAACATACCAAATATAAGTGTAACGTATACCATTATAAAACCGTAGATGAACGTATTGAACTAGTGAAAGCTAAAAACTTATGTTACTATTGCTTAGGGATTAACCACACAACAAAAACGTGTAAATCAAGCAAGTGCCGCGAGTGTAATAAGCGACATTATACCTCATTACACTTTACAGACGAGACAACAGAACATCGAAGTGCTGTACCTGTGTCAAACCTGGCTTATTCACCGACAAGCGTACTCCTATCAACATGTGCGCTGTGAGTTCAGGATTCACAAGGTAAAATACAACATATTAGAGCTTTATTAGACTCAGGTTCTCAAGCTAATATTACCTCGAACTCATGTGTGATCCAACTCGGCTTAAAAAGACGTCCTCTTTCTACACCGGTTAGTGGAATTGATGAAGCAAAATCGAATATTAGCGAAATGACCAATCTACACGTTAAATCGCGATTGTCATCATTCAGCATCTCAATTAACGCATTAATTATGAATAAAATTATGGACAATCTCCCCAACCAAATCATCGAGGTAAGCGGATTAAATCCACCAGCGGGTGTTAAGCTGGCAGATCCAAAGTACTATGCACCTGCGAAAATTGACCTGCTCATCGGGGCGTGTCACTTTTATGACGTACTTAGTGAAGAGCGCTTAACAATGGGTCCACTTACCTTAATTAACAGTTACCTAGGGTGGATTGTGGCAGGTCAAGTGGGCGAGAGTAATAAACCGCAAACGTCCAACAGTGCAACGGTCGGCTTTGTCGGAATCAATGAACTTGTGTCGCGGTTTTGGGAAATAGAGAATTATCAACAACATACGTTTACGGGCGAACACCGGAAATGCGAAGAACACTTCAGATCAACTACGTTTAGAGACCAAACAGGACAATTTGAAGTGGCCCTACCATTTAAAGATAATGCGAAACCATTGGGAAATTCCAGTATTTCAGCGCGAAATAAGTTTTTTGCCTTGGAACGACGACTCGCCAAACAACCGGGTGTGTATTAATCGTATAGGGAATTCATTGGAGAATATTTAGAATTAGGTCACTTGCATCCAACGATCGGAGATTTGACAGAAGGATATTACATGCCGCACCACTGTGTAATAAAAAACGAGAGTCTTACCACTAAACTGTGTAGTGTTTAACGCGTCGGCACCGTCGTCTTCAGGAACATCCTTAAACGATACATTAATGGTTGGCCCTTCCTTACAAGAGGATTTGTTTTCTATTATGATGCGAATGCGCATGAAGAAGTTCGTAATCGCAGCAGACATTACAAAGATGTACCGACAAATTAATATTCGTGCAGCGGACAGGAAATAACAAAGGATTTGGTGGAGAGAGTCTCCGCAAGATGAACTAATTTCTTACGAACTTGCGACAGTGACGTACGGTACTGGACCCGCGGCTTATTTAGCCATTCGTGCTCTACATGAACTCGCCAAAATTGAAGCCGCAAACTATCCCGTTGGTAGCAAAATTTGTTTAAAAGACTTTTATGTGGATGACCTTATAACGGGTGCAAATTCTACGGAAGAATTGATTATGATCAGGGATGAGGTCAGTGCTCTTCTTAAAAGTGGTGGATTTGAGCTGAAAAAGTGGGTCAGCAATAACGATGGCGTTTTTGAATCTTTTCATACAGACAATAGTGATCCCGTAACTGTTTTAATTCGTGAACTTTCAGAAAGCGTATCTACGTTAGGAACTATTTGGAACACTAAATGCGATACGCTGGCATAAAGTGTAGTGAGATCGCGACTCGCGTCTTTACAAAAAGAACAATTCTCAGTGATATTTTGCGCATTTATGATCCACTCGGACTAATTGGACCCATAATTATCACAGAAAAAATTCTTATACAAGACTTGTGGAAATTAAAGTGTGGGTGGGATGATCCTCTACCTATCTCCTACCTCGACAGGTGGCATTTGTATGCAAATAAACTACCTCAAGTGCACGAGATAACCGTCCCGCGAAATGTTTTATATGAAACAAATGTGGACATTGAAATTCACGGATTTGCCGATGCAAGTGAAAATGCATATGGGGCCTGCATATATTTAGTAAGTGTAAAAACAATATACGGTTTTCTTCACACTTACTGTGCGCGAAATCTCGTGTTGCACCGGTACAAACAATCACAATTCCGCAACTCGAACTTTCCGCAGCGGTGCTACTTACTGAATTTTGTGATCGTGTGAGCTCCACCCTGGGCACTTCAATTAATCGACACATACTTTACTCGGACTCTACTATAGCGTTATCATGGATTAAATCCGAATCTCGAAATTTCAAAACTTTTGTGGCTAACCGCGTCGGAGAAATTCAGCGACTAACTAATCCAGATGATTGGCATCACATCGAGACACACGAAAACCCGGCAGATTTAATCAGCCGAGGATCATCTCCCGCAGAGCTCCGTGAGTCTTTATTATGGTGGCATGGTCCAGAGTTTTTAAAAAAAAACATAAATCACCTGCAGCGTTCTAGCCCATTGATGATCTTCCGGAAATTAAGTGTTGTATAGTGGCAATCATTCCGGAAACAAATGTAATCCCCGAGTGCTCTTCATTTTGTAAGACGGTGAGGATTAAGCAAGAGTTTTGAGAATTAGGAAACCCACAGAGAAAAGAGATGGACCCCTGGCGACCTATACAATAATCCGCTACCTGCAGCGAACCGCCTTTGGGCGTGAACACGCTTTGCTTGCTGAAGGGAAACAGGTGCAAAAGTCAAGCAAGCTTATCTCCCTTAATCCCTTCTTGGACGATGGATTAATTCGAGTTGGAGGACGACTAATTAAATCGGAACTTCCCCTATCCCGCTGATGCTCAATAGTGTTACCGAGTAAAAGCAATTTGACAAAATTAATCATACGTGACGTTTTCATGTACAGCAACTTCATGCTGGAACTCAAGCAACTCTCGCAGTAGTCCGTATGGAATACTGGCCTTTAAGCGGAAGGAGCATTACACGTCAAATTACTCGTAGGTGTGTTAAATGCATTCGAGATAAACCCCGGTTTTCTGCGCTGATTATGGGACCCCTTCCGTCCAATAGACTACAGCCGTTCAGGCCATTCTTAAAGTGCGGCGTGGACTATTGTGGCCCGTTTATTATTAAGGAGGGATCGCGGCGGTCCAGAAAAACAACTAAAGTTTACTTATGTGTCTTTGTATGTTTTGCGACGAAAGCCACTCACATTGAAATCGTAGCCGACCTTACAACTGAAGGATTTCTCGCTGCATTCTATAGGTTTATCTCTAGAAGAGGATGCGTCACGGAAATTTTCTCAGACAACGCCACAAACTTAATTGGAGCACGTAGTCGGTTATGAGAGGTAGGGAATTTTCTTAATATGGCTAGTGATGACATCGAGACAGAGCTTTCAGCACGCGGTATTAAATGGACATTTATACCACCACGTGCACCGCACTTCAGAGGCCTTTGGGAGGCGGCAGTTAAGAGCATTAAGCATCATTTAAACCGAGCTGCTGGAAACGCGTTACTTATGTACACGGAATTTCACACTCTTGTGACACAAATTGAAGGTGTGCTAAATTCTCGACCACTGTGTATTCTATCCGAGGATCCTAACGACGTATCTGCTCTTACACCAGGACATTTCCTTATAGGCGAAGCGATAACTGCTCCAGTGAATCATGATTATAGTGAACTTCCTGACAATCGACTTTCACGGTGGCAATACGTTGAAAAACTACAACGACATATATGGATGCGGTGGCAAAAGGAGTATATATCAGAGTTGCAGAAACGGAACAAGTGGAAACAGGATGTAGAACTCAACCTGAGCGTGGGACGTCTAGTCATCATACGAGAAGATAACGTGCCTCCCCTGCAATGGCGCCTTGGAAGGATCGAGGCCATGCATCCTGGTTCGGATGGTGTTACGCGAAGTGTGTCTGTGCGAACCACTAACGGTTCTTTTGTGCGTCCAGTTATAAAAGTGTGTCCTCTTGGTGAAATGAGTGATAATGATAATTAATTGAATGATTAGCATTCAATGGGGCGTGGGATGTTAACGCGAAATTTACTCCCAATTTTAATCTGGAAATTTATCAAATAGGACGAACGTGATTTTTCATATTTTAAGCTATTTTCGAAACGACCGAAGGGGCGATAAACCATTGTTTAAAATTTTCTACATTTCTATTCAGTTTGTCAAGATCGTGCCGAATTGACGGCAATAAGAGATAATCCGTGAGCGAGAGATTAAGTCGTAAACAACTGTTTTCTAACCCAACCACCAGATGTCAAAATCCCCAGAATCCCCATCCAGTTATATTTTATCCTTCTTCTTCTTCTATAAAATTCTCTATTTATTCTTGTCTTTAAATACCCATTTTTAAAAGTAAATTGTAAAACCTTCTTTGAGAGAGAGTGTTGTCTCAACCTTCGTGAACATAACATCATGCTCTTCGGTCGTTTCTGCTTTTACTTTATCGATTATTTTCTAAGTTCTAAATCTTGTTACATTTTCTTTTTATCTTAATTTTAGTCAGTAGTTGGAATAAAGATTATTTAATTCAACTTACTGGTATTTGTAATTTTAAAACCAAATCGCGATCCCGCGTTATTTACAAGTGTGGCTCATTAAATTTATACGTACTTTCTTCCATATGACCTAATGTTATATATTCGTTTATGAAATTTGCATATTGTTCACGAATAACTGTATCTTTTGCTAATTTATTTTCTAAATTATAAAAATGTAAAGGACCTGTTACCTGAGAGACAACAAAGGCCTTTAGATTTAGTTATAATTTATGATAATATGAACTTATTTTGAAATCTGCTCTCTCTTAAGCACTTGTAACATGGCCATTTATTTTATTACAATCATACATTTTGATAATTATTGTTGTTAATAACATTTCATTTAAATTTGAAGATACGTGTGTGGATTCTATTATCAAAATTATTGTCGTTTCAATTAAGGTTATTAGTACCTAAAACGAAAGGTTTTTGAAAAAAATGAATTTTGTTAAAATCCAACCTAATTTTCTAATTTCAACCATTTGGGAAATATTTAAGTTATGTATGTGAATTTTTCAGGAATTTTTACCAATGTATCATATTTTATTTTTCAATTACAAAAATCTTTCAATTAAACATTATTCTGATAGGAAACAGTAAGAATATATTAATTAGGAATCATAATAGATTATTGTGTATATTTGGGATATCAATTACATTAGTAATTAATTTCAAAGTAATATCCATTATCATTTATTAATTTTAGATCAGAGAAGGTGCTTTGTCATTTTAGAATTTTAATAAAATTCGGTCGTTCGATAGAAGTTTTAATTTTTTGTCAAAGTCATAAAAGTCCCGTGTTCCGAATATTATTTGTTTAAAAAAATGCTGAATCCTTTAGTATTTTTACTTTTAAATTAGAGATGCGTAAAAAAATAAGGGTTGGTAGGTTAGAGTGTAATTAATATAATATGTAAAATTGATGTATTTCTAATATCCTTGTGCAAACGCAATCGATTTATCTTTTAAATTAATGAAAATATTGAAATCTATGGCTAACTTCACATCCGTGTTTTTAATTAAAATTATTAATTTGCCGCGGAATTGCAAACTACTATTACATAGTAATTGTATACTGTTCAATTAAAATAATTTGTAATATATTTCAGGATGAATAAATATAGGAAGCCTGATGTTATTGTTGAAAACCTCAAAAAATCAATTCCTAGTATGAATAGTTTAGTCGAAAATCAGGAAATAGTCAACAACACGAGTACCCAAACAACAGACAAAAATATTATAAAACAATTCATGGATATTTCGAAGATGGGTAGGCAAATTGTTGACATTGGTTTTGTGTTTCGACAAATTTTAAATGGTAAAACACATTCTCCTTTCGATTATTCGTTCATTAATATGGACATTGTGAATGAAGAACGTAAAGGAATGATTAGCATTTTCACAATGAAGTGCAAAATTTGTAAAGTTATAAATAAAATATATACAGATAGACCTGAGCCCGATGCCAATACCAATATTGCGGTTGCATTAGGGTCAATATCCACTGGAATTGGCTATTCTTAATTTAAAAAAAATCTACGATGAATATTCCTTCAATGGCCAGTAAAATATTTAACAACTACCTTGGTATTGTTTCGGATGCATCATAAAGCGACATGGAATTCAATGCAAGAAGCCGCCATTGAAGAAAGAAGATTAGCTGAAGACAAGGGTGATGTGGATATTTACGGAATTCCATACATTACCGACATAACGGATGGTGCCTGGAGTAAAAGATCTTATAATATTACTTATAATGCTTCTTTAGGAGTGGTAATGATAAAATATTAGTTGATTTTATAAATATAATTCATAATATTTCGCACTAAAAAGTGATTTTTATGGGAGTCCGAAATAAATATTGTAGCGTATGCGAACTGACTGACGTAAGTGCAGTTACTCCAAAACAACATAAATGTTTTAAAAATTGGAGTGGTACATCAACTAGCATGGAAGCTTATATCATCTTAGAGAGTATGGACATGTATGGTGTAAAATATTTAAAATTAGTAGCAGATGGAGACAGCAGTATGTACCGAAAAATTATTGAAAATAAACCATACGGCCTACAAAGCATCGAAAAAATTGAATGCGAAAATCACATTCTAAGGAATTTTAGCAAGAAGCTAAGAGAATTGTGTGGTAAGTTATTATATCTTTACCAAATTGTAAGATATTTATTGTTTTTTAATGCAGACCGAAGATGCAGCAATTCAAAAAATTTGCCGGTATCTCCCTACCTTCGAAATGTTGTGTGAAACAACATCAGGCGATTTAGATCCGCAATAATGGGTGCGATAAGATATCGAACTAGTGAAAATAAAGACATGCAGGCGAAAATATTACTGCTTCAAAAGGATATTCAAAATATGCCTTCAATAATAATTCAATATTTTAATTGTCAAAATAAAACGGAGATTAATCACATACCAAGATTTGGAAATTATGGATTAACAATTGATATAATGAAATGCTTAATAATATTATCTATTAATGCATCCAGTCTGCTTCGGAATATGAATACAAATGACGCGGAGTACTTCAATTCAATTGTTTGCAAGTTTGTTGGCGGTAAAATAATTAATTTTTTAAATCTTGGGAAATACCAAACAGCAGTTTTATCTTTTAATTCTGAAGGTATGTATTATGAAATATTATACAAATCTATACGAAATACAGTTTAACCGAGATTATATACTCAGAAGTATATATTAGAAAGTATACATAAAAAAGATAAATATAAAGTTAAGCCCATCGAAAAAAGAAAAAAAAAACGAAAAATTTAACCCACCAGAAGGACAGATAAAGATTATGGCCCTGACGCACAAATTGAAGACATGTCAGAAGAAGAATATAATTTAAAAAAGAGGTATTCCTTGAACGACTAGCAAATAATTTAGATATTATTCCAAAGTCGAGGTCAAGATTCAAATCCGAAGTGGTTTGAGGAACGATTATTAAGATTAACCGCATCTCGGTTTGGAGAAATAATTAAAATGAGAAAGTAGATAATATTAGCGGGTTCTGGGCCATTTCATTCCCTTCCCGGAAGTGACCTTGAACACTTCTGGTTTCCGTTTCCGGTTTCCGCTTCTGGTTTACTGTTTCCGCTTCCGGTTGATTTCCGGTGGGCGTGGCCATGGTGACGTCACACGGCGGCCATCTTGGGACTGGTAGTCTCAAGGCTGTCTGTCTAAAGTGCTTTTATTTCCAAGGTCATCACTTACGGATTTTGTGTGGTATGCAACCCGTTGAACCTTTTTTAATTCTCCAATCGCGCGTAAGAAATGAAAGTGGAGGGGGTAAGCGGTGGCGTAAAAGTGGTGTTAGCGTTGAAAATATATTGATTTAAATACTAGCATGCAAGAGGATATTAGCCGATTCGGGGCCAGGAAGTAATCCCGAGGTCATCCTGTGGTTTTGAGATGAGGGGGCCGGATGTTGATAAGGTGATAAGAAATAACGGTTTCCTGTGCAACAGGATGTAGATAAGGCGTTTCCTGTGTAACAGGATGTAGATAAGATAAGACATTTGATTTCTAGGAATTTTGATAAGATAAGGCGTAACGGATTTTGTGTGGATAAGTGTGATGCAAAATTCAGTGTTGCCAACCCAAATATTGAGTGTGTGCACTTTTGTCAGGAAGTCCCATATAAGCTAATGTGTTAGAGTGAGATTCGGAAGTGAATGAAAGAGTGAGATGCAAAATTCAGTGTTGCCAACCCAAATGTTGAATAATGTCATCGTATTCCAGAACTAGATAAGAAAAACTCTAAGCAAGTTTAGACCTGTCTAATTGTCGAGTGAAATGGCGTGAAATTTTAAAAATAATTACCAGAAATTACATAATTATGTGAAATGGTGTGTGTGTGTGTGTGTGTGTATGCATGTGTGTTGATAAGGATAGCGGAAATGTTTGTGAGATAACGAAATGCGCTAATACGATACTTTGGTGTGGGTGGTCCGTCAATTTGATTTTCCCCCAAATTGTAATGTTTGAAACACGGCAGCCTATCTTCAGCACCTTGCTGATATTCCAACGGTAAAGAATCTCAAATTTTCAAAAGTTCAATGACCTCTAGCTGATTTAGTAGATAAGTTGGTAATAATTTCACTTGATTTAGGTTTAGGCGTTTTTAAAAAAAAATGCCTCTACTGCTTTATCAACTTTAGTTTGCATCTTATGACGCTTAATAAGAAACTGATTTTAATTATATGTTTTTAAGTTTAATATATAAAAGGGATTTCTGGTGGGGGTTAATAAAAGAGATAATTTAATAATTATAATTTATTTTCATTACCTCAAAATCCAAACACATTTTATTAAAATACATATGTAAGCATTTCATCATTAAATAAGCATTTTGAACATTTTTGTGTGAAGATATTAGTGTCAATACATTCATATACAAATCGCCAGACATATTTAAACATGCTGATAAAATTGAATTATAATACGAATAAAATTCCAACGCTTTCAATTCATTGAACTTGTAATTAACAATTTTTTTCAAGTCTATTAAATTTGCAAATGTTTCTTCCGAAATAATTATACGTAAATTGCGCTGCTCGATCCAAATGGTCATAAAGGTGATGTTTGGACTCTGCAGATTTACGATGTTCAATTCCGAAATGTGTATCCATTCTTCCTCGGTTAAAAAGATGCACGAATGGGCACCCCATATTTTTACAATCGGAATAAATCCCAATGCGGGGCTAATGCCGATGCTCACATTCTTCGTCGCAGATTTGTTGAGAACATAAGTTGATTGTCCCAAAAGTATTATTTCTTTTTGTACGGCCAAATCAAATTTAGCAATCTCCTTTTCAAGAGGATCTTCATAGACAGCTTCTTGCTTCATCATCGTAGACAGTTTGACTTGTTTCTAGAGTACTAAGGTATTCGCAGCATTAATTTATTTTATTAATTTACTACCCACTAATAAAATCTACTCCCACCCAAAAACCTCAACAAGTTGAGACTTGTCGCTAAGTGAAAATTAATTTATTTAATAATGATTTAGTTCGAAATAATATATCTATAGGAGAACAATTAATATTAAAGAGATCGGCACTGTTTTTACGTATACTAACAACAGAATGCAAAAATTCATTAAATGCATAAGTGTTTACCTCATCGAAAAAATACAAAATACTGTTTATATATCTGAATACTCCACTAATATTAGGTGGAATTCCGGGAAAATCATTAGAAATTAATGCAATTTTAGTTATCTGGTTTGAACATTCATTTAATTTGTTAAATCTATTATTGTTGCAAAAAATGTAAGTTTGTCCTCTGTACGAATTTACAACTCCCTGAATATCACAATTTCTAACAATTCCAATGTTTGAATAGTTTTGCACATAAGATAATGATAAACTCTCAGGGTTAACAACGTAGATTTGTTTGCTTAAAAATATTGCAATATTTCCGTCGAGTCTTTGATAAATTGCATTAATTTTCGTAAAGTTTTTGGGTAAAAACGGTAACCATTCTGAGATTAGTAAGGGTGGACTAATTTCATCATCATTTAATTTTTTACACCAAACCCATTCATTATAAAAAATCAATAAAGTATTGTCTACAATTAAATATGTATCAAGACCATTTAATAAACACAGTTTAGGAGTAATCGGCTCTGTGGTTTCCGTCGTTTCCGTTTGAATCAAAGACTCTTCTGTTTTCACATCACAACCAGTTCCACAATCTACCTTTTCTCCATATAAACTTTGAATTGCTAAAATATCATCACTTGACAAGTCAATTATTGATACATTTTGTGTAGGTGTATAATATGCATACATAATAGCATCTTCATTGAATGAATGTTTAATACCTACAGCATGTCTGATTTCATGTAAAAGCACTTGCAATAAACTAATTTCAGATAAAGAGCAATTGTAATAACACCAATTTTCATGTTTGTCTAAATGTATTTCAACTTGTTTATCTGAAAGGGTAGGCATAAATGCGTGAGCCAATACTTTTCCTTTTCCGTCTAGTGAGTAAGGACAATGTGATTTATTATAGCATTGATAAAACGAGTGATTATAAAATTGATAAGTAATAATAATATTAGGATTACGTCTAGATCTAGAAAATTTTAATTTTGAATGTTTTATCCAAATTTCAAACGCTTTATTAGCTATATCAATATCTGTGTTTGATGCCCTAGGAAAATTCCATTTAATGTTTGTAAAGTCCTATTTTCGCCAATTTGTGTTAAAAACTATGTGTCTTCCAAAAATTCAAACTGATGCAAGTATTTAGCAACATCTAGTTCAAAACTTGTCTTAATAATTATTAAGAAGGATAATGGCTTGAAAAACATCTTGATGGGTGGAAGGACAATGATAAACCAACAATTTTTCTCATCATCAAACATATTAATATGATATATAGTTTTAAAATGTTTGTAAGGTTATAATAGATAAGTAATAAAAAAATCTTTTTTTTTAATTCTTTATTTTTATAATACATTTGACTTATCTATCCAACTATTTTGTGATTTGTCTAAACCTAACCACTTAACAAATACTTTATTTCCCTTTCTCCTGAACACTTTTTCCACTAGGTAAACGTCCATATGTTTGGCTTTCTGTAATTCTTCAGCATAGAAAGCACCTTTAATTGGATGTCCAATACCATCTTCAACAGGTAAACAGTAGGTTGTGAAATTTTTACGCTTTTTATTTTAAATCGAGAATGGCCGGTCTTTCACCGCTCGTGTTAAGCCTCGGGGATACCTGCTTGTTGTAGGCATTCCGGAGGAGGAACGAAAACGACAGACCGATGTGAAGTTATCCACGCCACGGTTTTTCGGCCCGGCGCCTCCACCATGGCGAATGCGCCGGGACTTTCGTGGTTCATCCACGGATTTTATGTCCCATTTATATACATTAGCATATTAATGGTAATCTGACAGATTGCTTTGAATAATTGTAGCAATATAATTATTACAATTTGTAAGTCATCCACGGTTTCCAACAGAAAATCAGTCAAAGTTCAAAACGACTGACTTTGGCGTCCTTAATTTCCGATTTATTTATCTTAGATTGTTACTACATGTCTTAAGAATTATATCAAATAATAAAAAAGTTTTTTTTTGTTTTAACTATTTTTTTAAATTTTTTTTATTATCTACTGTTTTCAAGAGAAAATCGGTGAAATTTCAAAGTTCAAAACGGCTGTCTTTGGCGCCTTTAATTTTCTATTTCTTTATCTTAGATTGTTGCTGGGGGTCTTAAGAACCATATCAAATAATAAAAAAATATATATATTTTTATTTTAACTATTTTTTAATTTTTTTTATTATCCACGGTTTTCAAGAGAAAATCGGTTAAATTTCAAAGTTCAAAACGACTGACTTTGGCTTCCTTAATTTCCGATTTATTTATCTTAGATTGTTACTACATGTCTTAGGAATTATATCAAATAATAAAAAAAGTTTTTTTTTTGTTTTAACTATTTTTTAAAAATTTTTTATTATCTACGGTTTTCAAGAGAAAATCGGTGAAATTTCAAAGTTCAAAACGGCTGTCTTTGGCGCCTTTAATTTTCTATTTCTTTATCTTAGATTGTTGCTGGGGGTCTTAAGAACCATATCAAATAATAAAATATATATATATATTTTTATTTTAACCATTTTTTAATTTTTTTATTATCCACGGTTTTCAAGAGAAAATCAGTGAAATTTTAAAGTTCAAAAAGACTGACTTTGGCGCTTTTAATTTTCGATTTTTTTGTCTTATATTATTTCTAGATATCTTAAGAACCATATCAAACAATAAAAAAGTTTATTTTTTTATTTTAACTATTTTTTATAATTTTTTTTTTATTCACGGTTTTAAAGAGAAAATCGGTGAAATTTCAAAGTTCAAAACGACTGACTTTTGCGTTTTTAATTTTCGATTTATTTGTCTTAGATTGTTACTAGATATCTTAAGAACCATATAAAACAATAAAAAAGTTTATTTTTTTTATTGTAACTATTTTTTAATTTTTTTTTCTTATCCACGGTTTCCAACAGAAAGTCGATGAAATTTCAAAGTTCAAACGTCGGTCGTTTGGCGCCTTTAATTTTCCATTTATCCATCTTAGATTGTTATTAGAAGGCTTAAGATTTGTTTGCTTGGAGGCAATCTTTTTAATTAATACTTAGAGTATCTTAGAAATCGCATGAAAAGTGAAATTATTAATTCATATTTAATTCAAAATTGTTTTAGGCGTGTCATATTAAAAAAAAATCATTTGGAAAAATTATATTTCTTGTAATGACAAAAAACAAATATATAAGGATTTATTAAGGTAAAAGCAAAATACATTTAACAAAAAATATTTTACACATGTGTTCTTAAATTACTTAAACAATTTTTATATAAGTAATTTTAAATATACAACTACAAGAAATGACAACCAGGCTAATGGAGGAAGGGGAAGTTGCAGGGCTTACAATAAATGAAAATAAATCAGACTACATGGTAATGGGGGGAAGAACAAAGAAGACAATCTATGCACCAAACATGGGAAAAACCAGTAATATTCACGCTAGTTAACAGCGTAATCTACCTAGGTATGGAGATAAGGTCCGATGTAAGAATGACAAACGAGATATCAAGGAGGTTAATAATGGGATCGAAATGTATGCGCAGTTTAAAAAAAAATATAACATCTAAACTGTTATCCTGGGCAGCAAAAGTGAGAGTGTATAAAACTATAATTAAACCAGTAGTGTTGTACGGGAATGAGTGCTGGGTGCTAAATGCTCAAAAAACAAAAAAAATCGAAGCTTGGGAAAGAAAAATGTCATTTATGGAGGTGTGCTGGAAAATGGAATCTGGAGGCGGAGAACCAATAACGAAGTTTATCAAAAATATAATGAAGGAACATTAACAACCACAATACGTCAAAACAGATTGAAATGGCTAGGACACGTTTACAGACTACCAAACTCAAGGGTAACAAAGGCAGTGTATAAAGGAGAAGCGGAAGGAAGAAGCAGAAGAGGTATACATAGAAACAACTGGAACGACTGCGTATTGAGTGACTTGAGAGAACTAGGAATTAATGACTGGAAAGTGCGGGTTAAAAATAGGGAGGAATGGAGAAAGACTGTCAAAATAGCCAAGGGCCTGTAAGGCCTGTAGCGCTGAACTATTATTATTATTATTACTAATTTTAAATATAATAAAAATACATGATTTATTTACCCAAAAAATAAGTTTAACAGCCAATAAAGGCATCTCGATCAAAACCGCAACTCACATTTATAAATGATATGTCGTCCCCTCCTGGACTATGGTGCAATCCTCATCCACCTCCAACGCCCCCTACCTTAAACAATATCGCCGTGGCTGAACGATCAGCCCTTCGAATGCTTACCAAAATCCGCAACCCAAACAATCCTTTACATAACCCATCCAACACACTCACACTCACAAATGATAAAACTGGCATAATCCCAATATCCCAAAGATTATCCCAACTATCCCAAAAATTTGCCACAAACCCCGTAAATCAAGACATTCTAAACCAACTCTGCATAAAGCGAAACCCAAATATCCCTCCTAAATTTCGCCATCCAGAATCCACTATTCATACATTCATCTCATCTTTCAACGAGGACTAAAAGACAGACATGACATATAAGACAATGATTTTTGGCTGAAAGATTGATGGTCGATAGCCATTTTAAAAATAATAAAATAAACTATATTGTATTTAACAATGTATATAAAAAAAACCTCAATAAAGATGATTGTATATCGTAAATTAATTTAACATAATTAATCTTATATTTTACATTATTTGGAAATAAAATGGCGAGGTTAATTAAAAGTAATCTTTAAAAGAATTTCATGAATCTTTCAAAAGATATGTAAAATTAATAGTAAATAGTCTTTGTAATGTATTTTTTTTAAATATTTATATAATCGCAATTTTAAATCTTAAATCGAAAATTAAAGGCGCCCAAGTCGGTCGTTTTTAACTTTGAAATTTCATCGATTTTCTGTTGGAAACCGTGGATAATTATTAATTAATTAATTAATTTCAAATTCTTTTTATTTAATTTATTTTATATTTATCTAAACTTCCTTGATAACACGTAACACTATTTATTGTATGTCTTTTTTAAACATACGTGATGCTTTTCTTCGTAAAAGGATTTATTGGCAATCCATTAAACATCGGTAAGCAATATAACAGTTGGCAGATACGTTAAGACAGAGATTCAGGATATCGTAATTGCTCTAGTATGTGAGGAATACGTCATCGTCAATCCGTATCTTAAAATTTTATTACAACAGTTAATAAAATCGATGAAATTGTGTGAGTTACGTGAAGATGATGATAACTTGTAATTAAAACACTTGTAATCTTTCTTCGCAAATTTATTGTTTACCAGATGTATATTCCGTGACATTATCAATGGTTTTAGTTACTTTGTATTATAGGAATGCTTATAGCAATTTAATTCTGGAAATTTTTAGAAGTAAGATTTCTCATGATTGGACCGTACGATTTTGCAATAATTTTCACAATGAAACATATTTGGATAAACAGGTTACAAAAAAGTTGATTGAAACACCATTAACGTTTCTTCGATTATTAAAATAGAAAATAACCAATACATCAACATTTTAAATAGAAAATGATCAACATTTTAATTGGCTCTGCATTATTGTAATTGTGATATATCCTTAGTTTGCTCGGGCACTTCCCACGCTCCACAAAATTTCTTTTGTTGTCCATTATGGTAAACTCTGTATCAGCGGTTCGTATTACTCACCGATTGCCTTTTCTTGTAAAATTAGCTATGAATCATTGCGAATCGTTAAAAAGTGCTTACGTTCATTGTTTTGATAACGTTACGATAAGTCAATGCCGATGCAACCATTTATTTGATAAGAGAAATTTTTGTGATTTTGACTACCGAGTGATCTTACCCATCTGAGGTTGACAAAAAAAAATGGTGATGTGTCCATCCCCCTGTGAATTCGGTAAAATGTGTAGTAAATGAATACTTATTTATCATCTGCCTGATGATGACACTGTATCGGCGAAGCAATTGTAGCAGTGTCTCTGGAAAGGTTTCCGAATGGTGTCACGGGATTTTTAAAATTTTGAAAACGGAATCATGGATAAACGTGCGTGAAATGAACGAATCCGAAGTCAAAATCTGTAGGAAACTTACCGTTTGGTCACAATTCGCATTTAAAGTCCCAATTTTGAGGTTATAATTGATCCGATTTTCGACTAAATAAGCACATTGCGAGTATAAATCCTACACATGAAATAATCTTCTAATTTATGACGAAAGTTAACAAATTTGTTGCGATTTTTTCATTTACTCAGCCAAAATCACGATTTTAATTTTATACAGAAAGTGACGTTTATGTAAAAAAAAACAATATATATTTTAGATCCATTTGTAAATATTAGATATTTTAATTTACGATATCAAACATAGATGGCATCACTGCTCCACTAAACCGAATGTATTTTGTACAATATAATAAAAAATATTAGAGAATTATTCATCGACTATTATAAATAATACATACATATTTAATTAATGATTTTTTAATGAAAATATTGGATAGATTGGTACAACTTACGATCTTTTGCACGTTTTGTCAGAATACTTTCCAAACATGTTTGCACACTCACCTTAAAACATGCATTCATATTAAATAATATCGCGCATTAGTGTTTGCATTATTTCCTTTTCCAGAACATTTGTTTGTGAGCAAATGCTTACATTCGACTCGACTCTTCTCCAGTACTATTCTCTTGTTATGAACAAAGCGCCGAGTTAACGAACTTTATCCATGACCTTTAGCGGAATAATGTTTCTTTCAAAACAGATCTAATTACACGGTAACGTGGGAAATGATATAATACACACAACAAACCTTACGAACCGCACTCGCATATACACATGAGAATTTTTTTCACAATTACTCCATTATTTTTTTTATTACATAAATAAAAGTTAATAACCTGAATAAATCAACGAAATGCGTGCGACAATGAAAATTGTTTAACAAACAATGAATTTAATTTATTAGGTACAAAAATTGAAAACAATATGATTTTATTTAATTTAATTGAAAAAACAAAACAAAAAAAAACACATAAAATAAGAATTTAATAGTTTCAATATTAAAACATTGGTAGTTCATAATGGATTAAATTTTTGAATCGAAAATATTTAAAAATATTTAATGTAAAAAAAAAGTTTTTGCATTTAGGTTAGAATCAGTGTTGGCAGTCGAATGTCTGATCCACAAATTTATAATTTTTAGGTTAGAATCACTCGCGTCAATCGAATTTCTTATCGATAAAATTTTATATTAGAATCAGTCGAATGTCTGATTTACAAATGTATAATTTTTAGGTTAGAATCAATCGTATCTGTCGAATGACTGATATTAATTAATGGTTCAGTTTTTAGGTTAGAATCACTCGCGTTAATCGAATTTATAATATTTAGGTTAGAATCAGTGTTGACAGTCGAATGTCTGTTCCACAAATTTATAATTTTTAGGTTAGAATCACTCGTGTCAATCGAATTTCTTATAGATACATTTTTGGATTAGAATCAGTCGAATGTCTGATCTACAAATTCATAATTTTTAGGTTAGAATCAGTCGTATCTGTGGAATGTCTGATCCACAAATATATATTTTTTGGTAGGTATGAAGGTTACACTCTTAAAGGAATTTTTCTAAAGCCTTCGATTAAGTATGGAATAATTTATTAATTTTTAATCTCAAAAGTATAGGATATTCCGATGTGGTAGTCAGTTTGATTTTGGAAGTTTTCTTATTAGAAGAATCTGGGTGGTCAAATAATTTTGTTTTAATTTTTATAAAGTTTTATACTGAACAAATCATTGTATTAATGTTACATTAACTTTTAATGTTGCTGAGAATGGCAAGGAATTGATAGTAGATCCTTTTTGTTCTGTGGTGTGCCTTTCAATGAACATCAATAATATTAATTAATCGTAAGACGTAATTAAATTAGACTAATTGTTATTTAACAATTCTTTATTATTAATAATTAGACCATATATGTATATAATTTATTATTATTCTATAATTACTATCATAAATGAGACTGGGAGAGAGGGATAACAGGATCAAATACAGATTCTCCACTGTCCCAGTCAGAATCTGACCCAACACAGAACCCGTGACAGGGCCGTCAGGACAGCAGGGCGTCTCACCCCTCGCCCTTAAAGCCGGTAGCAGGGCTATCTGGACGGCGGGACGTTTCACTCCTCCTTAAAGAGGAAAAAGTGAAATGCCCGCCGCCGTCGCCCCCCCCCCCCCCTAAAGCTAGCTTTCCAAGAACAACAATGAAGAGGAGAAGGGGATGGAGGTTGATATGGACGCCCTACAAGGGCAGTCGAACCGACCTTACTCCCCTCTCGATAGAAGCAGGAACACTGGAGCCACCAAGCTACCTTGAAGTCAACATCAACGCTGGACCCTCTAAACCTCTTGGACGAGTCAGATGAGGTTACACTCACTGATGTGGACACGGTGGAGGAGGAGCAGCTTTATAGGGAAAATATTAAATGGCTAGCGAGGTAAGATTCATCCAAATCAACCTTGGACATGCACGCGCGTCTACTGCTACGCTTTGTAGGCGACTGGACATGGGTGCAGATACGATTGCCCTCATACAAGAACCCTGTATTGTAAAATCCAGGATCTGTGGCTTGGATAGACTTAATGTTAATCTATTTTGCAGGCCATCAGCACATCCTATGACCGCGATATTCGTACCTGGTGACGTGCCAGCGCAACTGGTGCCGCAACTATCCGACGGTGACATCACAGTCGTGAGGGCTAGTAGGGCACTAAACGGGATAGACGTCATTCTGATATCCGCCTACCTCCCGGGGACGCACCTCATACACACTCCTTGGAGGCTTGGAGGAGGCAGTCAACTATTGTAGGCAGGTCAGGATCCCATATATAATAGAATGCGATTCCAACTCGCATCACACAGCATGGGGGAGTCACGGAACATTAAAGAAGCGACATCCCATGTAACGCTTTTGGTCGCCATCTAGATTTTGCTGCCGTACTAGCACTAACACAAACGTATATTATCATGTTGGTGTTCTTGTAGGTGTGTGGATGTGTTGGTGAAAACACAGAAATCTGTAATGTGAAATTCACTCACTCATAGTCACATGCTTACATATAATTACACACAAACACCATGACACTGTATGTGTATAAATGAATATATTCCTTATTCTCAATAAATTAATTTTATTATTGACTTGATTAATTAATACTTACCTTTATTTTGTATTTAATTCGAAGTTATAAATTTAAACAGGGAGAAATAAAATTAAGACAAAAAATTATGTAGGATATAAAATCGATTTATTAATAATGAACTTAAATTAACACAAAAAAGACATCACAAGAATACAATAATTACAAATAACAATATAAAATAAATAACAAACAAATGTATTTAAAAATATCACGTTGTATTAAAAGACAAGGTAACCTAAAAAGTATAAAAATAGTAAGTGTTAAAAATCACCCACATATAACTAACGTAATACGTAATAATCTATCAACTAATAGTAAATCTAATTACAGAACTAATAAACACCTTACCGACAACCCATCGTGTTCCGTGATGCACAAATTGTGAAAAACGTCGAAAAATAAAAATGGCCGAAAACAGAATAAATAGTATTCCGTCGAATAAAACGCGCCTAGATACGAGCTAGATTCCATAGAAAATCCACCATCAGCGCCGCCTGACCGGTGCTGCCTAAACTGTTGTCAAAAAAGCAAAGTCCTATAAGCGTGTCACCCTCCTGGGGGGAGTGAAACAATGGATAAAAGAGGTTAGTTTATTTTTGACTTTCTTCCAAGTAACGACCTCCAAATTCTTAACAGCGAACGCGAGGAGCGCCACCGTCATTGACTTGACTGTGGTCTATTGTTGAGGACATTCTGACTGGATAGTCAGGTAGATAGCATTGAGAAAGCAAAGTACGTGACCCCAGGATGACCGACAAAGAGGCATAAATTATGCACCTTACGGAACTCCTGAGCGACACGACTGTGAGTATAGACGGTAGGAAGAAACTGGATAACCAGGCATCTACACTACAGCACTGTATCGTTACATCGTATAAGAAAGCGTGTCCACCTAAATGGAGAGACGATAATACAAGCACCACCTCATAGTGGTGCAAGGAACTTGGCTCCATCAAGGAGGATACGAAAAATCTGTACATTATAACATTACGTACGAAAGCTAACTCTGATTGGTCCAGGTACAGGGATCACCTTAAGAAGTATAAAAAAAATCATAAGAAAGAGGCAAAGAGAAGCCGAGCATTGAAAGCACGTCGGAGCTATCTAGACTGAAATCAGTACTTTCATGGGATACAAGACAACCCGTCGGAATGTTGAAAAAGGAGGATGGCTGCTTCACTGGTAACCTCCGACAAAGTTTAGAACTACTGCTACACACACACTTCCCGGGCTGTAATCTTACGGAGGATAGCCTTGCTGAAGGTATTGTTAAAGACGGTGTGATTATCTCTGGGACTGACTTGCATATATACCGATAACTTGGAGGCAGACTAGAGTGACTTTTATTCCAAAGCCTGGGCGGCCAGATTATACGGCTGTACAGACTGATAGCACTGACCTCGTTTGTGCTAAAGACAATTGAAAGGATAGTTGAAAGCTACATCAAAAGAACTGCCCTCATTGAAAGACCACTCCAACTGACACAGCACAGCAAGGGTAGATCTACGGAATCCGCCCTACTAAACGTAGTGAATAGGATCGAGAGAACCCTGGACAGGCAGGAGATGGCACTAGTAGTTTTCCTGGACATCGAAGGGGCTTTCCATAAAACCACCACAACAAAGATAGTGCAGGCTCTCGCTCGCAGAGGCGTCCCTACCGGAATACGTGAGTGGATAGGAAGCCAACTGACAAATAGAAACATCACAGTATTATAGGAGCAGGATAAAATCCAATGCAAAATTAACAGAGGCTGTCCACAAGGAGGGGTACTTTCACCTCTTCTATGGAACCTTGTTCTGGATAGCCTACTGCAAACGGTTCACAACAACGACTTTCACATAACTACGTACGCAGACAACCTTACCTTAATCGTCAGCGGAAAATACGAAGAGGTGCTGCGCGATAGAATGCAAGCAGCCCTAAACATAATAGCCAACTGGTGTGAGGAACACTCCCTCTTTGTCAATCCGACGAAAACAGAGATGGTTCTCTTCACCAGAAGGTATAAAGTGAAACAGAAGGCACCGAAACTCAAGGGCATGACGCTACAGTTTAGCAGCGAGGTGAAATACCTAGGCATCATTCTCGACAGCAAACTGAACTGGAAAGCGCACTTGGAGAACAAGGCTGAAAAATCGATCAGAGCCTTCTGGCAATGCCGTAGAGAGATAGGCAAAACCTGGAGACTGAAACCAAAGGTAACTCTTTGGCTTTATACAGCTATAATCAGACCCATGATGGTTTATGGAGCAGTGATATGGTGGGCTAGAACTAAAGTACAGACCGCCATAGAACTGCTCAGCACAGTACAAAGGACCACCTGCCTATCGATAACGGGCGCAATGAACACCACGCCAACGTTAGCAATGGAAGTGATGCTATGCCTACCACCACTAGATTTATACATGGAAACGACGGCGCTGGCAACCACCATTCGTCTAAAGAATTATGGGATTTGGGAAATGGCTAACTGTGGAGAGGTAAGATGCGGCCTCTGGAGGGCTGCCTATGAAGATATTCCTCTTCTTGAGGTTGACACTGACCTATGCAGCCCTACTCTTGTAACGGGAATGTCTTACAGTATTACCATCCTACACACAAGTATAATGAAAGAGAGAGAGAATATACACAGATGCCTCGATTAAGGGAGAACTCTCATGGATTGCAATATATTCTAGGTCTCTGAGCATCTCAACGAAACTAGACATGGGAAGATACAGCGATATCACCCAGCTGGAGACAATGGGCATAACGCTTGCGGCTGAAACCATTTCCAATTGCGTTAACGAACAAGACGTTACTAATACTCACGGACACTTGCTCCAACACGATTAGGGAGTGTCATAGACTGCTGTCCAAGGCATCTCAGCGTAATGAGATAGAGGTATCCTGGGTTAAAGGATATAGTTCTGACGGGGGCAACAGAAGGGCTGATACGCTGGCGAAGGCGGCGGCGAAACTGAACATTCAGTCCCCAGAGCCGCTAGCATCCATTCCTCCTGCGACCTTCATCAAGCTAGTTCAAGAAAGAATGATGAAAAAAATTCAGAGAAAGATGGGACGACGCAACTGACTGCGCCTTTGCAAAGGAAGCACTTCAGTACCCGAGCAAGTCTGCGGTAAGCAAATATCTCCGATTAGGCAGAACAAACCTAAGGAGGATAACAGCTATCCTCACAGGACACGGTAGACTCAACGCTCACCTATTCAGGCTGTAAAGAGGAAGACGAAACAGCCAAGCACTTACTCATAGAGTGTCCGGCGACCTACGAGATAAAGGAAGCTACCATGGGTGAGAGATGGCCTAACATAGACATAATGGACCTACCCGCCTCTGTGATATTGGTTTACCTCCATGAGACAACCTGGTTGTAGCTGAGGAGGGTAGGCCTGTAATGAAGGTAGGCTAGGGGCCTTTTAGGCCTATGCACAGTGCTTCCGCACACCTTCACATACATACATACAGTTATTAATGTAATTATTATATTAAATATTTGATATAAATTTACTTATTGAAACATTACCTATTTATTAACATATTTAATTTAAATTTTATTTTCTTGCAAAATAAATGTGTTATAATGCCTTGAGTTTTACTATGTTTTTTTACCAAATAATTAATGAATTGATTTGACTTTTATTTTGTTGTGCGAATACTGTAAACTTTACGAAAATTATAAAGAGACAAAAATGTTTCAAATTAACTTGTATTTCGAGCATTTTTTTTTAATTTATAAAAATGGAATGAAGCATTCAAATGTTATTAATAAAAAAATAATATTTTGTTTAAGTTTGAAAATGACTTATAGCTTAACGGTTAACTTTTGTTTTGTATATAGATATGTTCGGTTAAATCATCATATTTTGGTCCCAGGAATTTGAGGTTGAGCCATTTCCCAATATTAACGGGACACCCATAATTTTACATTATGCTCCTTATATAGTCGAACAAATTTTATGAATTGGCTAATGATGAATAATAAATTCAGGGTCCTGCGCCCGAGCTCCTTAGATGGTTCATTTACAAATGAAGACTTTGAAATTGTGGAGACTTTAGTAGGAAACCAGGATGAAACTATTTTTGATAATATAGGATGCCCCACAAAAGAGATCCTTTGTGATATGTTTTTTTTTAATTCTCTGTAAATAGTTTCAGGCATCTTATTAAATATATATATGGCAGTGCAACTAATAATACATAGTAACATGCCTACATTTTATAAAATTAATTTTTAATAAAATACATAATATTATAGTTAAAAAATAAAAAAAATATGTTGAACGATAAATTTTTAGAATTAAATTTCTATCTCGAATTTCGCAACAATGTGTCGAAATTAAAATATTGGTCATATTTCTTTTTCTTATTACAGTTTTTTTTTATTCTACATCAATTGTTATTTCATTTTTTTGTATTTATGAATATTTATAACAATTTAGAATATTTTTGCATATTATTGGTCAAAATTTGTTAAGGAACAGCAAAATTTTATTTACGTCAGTAATTATTCCACTTTAGCTTTTGCTTTGTATAAATGTATATTTTTTGTTGTAATTAGTCCTGTTTTTTGTTTTTCTTTTATGAGACAATACATATATGTAATATTGTTGTATGAATAATTAAAAATTATAAACAGTTATACAGTGTCTCATAAAAAAGATCTATATCAAAGATATGTTTTTTAATTGAACACCCAATATATTTTTAGTTTCCACGTTCAAAATAACTTTCGTATTTATTATGATTATTAGTATCTAAACCTAACGATTTTTGAAATAATTTGAATTTTGTTAAAATCTAACCTAATTTTAAAATTTAACTATTTAAGAAGTATTGTGTTTATGTATGAGAATGTTTCAGGGATATTTAGTAATAAACCATATTTTATTTTTCAATTACAAAAACCTTTCAATTTGTACAAAAAAATAAACTTAATAAATACAAAGTTTGTGCTATTTGAACTTGATTTTTCGATTAGAATGTCATATTTTTAAACATTCTATTAAATGAACTTTATAATTATCTATCAAAAGTGTAAAAAAAATAGATAATACATTTTTCAAATAACCGAAATAATTAAATTCTCTTATTCATTTTACATATTTATTTCTTTATGTATTATTTACACAATTGATGATACAATAGGTAAAATGTTAATAAAAGTATTCGCAAATAAATATAAAATATCGCATTGAAAGACTGCACACTTCGCATTTTCTGCTTAAAAAAAAAGAATGTTTTTAATTTACATTTTAACGATCTGCATTTCAAATATTTGTAAAATTTGCAATCTTATCAACTCGTGATTGTCCGTTGGTTTTTTTTTATATAAGTAAAGATAAACGGTTCTATGTAATCAGTCAATACAAACAGAAACAACTGTAAAAATGTGGTCGACTTTTACTTTACTTTGCCTTACTGCAATCGTAGTTATTTCCAATGCACGTAAGTAAAATTCAGAGTACTTTATAACTTCTATCATCAGTGCCTCAGCAATCTCATTGTAGTCTTTCTTTTAAAGAGAAAAAAATCTTGTGGTTATTCAGATTTTTGTTTTTCTGTGGAGTATCGACCTTTTTTGCCCGAGTATAGAACTTTACATTATTAATTCAAAAATGTTTCACCACGGGTTAAGTGATAAATGAAATAAGCATGTATTAAATGTAATTAATTTTTCAAACTATTGCTTCATTAAATTGCATTAGCCATGATTTTAATTCTTGTATTTTTTCTCTAACATGAACAGGGATGCAGGATTTAGGTTGAGTGAGTTACATAAAAATGATAACATCTTGATTAAAACCTTTCTTTACTATTTTTTAAAGTCCCTATGTATACCTGATCGAGTCAATGGGAAAAAGGTTTGACGTCTATCATAAAATGTTAATTCGAATCTTTTTAAAAATATAATATATATTTAAAGAAGAAAGTGCAAATGAGTTGTTTAGAATAAACTAAGACCTTGTTTTGGAGATTCAAAAATCACGGGACTCTTTGGAAAGTTAAGCATTCAAATATGCAATATGAAGCTGATTAAATCTATTTGATCGATTTAATTGTTAATGAAAACAAAAACTAGAATAGATAAATTTATTTACATATTTCTTAAATTTAAGTTCTTAATTGTATGATTAATGAAGAATTGTTGATTACATATTTACCATAATAAACAAAGCATATGTAATGTATAAAGAGTGTCCCACGTTAAAGTGCTGCTCACGATATCTAAAAAGAATGAGATAAACTTAGTTCGGTTTTTATATTTTCATTTTTGTTTTCAGAGACATGCCCTAATGGAAAATCATTTCAGGAAAAACCGTGCATCAAAAAATGTTCCAATTTGAATGAAGACTTTGATTGTCCACCAAATCCCAATCGCGGTTGCGAATGTAATAATTCAAAATTCGAAACTAACAACGGAACATGCGTTAACATGTTTGATTGTCCAACTGATGAAGGTAATTTTGTTTTTTTACACCTATTCCCACTTCGTATCTTTGTCGAAAACCACCACTCGGTGGTTGAACAATATGCAGTGAATAAACTTTCTTAACATTTTATTCTTGCTGTAGAAGGTTTTTGTTTTATTTTTTATGAAGTATTTTTTTTTTTTTTTGGAAATAATAATTGAAATTTATATTTTCCTTCCTATTTCATTGGAAACAATATTTCAGCTATGTTGAAATGTCCTTCAATTTGCTTTTTTCCGTGGTCACAGAGAAACTGCAACTGGTTGCCTTGTAACCGTGGAATATTGTCTCCGTGAAGAGACAATAATAATTAAATATAATAATTTACTTAGATCCCACGACGTACTTCTGGAAAATATGTTAATTTTCAGAAACTTTTTTTAATACAAAAAAAATCACGCTAGTAGAAATTACTGAGACTAAAATAAAACGTGAACAAAGGATACATACTATTAGAATGTGTAAATTTCTTCTAGCGAAGAGATATAACTGTGCATAATTAATACATACTCTAAATATATTATCAAATACCATTTGATAATAATAAAATAAAAATACTATAAATCTAAATTTTAAACAATTTTAATTTTTTCGCAAATCTATTTTAGTTTACTGTCCCGGAGTAAATGAAATTTACTCTTTCGATCATCCCTGCCCGAGAAGTTGCGTAAATCAAAAGGAAGAAAAATCCTGTCCTAAAATTCCATCGAACCGTTGCGATTGCCGGGAAGGATATTTGCGGAACGTCAAGAATGAATGCGTCAGACCTGCGAAATGCGTTTTGGATGGTAAGCTATTTTTATATCAGTTTTGCATTCTAATATTTTTCCTTTTCCTGTCCATGGGAAAGTACAAATTTATGAATCGAAAATTTCAACGTATTTGAAAATATAATTCTGTGAGTGTATGTGTTTCAAAAATGGCTAAATAAATTGAACAAAAGCTTCTTATTTAAGGTTTTTTAAGGACAATCCTCGCAATTTTTAATTCAGAGAAATGTCAAATTTGGTCTTAAAGGGAAAAAGTGAACATGTTCTTTATGAAAGCCAGTGTGACATATTTGTATATATATTATATGGTTTACACAATTTTGACAATTATGTAAAACATATTTGTAATTGCGCAAAAAATAGTATATACAGTTCGAGAAAAAGCTATTTTTTATACATTATGCTATATCACTTAAGCTTAAAATTGCATTTAAAAAATTATGTACTTCTCTCCATCAATCAGTAATATTTTATTATCGATCCTTTTTAATATTTCTTATTTAATTTACAGTCAGTTTATTTATTTTCAATAGAAATTGACAAACGCTATTGTGACCTAAATCGTCTGACCAATTATTGGGTTTCAATCAATATCTTGTTAGCCGCCTCTTATCTTAAAAAAAATCAATATTTTAAATGCGATGATTCGTGAACAACAACCCGTATACGAAAATTTTACTACCTACCACATCACTTAAAGTCGGGGTATATATTAAGTCGAGCTGGTCGTTAATGATGGGGATTTCTAGTGACTTCAAGAGGTCTAACTTTTCACCTTTATCGGCCAAGTGTATTACCGTGAGTACATCCTTCACAAATGTTTAATTGTTTTCAATCGTTTTCTACTAAATTATGCCAAAACGATCTAGGATCTTCTTTGAGTCTTATGTTGAAATTCTAGCCAGATTAACCTGTATATACTCCTCTTTTTATAAAGGGTTTTAAGGTGAATGTAATGTTGTGTCCAAAATTGGATTTGATTGTGAGGGTGGAATTACCAAAATTTGCCAGGGGCTTGTATAAGATATTTTGTTGTGTTTGTACAGATTCTATGCCTGCTTACATGTGGTTAGTTACTTTTTTTAATTTTAGTTTATTAAACAATTTATGTCTTGAAGGTTTTGTGTAACCGTTTGAGTTGGCTATATGTATATATATATATATATAATTTTGTTAAATGACACATACAATTCTCGGCCAGTAAATTACTCAGAGGCGAGCTCATTGCTAGACCTGTTTATTTAGATAATCCATTTTTAAAAGTGAAGAAGTTATTACCTAAAATTATTTTAAGTATTCCAAGAAATATAATTTTAATTAAGATGTTAATGTTTAAAATATCAAAAACTGTTTTACTAATTGTATGCAATCTGTGCGAGTGTTTTCAGTAAACATGTTAAATAGGTCTAATGAAACTAATTTATGGTTAGTTTGAAGTTTTAATATTGTTAATTTTTTGTTAAATGTTTGGAATTGTTGACGGTAGTGGGATCTTTGAGATTTTTTTTATGAATTTTCAATAAGGCATATATTATGGGACTCATGGGATTCATTGGAAATAAAAATGATTTATTTATTGAATTAAAGATTCGGTTAAAAATAATTTTAAGTTTTTTTTTTGGAATTTTAAGGTAGGGCTTGCATTATGTCTTTTCTTCATTTTTTTTAAGTTGGTCTTTTTGCAGCAGCATCAAATGATTGCACAAGTGAACCTTAAAATATTAAGAGGCATCATGGCAAAAAATAACAGCCCTCGGTTTATTATCATTACTGAGTTTTATTGAGCGAATTATTTTCAAAGGAATAAATTGTAACATTGATCACTTGGCGAGCCTAGTGTCTAGAAAATTAAACACGATAACATTATGTCACAGACTCCAAACAAAACCGCTCACTGTTTCTAAAAAATCACTTGTATCCGCAAAATTAGTGTTTTCATTAACCGTTCGAGCTTTATGAGAAGCTTCAAGTATATCGCCGAGATTGTTGACATTTTCCGCTTTTAAAAGAAGCATAAATTCATCAAAATATGCTCTTTCTGATAAAGAAGAATTCCGTTCTTGCTATATGAAGGATACATTTGATCACTCAAAGGACGAACGCTGCTGCTGGTCGCGCCAGCAGGTTCATACATTTTAAGATTTTTAAATAATGCCCGAGATTAGCATAACATCTTTCACAAGTAATCAGCATTTTTCTTGTGTTAGAAATTATAAAGGGATTAGAGGTAATTAATGTGCAATAAAGATATAAGTAATTCTGTATAAATTAATAATAAAAAAAATTATTGTTAGTCACGAAGTGCCAGGATGGATTTGTGCCAAAATGCGGTAATGGTGAAATTCCCTCATGTAACGATTATGCATATTCATATTTCAACATATATGGAATAAGTGTTGAGGAATCCGTGGAATCGAACGATTTGACAAAACCATGCAATGTAACGTGTCAATGTCCTGATGGAGAATATTTCGACGAATCCAGTAAGAAATGCGTTCCTGGTGAATATTGCCGAAGAACATATGGAACTGAATGTAAGATTTGCTTATTTTTATTTTTTTATATACTTTAAGATTTTATAGAATCCTCTTTGGTAGTACCATTGTACATTAAATTATATTAGCGACTAAACAAAGTGCGCCCAAATCAACAACTAATTTTAATCAGTTTATTTCTTAAAATATTCTCAAGAACAAATTTACAGATAGATTATTTTCATTAGAAATTTAACTATTTTAACTTTTTTATGTATTTTAATTTTCTTTGGCCACCAACACATTTTTTTATTATATAAAAACAGAAAAAAATTGAATACGCTGATTTTGGAGCCGACGGTCGAGAACATACCATTTTTTTTGATGAAAATGTCCAGCGGCACATACTTTCTTTTTTTTTCAAAATTAACTTTATTACTAAATACTAGCCAATTATCAATTTTTGGAAAACAAAAATGATTGATAAATTATTTTTTTTAATAACAATATTTTTATTAAAAGAAATTTTTGATCGACGGGCATGTAGGAATATGCCTGTTAGGGGGCAATATTTAAACGTGTCGTGTATTTATGCTTTATTTTAGATTATAAACACTTGGTTTAATAAATATTTTATCTGAAATAAAATTATATTTATACTTTTTCAGAATATAAAGAGTTAAATTTTATAAACATATTGTCTGAAATGAAATTTCGTCAGGAAAGTATTTACTTACAAGAAATAATGCTCGACAAAAAACGCTCAACAATGTTATAACCGATAAAATATTTATTGACCGTACTATTGAGCTAGAAACCTAAGCCAATGACCTTTTAAGTATGACATCAATATTACACAAAAAAATATGACAAGTATATGTCTTATGTATATGAAGTAAAATTTAATAAGGTTACACATGAAAATATATAGTTGTTAGATCTATTTTTATTTGAAAAATCTTCCGTAGAAGTTATAAATTTGTTAAAGTTTTCAATTTATATATCACCTATGTCATTTAAATTTTACAAATGTGTAATTGATTGTAAGTTCTATTGATTTTTTTTGCAAAATATTTAGAAATTAATACTAATTTCCAAAGACACATTTAATATTTTAACGGCATCGTGAGATGTTACGAGGAATAATACAATATTTTTTTTATTTATATTTTTTATCCAAATTTAATCAACGAAGATTATAACACCTTTTCTGGCCACCTTGTATACTCATCTATTTAAAAATTTGAAAGTTTAAAATATTTGTGTAGCTAAAAGATTTATTACATCATTTAAATTCTTGGATCTTTAAAGCGATCACTTTATTGTATTTACAATATTTAGGTATAAAGTTAAATTAGAAAAAATAATGTATAGTTACAATCCACTATTGATTTTATTTTGTAATTAATTCAAATCGCTAAATAAGTACCAGCGATATGCCGCCTGATGTTTTCATCAAAAAAAACAAACAAATCAGCGTATTTAATTTTTTTCTATGTTTGTTTATTTTTTTTAAAGTCCACGTGGACTAGAATCGGGACGACGGAGTGCGATAAATTAAATGTTGAAAATTACGTCGACGATTCAATTATCTATCCTCCTTCTTTACGGGTACAAATGTATTAGGATCGTTTAACGTTTTTCTTTATTTAACACATGCAAATTAGTCTTAAATATTTTGTTTAATTATTTTCTTACAAATACTTAATTTTCGAAAAAAAAAAGGTTTCACGTGCGTACTGCCCCTAACTTAAATTAAATAAATCAAATAAAAACAATTTGAAAATAATTAATAAATAATATCCACATTTAACGTTAAGTAAATTTCTTTTTTTTTTGTTTTTTGCATTGAATTTTTCTCGGACAAAAAAAAATGTTGCATGAAGCAATATTTTATTGATATGCAACAACAGGTGTATATTATGTAATTCAATGTCTGCCGGGTTTTTGCCCAGGAAGTAGTTGTTTTAATGTGTAAATGCGCATTTTATTGTGGAATAAATTATTTTAAAATCAATTTTATTTAATTTATTTAAATAACTGTGACCATGTGAATAAATACTCTTTTATATTTGATTAAATTTAGTTTAAATATACTCAATATTTAATGTTTTATATACTTTCTTTATCGTTTATTAATTGCAGATTGTCAACGTAATGATCCAAACAGCGTTTATCTTGAATGCGTACCGAGTTTTTGCTGGTTCGAAATGTGCACTGCCGATTGCAATACCGGTTGTTTCTGCATAAAAGGGTATGCAAAAGATGCAAGCGGTAAATGCACCATTGTTGAGTAAACTTTACAAATGTAAATGTAAAAAATCAACATATTGTTTAAAGTATGTATTTTTTAGAATGTTGTGGGTAACTTAATATTTTCTTTGACGGTCGTTAAATTAAAGATTTAATTTAAAAAAATGATTTTCTGTTTTATTTTCGACTGTTCGATACGAGAGTACAAATCGGAATGCATTATATTATAATACAAAACTTAACATCTAAGCAAAATAAATATTTCTAATATTTACTATTAAATTAAATGACAAACATGATTAGAAGGAATAATGTAAAATTATTTTGGTGACCTAAATTGGTTAAAAGAACTATTGATATAAGCAATTGATAGTTGTTGAGTAATTAGTATAAATTATATAATATTGATATTTATTGTTGAATTATTATTAGGATATAACAAGAAAAACATATGTAACATGTTTTCAGAGTGCTTTTAAATAAAAACCCTTATTAATTTACTTTTCCCATGACCGCATATGAATGTGATTTTTTCAATACAATAAATAAAAATAAGGGAAAGTAAAATTAATTTATAAAAAAATAATAATAACACCAAGTATGGTCGGCGATCGTGCGAATAACTGACAATTAAATCTAAATCTGAACCATCCGACACGATGGTACAGATTTTCTCATTTATTTTTTTAATATTCAATAATAATTTTATAATAAAAAATATATTAAAATGTACACTAAATGGTACGACGACCCCACTTTATGGTACATAGATTCTCTTTCTTTCATTCATCTTACTCCCATTCCTTATAACAAACGTACCATTCCTCTTTTACCAACTTTCATCCCCTAAAATACTTATCTTTCTCTCATACTGCACCATCTATCCTCGCTGACTCCCATTCCAAAGACATTCTTTGACATTCCTGCAATACCACACAGATTGGCGTTGTTCTCTCCACTCCTAATATACTTTTTAAGTATTGTTGGTGTACCTTTACAACATGTCTCATGTCCAGACGCTCCCCATACTTCCGATGGATACATCATTATGCATATTCATATTTCCCCTTACAACCTATTTCCATACATTCCGCATCATCCCCTTTGCTATTCTCGCCTTCTTACATACATCCTCTATACCCTTCTTTCTTCTTCCGTTTTCGGACAACATATATCCTAAGTATTTAAACTTGCTCGCTCTCTCTAATCTCTCTTCCACTTCAATTCCTCATCATTTCTTCGTCCACCCGCATTCTTACATACACCCGCTGTCACATACATACATAGTTTTCCTGGCACTCACAAACAACTCCTTTTTATTAAAATATCTCTCTAGTCTTCCTTTCATCTCATACAACTCACTCATAAATCTTACAATAATTACCACATCGTCCGCATTAGATAGTCTCCATATATTCCCCCTAGATTACACCATTGCTAGAACCTTCTCCATATCCTTAGACCATGTCTCCTTGTACTCCTAATTTACCGAATGTACAATCTGCTCTGACACTCCCTTACCTTTTAAACCTTACACCAACAACTTCCTCCCAATTCCACAAACATCAAATACTCCTTGCCTTTCCTCGCCATTTCTCTCTCAATCAGCCAGTTCAGAGCAGCTATCTAATCCACTGTCGACCTTCTCTTCCTGAACCCTGCCTGCACTTCTAGTAATAGGCTCTTTTCTTCCACTTATTCTTCCAATCGTTCCTTTACCATTCCCATCATAACCTTTTTTATTAATTAAGACCAATACAGTACTAACTTCTATATTGATAATAACATTTTATAAAATCTCAATTTCTAATTATATAATTAATGTTGATTACAATATGAGGAATACACTCCCTTGTTACGGCTAATATCTCCTATCTCTTCTTGCTTCATTTCAATCACTGATTAGTATTCACCCATAATTACAGTACAATTAAAATTCATTCATTAATGAATACGAGTAGGGACTGTGTTTTATAAAAATAATTATAAATGAAGACTTAAATCAACCTGCGATGACACAATCGTTTCTAATATAATATTATTGTTGGCGCTTGCGCAAGCCTCTGCTTATCGGAGGTTTCTTCAAGGGTGGTTACACCCTAAGAAGAAAGACCGATTAGTGCCACGGTACAATTAAGTTGTCTGTAAATAAGTCTGTAAATAAATGTTATCTATTGAAGAAGTTAAAGAATAAGCCCAACACCGCTTAACATATGGTCCTTCGAACCGGATGTCCAGGAAGTCATCGAGTTCATAAGGTAGCATCATCGGAGTCAACACCAGGAAGAATAAAAAGGTCAGTTCCTTTTCTCTCCTTTTCCTCTTATTGAGAATTGTCAGTATTTGATAATTGTGTGCATTTCGCATATTCGTATTCAAGTCAATTTTACAAATTTTATTGATATTATCTTTGCGAATTATTTAGTATGGATTCTCTTGAAGAATTAAAGTCAAAACGTGCCACTTTAAGGGGAACGTTGACGCGATTTTCAAATTACATGAAAGGTGTCACCGCAGATAACTTAAATAAAGACAACACTTACTCTCGCAAAGTACGAGTTGAAAAAATATTGGATGAATTTATTGAAATTCAAGAAAAAAATCAGCTACTTGATCTCACTGAGGAAGATGTGATTGGTGATTTTGAAAATATTTATTTTGAAGCCATGGACAGGTATATTATCTTGGTTGGGTTTAATTATAAACCAAAAACTAATAATAACGTCATTAATGCTAATAACGAACAACAACGCGAAGTGGATTTGCCAAAAATTGAAATTCCAAAATTTGACGATAATTTAAATAACTGGCTTACTTTTTACAATGCCTTTAAGTCCATGATTCACGTTCAAAATTCATTAAGTAATACTCAAAAATATCATCATTTAATAAGTGCTTTGCGAGGGGAAGCGGCCGAGTTAATTGCTGTCTCAGAAATAAGTGATGAAAGTTATGATAAGGCTTGGGATGCATTAATTAATGCTTATAATAATCAATTATTACTTGCTCAAAGCCATCTGGCTGCAATTTTTGATTTGCCATCCGCAACAAAAGAATGTCCCGAACAATTGATGAAAATAATGCGTGGTATTTCAAAAAATATTAGAACACTCGATGTTCTTGGTCGACCCGTTAATAAATGGGATGATATTTTAATTATGATTGCGCGAAGAAAAATAGATGCAACTACGCGAAAAGAATGGGACCGTTCAATGAAAAAAGATATTTTTCCTAAATTTGATGACATGTACAAATTTATTGAATTAAAATGTTCTTCATTAGTTGAAGAAAATAAAAATAATTTGTTTGAGGCCAATTTGCCCGTTGTTAAAAATATCAAAAAAGATTGCGTTTTTTGTAAAAGTACAGAGCATTTAATTGCTAAATGCAGTCAATTTAAAAATAAAAGTCAAAAGGACTTTTATTAAAAACAAAAATTTTTGTGTAAAATGTTTAAAGCCGGCGAATCATTCAATTAATAAATGCTTTGGTTCTACTTGCAATATTTGCAAGCGGCATCATCATACGCTTTTACACCGCGAACAGCTCACAAATACAGAATCTACTATTGCATTGCCAACGGATACTGATATAGGAAGTAGTCTTATATGTACGGCAGTAGTAGATGTTGTCGAAAATAAATTAATAAAACCGGGTCGCGCCTTATTAGATATAGCTTCACAGTCAAATTTTATAACAAAAGATTTGGTAAATAAACTGGGGGTTAAATGTAAACCCATATTAATTAATGTATCAAGTATTGGTAATACTACGACGCCAATTAAATTTGCAGTAGATATTTTAATTAAGTCTAAAGTTAATAGCACTAGTATTGAAATAAGCACATAATAACAAATTATGTGCCAAATTTAAATTTTAATCGGGAATTACTTAATATTCCAGAAGGGTTACCTCTGGCTGACCCACATTTTGATAAGTTTGGCCCAATTGATTTACTTTTTGGTTCTTCGTTATTCTGGCATATATTATTACCTCAACAAATAAAAACATCCGCTATGTTACCTGTAGCTCAAAATACTCTTTTTGGGTGGATAATAGGAGGGGGTATTCCAATGAATTTCCCCTTTTCAAGAGCGCTTGACGTAACCGTTCAAAATAATTCAATTTAAACGGTTACGGATATACACAAATTTTGGGAATTGAAAATATCCCGGATAATAATAAATCTGATAATAGTTCCGAGTCGGATAAACATTTTTTAGAAACGGTGAAAGTGACTAGCATGGGACGATTTATGGTATCTCTCCTCTTCAAAAATAAACCTGTTAGCACAAGTTTAGGATCTTCTCGAAAAAGCACCCTCAAACGGTTTTTCAATTTGGAAAAAAGGTTGTCAGATAATAAATCACTGAATTCTAGCTATTGTGAATTTATGAAAGAATATTTAGTGTTGGGACACATGCGACAGGTCAAAAATGTGAATGACCATTGTCCCCATTATTATCTTCCGCACCATGCTGTGTTTAAAGAAACAAGTTTAACAACCAAATTGAGGGTGGTTTTCGACGCAAGTGCTAAAACCAACAACGGGGTGTCTCTTAATGACTTGCTTTTAAAAGGCCCCGTCCTTCAAGACGATTTGCTCCACATTTTAATTAGATTCCGTTTATACAAAATTATTTTATCTGCTGACATCGTAAAGATGTATAGACAAATTTTAATTAATCCTGATGATCAGAAATTTTTAAGAATTTTTTGGCGTGAAAAACCAACGGATAAACTTCATGTATATAAATTAACAACCGTAACTATTGCAATACGTGTTCGTAACGATCTAATTAATCTGTTGGATAAAGCTAAGTTTACATTAAATAAATTTAATTCTAATCAGAAAGAATTAGTTGGATTAACAGGTAATATTGAAAATAATGTAATAATTTTAAACGGCAGCGAATATAATAAAACATTAGGATTACATTGGCATGCGCAAAATGATATAATTTTGTATGATATTCCTAAATTTGATAAAGGCCATTTTACAAAACGCAGAATATTAGCAGACACTGCGAAGATTTTTGATCCGCTTGGTTTAATAAACCCAGCTGTCGTGTTGGCTAAAAAATTAGTTCAAGACTTATGGGTTCAAAAATTAGGTTGGGATGAAAACGTATCTCAACAAGAATATTGGGTGCGATATTTAAAAGATTTACAGCTACTCAAAAATATAAAAATTCCGCATAATATTGTATATTCACATAATCCTGTAATTTTAGAATTACATGGTTTCGCAGATGCAAGTCAAATTGCTTATGCGGCTTGTATATATTTAAGAGTGCAAAACAATACAAATGAAAATATTTTGACACAATTATTATGTGCAAAATCACGTCTTGCACCCTTGAAAAAATTAACTATTCCGAGATTGGAATTATGTGCTGCATTGTTGCTTGCACAATTATCAAATAAAGTTTTGGAAAGCATTAGTGGTAAAATTGAAATTAAAAATAGATTTTATTATTCCAATTCGACCATAGCATTGCATTGGATTAAAAGCAACAAGAACGATTGGAAACAATTTCTGTCTGTTCGTGCATATAAAATTTCAGAAATTACAGATACACACTGTTAACGTTATGTTAAAAGTAAGAATAATCCAGCTGATATTGTTTGTAGAGGTGCAAGCGTGGAAAAGTTAATTGAAAATAAATTATGGTGGGAAGGTCCATCATTTCTTAAAAATCAAAATATTCTTGAAGAACGATATGACTTATTTAATAATAATAATATACCGGAAAGAAAAACTCCGAAAATATCTAGTCATACAACATTTATGCATGATTCTGATTTTATAAAATCATTTTCGTCCTTTGTTACTCTAAAAAGAGTTGTTGCTTATTGTTTGCGATTTGCAAAATATTGTAAAGATAAAGAAAATAAGCTAACTGGGCCATTAACATATCATGAAATAAATCGAGCAACGTTATCTATTATTAAAATAGTCCAAGCGGAGACATTTGCTAGTGAATATAAAAAATTAATTAATAATATGCCATTAAAATCGACAAGTTCAATTTTAACTTTAAATGCATTTATTGATGAAAATGGGGTTATAAGGGTAGGCGGAAGGTTGAAAAATGCCCAAATTAATGACAATAATAAACACCCAATATTATTACCGGGAAATCATCACTTGTCAAAATTAATATAGACATATTCACTTGAATAACTTACATGCAGGTATTCAAACCACCTTGGCAAATGTCCGCTTAGAATATTGGCCTATCGCAGCAAAGCGATATATAAAACAAACTATTCATTCATGCTACAAACATAAACCAACTTTTCATAATCAATTAATGGGTCATTTACCTGAACCGCGAATTAATGTAGCCCGTCCTTTTACTAACTGCGGGGTGGATTATTGTGGTCCCGTATTATTGGCGGAAGTTAAAAGAAAACGAACCGTTGTAAAAGCGTATGTGGCTGTTTTTGTATGTTTTGCTACAAGAGCGGTGCAATTCAATAATTGGTATGCAATTTGACCACCGAAGCATTTATTGCTGCATTTCGCCAGTTCATTTCTAGAAGAGGAAGGGTTAAAAACATTTTTTCTGACAACGGGACAAATTTTGTTGGGGCAAATCGAGAGTTGCGAGCCATTTATGATATTGTTAATAATGAACAGCACAAATTGTTAGTTACCCAAGCCTTTGCTGAATCGAATATAAATTGGCATTTTTCATCACCGCGTTCTCCCCATTTTGGTGGAATATGGGAGGCGGCTGTTAAATCGCTAAAACATCATTTGCGTCGTGCGGTAGGAGAAGCCAAGCTAAATTTTAAGGAAATGTACACTTTATTAGTACAGATAGAGTCAATTCTCAATTCCCGCCCCCTTACACCAATATCCAATGACCCTAACGATTTTACCTTTCTGACCCCTGGCCACTTTTTAATCGGCGATTCGATGGTATCGCTGCCGTGTGAAAGGTTATGCGATATAAAAATTAATCGACTGTCAAAATGGCAACACATTCAAAAGATGCAGCAGGATTTTAGGAAGAGATGGTCTATCGAATATTTGGGTCAAAATCGTAGAAAATGGAAAATTGTAAATAAAAATTGCCAAATAGGGCAATTAGTCCTAATTAAAGAGGACAACATTACAGCATCAAAATGGGCGGTTGGCAGAATAGAGCAGGTTCACCCAGGGGAGGATGGCGTGGTTCGAGCTGTAGCCACTAAGACACCTGGAGGTTCACAAACCCGGAGGGCGGTTAGCAGGATATGCATTCTGCCTATCGAGGGGCCTACCACAGATTCCGATTCAGAAGTTCCTGAGTGAATGCTGTGTATGTGAATCAAATCAATAATGTGCGAAATCAAAAGTGCGTGATTAATCGATGACGTTCGATAAATTTCGATCGGGCGTTTTGATGCATGCATATTTTTTTACATAATTTGCAATATCTTCTATTTTACGATTTTTTTACATTATAATAATTGTTTATCGTTTTGAAATTTGTATACTTTTTAATGTGTATGAATTTTTCATTCATTTGTTATACGTTTTTTTTGCTATTTCAATTTTTATACGTTTATCTTTATCTTTAATTTACAAAAGTGACTTTTTTGGCGATTCTCTCATTAAATGTAATATTGAACAATTAACAATTTAATATTGATTTGTTATATCTGTATTTTTATATATTGTATGTTCTATTTTTTTTGTGTTTATTATTAGTCATTAAAAGTTAACTTTTAATCGGGGGCAGTGTGTTAGCGATTGCGCGCGCCTCCCGCCTCTGCTTATCGGAGGTTTCTTCAAGGGTGGTTACACCCTAAGAAGAGAGACCGATTAGTGCCACGGTACAATTAAGTTGTCTGTAAATAAGTCTGTAAATAAATGTTATCTATTGAACATCGCTGGAATTTTCCTTGGACCCGACACTGAGTTAAAGAATAAGCCCAACACCGCTTAACAATTATATTGAATGATCATTCTAGAATCCATGATTTTATTATCACAGACTCAAATCAAAATCGTAAGTTGGAACTATGTTGGGGAGTGAGAGGTATTGGAGCTCTCTTAAATCATTCAGTGGATATTTTAAAATATAAATTCTGCAGCGTTAAACCTTTTAATTTTTTTAAGCTCTCAACTAATTATAGTAGTTTATGAATTAAAATTTGTATTTTTCATAATATAAACAAATGATGAATTATTATTTATAAAATATGTAAATTTCATACTTAAATTTTAAGAGAATTATCACAAAAATTATTCTCAGCAAAATCAACACTGCTACAGTTTGCATCCAGACACATATTACGAATGCCATATTTCATGTTTACTGTTTTGGTTCCATATTTCACAATTGATTGCAAAAATCTTTAAATTCAGCTGGCATCCAGGCCCTGCACATCGGTCTGTTAGGGATTTTATCCCTTGTAACAGCCTCGATACAGACACACCTCGCCGATTTTCCCAATTGCCAGCATGTACAGGTCAGCGGATCTCTGATCTGCACAAGCCACCAACTTGACATGCCCTTGATGCCAGCCAGCTTCTCTACATTTAGGACGGGTGCCAGAGTTTTCCTCAAGCACCTCCTTATACACTTTGAGTAGTGCCAACTCCACCTTTTCCAGTTCGACGGCGGATTTTTGTCGATGACCGCCCAGGCAGTATGATCCATAAGGATGTCACTGAACGAACAGCCAGGGACCACCACATTAGGCAATTGCCCTATCTTGGGCCTTTTGGTAACAGGGGGGGGGGGGCTCTCTCCTTGTGACCGCTGCCTTTTAGGTTGTTCGGACTTGGGAGATCTGTCCCCCTGTTCTTTTATGACTTTTTGAGATCATTTCAGAGACTCCTTGTCCTTCTCGGTCAGGTCAGCCACCAGAATGTTCTCAAATCTTCAATGTAACCTGAAGGCCTATCTCTGTAGACCCTCATAGAAGGCCTAACGGATTTCTTAGAATGTTCCACTTTGGAATTGCTCGACCCAGGTTTTGGGTCTTCTTTCCTGTTCCCTCTGAGGGTGTTCCCTGCACCTTTGCTGCTGCTACTCCATTTAAGGGTGGATAATTGCCTCCTCTAGATATTGCACAGGGTGGGATTTGGGTGTACTCACCTGGAGACTTAAGTCCGCGTTTTTACTATCAATGTGTCGTTTGGTAGAAGAAGGTTTGTGATAGGGAGATAAAGATGTTTGGGTTCTTAACCTCAATTTGCTCGATTTACCAAGAGATGTCTAGTTCACAGATTGAAGGAGACTGTCACTGCAAGAAAGTTTGTAACAGCCTCGGACGCTTGACAATAGGGTAACTACCTCACAGCTTTACCATGGTCTGGGGTAGTTGTAAAATGCCCCAGATCTTGGCTCTCCGTTCATCGGCTGACCACTCTTTCGTGCCCCCACACCACGGCAAGATGCGCTCCTCTTGTACGTTACCCGGGTTATTAGCTCATAGACCTCAACATACTAGAAACAGGCTGTGGTTTCAACAAGACGGAGCACCTGCGCACTTCTCGCGAGATGTGAGGACATTTCTTGATGGTATTTTCCCCAACCAATGGATTGGTAGGAATGGACCCACTAGATGGCCTGCTAGATCTCCTGATCTAACAAAAATTGATTTTTTCTTGTGGGGATATGTAAAAGAAATTGTTTATAAGGAAGCACCAACAACCTCAATGAATATGCAGCAACGAATTGTTAATGCTTTTGCAAGTATTTCATGTCTTATTGTTAGGAAGAGTGAATAGGTCTTTTCAGCAGCGAATTAATTTGTGCCTAAATAAAAATGGAAAACATTTTGAACATTTACTGTAGTATCGTTTCTCTTTTGTATTAATAATTTTGAAGTATTATCTGTATTTATTCATCTCACATTGACTTTTACTTACATTTTGACAGTTTTTTCGTCTCAGCATGGCCTACTAGAGTGCATAGAAATGTAATTAAATGGATACTTTTGTGGAAAATATTGAATATCTCAACAACTATGGGGTTTAGAGATAAGATATGCCCCATCAAATTGAAGTGAAGAAATAGACCTTTCGAACAATGACATAAAATAGGGAGCATTCCATTAAAAAAAAAAAATGGGTTATACCGCTTTGAAATTTGCAAAGTTTGGCATGTTTCTCTGAACACCCTGTATTACAAAATTTAAATTGCTCATTAATAAAACGTTGCTTATTAACTACACTGAGATATTTGCTAAAAGTTATTCTTACCCTCAAAAAACGAGGTCGCTACGATTTTTTAAAGTTGAGCTTGCTTATGCATGATACTTGGAGAAAAAAATTGTATATTGGCAACACTATAACATAATAAAAAACTAAATGGACAACAATGTAGAGGTTGAAAAATGTCATTAGAAAAGTTGAATAAATACAGGGTGTTCCATTAAAAAACACCCTGTATGTTTGAAAATAATTTTACGCCATAAAGATTTTTAAATCAATAACTTTTTGTACGAAACATTTTTTTTTCACGGGCAAGGCGCTAGGAAAGCCCGACGCACTGTTGCAGGACCCTGTATATCTGGAATTCTCTGAGAAAACCGAATATCTTTTTAATACTATATATTCCTTTTTTATTCGATTCCACTTTACATTATCTTTATATCAATATAACATTGTTAGTAGTTTTGACCAGCCGTGACTTTTCAAATAGACGTAATTTAATTCATTTGAATGGCACTCTATAATTTCCTATTTTTTTTTTCTTGAATTATCATAAAATAATACAAATATTTAATTTCTATGCTTATTGGAATATTTTATAGTATTTATATGACATTTTAAGAATGAATTGAATGGTTGAACATCGAAAACAATTGAAAAATGTCAAATGATAATATTTTAATTTAGATTAGCCTTATGGAAAATCTATATGTGAGTACCAAATAACGGTTGATTTTATAAATGTGCCAAAACCATCTGAAATTTAAATTGTCACAATAATATAAAAGACATTCTTTGTTTCTTTACTGTCATTTCTCTGTTCCCATGGCACACCGTATAAATAATTCTTAAAATGTCTTAATACCAGTATAAAATGTAAAATATTTTAAAAATTGCGAAAGATATGCATGCTATGTATAAAACCTTCCTGTTTTTATGACAAATTCAGATAAAAAATGAAAAGTGTAAGGTGCCATTTAAGGAACTAATATATATATATGAAAATAATAATGTTTAATTATTTTCATATATGCAGAAGTCAAGAAAGTTTTATTTATAAATTAAAGCTGAATTTCTGGCGATAAGTATTATATTGAAGACCCTGTATATATAGATGTATTCCAACAAATTAATTAATAATAAAAAGTAAACAAAATCAAATTACAATATAGTTAAACAGAATTAAAGTAAATTGAATATACTTAATTAAACACTTAATATATATAAATATAAATGTAACAATATCTTAGTAATTTGAAAAAAAAAAGCGAAAAATTGTTACTTCCATAGTTTATAGCTACTATCTATCTCGATATTTTAAAGATAGTTTCATATACACAGGGTGTCCAATAATCACGTGACGTATCAAACATGTTTTTAAAAATTGAATACTACACTTTTTATGTCGATTTTAGGTTCTACCTCAGATAAATATACAGACTGTCCAATAGAATACGTTTCACAGACTTCGGAATTTTGCTCCAAAAATGTCTATTAGGTGGTTAAATTAGATTTATTGAGGTTGGGTTGTCTAATGATACATTTGAACCCCGTTACTTATGCAATTAATTATACAAAGTATATCTATGAAACACTTATTATAAAATTATAAAAAGTATGCGCACTCGAACAATCGTATACCGTCGCGTATCTACGTATTATCAACGCACTCCACGTCCCGATAAACGCTTGGCACAACACCAAACAATTTTATATCTCGTAGTAATTTGTGCTGCCGTATTGCTATGAAATGAAAATGTAATCGTATAAGTTATACAAATTTTAATTTTACGATATAAATGCAATTTATCAAATAAGGGAAGAGCAGCTCTTCTGGTTTCATTCCCATTTGTAATCGTCACGTCGCGCAAACATAAAAAAACATAAACGTGTTAATTGAATGAAAATCTAATTAAAATATATATTTATCATCTGTAATTAATTTCATGAACTAAAAAGCACTTATATAATTAGTGGCTGTAATTTATGATTGAAATAAAAATATATGCATTTTAATCGTTAGTACTTTTATTTCAATCATAAATTACAGGCAGATAATTCAATGAAGTAATGAAAGTCTTTTTTAACTAAAATGTAAATAACTGGACTTTTAGTATTGAAATTTAATGAGATTACAATAAGGAAACAGTCATATTTATCGCATTCGCCAATTAAAAAATACTAAAATATTGCTGAACAATATTATTGAATTTTAATATGACACGGTATAGACTTAAAATTTATCAAAAATTGGTATGGCAAAATTAAATAGAAAAATCAACAGAAGGATTCGGAATTACCTCGGGAAAATAAAAAAATAATATGGATTATAAGGCAGAAGTATACGTTTATAAACAAAAACTACAGAGAGAACAAACTATTCCTTTTTTTTTCGATCAAGACTCCTGTGTATGTCTCACTGAAGTAAATCATATATTTAGTTAGTTCCTAGAAGAATACCACGGCTTTTTTATCAGTATCTTGATTTGTCTACAATACATATGCCTTCTATTTGGATCCATTTTTCACGTTTCGACATCTGGTCCTCGGGTCTTTTTCGGGTGTCAGATTTTTAACACGTAGTGGACTGTCTGTATATTTTGTCTGTGATTCTACGCTTAAAATAAATCATTTTTGATATAAGATTTATTAGGACAATTTTTAATTTTTAAAAGTTATAAGCAATTGAATGTTGAAATGAATGGATGTTTGGGGCCTTAAGTTCAAAAACGATGTAAAATTTCTGTTAACGCAATTTATTTGGAAAAGTGCTTAATAAGCTTATTTCGGTGGGCCATGAATCAGTTTTACCGGAAACGTTCTCATGCTGATGGTGACCGAAGCCATCACAAAGTTGGAGTTGTACGTGTCACGTACTTAACGAAGCCCTTCGACCACGGTTGATCTCTATCCAGCAGCGCCTTTAAGACTTCGGGAACCCATCTAACATGGAAATGAATGTGGGTCGCAATGGCACAGGTCATACACATTTCCCTCTCGATGTTGTATGTGTAACAATTCATTAAATCCAATTAGTCGAAAAAGAAAAACCTGATATATATATATATATATATATATATATATATTAAATTTTAAGAAAATGATTACAAGAAATTGATAAATATATTATCAAGAATTACATACGAAATTAAAAAGTACCTTTACACTTAAGATGGCCGGGTTAAACAAAAATAGAATATTTCAAAATATATTAAATTAAAACAATCAATATTGTTTTCTTATGTTTATTTTAAAGCATTAATTAAAAATATTGATAGTTGTATAGATTTATAAATCTTGATTACTCTTTCATCGTCTAAAAAATAAATCCACAACTATTTCAAGTTCCAACTGGAAACAGTTTTAAACAGATTTTTTTTCTTTGTAAACAATTCTTATATTAATTAATTACAAGTCATTTTTTTAAACATGAATATATTATTTCAATTTTTTTTATTTACACTAATTTACACTAAAATAAACCTCAGCGCGTTATGTAAATGGAAATTTTCATCGATAATTACGTTGTTTGTGGAAACATATCACACAAACCTGAAAAGGGCAAAACGATCTCTTCTCAACAATACTATGGTCAACTTTGACATGTATTTAAAAACGAAATATCTAGAAAGATATTTTCCCACAAGTTTAAAAAACGAATCAAATTACTTAGGTTTAGAATCATTATCATTAGGTTGTTGTCACTACCTACTTGATAAATTTAATTAAAAATATAAAACAGCAATATTACAAATTAGATAAATTTACAAAACTTCAAAAAATTCTTATTCTCATATTCTTCTGACATTTCTCACATTTCTACGTGTGATTCTCATTTCTTTTCAGCATTTAAGGCAGCCGTCTCACTAAAATGTTGGTTACATGATTAACGTAATTTATTAATCGTTAGTCTCTCGCGAAACGTAATGTAAAAAATTGGTTACTGCACAAGAATTGCAACAAATTGTTGTCTGAATTCCTAATGTTTTAGACATTTTAAATTAAAAATAGCAACAGGGCAACTATGGAATTTATAAAAAGAAAACATATTTAATATCAGAGTATTATAAATTTCATAATAAAAAAGTGTTACAATGAAATTAATCAAGGAAAATTTTTTCTGGCAATGATCAATAAAATTCGATCAATCCCTTTTTCCAACTGCAAAAAATGACTTACACTGTAAGTTTTACAAACATCTATTGAAACAACTACTTCCCGAGCATTTACCCCGCCGCACATTGGATTACACAATAGATATTTGTTGTTGCATAGCAGCCCTACTGCGAATTGCAACGGTTTGAGTCGAAATTATTTAATGAAAGGAAACAACAAATAATAATTGCAAGGCCATCTGTAGACACGTGTTTCGGGATTTCATCCCTCATCAGTACAGCTATGCCCTGCAAGCCCTTAGTTGTTAAACAATTTTTAATTAATTTTTACGTACCGTCTTCAACGAGATCGCGGATGGAAGTGATCGCGGTGAAGGACGCGCGCATTGAGCGGATTTATCGGCTCCGAGCAAAAAATAATATCGACTCGGCGTGAGAAAAAACAGCATTGTTTTCAATTAAATTAAATAAAATGAAACAAAGATGATTCACACATTTGCAGTTATTTAAATTACAATGAAATTAAACAAGGAAAAATTTTTCTGGCAATGATCAATAAAATTGGAAAAAGGGATTGATCGAATTTTATTGATCATTGCCAAAAAAAAAAAAAATTCCTTATTTAATTTCATTGTAATTTAAATAACTGCAAATGTGTGAATCATCTTTGTTTCATTTTATTTAATAAAAAAGTGTTATGAATTTACTTAGACGTTATTATTAAATGAAAAAATAATTGTTATTTTTTTTTAAAGTGAAAGCTAAGACAATTTATTTTGTTATTTCTTACCTAATGATTTTATAAAATTTTCCACATTTTAATTTCTTGGACATTTTGTAGTCGTTCATGAAAGATTTATTGAGTTACTGAAATATGTTTTAAGGTTTTATTTCCTCGGGTGGACTTCATTGAATTTTTATTGACATTTTGTGTATTTCTTCAATTTTGGGTACCATTTTCAACCCCGAACCATCACAAAAACCACCCGCCATATGTTTATCCTTTCTTGTTTAACTTATATCTTTTCCACAGTTTCTTCTCGCTCTGTACTCCCACTTTTTCCCGTTTTTGCAAAATTTGTATTTTATTTTCTAATCACAAAAAGAGACTGTTCTCAACTTTGAAGCGAGCAACATCACGTTCTTCTGTCGTATCCGCGTTAAATCCTACGTATAATTCTAAGTTTATATTTTATTATTTTTGTTATCTGTTTTTATACATTAAGCTAGTTTTTAAATAAATTTTTATTTAATATCACTAGTATTCGTAATTTTGATACTAAATCGCGCAAACCGCTTATTAACAGAATAATTTTAAGTTATTTTAAAAGACGAATACAATAAAAAATTATATAATAAAATATTGAGTTAGAAAGACAGACTTCCAAACAAATCACAAACAACAGGATAACAATAGTAATTGCCTATAACTTAGAATTTATAAAATGAAAAAAAAAAAAATAATTTAGCATACTACAAATTTGACTATAAAAAATTACTATATCTTCAAGCTAACGTCATTATTAAATGAAAAATTGATTGTCTTTTAAAGTTAAAGTTAAATCCAGGTATTTAGAAACTTTATTTTGTTACTTCTTAACTTACAATGATTAAAAAAATGCCACATTATTTTTCTTGAACGTGTTATTTTAGATCTTCGCGAATGATTTATTAAATTACTGAAATGTTACAGCATTTTGATCAGGCAGATATTTTTCCGCTCATAACATGAAAACTAAAGGTCCTACAATAAAAAGTTATATAACAAAAACAGTATTTAGTTTTTCAAGATTTACAACTTGTCTTTGAAACGTTTTACTGCCCCAACAAAAAATGAATAACCGATGAACTGAAGATGATTTCTTGTATTGTTTCTTCTAGGAATTCAACTATTATTTGAAACATTCTTCCATGCGATAAATATTAGTATAGTAATTGTGAAAATTAAAAACAAACCCTAATAGTAAAGTTGTGCTTAATGAGCTTCGATTGTGAGCAAAAGCTTTTTAAATCTTTCCAATGCAAGGATTTAATTTAATGTTTCAATTCAATCGATTTTTGAAAATATCGTTGTAATGGACTAGGGGGACCTCAAAATGTTGAAATTAGCGATTCGAAAATGTTTGGTTATTATCATTAAATGGGGTTAAGTAGAATTACCGGAACATCTAAACAATTTCATAACTATAATATTTTTAAGTTTCAAATCAGAGTTTGCAGTTTGTAAATAAACCATCATTAATATAAATTTATAAAGAAGGGGTGTTTAATTAATTATCAATAAATTGGTAAACTTGTATATTTTAAAATGTTCTTTTATTTCTAAGATGTTTGTACAATTTTAGGTTGATTGATCTATTATTTAATGTACATTATTTTAATTTTTGAACGATAATGAAGAAGACAATACTTATTTAGCACGCAAACATAAAATATTTATTGAGATCTTTAGTTACTTTTCATGGCATGATTTTATCTACATATAAAATTTGTATAACTTTAATTTATTATTTACTTATGTTAATTAAATTTATCAATTGGACCGTCACTACAATTAAACCATGATGGTTGACAGACATATTTTTATTAACTTTTTTATAAAATGATTTTATCTAAGAAAAGTATAATATACTTTACCCATATCTTTTATCACAAGAAAATGGTGCAACAAATTTGATTTGATGCCACATACACATAAATGTCACTTAGAATGCAGTTTATAAGACTTGCTAATTAAAATTTAATAATTTAAAATTATTATCGTGGTTGCTCATCTGAGATAAGAAATTCACGATTCAGTGGCGTTGTTGATAATAGCATTTCTATTTTTTCCACCAGCTATTATTTCTACCAGAAATTCATCTACTACCTCTTCTTTTGGCGATAACTTAGCAAAATTAATAACTAACGGTCAACGTCGATAGGTTATGGCCTCGACTGTGGGGATTGGTAACATGGATCACGCGTTCAACTGATGTCAAATGCCGCATCATTCTAACTGCAATGAAGACAATTATTATATAATGTTATAATTTTATAATAAGTTTACGTGACTTCCTTTTCACCACTATAAAATATTTTAAAGAATAATAAGTTGCAATTTTTATTTGAATTGTGAATAAAAATATACAAATAATTTGTAATCATTTTGAGTCTGAAGTTTATTTCTACATTATAGACACTAAAAACTTTATTAGAAAAAGTTAATAAAGTATATTTAAAAGCAACTTCAAAAAGAGAACTTTGTTGTTGGAACCTTTATTCTCTCGGCTGTAATTATTGGGAAGGCGTGGCTATAAATTAAAATATTTTAATATTATAAATATTATAATATTAAGAATTTTATAAAGCAATATATTTTTTTACTGAAATATTACGCTTAAAATCTTTCACATCAATTTAGAAACAGCATGTGCATCAATAGATGATGCAATCGTCATTAATTTATTATGACTGTCACTTTAATGTTTAAGTACTCATAAAATTACAACTGTCGTTGTGCAGCACAGCGGACCATCCGTAGCGACTAATTTTGTTTAGGAAACATTTCAATTGTCCACGGTCCAATTATCCGGGAGCCAATAATTGAGTAATCAAAAAGATATACTTACATTTTTTGCCCCCTGTATCATGAGGCTCTTCCTCTACTGCCGAAGCCGGCTCCTCCGCTGCAGACGACGCCGGTTCCGCTTCACCGATTGCTACTCCCATCTCACTGTAAAAATTTTAAGAAAAAAAAAATATTTGTTCTATTAAATAATCAATGTTATTTCATTAAGTAACAAGTAAATTAAAAGTAATTATAAATAAAAGTAGCTTCATTCTTCTTGTTACGATTTGTTACAATAAAACTATTAATTTGTTTTGTGGTATAATCGATAACTTTCGTTTTAAATTGTTTGAAAACATGAATGATGTATGTCTATGTATTCATAGATTCATATTAATGTATTTATAATTTTCCGCGTACCAATATATTAACTAAATCCCCTATTTTTTTCGATGTGCTCCCCACATAATATCTTGTTAGAACTGGACTTTAGTGTGGATATTTTCTTTATTAAAAATAGCAAAATCTTGTTTGATGTTGCTTTAAGTTTGTTAGCTCGTTTTTGAAGTAAGTATATGTATTGTTCATGTGTTTCACTTAATTACTTATGTTTTTGTATTATATGTGTATATTTATTTTTTTATAATATTCGTACTTACTTTATAAGTATGCTTACTTATTCTATGTCTGTATGTAAATAAATAAATAAATTATTAACCTTAACCTTTTTTAGCGCATGTAATGGTGTAGGTTGATCATATAGGCCTCCTCTCGTTCTTATTTGGTAAAATAAATTCTTGATTTAAGCTGGGCGTTAAAATATATTGAATATTATATTTTGCTTGCATTTCTTCAGATAATAATTTTAACAAGTTGAAGACCATATGCATCTTTTATTTCTACAGATTTTTTCTTTGTAATATGTGAATTCATTGTATGAAACGAATTGTTTGTCAATTCAATAAAATCTGCTGTTTGTTTGGCTACATAATCGTTAGGGTAATATCGTTTTAATACAGTAGCAGTAGAATGCGATAACAATAGTGCAGCCAAACTAACAATTTGCCGTTTTGCTCCTTCACATGATAAATAAAATCAGTTAATTTAGATAACTAGAAATTTCTTTATTGCTGCATTCATTAATTAATTTTACTAAAAAAGACCTTTATTCGTATACTGTCTTTACACTCTTTACAGTTTCAACTTCTAAAATCTAATACCACCCTACCTTCTGTTTTCCTCTCCCCCCCCCTCATCTTCTCCAATGTCCTTACTCCGACCCCAACCTCTCTCATCCACTCCATCATCCTACCATCCATTCCTCCTTAACCCCCTCGCATTCCTCTGCCAAATGGAACTACGTATCCTTTCCATCCTCACACAATACACACCTTCCATATTCTTCTCCTATCCATACTTTTCTTCCTCTCTCCTCCGATCCACATCTCGCCCTTGCCACAATCACCCTATCCTCTCTAGTCCATCTCCTCTTTATCAAATATCTCTTTATACACCCTTGCCTTTCCTGCACTTCCACCCACTCATCTACCTTCACCCCATTCCCAAGCCATTCCATTAATTTTGCCTCTGACAACCCTACCCTCTCATACATTTTCCTCCTCTCACCTCTCCATCTACCCTCACGCTCGTCACACATACATCCTTCACCAATCTCTCTTCTTCCAGTTCCCACAATCTCTTCTCATACCTCACCGCTATCACCATTGCCTCGCATTCTAGCCTCTCTCGATTTATCTCCTGAAGTATTATGTAACTGGGCGTGGACCTTTCCACTCCCTACATGTACTTCAGGAACCACACATTCCACTCCATACATTAGCACCGATCTCACACACGCATCCCATATTTTACATGCCACTCTTACATTATTCCCCATGCCATCCCCCACACCTTCCTAGTCTTACTCTGCATTCACCTCACATGCTCCTTATACCCTCCCGTTTCTTTGACCATGAACCCAAAGTACTTAAAAATTTTAACCCTCTCAATTAGCACCCTATTTCACTCCAATTCGTTCACCTTCTTCTTCCCCGCTTTGTTTCTGAACCTCACCCACTTTCCACATTCACACTCATCCTCCTCTTATCCATGAACCTCTCCACTTTTTTCAACATTTCTTTCATTCCTTCATACTCTCTTGCCATTAACACCACGTCATCCGTATACGCTAACATACACACTTTCCTCTTACCCTTTACCATGTTAAAAACCTTCTCTGATCTTAATTTTAGAAGCCGACATTCGTAGAGTAGATAAACCTGAAACATAAGTTAAAGATTTAATTATGTGTTAATATTAATTACTAAACATGAAAAATGTTTATTTTTAGAATTTAGCTCTATCTAGCATTACATAATATTGATAATAAATTGTACATTAATATAAGATGCTAACCAGCTAATGGATATTGCAATATTGTCCTAACGTAATTGTAGCGTATTATGTTAAGATATCTTAAAGTAAATGCTTTAGCAATATCTTCTAGTGACCACTTTGCAATTACTCGTTTATTTAATATTCAATTAAGTTGTGCAGGGGTGAACATCTTAATAGCAGCATTTTTTTAAATTAAACAATTACCCTTATGTATTTTGTCACTATTTGATTTATACATATTTCTTTGTACTTGAAATGAATGTTTTTTTTTTTTTTCATAAATATTGTATAATTTGGACTCATTGATCTTTAATGCATTTTCTTAATTCTGCATTTTGCTTTTATAGCACTCTCATTACGGGGTTCCTAATGGAAGAAACATTTGAAAAAAATTGACATTTTACGGTTGAATTCGACCTGCCCATGGAAAATATTTTCACATTCTATCACTTTCGGTTGTGCCGGAAATGGCTACCAACGTTGTTATTATAAATGGAAAACCCTATATAGTATTATTTTTCTGATTCCCCGATCAATTGCCTACCCACTTATATAGATTTTGTCAACATATCCAGTAAATTTTTTGAGTTAAAAATTTATTTATCAAATATTTACCTCAAATAGACGTTTTGATAACTGGCTATAACTTCTAGTAGGAACAAGGTAAATGGACGATCGGCATCTCTAATTTTACTAACAGATCCCTCTAGTGTTAAATAATTAAAACTATATATATATATATATATATATATATATTGAATCTACGACAATATCTGTTCCCAATAATGTCAGTTTTTACTAAAGTCACAATAAAAAAAAACTAAGTTTGAGGTAATAACCCAAAAACTAAAAATGATAAAATGTGAAAACATATTCTCGAAGTCAGCATAAAATGTTATTTTGATAACGTTTGTATTACATTTTTGTATTTTTAATATTAACGAAGTTACAGGTACTTGAAAAGTGACTCGTCGTCAACTTCCGGTTACATGCCGGAAACAGTTAACGATAGATATTTTTTTCTTCGCCATTCTTTTTATCATTAAACATTGGTTGCGAAAACGGTTTTACGAGATCTCTTAAAATAAAAAAACTTTTTCCATATGCGGCACCACCGAAATGCACCACCCTGTACAAAAATTAACTCCAGATAGACATACTAGCAAACGTAGCCTTTTCCGATGTCCGAGGAGCTCTCTAGCAAAGCGAGTCATTTAAAGTCCCTTGTATTTCAAACACCAGGACAACAAACCAGCGAGTTTTCCAGAAAATCAAACCACATGCCTGCGCAAAACTGGGGGCATCAATTGGACTGCGGGCTTTGAGTTTTTGTGGCCCATCTAGGTTAGGTGAACGACGGTTTCTGAAGATAGAAAGCGTAAATTTTTAAAGGGTTACTCCTTAAAAAAATCGATCAGTTATTGTGTTATATATTGGGAGAAATGCAATCTCCTTCCATTGTATGCGATCTTTTACCAGTTCAGCGTGGGGTACCACATGCGAGGTCAGCTGGACCTTGATTAGCTCTTTCCAAGTGCCGGTGATCCAACACGTCTTCTCCAGAGTCAACCTCTAATACCCGAGGGAACCTGGCGCCCGGCGTATGGTGGTGCAACGTCCAGTATGCCTTATCGGCTTCAATATAGATGCTTGCACACGATGAAACATCCGGGTAGAAGTGGCCGAAGAGGCATCTCAGGAAGCGGCGCTCGACCAGGGCGATGCCGGTAAACCAGAGGCAGCAGTTAAGGGAGTTGAAGGCAAATATGACTTTGCCATTGCGTTGCTTCATGTTCTTCTCCGATGAACAGTTGGTTGCACAGCCGAGCCAAGGTACACAAAGGTGTCCACGATCTCGATCTGTTCGCCACCGATAAAAGCTCCAGTTGTTCGCTTAGACAATGAATTTAGGAGAACCTAAATTCCTGTCCGTGTTCCAAAAAATACGGAGAGAAAGCGGTCGGAAAACGTGCGGTCCAGATGATGCGAAAAGTACCTGCTCCTGTCCACCAGAAGAATTTTCGATCCTCGACGTCAGCGCAGACACCACGTGACTTCCGCCCCAACTTCAACCCCCACATTTTTTTTATATTTTTGTATATATTCAATTCATTTATAGACACAAACAAATTTTCTTACATTAGATCCTTCTCAGTGGTTAGAAAATCGGATTAGAGAAGAGGTTTTCAAATTGTCAAAAAATAAAAGTAATTAATGATGTAGCCGAGAGAGGAGTTAAATTAATATCTGACTATAATAAACTTTTAACAAAAGGCGAAAAACAAAAACATTTCATTTTACAAATTGTAAGCGATTATCGACATCACTATCCAAATGCGAAGAAGGAAACTTTAATGCAGAATTTATATCACATTGTATTTAATAAATATATTTTACATACTGTAATTATATTTTTGATTTCATACTTTTTAAGGCTCTCATAATTCCATAAAATTATCATTTCATCGTAAATTTCTCGAATGAATTGCGATTAGGCAAAAATCACTCGCGCAAGCGCTCGAATCGACCCAATGACTCGTGTAAAATAAAATTTATCCGGCCAAATCTAACCCCTCGTGGTATTTGTTAAGAAAATGTAACGAATTTTACATTAACAATATTAATTTTTATTTATTAAATGTACAATTTGTGAAAGAATTATGTTCGTATACAATGGATTTGCATGCAGATTGTTGCGCGTTGTTTTCTCCTTTCTTAGGTTTGTTATTAATGATAAATAGTGATCTAAATCTAATTGCAAATATGACTTTAAAGATTTTGCGTTTGAATATCCAGTTATCATTATTTCTTGGTCATTTACTCCACTTTTAATTAATTCGGTGTAACGTTCCGTTTTTAAGAAAAGTATTTTTTGCGAATTATCGGCCCATTGCGTTGCTACGCCTATGTGTTTTCCGTCCGCGAATTGACTGCGCAGGTCGAGCGCGAGCGGGTAAGGAAATTTGCGCTAGAAACGAGGCTTTTTGGTTTTGGTTGTCGGCGAGGCGTGAGGGTTGTGTGTGTGTCAGGTGAGTCGAATTGAATTGATTTTTGAAATCTAAGTTCCGAATACCGATGAGCGTTTGCCGTTTGCACGCTTGAGTATTTGCTACTCGTTGTTCCGTCCCGTGAGACTCAGTTAAGCAAATTGCGCCGGACACACACACCTGTCCGCCGAGCCGTGGTTTTTTTGTCGTTCGTTCCGTTTTTGTTCTATGTCGTTGGGATGCCACCGGGCTGGTGTACGGGCCGTGTACGGAGAATTTGTTCTATACATAAGTCACATAGTAATTCATTTAATTCAATAAGGGGGCAATTTTAGTGAGATTGTTCTAGCAACCTTTTTTTTCCGTACCGCCCGTCCGCCATACCGCTGACCGGTTGTGTTTTTGTGAGCCGCATGGTTTTTGTTAGGTTAATTGTCGTATGAATGAATGTTGCCCTACCTCTTTACAGCAGTTCCGTTCCGTTATTTGATTTAGTAGATTCAGTAACTTTAATAATTTTCCGCTACGTTTGATTTCTGTTTGATTAGAACCTAAGTAAGTTCAACTATGTGGACCGGGAGTCCTATGTAACGCTTAGATGCTGTGAAGCTCTAATTTAAATTAATATTTTTTGGTGAGGGTGCCTTAAACACTGATTTCCTCAATTTCCTAAATTCCCTGCGCTGGCGTAGAGTCATTTGAATGTGTTCATTGAGTAGCCACTTAGGGACCCGTTTTGAATGTGATACTGCCGCTATTTGCAATCCGTAGGTACCGCTCGGATAAGGCACGAGGAGGAGTGCCAAACTGACCCGTAAGCTGCCTCGCCCTAAAATAATCCTGTATGATTGGCCAAGCTGTTGAGGGAATGTAAAATGAGTCTGTGAGAGGGAAGCTGGAAGTTCGCAACACTGAAGCACGAGCCACCGCTTCGCATTACTCCGCTTGTACGCTAGTAATAAACCCTGCTTGCATGCTGTACTCAACCCTTGCTTGAGCCCTACCTCATTAACGACACCTGCTGCAGGACAGGAGGCGATCAGCATTACAATTTGGTGAGACCTACCCTCTTTTGAATTCGAAGGGAGCCAATACAGGACGAGACGAGCCCTCGCATCAATTAGTCAGTAGTTAGTTTGCGTAATAGTGGCTATCTAAGTTATTGTATCAGATCATGTACCTTTCCCTTTAGTATATACCGTCAGTCAAATATTTTTGCTTCAATTTTTATATTATTAATAAATTATTTTTTTATTTTTTTGTTAAACTACAAGGGCAACATAAATTGTTACATTTGTTAAGTTGAAGTGTGTGTATTTTTTTGTGACCTGAACTTAACAGTTCTTTCCCCTTCCTGTCACTATTGTGGCTGGCGCCCAGGTTGATGCTGAATAAAATTAAAGAAACAACGATCCCTCACCCAGCACCGCTGAATTGACCCTAGCCGTTAGCAAATACTGTAAACCTCGAGGGTGAGGTTATATCGGACACGGCACTAGCACGATTTGAATGGTTAGTAATCTTTTTAGATTAAACATCAAGCCCAATTTTCTCAGCAGATGATCTGGTCCAATTGGAAATCTCGTTAATTCCTGCTGGTGTATTCTTGTACCTTTTCCATTAGTATTGTTCCAGAATGAATTAGGTGTCAAAAACATACGATCTGTCGTTATATTCTCATTGCGTTTATTTAACAGTTTCCTTAGCAATCTTACGGAACAAACATCAGGATAATTGGAATTTTGTGTAAGGCACTAACTATCAGCACATTTTTTTTTCACCTCCTTGAACTTCATTAAATGTGAATTTCGTTTCCTTGTTTGCTTAAACAGGACAAGTTCGCCTTCCTTTAGAAGGCAATGATTCAATGATTCTCGGTCGTCTACCTTGTAGACCCAAATCGTTGACGATGCCACTTGAAATTAGGCAAAAGATGGCGCTTGCGTCGTCTTTAATTAATTACGATTAATATCGGGTATATAACTCCAGTACAATTTCAGTTCAGTCGCCTTCATCAAGGCATTGCACATGGAACACACTAGTCTGATGAGGTTCGAAAAACCGAAATGGCCATCACTAGTTATCCATACGCTAGATGAATGGTGACTGAACGTTTCATTAAATGTGAATTTCGTTTCCTTGAACTGTTTTTGGAAATCTTGGATTATATTCTATCCCTTTCAGTCAATCGTCCATCGTTATATATCTCATTTTTTTGAAACATGTTTAACACTCAACATCTTCTCCGTCTCTCCACGCCAACTCAAATGATGCTACATTACAAAAATTTCTCATCAATAATCTCATCATTCACCAAATTTCCTCTTTTGTTAATGCTGATGAACTTTGTTTTCTCTTTTCACAATGTTTTTATAATTGCTTTTGTTTGGCATTTTTTGCCTCGCGTGTGCTTTGAAATATTAAATCCGAAAAAGGATCAAATGAAATATTGAATTATTTGAAGTAATATTCCTGTATCATTTTTTGCTGTTGTGTTCCACATTGTTTTTACTACATATTCTTTATAATCCTTACCAGTTACTCTTTTCATATTGAAACGCCCAGTCTTCTAAAATAACTACATTTTTTTCAATGGCGTCGACGCGTCGACGTAAATAAAAATTTGTCCACATGCAAACTTGTTTCCTCCCTGTTTATCCACGTGTAAAATGATAATTCAACTATTTTAAATACATATTTTTATACATTACTTGAATTATCATGTAAATCTAATCTTAAATGCTAATTTTCCATTTTTTTTGTCCGAATACACTCAAGTTTAACAGAACTTATTTTTTTAGCATTTTGAACCTTTTCAGGGGCATCGGGCTCAAAGATTCCAGAGTCGCAAACTAAAGACCACTCTAGTATACAATTATAAAACTCTCTCATAGTGGTGATAAATACACAATGTACCGGGTTATCCGGTCACCGGCTATATCTCAGGAACTAAGACTCTTAGATCTTTCAAATAAAAAATATGTTAATAAAAGTGACCATGAGAAAATGTTGGAAATATATTTCAAGTTCGTATCTCTTCCAGTAGTAGGCGCAATAAATAGTAGAAAAATAATACTGCGATTATCACAAAAAATAAAAGTTCAAATAAAGGCATCATAAAACTACGCTTTTTGAAATCATAATGAGTTTATAAAAGGTCTTTCGTTTTAATTTTTTTACATTTTAAGAGCGTAAAAATTTCTAATGTCATTGGAAAACTTTTTGAGATTAATAAAATTTATAAGAAAAATAACAAAATTGAATAATGTTTTATTCAAATTTATTTCATACAATATGAACTACCAATGTCTAAATATTAAAACCATTAATTAAAAATAAAACATTTTATATTATGTAACCTATAAATAGGGTGTCCCGTTAATGTTAAGAAATGGCTTAACCTCAAGTTCGTGGGACCAAAATATGTTGATTTAACCAAACTTATCTATTTACAAAAGTAAACGTTATGTCAGAAATTATCTTCAAAATTAAACAAAACATTATTTGTTTTATTAATACAAATTAAATGGTTCATTTGATTTTTGTAAAATTTACCATAAATTAATATAACAGACAAATTGTGTTAAAATGACCACCATTAAACAATATTAAGTATAGAATACATGCATAATACAATCTTCTATCTTTTTATTCGGATACACAATTGGATTAAAAAAAAAAACTTAAAAGATTGGTTAATTTTAAACATTTTTTCTTTATAATTTTTAATAAATTTTACAGTATGCGCACAAAAAAATCAAATTAATTACATTAATTAGTTGGTAAAAAAACATAGTTACCCAGGGCATTATATACATATTTATTTTCTAAGAGAATAAAATTTAAAATTATCATGTTAATAAATAAGTAATGATATGTAGTTTGTTTAATAACTAAGAAGAGTAAGTGCCAAGGCCCGATTTACACAATAAAAAGTCACCAGAAATATCACCATATATTTTTGGCGGCAATTTTAAATAATTTCGGAATTACTATTTAAATAAAATCAAATATATAATGTAAATAATATTTAAAAATCAATATTTTTTTTTTCTATAATATTTACATTTATTGAACCAATGACTAAATTATGGACTACATATTAATAATTAAAAAACTAAAACTGTACTTTTATATTTTATTTATTGCAAAACATAAATACTTGTGAGTTAAAAAACCATACTTCAAATATAATAGCATTCATTTCCTCGTAATAATCAGCACTTTTTTACTCTCAAATAGCAACAATGCTCCAGCTCCATTAACAAAACCCTGCTTTGATCCAACGTGCACAATTATAAAACATGTCCCTTTTCCTGATGGATTTTTGAACTCTATCGATAGCGTTAGATACGTGGATCATCTTTCATAATCTGTTTACACATAATTATTATGCACTGTTTTTCGAACAGAGATAAATTCCCCAAAGTAAAGTTTTGAAAATTGATGTAATTTCAGGTGAAATTATTCCGTTCAGATGATTACTATACACCAATGTCTACTAAATATTAACCTACTACATTTAAAATTGATATCTGGAATAATAAAACACAAAAATTGCATTGTATTCCGATTTCAAACGATGTATACAAAGAATGCAAAGAACAGTTGACGATAACAAGCACAGAAATAAACAAACATGCCCCCCTCGCCCCCTAGAAATTCCAGATGTCAATGAACTTCAAGGTCGTTTATTAAATCATTTATTTTATTTACTGATAATACATATGTCGTAGTGGGTTTATTGGCCCTTCAAAATTGTCTAGTTGGTGGAAGGCCATGCAACGATACATTTTCCATTTAGAAAAAATGAGTTACGTCTGTCAAGTGTGTTTATACTACGCATAGGAAGTTTTGTTAATGATCGTTGGCAATACTTCACGAGAGAGATAATTCATAACCTGTATTTTTAGGAGAACAGGAAAAAATATTTTATTAAAATCATTTACAAAATTAAATAATAAAATTAAATTTTCACTTTAAGTACTTTATATGAAATTGTGTATAATTGGAATTTCATTATAATATAATAAGTCAATTTATAATACATAATTAATTTAATTCTAATTTTCTATGCATGTTGTGTCAAGTATTATAATTTGAAGTGATATAATAATAACTAATATTTAATAATTCAATAACTATTAGAAATAGACATGGATATTCGGATTTTTATTAGTATAAATATAATTAGATAAAATAATACCATGTGATGATGATTGGCTAAGTAAATGTAATTACAATACTTCCACTGATAATAATAGTAATAAAAACACTTAACAAGAGACACACCATAGAAACATTACAATAAATAATTTTATGATTAATTATTAATGTAAACGAAATTCTAATTACACACACATCACTTGTGACGATCACATTTCACATCTTAATCTCTTTTTTTAATTTTAAATTACATTTTCTGAACTCTCGTACGCCAATATCGGAGTTCGGGTTAATTCGGAAGGGGTACTTTTTTGTCGATTCTTCGAACGCCATTTTACCATAGATTATTATAGATATATAACTCCAATGTTAACGTTTCATACCGCGTTTCGATTAGTTTCAACCAAATCCACCAGTTGTGATTTTGGCGTAATGATCGCTTTTTTAGCGGAATGGTGGGGGTGGGGTGTACATGGCGGGCACATTCAAATTTAAATTAAATTTATAATGAAAAGTTAAATAAAAATACTTATAAGTAATTTAACAAATTTATTTAAAAACAATTAATTACACAAAAATTATGTGAAATTCTACATAATATATTAGACAATTAATTAATAATAACAATAGAATTATATATCAAAAGCAATATTTTTATCATTATTTTATATGTAATAAATGATAAAACTACATAATTTCAATAAGTTTTTTTTTTTTCGATAATATATGCGAAAAAATACAATATATTTTAGCTTTTTACAATCTCTCTTAAATTACTTTTTATATAAAATTAATTTGTCGGCTATTGACTCAGTAAGGCATTTAACACACGTGATTTATAAGCTACGAATTGTAGAATAGTTACTTACCTTACTGAAAGTCAATAGCTTGCACATTAATTTTTGCCAAAAAGTAATATGTAAAAAATAAATAAAAAATTAACATGAATTATGAAAAAAAGATGTATGAATATATCAACCAGAAATACTTAATATACCTTACTTAATAATAATATAATACAGCGAGACATTTCAGTGGAAAGGAGGAACATACGCATGCACACAATGATTTGCTTCGCACATCCAAAGGTGTGAAAGTTTATATCGAGTCATTATTTCTCCCCAGGCGAATCCAAATTTGGTTAAGCAGTACATATCATGATTGCTTTGATGAAAGAACAATCACATTTAACAGCAGCCTGTAAATAAACAAATTCATGAAAATTAGTAACCTAACCTTACTTGAGAATAAATATCATAAAATAATACTTTCTCAAAATCAAACCATTTAACAATTACCACAATAAAATATTAACATCACACACATCTAAAAATCGTGAAGCAATGTATCACTGTACTACGCTTTGATTAATATAATGTTAATGTTGACTTAACAAATTTACTCATAACAAAGACACTTACCTGTTGTGACGATTTGTGTGTATTCAGGGGTCTTCTTCATCCACCTTTTCAACACAATACGTTTAAAGCCCGTTTTAGCACACAAATTTAGAGTAATTCTTCAAAAATGTGTCAATTTTCACTGATTTGTTTGTCAGATTTTTTCAATGCTTAATTAGGTAATTCCCACGATTTAAATATTGTCGACATTTGCGCCTCTAGTGGATTGGGTTGAAACTAGTACACCAAATTATAATAATAATAAACGCGAAATAACGTAATCCTATGGAGTTAGCGGGGCCTGCATTTTACGTTGTGCTGTTGAAGGTGGAGGAGTGGATTGTGCATTTGAGTTGTGTTAAAGTGCCTCAATGTTTATATCGCGAGTTCTTCTCAGCCAACAAAACTAGCGGGGCCGCACAAGATCAAAGGTACCGTATTTCTTAGTCCCTTAATAACCCCCTAATTTGCGGCGTGTTCATGTTGTAGGCCCCTTTTGCCTTATCCGCTATCGCAGAGTAACCAGAATCGGTTCTGCCAACCTTCCGAGTTGATTTGAGGATTTCGTTGCTGTGTCTCGCGCGGATCCATTGATCAGATTTTAAGCAGGGTGAGCAAGCGCAGTAGAGGACGCGGGCGAGATCGCGCGCTCCGTCTTGAAGACCGTGCGCTCCGTCTGGAATACCGCGCGCACCCCTGCGTGACGTATGATTGGCGGTGGTGGAGCTCCGGCCAATGACCCGATCAGCTGTGGCAGACGTTCTACGCGGAATTAAGGCCAGATATGTTGTTGTTTTTTGTGAAGTCTTTGGTTGTGATTAAGATAAGGTTCAGAGTATATGAGAGCTACCGTTTTAATGTGTTTATTGCTGCTGTGATATTCCGGGGATTAGTTTAATATTCGTTTTCGATTAGTTAGATAAGTTTAACGTTTATTTGTGTTTGAATATTAATATACTAAGTAATTTTAAATATTGTGAACGGCGTCTATTTCGGTTAAGTCGCGTTTACGTGTTTTTCTTGATCCCGACTTGCGTACAATGGCCATTGCGACCCCCTCGGGAATCTTTACGTTCATAGCACCTTCATCTTGCTGCCTAACATTTGGTAATACGAAATAGCCGCGCGGGTTCTATTTTTTTTGTTTGGCTCTGCATTAATCATTTAAGTAAAATTCATTATTTCAAATTTATGACTATTAACCCAAATTAAGAAGAATATTATTAAACCTCTTTATTTACTAAAATGTCTTGTTATTTACTATACATCCGGGTTTAGTAATTTTCCCTCGCATTAATCCTACGGCAACTAAATAAAGATTACTTGGCGCCCCAAATAAATTGAACACCCCCCACCCACTAGCTAGCCTTACATCCGCGGATTAATTTGCACGAAGAAAAACGTAAATAATCAAGAAGTCACAATTCGAAATAAGGGCGTCATACACTTAATCCACATTTTTGGTTTGATCGAACGATCACCGTCCGCTCGGCTCGATGTCATCTTGAATAATGAAATATCGTTGTTCTCTCTCCAACAGCGGAGCGACTTTTCGACGCGCTCATTTTTAACGCGCTTTACCGCTCTATAATGATTGTCAAATTATCAACAGTACTAAACATCGCGTATGCGTGCGCACTTAAAAGTATCTAGGCTCTTGACTCCTCACTATAAACAAGGCCTTAGTGTTTCCATAAATTGATATAATTTCTGTATTCTCTGTATTTGTTTGTCTTTCATTTGACAACAGATCAATATTTAATTTATTCTCAAAATTAGAACGTTGAATAGAATTCTCTTCTCGGTTATATTGGTAATCCGTTTGAACAAAAAGTTGTTTTGAAATTTTAATCTTTTAACAGCTTCCTCTACATATTGTTCAACGACTGCTCCAGGCTTCAAACTAAAAAATGATTTTAGGGCAAGCAAAAACCCTCCGTTTTCTATCAATATTGTGGCAGCTGGCTGCCTAAAGAATGCCTAAAGCAATGACCCGTGTAGCTTGCACAATTCTCTAATTTTAAAAACTTCAATGTTTTTAGGATTTTATGAATACCCACTAATTGCTTGGCATATTTGCCTTTTATATAATCAACAAATACACGTTGATTTGCATACCGATTGACCGCTAAGGTGGGTCATCTTCCATAATAATGAAATTCAGACGAGACTTATTTTGTGTATCATCCAGAATTATAATTAATAATCTCCCAGAATGTTGGATTTGATTTGTCTGCAAATTTTAAAAGTTCCTGGCTGCGATAAGAACCAAATTTACCAAACTCTAAAATTATTTTTTCTGACAATAAGTACTGATCTGGTGCGTCCACAGGATTTTTTTTATTTGCTCATTTGGTTTATAAAGTTTCGGGAACATAAAAAGATTCCCTTATCCAGATATATCAATATTTTCATACAATTTCAAGCAGGCCTTTATCATCGAAATTTTTGTCCATAAGGTGTTATGTGAAAATGTATTGCTCACCTTGGAAAAGTAATAAGTAGTGGAACAAATTCATTGGTGCCCTGAATACTTCGCCGGCAACAAATAATACAATTGCGGCAGTTGATTCTTTTCGGACATCGTCCGGAATTTCAAATGAACAAATAATTTCACACTGACTCGTTATTGATTATGTAAATTCACTTCATTCACAAATTATATTCGATTTTATTTACTGCTTACCTTCATCATTAAGAATAAATCATCTGGAGCATCTTCAATAAACTCTTTCATTTCCTCTTGTGTAAATATCTTGGATTTTTTTAGTTGATATGAATCATTCTCGCGTTTTATAAACGTAATTAATTTTGAAAATTTGCTAATATCGATATTATTATTTAGATTTAGGGTCGATTTGAGCATAGAGTAATGTGATCACAATATCGGTGGTTTGTATTTGGCGGATAATTCAGAGAAATATGTTAGTAGTACATTTTCTGAGTAAATTTAAAATGACGTTTCTTGCAATTTCTGTCACTTCCGGAGGCGTACACTCAACTATGTTGTCTTCCGAATCCATTTATAATTCTTGATTTCTAATTCATTGTATTGATTAATTAATTAATTACTCGTGACACTTTTACAGATTCGAAATAACACACTTTGTTTATGCAAAGCCGACGTCCCTAAAGAAAAGTTGTGACGTTTTTTTTGTATTTTGCATTCCTGTTTAGTTGATACTCCGCTCGCGTGGCGTCATTGGCGCTATATTCATAGTAATAGAAGATAAATAAAATAAACAAATATTTTAGTTTTTATCCATTTACATTTAATTAAAATTATTAATTTCATTAATATTTGCGATGATTTAGATATTCTGCAACCATAATTGCGCTTGATATTTTCGATAGAGTTCCTAATATGTTTTGCGCATGATCTGTCAAAAATGACAGATAATATAAACTGTTTAAAAAAGTAACTCCCATTTAAAATGCACTAGACACTAGTGCGTGAAGTTGAGCTTCACGCATATTAATCGATGCATTAATGTTGCTTTTTTAGTGATGTCGTAGATAAAGTATATTTTTAATAAAGCCAAATATTTCCTTTTTATTTTAAATGATAATAAGAATTTTGTTTTTATGTTGCCGATTGACCACAATTGTAGTTAATTGGCTAATTACATAGTAAAGTATTAAAAAAATGAAATAAAATAAACTGTGAAATACTTGAAATATATACGCATTTTATTTTGTTTAAATATTTAGTTGTTATGGCTCGTATATTGCATAGATTATCATTTGTAGTGCATCGAAAACTTTCCATTGTGTAATCTAACGTTCGATGGAAGCTTTGACCGAGATCAACATTAGTTGTTTCAATAAATATTTGCTTTATAGTACTTACATTCAGTCACTGCTGCAGTCGCTAAACAGAAAATAATTATTTTTTTTAATTACTTTCTTGTTTCTTTTCCATTTAATTATATAAATAACTGCGATTATTAAAATATATTCTTTTCTATAACAATTACTACTTTATTTATTTTATTTTTTTAATTTTAAGTAATTAGGTTATTAAAAAGCATAAAATAATTTACATTATTATACTTGCCAATTTAAATATAAATAAATATTTAATTTAATGCGATTGTAAATTATTTTAATTTCAATACCATAATTGAATGCAATAAAATAAATTATAAAAAATTGTATTTGTATTTATTCTCATGATTTCATTTTTTTGCTATCAAACCAATTTAATGAAAAACACAGTCTTTCTAACCTTGATTTAAAAAATCTGTAACAACATTATAATTTAAAAAAATATATATAAAAACATACCATTTCCGTGTTATAGATGTCCCTTAAATACATTTGCGTGTAATTTGTTGGTGAGCATTCTCAGTCATCATGAAGCATATTCTGTTTGTAACAATATTCGGAATATTTCTGGTGAAAATAATATAATGTCTTTTTTTACATTGTCGTCTAACAATCAAAATTATAATTTCAGACTTCAATTCTAGGTGGAAAATTTGCAAAAGAATGTGCCGAAGAGATTAATGTTGATCAGACAGAGTATGAAGGGGAGCCATGGCCCCTCTTCAAAATGGTTAGGAAGCAGGCGAAATGTTATTACAAGTGTATAGCGGAAAAATATGAAATAGTTACTGCATCCGGTAAGTGTTTAAAAAGATTTTTATTTAATTTGTATCATTGATATTATATATTAATAAAACTGAAATATGTTAATAAACAAAACATAAACTACAATTAAAAAGAATGAAAACTAATATTTTTGAAAATGCAAGAAGTTGTATATTGGAGTTAAGTAATGAGAAATAATATTCCTTTTTTCGTCGATGCAAAAATTACTTACTCTGTAAATTTTTAGCAAACATATATTGAAATAACTAGTTCCTGGACAAATATGCCGCACACTGTCATTATATTTCCGTATTTAATTTTATTTTAAATAACTGCAGAAGGATGATCTCAGTTTTTACATTAATTGTAACAATAATGTTATTTTTTCTGTTATGAGTCGAAAATATGTTTTTTTTTTGTTCATGACCGATAAATATGCAGGTTTCATGAGCACATGAACGAACTCGATTGGTATGACAGAGCTATAAGTAGTAGTTTTTGCAAATATGAAAAAAGAAATGATGAAATTGCATTAATAATTTCCAAATTTTGTTCTAATTTAATTTTAACGTAATGCTTTGAAAAGCGTGAATCACTTTCATATTAATCGCAAGTTGTTAATTCTTGTATGTATGTTTATCATTTTTTATAAAAAATAAATTATTATGTAGAGCACCTGGGGTATTGCTGTTTTAATTGATTTCAGGTAATCCGAATATACCCAAGATAAAGGAAATGTTTAAATTAAACGATAACCATGTGGAAAACGTTAAGAAATGTATTGCATCAGTTACAGAAAAAGATCCCTGTGAACGGGTGTCTGAAATCCGAAGATGTATATTTAAATACGCCTCCAATAATTAACATTTTCGTTAAGTGGCTAAATCAAACAACTCTAATGATTTCCATAAAAATAGATTCTCTCGCAAAATGCTAAATTCAAAATATATTGAATATAACATATTATGCTCCGTTTTTTTATTGTGTTGCCGATCTTATCTTAATAATTCACCAATGTCTACCAGTCCAATTTTGGGGTTCTCTGAGTTGAACGCTTTTTGAAAATGGGTATGTTTACTTTTCAGCGGTAGAGCAAAATGGTTAAGTGACTTAAATGCAAACGTATCCAAGCTTTTTATCAGTATACAAATTCATTAAGCGCAACTTTTACTTTTTTAGTTATTTTGAAAAATTCATGTAAGATGACAAATTACCAAATTAATTCTTACGGTCATCTAGAAAATTTTGTTTAATTTTTAAATATCAACAATAAATTATAATGTTGCTGAAATATTTTTATTGCAGTTTTAATTAAAGTAAAAGATAGACATAATTTGTATTAATTATTCTCTTTCAATTGCTCTAATTTTTTAAGACGTACTAAAAAAACACAAATATCCATTTAAACAACCGGGCGAATACATACACCGGCCATTGAATTATAAAATAAATATATCTCATTGCAACTCAGTGATCCTGATAAAGCAACGTTTCTTGAATCAAGAATTTTCTCAATAATACGAATCTAATTATGTACGGTAAGGCCATATGTAGACACGTGTTTCGGGATCTATCCCTCAGTACAGCTTTTCCTTATTTACCTTTTAAAAAATTATTGAAAAACGTACCGCTCTCTCCGCGAATATGTAGGTGATCAGAGATGTAACGGGAGTGACATAATTAGTTTTCTTAGTAGTTACTGCTTAAGTTTATAAATTTCAGGAAAATTTAATAATAATTTATTTCATAATTTAATATTAAATTATTTTCTTTAATTTAATTAAACAATTCAATGGAAACATTCCATCATCATTATAATTATTCTAGCCATGCTAGCTTCTATTTTAATTCAATTTTTTATGTGAATTAAGAAAGTTTTTTATTAACATTAATTCATTATGTTACTCCCACAACGTCGCTCGATTTTTAAAGGGCATTGATGCTCCTGAATTGAATTCTATCGCCTTTTTAGATTACCAAATTTCATAATTTTCTCTTGAGGACCACCTTTGAAGGACTGCACCACTTTTTGGATTCGACACCCATTGTATTAAGATTTTACATATAATTTGCCATTCTCTACGTGCTCGCAAAATTTGACCATTTATTTTAGGAACACCTTGTATAATAAATACATAGAAGAAAACAATGATTTTCTGCAGCGTTATTAAAAATTTTACCATGTATTCTTCATTTAATATTTAACTTTTTTTGGATCATACATAGAGTCCAAAAAAAAACCTCATTAATGCAGTTTGGTATTTAAGACATGCTGAATATGAACGTTAAAAGGTAACTGTAATTGCAACAAAAACAAAAAAGTGGTGTATTTTGTCAACAATATTCTATATACAATTAAAATATATATATATTCTATGATACAATTAAATCTCTGTTATCTCAATTATACCAAAGAGCAGCTTAATATTCTATTCATTTAAATTTTAGCATTAAGTTAGTTTATATATTATATTATACACACACGGCTATGGATTTATGTATATTGTCTTGTAATTGGGATGTATATTTCCTGTTGGGCAATAAAGACTTATTATTATTATTTCGTATAGCGCAAATAATCCTCTAAATTTGGCATTGAAAATAGTAATATGCGTAGCAAGCGAGAGTTTTTTTATTGATTTAAATTTTAAATTTAATTTAGTGCGATTAAAATTACTTCATTAAGTGTTGAAGTAATTTAAATCACGTAGCACGTAGCGTAAAGTGTTGATTTATTTTTTATCTAGAAGAGAGGTTAATCGATGTATTTTTTAATAAATGTGTTCTACATATGATGTATTTAGCGTGATAAGGGCAACTACAGAGTAGGAGAATGAGGGAAGATAACCTTAAAACTCTCGTATGAGAATTGTTAAAAAATGTTCAACACTTTATATAGTTTATTAATATCTTGTATTTTGACTATAGGATTATTCACCAAACATTTTTATAATTATTTTTTTTAGCATAACAAAATGTTCAATTTCAACTAATTTTCCAATCTTTATTTGAAATTGCTGAGAATATATTGACTGGATAACATTTTTATTGCTTTAAAAACAACACCATCAATAACAGAGCTCGCTTAGTTTTTTATATTTTAAATAAGAATAGAATCATGGTGACATGGTCCGCGCAACGTCGATTCGTAAAACATAATTTCGATACATAAATATGTATATACAAATCATATCTGCATCTTGCAAACCAATTCAGTTCACGCAACAGATTTTGCCAACTATAACGAAATTATATGTTAAAGGTGATTTGTTCTGTGAGGTTGGTATAGAACCACATTCAACAGATGTAATTCTTTCCTTAGGGCCGTTTTACACACACAAGAATTCTCGCATAAATTCATAATATAATTATATATAGAAAAATATTATAACTTTGCGCATGTGCATTACAGCAATTTTTATAATATATTTCTTGCGAGAATTCTCGCGAGAAATATATTGAACATGTTCAAAATAATCTAGAAAAGAATTATATATAACAGTCTCCCAATAATGTTAAGCAATAGCATACTACATAATGGCGCGTCTGCTTGTATTGGACGACTGTAAAAACAATCTGCTCTGCTTATTTCCACAATAATTATTTGCTGTTTAAAACAGGAAAAATATTTTTATATATATAATTATAGCAAAACTTTTATATATAATTCTCGCACAACTTTCTGCGAGAATTCTTGTGTGTGTAAAACGGCCCTTAAGTAAGAATGTCAATAAAATGCATAAAAAGATAATAGAGAAATCATATTCCAACTTACGTATCAAAGAATCTAAGGATATTGAATGTTAAAAAAAAATTACTGAAGTTAGCAGTGAAAGGCGATTCGGCCAAAAAGGTTATTTTTAATTAAGGAAAATAGTTTTATTCACTTTGCCACAGTTAAAATTCATTAAATGGTTAATAAAAATTAAATAAATAGCGCTTTAAAAGGACAAACTTCAATGATAATATTATACAACAAAAAAAATACTCCATGCAAATTTTAAGTTAAAAAATAAATTAATCGATATATATATATATTATTTTAAATAAAACTCTTGGTTTGTTTCACTATTTATATTTTATCTCTCCGACTAGTTTCGACCGTTGGTCATCTTCAGGGAGGAATGTACAGAGATTTTAAAATAATAAAATACGTCAGGCAACAAGAACGGATGCGATTGGAGAGTGCCAAATGTCCTCGATGTTATTAACGATGGGTTTATCCCGTTTTAGCGCCTTACTAATTTCGAGCCCTTCGCGGAGGTTTAAATATCGGCTCTTATTGCCTGAGTATAATATTTTACAATCATTGTTATCAAAAATATGATTATAATCGATACAGTGTTGCGAAAATCCAGTGGAGCATTTTTTATTTATTATTGACTGTCTGTGTTCTTTCAGACGTGTTCTGAAATTTCTTCCCGTTTGTCCTATATATATACAATCACAATCACTGCACTTAAACCCATCGTTAATAACATCGAGGACATTTGGCACTCTCCAATCGCATCCGTTCTTGTTGCCTGACGTATTTTATTATTTTATGATGTCTTTGTATTATTTTTATAAAAACCGACACCTTTTAAAATCTCTGTACATTCCTCCCTGAAGATGACCAACGGTCGAAACTAGTCGGAGAGATAAAATATAAATAGTGAAACAAACCAAGAGTTTTATTTAAAATAATATATATATATATCAATTTAAATATGTTTCACCACGGGTTAAGTGAGAACTTAATTAATAATAAATTAATCGACCATGAAATAGCACAAACCAATTGAAATAAAATCTGCATGGCTAATAAAAAAAGCATTAAGCATCGGCATTCAATAATATAAATTACACATATATGTTAAACACTATCATACACATTCTTTATTGTTATTGACCAATCTTGATACATGAGTGCGAGTAAGCCATTTATGATTATTCCCTACGTGTTGCATCAGCTAAACAATAGCACTAAAATCATAACATTACAATAAACACCCAAATAAAAAATTAAAACAAATTACAATCTCACAAATAATTGAGATTGCTTAGGGTAATATCCAATTGTGCATAATTTATATATATATATCTGTAATGTTTGAATAAATCATGTTTATTTAGTATTTATAATGGAGACGGCATTATTATAATGGAACATATAATTATAATTTCCCACAAAATATATAAACACACATCTTTATTCAGACTATACAGATATGTCTTTTAGATAATTCGAACTTATCAATGACATACAAAATGAGACCACTTGTTGTGATTTTCCTTGTTGCTGGCTAAAATTTGTCTAATAAAACTAGTGGCGTGCATGAGAGCGACCCATTAAATGTTAAAGGAAGGATTTATAAATAAACGGGAGATATTTATATGTTTCTTTTGTGTGACGAATAATTTTGAAAATATGAAATATGTCGACAATCGATACTTGCTCTAGTGCATGGACTCTGGTGTGTCAAAATATTACCTTAAATTAATTATACCACGTAATTTCTAGAAATGCCTGCTTTCCTTTTAATTTTAGGGAAAGAAAGAACAACTAAAACGTGAATATTAATTAAAATCGATTAAAAATTATGCTTTATTCAATTTTCGAGTTAATAAACTGCTAAAAATATTTAAAATGTAGATGTTACTCTGTTTTATCAATAATGTCAACTATTTTTTTTGTTTTTTTTTTAAAAAAAAGGGAAATGTGTTTCAAAAATTAATTTAATTTAGAAAATTATGATTATTAAAAAAAAATGTAAGCTGCATGTGGATGACCTTCCTACTGAAGTATAATCTTAAATATGATGAAAATATAACGTTGTTTTCACGCCTAAGCAAAAATAAACGCCAATGATAATTAATATGGTTGCTTAAAAGTAGCGCCATGAGTTTCTATGCGCAACACCTCTTAGAAGTTCAGGCGTATACCGATAGGTTGAAAAATCAAAGTCGATGAAAATGATGAACAAGTCAATACAATATAATAGTAGCTTTTTTAGTCTATTAGGACCATATTCTAAAATTAGTTTAAAATATACGGGGTGTCCCATAAAAGCATGGCGTATCATAGTTATATTCTTTTCTAATGGAATACCCCATATTTTATATGTTTTTCAGATTTTATATTAAAAATAAAGTTAATTTTCACAACATGTTCTTATGCCTAAACCTAATAATTTTCGAAATAATTAAATATTTTTGGAAAAATTTACGTTTCGAAAAAAAAATCATAACTTTCAAATGGGTGAATGAAAACAAAAGACATTTTGTATCAGTATATTAGACTAATGGGTGAATATGTTAGACTATTAAGAGGAATTTAAAATCTTAAGATAGTTTGATAATTCAACGTATCTCCAGAAACATTTTCAAGGTCAAATTTCGTGCTTATTTTAAATCGCATACCCTATATCTAATAGGCCTATCATGTAGGACCTACTAGTTTTCAAGATATATTCATTTTTGTTCATTTTCGTCATAATTATTATCATTTTAATATGGGAAGTTAACATAAAACGCCATCTATTTCCTAATTTAATATTTATTATTATTGACAGTTTTTTTTTTAATTTTCGAATTTCAATATTCGATTATTTGTGTCGGTTTTAAAATGACAATTTAAACATAGATTTATAAAAATATAATATTAATAATAATATATTCACTTGGAAAATTATTACCTACAATGTATTGTGTGTAATAACACCATAATTTGTGATTTTACGATTACAAAGTATTTACCTTGTGGTTATATTAGAAAAATATTCCCTGTAACCTAAAACTAATTAAATAACAAATTTTAGTATAATTTTTTTACTAATAAAATGCACATTTTACTCAGATATTATTAAAAGAAGTGTTTTAGTTATCAAATTAGAAGACATTGCATTAGGCCGGCGCCGCGCACTTTTCGCCGTACAGAAATCCGATCGCCCGAATTATTTCTTTCAGTACAATATTTTATGGACTTCATGAATAATGAATGAATAAAAAAGTTTTTCCTCCGGTTCGACGCGATAAATGTTAGGTTAGAATTGAATAAACTTTCGCTTGTATTATCTTTGACTTGGTTGTGAAACGCACTAAAGTGGTTGGCTCGCTTCATTGCTCCTCAATGTAGTATTTACAAAATACGTCAAACTTGTTGGTTGTCAACGTAAGGGAAGGTACCTCATGCTGATTATCAATCAGCTCAGGTTGATTTAATGAGCAAAAAAACGATGCAACTAACCTTTAAAACACAGATGGCTTTTAAATAATTTATTTAGAAATAAATTTGGTATTTGGCACATTTTGTATAACATGAAAATAATTTTAGAAAGTAGCCTTATAGGCCCCTAACAACCCTGAAATCATTTTTTTTTAAAAATGCTGTACTTTGGCCACTATACTCCGTTTCGTGTAGCGTGAATAACCCGGTATATATATGTATATAAAAAAAAAACAGAGAACAGAGAGAGCAGTCACACAGTGCACATGTTAGGTAACGAGTAGACCTGAGGTGGCGTCGGCGTCCGGATTGAAGCGACAGCTCGGCGTCCTGTGATCGGCGTCGGTGTTCGTGGGTTGTTGTGTCGGGGGTGGGCCCAGGGACAGAAACAAACACTACCTTAGTAGTGTTAGCGTCGAAGCGGTTGTACTGGCAACCTAGGTGCTCAGCGTCGGTGTTGACTGCAGGAACGATGGCGGAACGGCTAACGTCGGCGTCGGGCTGAGTTTCCTGGAGTTGGCAGGTTTTTCTGAACTGGATCCGGCAACAGCAAAGGATACTACACTGGTAGCATCGATATCTGGAACATTTAGCGTCTGCGTCGGTCGGACTTTCCTGTCTCTGACAGATTATTAAATTTCGAGGAACAAAGTTCCTCTTGAATCCACATGCTGCACCTTGTACAGTACCAGAGTGGGCTGAAGATTTTGGTGGATTTCTCCCTTATTTATACCCCGAAAATTGACCGAAGTAGGGATGGTTTTCGAGGACTACGTGACCGTTGGCAAAGGATTCGCTCGAAAATATCTATTGTAAACAAGATAATTATTTCCAGTGAACTCTTAAATCCCAACAACCGTTAAAATGCAATTTGAAAGAATTACGTTAATTTGTAATCCATCTTCTTTCAAATTGCAACGGTGGCACATAAATTTTGTCTATAATAGACCGCCACTCCTTCATTTTTCCCATCAATTCTGTCTTTCCTTACACATTTAAAGAATATTCGCAAATAGTCTGTTATTAGTACAATTGATATATCAAATTCTTCTACAAATACTTTCAATTCATTAATTTTGTTTTTTAACCGGGGGGTTTTTATTCTTATATTATCTATAACATTATTACTGTTGAATTTTGTTCATGTTTCCAATCAAAAACTGACTTATCGTCTCTGTAACTATTTTTTTTAATTAATTCTACCATTTTGTCTAAAATTTCAGTGGTTCCGCATTTATCGGCGTACGAAACCCCTTCCTGAATTTTACTATTATTATACAAAAATTTCTTTTCCTCAATTTTTTTCCTGTTAATTTCTACTGGGTGCGACGGACACAAATGTCAATAAGCCGCGTGCATCTAAATTGTACATGACCGAATTGCTGACATCGGAAGCACTCTTGTGCTACCGTACTTCTCCTTTTTGGTTCAATTTTAATTTTGTGTTTCGAAATAATTGATATATTGAAAATTTCTTTAGATTTCTCTAACTTTCGAAGGTTTACAATTATTAATGGATAAATTTTTTGTCCATTTTTTAATCTATTAATAGAGTTAATTATTAATCCAAATTCATTCAATTCCTCTTCAATTTCGTCTAAATCGATTTCTAATGGTATTCCTCGAATGACTACCTTTAATTCTTTTTCTTCCTCTAAGAGGAAGTGGTGTTGTGCCGCTTTCAGTTCTAAAGTCTTCACTGTCTTTCTGAACTCATCAGGGTTTGCGGTGAAGATATTAATTTCTTCCCTATTTGTTGTGAATTGCACGTCATTGATGTTTTCTTTTAACGCTTTTTTAACCACGTTAATTTTTGTCGTATCCGTCAACACGATCGTCGGCGGTCTCTTGGGATTACTTTTTTGACTGTTTGTGATATCATTTTCTGTTTTTTGTTCAGTGTTGTCAGTAACAACAGGTATTTTAAGACCGCACTCGGTCATTCTAAATGAACCGGTATATAAGGAGTAGGGTTTGGGGGTGCTTACCTTTTTTTCATTATAATCTATGGTGGCCGCCGCTGTTTGGGATGAAGTTGAAGGGACTGCTTCCTTTTTCATTCTTTCCGACATTTCCTTGACGTCCTTAAGAGGAGGCGATACACAAGCAATTAGTGAGACGTAAACATTCAGTCCCCTTACGTCTGTATCTAACCCGCGAAAGCCTTGGAAGAGTACATATGAGGAGTTAACGTTGTCAGACGAAGATAGTCGCGCAATGGGCGCGTTCAGTCTCCCTTCCAAGATTTGTTTGTTTTCTATACAAATAAACACGCATTCGTCCTATTTATTTCGTATTTTCGTTATAGATTGTATTTTTCAGTCGATCTGCATTTGTGGCTTGTATATTGAAACGGTTTCAAATGATCTTTTATAAAATATGTTAGAACGTAATTATTGATTATACATTTAAAATTAGTAATTAGCTATCAAAAATTAAATATATCAGCATTTTGTTCAATTGTTGCTAAAATTATTTTAGCTAAATTTTCTTTGTTTCACTAATAGCACATATGTAGATTAGAAAAATTCTTCTTCTTACCGTTTATATTTTCTACATTTTTTTTGATGATTTACATACATTTTGAGTCATTTTGTTGATACAAAAATATATATTATGTTTTTTATAATGTAAAGGAAGATATATATACTTTTGTCCAGAATTCTTCGTATATTTAATATAATTTAAATAATTGAATAGAATTGAATATAATATCTTCAATTTGATGCTGATGCAATATTCGTTTAATTCTTTTCGTAGATTAATGGATTACTAAATCAATAAAAATTAAATTTAGTACAAATTAAAAAAATATATATTTGATTTGCAATCATAATTACCTGATATTGTTTACATATGTGCGTAAAAATATGTTTAAATTAAAATTATAACAACAATTATGAATACATTAAACATTTTCCAATATTCAGGATATAAATTATTTATTAATACAGATATATACAGGATATTCAAAAAGTTTTTGTTTGTACTACCAATAAGATTATTTGCACTACAAGTGCTTTATATCATGAATTTATTTCAAATGAATCGTTATAAAGCTAAATACCGATCAGATTCTAATCTATAACAAATAGAGAAAGTTAGAATAAAATATCCATAAACAAATAATGCTACGCTAGATTAGAATATCGTGAGTCGAATTTCTTTTTAAAATAAGCTAAGCGTAGATTTATTTCTGAGAATGATTCAAGCAATAATTTTAAATTATTTAATCTTTATAATTATGTTTATTGACATTTTATTTTCACATATAATAAAAGAATCAGAAACTAAACATTTTTAATATTAAGATATACTTTAATTTTATATATGTGCCTCAGACAATCTATGTAGTGCTGGTCTAAATAGTACAGTACAGCAATTACTCACTTGTGAAAATATTTTGAGGGAAAAGAAAATTCGAAATAAATCGCAAACTATTTGCTCTAAATATAGAAATATGTAATACTTTTATGTTGAAAATTGTCTTGCCAATCGATTTATGATATAAATTCCATTTGAACAAATTATGATGTTTTTAAGTGGGGACGGAAATATTGACATTTTTGTTATCCCTATTATCAAAATAGACAAATGTTATTATTTTTTTTAATTCTACACAGATATATTTACTAATTACTATTCAAGATGTCTGTCTTGTTCTTATTAGAAGTTATAATTTTTCAAAACATCTATTTTAGGTTAAAATTTGACAAATACATTAAAATTCAGAGCTGGACATAAATTGATATGAGTGGGTGGTCAATTGAACGAGGAATAAAAAAAGAGAAATTAAAATGCAGGGTGTTCCATTTAAAATAACAAAGTTGATAGCCATTTCCGGTACAACCGGAAGTGCAAAAAAGTGAAAATATTTTTTATGAGAAGATTATATTGAACCATGCAATGCAAACTTTTTAATTTTTTCCTCGGTCGGGAACCGCGTGAACTTTAATTCGTGACCCACCCATATATTATTAGCAAATGATTCTTTCCAATCAGCTGAAATATGTATTGTTTTTAACAGAAATAATACAATTCAATTAATAGAATTGAATTTTATTATTCCTAAGTTAAATAATTATGCATGGTTCCATGACAGATGTACCAAATTCTTCGATTATACGGGTTGTTGTTATTTTGAACTACAGAGTCTATTAATTTAGCAAAGTGGTGGTAAATTATCTAGGAGTAACAACGGCGTATGCAGAAAAAGAAACGAGCATCGGGTTTTAAAGATATTAATGAAATAAACATTTGTTTATATGAAACAACCTATATATTATCATAATTTTATAGATAAGATGATTTTTGACAAAAAAGGTTGTAATACATTATCACAGAAAAAATCACAAATATAGAAGTTATTTGTATATTATTGTTGTTTTTTTCAGTAAAATCCAGATATTATAAATAATAAAATGGCAAAACAAAATCATAAAAAGAAAATTTGTTTTCTGAATTTGACAGTTAATTTACTATCTATCTATCTAATCGATATAAATTTTGTTTTTTTATGCATTACAACAACAAAAATGAGTATTTTAATTTAAAAGATGTAATATGTTAATAATTTATTTAATATAGGATAAATGATATTTAAATAGATTAAATACGTGACAATTTAACTTATTACATACTTTCTTGACATTATTTGTGTTTTGTTTTTTATAGTAACTTAATTCAATTGAAAACAATATACGTAAATGCCAATAACTTTATTATTTGCGAGTAATTTTTGTGTAATGGTCTATAATTTGTTTGTTAAAACTACCTTCTGGAGATACTGATTTCCATTAAAAAATGTTTGTTTTATTAATATTTTGAAAATGCGATGTTCTTTTGCTTTTCTGATTTTTCCATTGTAATCCTTGGAAAATTTACTACTACTTTGCTAATTTAACCGACTCTCTAGCTCTACTAATAACAAAGTTAACAATGCGCACTTCATTGAGAAAAAGTTTTATATATAATAAAAGAAAATCAATAAGTAATAATATTTTAATCGTGTTTGTACAAATGTAATAAAGGTGTTATAATAACGAATGAATAAATAGTCCGCTCTGCTTAAAACAACAATCTCATTACGAGACCGTCGTCGCCCGCTAAGTTGCAACGCGCCTGGCCGCGCAACATCCTGAGTCCGCGTTCGCTCGAAAAATTGTTCTAGTAACGGGTCGTATTTAATTAATTTCAAAAATATACACTTACTCAAATAACACTGTTTCAAAGAAGTGGGATCGAATACTTACCACAACTCCGCCCATAAAGTGTGATTCAGATTAATCCCGCTTCATGGCAGCATTTTACGGGTCTATTTTTTTACTAGCTAAAAAAGTTGTTTTTTCATTTAAAAATATTTTTTATAAAATTTTTTTATTAAAATTAAATTTCATAAAAAATATTTATGATGGTAACATGATGTCCGATTTTTTAATTTTTATTTTTTTTAATTCTATTTTTTATATTTAAAAAAATATTTAAAAAAACGCGTCATAGTGCACCCCGCAACTAAAAAATAGAAATATTAGCGAAAACAGATTTTCAATATCTGTAATAATAATTAAAAATTCAACTTTATTTCAAAAGAAGGTGGTATCGCGCGCTCTTAAAGACCGCCCGCGTGTGTTTCGTCTTAGGCTGCTCTAATTCTCGTTTCTTCCTTTTTGCCTTGGTATGCTCGAACCCAGCCTCTTCGTCAAGTTGTTCAATTCTATTTACGATCCTCTGCATTTCTACCTTCAGCTTTTCTAAGGCCTCCGCCAATTGCTGCCTCTCTTTCATCTTCCTCTCTTGAATTTCTTCTTTCGCTTCCTCCATCATATCCGCATCTTCATTAGAGATAGATACACCATCTCCTACCTTCCTCATCGATACAACATTTTCAACCATAGTGCCGCCGCCGGCGGCCTGCTTCATAATGAGGGTGAAACTACTTGCTTCACCCTCCAATGCTTTAATCTCCGTGCCTCCGCTTGGTAATTGAATCGCCGATAATATTTGAAAATAATTGATATGATTTTTCACAACGTCAAATTTCCCTCACGACACACACATAATATTATTTATTAATTATAATAAATAATAATATTTAATCTAGGATGACTCGTAATTGCCATCTCTTGGTCGTAAGTCGTATTATACTGGCTGTACGTTCTTGATTTGAAACGTCTGATATGAACGCTGTAACGCGGCCAACTTCACGGTGAAGTGGAGCACGTATACTAGGATTGAGCCTTAATAATTATTTAAGCTTTTGCAGAGCGCTGTTGGTCATTGATCGAGATTCACTATTCATTTAGTTAAAGTTGAAGTTTCTTTTTTTATATGTAAAGTATATATACAGTTACTAATTAAGTTAGGACTTTGAAATTTTGGAAACTATACTTGGGTCCTAGGACGTACTTCAGGAAAATATTTTGATTATACAGGGTGTCTCAAAAAAGAGTTACGGCGTGATGATATATTGATATATGATAGGCATTTTGATGAATAATAATCGAAGCCTGCTTTGAAAATGCATTCTAGTGAGAGGCATGTCTTCTAACTACAATTATTATAACGACAGTTCTAAAAGTTTGACAGATCTTTGTCTAAATCACACATTATAAAAGTATTATACTTTGCATAAAACATTGTTTTAGTTATAACATAAAAAAAAGATACAACAAAAATATTTCTAAAAATAAATTACATAGTAGAACTTATGTTTGACATATTTTCAATTGTTTTGGAGGCACAAATGAAAACGAACATGAAATTACCTTGCCATTCTTCGTAATAGGTTGGGTGTAATATTTTGGAATATGTCTTTGATCGTTCGCTGCATGTTTTCTTGTGCAGTTGGAGGTGAAAACGAGTTCTTTCCGTATTTTAAAAATACGAGAATCATTCCAATGAGATCATCTCGATTGAATTATTTATACTTTTAATCTTACTAAATCTAACCTAAATTCATTTCATGTTGACAGTTGAAGTTTACAATGTAAAAAAAAGGTTTTTAAAGCAACCTTCGATTTTTATTCATCAAAATTGCTATTGAAATAGTCGAGAAAATAAATTTTAATCTATTGGGAATTGAGATAGGAATAAATGTTTGTTTTCTAATTCTGCATAGAACGATGTAAAAATATACAGGGGTTCCAATTTGAAATAAGAAAAATAAAATACATTCAAGTTTGAAAAGTTTGACACTAAATTTTGGACACCTTCATTCATCTCAATAAAATTTTACTGTTAGACCTTATTTAATAAATACCTTGTATAATTTTATTCATAAGATTCTATTTTATTTTTTAAACCAATGGCGCAAAACCAATTTTTTTCTACTTTTTCAATTTTTTGGTTGGTATTACTGAACCGATTTCGACAAAATTTTAGTGGTGTGTAGGTAATCATAAAAGGCACCCAAATAATGAATAAAATGTATATTAAGCAATTTAAAAAAATATATCTTCATGCCGTAAGTCTTTTTTGGGACACTCTGAATAATCAAAAACATTTTCCTGAAGTGCTTCCTAAAACCCAAGTAAAGTTTCCAAAATTTCAAAGTCCTAATTTAATTACTAACTGACCCATCAAAGAGGCAACTTTGATGCAGGGTCCTGTATATATATATTTGTATTTGTAGTATTGACATATGTAAAATTATCTTTATGTGTACTCAGTTCCCTGTGATTTGATTAATTTTCAATTTGTGAAGATCGTTTATTAAATAAATATACACGAATAATGGCGGTTAAAAGTTTTCAGTGTTTCTTACGGCGGAAAAAATCTGCTTTGCACGGTTGAGTGCGACTACCTCATGGAAAATATTTTGATTTTCTTTTACTCCCGGTTGTACCGGAAATGGCTGAGAACTTTGTTATATATTTCGGATTTCCCGTTCAGTTGCCCAACCATTCATATGGATTTATGTCAACACAACTCTTACAATTTTTGAGATAAAATCCATATGAGTAGCCAGGCAATTAAACGGGGAATTAAAAAATTAAATATAGGGTATTCCATTTAAAATAATAAAGTTAGTAGTCATTTCCGGTACAACCGGAGGTAAAAGAAAATCAAAATATTTTCCATGAGGTGGTCGCATTAAACCGCGAAATGTAGATTTTTAAATTTTCCGCGGTCACGAACCTCGAAAACTTTTAATGGCCGTTATTCGTGGCCCACCCTGTATATTATGGTGTTCCGTTTAAAATAACAAACAACTAAAGTAGATAGCCATTTCAGATTTAACTGGAGGTGATATAAAGTCGGAAATATTTTGAAGGAGAATACCACATTCAACCGTGTAATGTAGAATTTTTTCAATTTCTTTTATGTCAAGAAACCCGTAAAGTTTTAATGACCGTTATTTTTGGCCTACCCTGTATTGTTGATATCCTAGATTTCCTCCAGAGTTCCATTACTTGATATGCCATGCTGCAAGAGTTATTCGGCGACGTTCCTTATTCTGCAGGAATTTCAGAATGAAACAAGCCTTATTTGACAATTTTGATTTATGTATTCATTTTTACTTTCCCCGGACCCATGTCCAAGGGAAAGTATTGTGATCGTGAAAATTTTCGAACCGCCAATTTCAACAAATATGCACGTTTTGAGGTCCCCTGAGTCCATTCCATCGAGTTTTGAAAAATGTCTGTGTGTTTCCGCGATAGCGCAAAAACGGCTAAATGGATTAAGCCCAAACTTTATATCTAAGCTTTATATAACAGTGGAATGATCTGAAAAGCTTTTGGTTAGAATCAAAACTCATTAAGTGCAACTTTACTCTTAGCAATTTTTCATTTTTTAGTTCGGATAGAAAAATGTTTCAAATAAAAGTTTTAGATCTTGGAAAATAAATAATTTCTGTTATAAAACTTTTATTGTAGGACCTACGGTTTTCATTTTATAAGAGTTTACCTAATAAATTCCCTTAGAGATTTTAATTATTGAAATAATTATTTTAATGACAAATAAAACGTCAAAGTGCCGTCATATTCAGCACATTCGCAAAGTTTGAAAAAATGAAGAAGAGTGTGGACAAGTGATTTTAACACATTATAAGGTTAGAAATAACACACTTAATTATAATATTCTTCTAAATACTCGGTTTTAACTTTGAAAGACAACAATCAATTTTTTCTATTAATCATTTTGCTTTCCTATTAAATTTTCAATCAGAAACTTATTTGACCGTATTCACCGGGGAAAGTACCATGATGGACACATCACCATTTTTTAATTCGGATAGAAAAATGTTTCAAATAAAAGTTTTAGATCTTGGAAAATAAATAATTTCTGTTATAAAACTTTTATTGTAGGACCTCCGGTTTTCATTTTATAAGCGAAAGAATTTCGTTTTCCTGATAAATTCCCTTAGAGATTTTAATAATTATTTTAATGACAAATAAAACGTCAAAGTGCCAGCACGTCAGCACATTCGCAAAGTGTGAAAAAAATGAAGACGAGTGTGGAGAAATCATTTTAACACATTGTAAGGTAAGAAATAACACACTCAATTATAATATTCTTCTAAATACTCGGTTTTAACTTTGAAAGACAACAATCAATTTTTTCTATTAATCATTTTGCTTTCCTATTAAATTTTCAATCAGAAACTTATTTGACCGTATTCGCCGGGGAAAGTATCATGATGGATACATCACCATTTTTTTTTTAATTCGGATAGAAAAATGTTTCAAATAAAAGTTTTAGATCTTGGAAAATAAATAATTTCTGTTATAAAACTATTATTGCAGGACCTCCGGTTTTCTTTTTATAAATTTTTGAAATAATTATTTTAATGACAAATAAAACGTCAAAATGCCGTCATATTCAACACATTCGCAAACGACTACAATTAGAAAAAATGAAGAAGAGTGTGGAGAAATTATTTAAACCCATTTTAAGGTAAGAAATAACACAATTATAATATTCTTCTAAATACTCGGTTTTAACTATGAAAGACAACAATCAATTTTTTCTATTAATTATTTTGCTTTCCTATTAAATTTTCAATCAGAAACTTATTTGACCGGGGAAAGTACCATGATGGACACATCATCATTTTTTATTTCTAGTGACAAATTCTAAATCCGATGAGTATCTGACTCTTTTCCCAGTCTTTGATTTAGTTTGCTTTTTGAATTATTTTAGATTAACTTTTTCTAGGCATATTTTTTTCGTTTGTTAAGTTTATCTTGAGTTTTGTTTTAAATGTTATCCATTACTTTTGCCGATTATTCTACTGCCGTCAAGATTATTCGTTTTTTGCCATTAGAGATGCCTTGTTCTATGGTGTTCGATCCTTTTTTGGCGATTTGTGGGGCACGCCGTAACCGCGTGAAAAATGCAATACTAAGTTGAATTTGCGTTGTTACTATCGATTTTGAGACTGATAGTATGTATGTGTTCGTGTGTGATACCTCGGTTCTTCTCTCGGATAGTAGAAGCCCCAGTAGAAACGTATCTTGTAGCAATATTGTGCCAATATTTATATCTTGTATATACATTGAAACTGTTATTCAAACTGCATACAATATAGACACAATATTGTCGAAATCTTGAATAAAATTAATGAATATTCAAACTGTGTACAATATAGACACAATATATATTGTAAATATTCACACATTATTCATAATTATAAACACAATATTGTTTATGCCCTTAATAACAATAGTTTATGCATTTGTAATGGGAATTCGTTGATTCTGAATGACAGATAGACTGCGCGATTTTCGTTCACAAGTGTGGTTGTGTGATCAATTGGATAGTTTGCTTATTTCTGACGTGAATACTTATAAAATATAAATATAATTATGTGCTTGTATGTTATTAGTTTTATTAGTTAGAATAATAAGATAATCGTGTAAAATAGTAAAATAGCGATGACAGTCTAGCATAACCTCAAAATTCAATCAATTTTCAGATTATACTTTGCAGTTATTTAAAATCAGCTATAATGAATGTGTGCTACTGAATGCCTTTCACCATCAGCCTACGACAGATGCGGATTGACACCTTTAACAGAATCTCAATCTCTGGGTAAAATCGGCCCCCGTAGCCGAGTTTAACCAAACGCAGCAAAAGAAATAGCTGGATATAACCCACACGGAAATTCCATTCCGTCTTCTAAGTGGAAAATAGCCTTTCAAGATAAATATGTAATAATTTCTATGTGTCTTGTGTTTGTTTTAATGTTATGTTTTGGTTTTGTGTAATTACATTTTTCGAGGATAACAAGAATTTAGGGCTTAACCCAATTCTTTTTAATTATTTCCAAACTAGTAAAATCCGTGCCATCCAAGATTTTAAGTTTATGATGTGTCATAAAGGGAGAAATGCCCATTATGCCATTTTATTTTAAATTTTTACTAATCTCTAACGGGTCCTTTCTCTCAGCTATCTAAGTAACAAACAATAGGCTTAAGCGCTTTATGACGGTCTACGCGAACACGCAACCGTTTACCTGGAACAAACGGCCGCACAAACTTTTGGTGCGGATATTTCAAAAAGCTTATGACGTCATAGCAATTAAACAAAGACGTGTACGGAATATTCGCCCAACAATATACAGGGGAAAATCTCCATCATTTTTCGCGGTTTATTGGGAAACCGCGAATATCATCGCTTAGCCTAAAACAGCATTGCATAGCTGAGAGAAAGACCTTTTAGAGGATATAAATCACCCATTAATTTATTTTCATTTACTGTTTTATTTAATAACGCTGGCTGTCAGGATGGGAAACATATTTCTTTATGACAATATCTGAATTACAAATGCATATCATTTTTGTAATTTATTATTATTTTTTTTTGTAAATACTTTAGGTTACAATTCATTTCATTATTTTTGTTGTAAAGTCGTCGAGTTACCATTTCGTTGTCGTCAAGTTGTAAGTTTTTTTTTATTATTATTATTATTATTTTTTGCCGTCATTTTGTATATATATATATATTTACTTATATTTTTTATTATTATTTGTTTTTATTATTATTTTAATAATAAATCATTTTGTTGTTTACTGTTATTACTATTATTTTACAAAGTGACCGTGTTCAATTGAACTAACCGGGTAATCAGGGGGGTACCGAATCAGACATCGGGCCAAAGTTATTATTTTTGTTTTGATCGGGAGCCTTTAACTTCAAAAAGTTAAAGGCCGTAACCATCCCCCCGTGATAAGGTTTGTAAAACACTGATTTCAAATTAATTATTAATATAAATATTAAGTTTATATTGACTTGTTACTTTCCTTACTTTTGTGGTTACGTGCAGTTTTGTTTAAATGAGTGAATAAAAAAAACCTGATCGATGGTGATAGAAGAATGATCAGTTAATGCAGACACAAACCTGTGAGAACAAATTTAATATAATATAATAAAATATTTATTATGATAATATTGTTTTAGTTTTATTATAAATAATTAGGTAGTTACGTTAAATATAAATAATGTTACATTATATTTATCAGGTTTATCTGAATGAACTGCGCTGGTAAACTAGGAAATGTGTAATGTAGTACACAGTCCAGTTCCAGTTTTTCTTGTACAGTTTATCAATTCAGGTAACCTGTAAATATAGTTAACAATATTTTTATAAAAATCCCTAGTAGAATTTGAATATTGTTTCAATTACAACTTGTAGATCAATATTGAATCATTATTGTACCAATTTGAATCAAGCTTGAAATACAAGTTGAAATACAAGATTGTGTCATTCTAGAAATTCGTTATCGAGTCAAGATTGTATCAACATGACACAATATTGTATCAACTTGACACAATATAGTATCAACTTGATACAATAACGTGTCAATCTTTTATAAATATTTATTTTCAAGTTGTATTTAAATATTGTGTCAACCTAGTGTCGTGTTCACATCCCAATATTGATACAAGATTGTAGAATTAAAATTCAATAATGTGTCAACATTGCTACAAGATGTAATTTCTACTATGGAGAAATATATAAAACTATTATTTTTTATTCTCGATTTCAAAGGAACACAATAGCGATATGAAGAATCATCTTCAGCTATAGTCCATTTTCATTTGTTTGATAGCCCAGTTAATTACTTAATTAAAATAAGAGTTACGTTTTCTTCAAACACTTGTTGATGATACTTCATTAAGATAATTAGATCGTTTAGACAGCTGAGGTATTTAACGGATCACCTCCTCCAAAAATATTGGATCAATTGCTGCAAAAGTTAAAAATGATTTGTACTGTTCAATTAAATGTGTCTATATTTGGGGTACTTGTTATTAGTCGTTCCACTATGAAAAATGATAGTGTTAATGGTTGAAAATCATTTGAATCGGGCGAAAGTGAAAATAATTCTAAAGAATTTATCACATATAATTTGAATTATAACAGTGTTCAGTTTTTCATAAGTCAATAATTTTTATGATTTATAAATAATATTCTAGGCAATGTTTACCTATGAAAATTTGCAGATTACAAAAGGATAATAAAGCTGAAACGTAGATTACTTTGTCCACATTATGCCAATGACAAAAACATTGTTTTCGTCCAAGATCGAACCTGGGATCTTCTGATTGTTAGGCAGATGTGATAACCACTACACGACGGAATCAAGACGTTAATAAATTTGACATAAAATTGAGTAAGACATTTTTAATTAATTTTCTTCAGAAAGTATATATGTACTGGGTGTCCAAATAAGAAAGGTCACCGGCTAAATCTCAGGAAATATAAGTCATTGAGCTGCTAGGACAGCAGAAAACAAAATTTTGAGTTTATCCGAAAAAATGTTCTAACTAACTAAAACTACACTTTTTTGAAATTATGAGTTAAAGACTCTTTAGTCTAACTCTTGATATAAATGGAACAAGAAGGTTCGAATTTACAATAAGAAAATGTCAAATAGATCGTATCACGTGAAAATTGTTTAAAAACTAAACAATTTTCACGTCATACGAAAGATCTTATCATGTTGAATAAAATTTCTGACGAAAATAACAAAAATAAGTAATTGTATCGCTGCTAAGTAGCGCCAAGTTAAAAAGTAGATGTTTCTTTTTTTTTTTCGAAAATTGTAAATGTAATGATATAATATTTCTTATTTTCTAAAACTTCAATAGAAAAAAGTTACTCTTTATATTGAAGTTTAGTAAAAACTGCAAGCAAATACCTTATTTACATTACACGTTGAAAATAAAAGAAACTTATTTCCTAGGCCATGACATTTTCGGACTGGAAGCTTGATTTCAATCACTAGATAATTGCACAAATAATTAAAATTTTCGTGCAGTAATTTTGCATACTCTTCGTGTGATGCTGTTATTATTCTTATTCTGGTTTTGATATTGACTTTTTTGCAACAATTTGTTTACGATATCTGTGCATCAAATGCATTTACTATTTTATTGGTTTATACAAATTTAATTTCTCATGTGTAGTTATTTTATATTATTTAATAAATTACCAAATAAAAGGTACAATTGATAAGAAATAAAAAACACATTATTATATAAATATTAAATATAGCGCGCTTAATATAAATATCCAAAACTGTAATCGTAATAAAAACAAATCGCGGACATTATCCGGTAACGGTGTTTTAATTCAATTATGATGTTTCGTCTCATAATGTTCATTTCCGTTCCGCAAGCGATCACAAAATTAGTCTAAGAGTCTCTTTCAACTATGACCCATATTAACAATGAATTTCAACTGCACATCATGGTTTACAATATTCTATTTCTGGGATTCCTTAATCCAAAAAGTACCGTATTCGGATTTAAAATATCTAAAATTGGACTCTGCATTTGGTGTCTGTTTTTGATTTTTCTGGCTTATATATCTTTTCCAAAACCAACCCTTTCCCTTTCTAACGATATCCTTGCTTTCTACGAACATTTTACAGTATTTGCTATATTATTAATAGTTATTTATTCATATTACTTTAGTGATAAATTGTAGGATGCTATTTTGCGGAAATTCAGAATATTGGATGAGGAAATTTTCCTTTTAGGATTGCAATTAATACGGGGTGTTTTTCACAAAGTTAACATAATACACGATATTGTCGTATTGTTAGTGTGTTTAATTGCTCCTATTTCGTGTATGGGGCTAATTTTTTGTTTAAGTGAAATACGCGTAATTGTCAAAACTAAATTATTATTTTTGATTTGTTACTCGTTTATGTCAGTACCAAGAAGGTTGATGCTTTTGATTTATGAAAGATGTGCCGCTTTGAATACTGCACTGGAAAATGGTTTGAATGTCCAAGAATTTTACTGCGGAAAATGCCGTGATTCCGTGCGGATTGTCAGCTTTGAAAAGATGTGTCCCATTCATAAATTACGGTAATCCATTGTTTATTATTTGCATTATAATATTTTTATAAAAACAGTATTCGCATTATACATTATAAAACATATTTTTTTATTGTAAAGGTCGATTGAAATTCATTTCCGCGCACATTTTTCACTCATAATCTGCTAAAATGTTATATATACAAAATGAGGTTAAATATGAAATTCAGTAAACAGTGTGTCATCTATATATATATATATATTTTCATATGTAGCGATGTTGAAGTGAAGTACAGTTATTAAATAACGGTAAGATATTTTAGAGTACAAAATAGAGTTTTAATTTTAGATTGTTTATAAGAGTTAAATATACAGCACACTCTAAATTTTGAAATATTAGTTCTTATCTGTTAAAATATTAAAAATACAAAATATGTTAATATGACACTTAGAATATATATGGTCATCTACAAAATAACTATGATTAATAGACGTGTTAAAAAAATGTCGATGGCGTTATTAAAATAATCTTAAAAAGAGTAAATACGACCCATTACAATATAGTTATATGAATCTCTAAAAATTCCTTTATTTAAATAATATATTTTTTTAATGAAAAAAAAAAAGGATTTATCTTATATTTATTAAATATAAAATTGAAATTCTTTTACTATGATTAAAATTTTATTAGATTTTTAGTACAAAAGATGCGCAGATATAATCAATATTTTTATTAAAAGCAATTTGAAAAGTAAATGATCCTACAATGATGAATTACTGTATTTAATTATTTATTATATTGCGTTGTTTTAATATTTTTTAATAGTGCAAAATTATAATATAGTCGATAAATATTTTTTCTTCTATTTTCAGATCCGCTCAATTGATATATATTGCACTGAAGAGAAATGTATCTGATGTTTTTACATCATTCAAGAAGGAATTCGTGTTACATCTGTTTTCTTGTATCATGGATTTTGGAATAGAATTAAATAATTTATTATCAATGCCATTCTCAGGAAGCCCATTATATAAAATTAATGCATCATTAGTAATTTTATACATGATATTAATTATCGGAGGATACCTTATATCAATAATAGCAATAGACAATTTAAACAAAGAGGTTTTGTTCTTTCCAAAGCAAATAGTGAAATATATTTTTTAAATATTAAAATATTTTTTTTAGTTAGCACGGACGGGGGTCATCGTACATAGATATTACGCAAAATTTTGGAAAATAAAAAACATTTCATCAGCAATTATTGGTTTTTCGACGATCATTATTGACGATTTTAACTTTGAAGCCTATTTTTATAAGGTCACAAAAGAAGAGACGATCGAGGTAACTTTTAAATTTAGTTTTTCAATTATAAAACATTATTCTTATTTTTTTTTGTAGTATTTGAATTCAGCATCTAACGTCGCTAATTTATTAAATTCACTAAATGTCCATTTAATATAAAAATACCGAAAAAAATTACTGATTTATTTGTAAAACACTTTGAATTGACATTGAAAATATCGGACAAAATAGACTATGACATCGGTATCCTATAACATGATGTAGTTGAAAATAAAATTCCTTACTTCACTTTTAACTTTTATTAATAAACCAGATGTATATTTCAAGTACTAAGTACTCATTATAACTGGTACCATTGATAATGAGTACCTAGTACTTGAAATGTACATCTGGTTTATTAATAAAATTTAAAAGTGAAGTAACGAATTTTATTTGCATCTATATTATACAAAACTTCACATTACTCAACATAAGTTTTTCAGTTCCTAGAACTTGTTAATATATAAAATATTTAAAACTAATCAAACCCTACATGATCCAAATTGTGACATTGAAGAAGAGAAATAACTTTAAGAATTAAACAAAGGTAAAAATACTACCCTCGGTTTTAACTAAAGTCATAGATAAATCTTAGAAAGTACATTAATCACATACAATATAAAACGAAAGAAATTCCAATAAAGTGGAAGCGAGGCATTTTAACAATGTGAACAGGTAAACCTGCAAATAATGCCTTAGAACCAAATGTTTTTTTTTCTTTATTTGTATTTCTATTTTGTAAAATGGTTTATCCGTTAATAAAGATTTAAATATTTTAACATTTAATAACCAATACTCCAGCTATCTCCACTCTACATGGTCTTTTAGATTAGGTTTACGAAATGGCACATATGAATTAAAATCAACCTTAATTTTATATAAACTTAAATAACCGCCCATCTCTTCCTCCTTAACCTCTTAATATCTTTGGGTTGTAATAAATTCAAAATTCACGTTTAAGAACAACTCCATTTCTCTTAGAGTAGAGAAAAACTCAAAAAAACTCTTACAAGAAGATATGCCCCCAAGCCGAAAAGCCAGCTCCAAGAGTCCTAATAAATAAATTAGGCAATTGAAAGTTTATGTTGTTAAATCATATATTTGTCAACAAAAATATTTATAAGCAAGCGTTTTTCAATCCATATAAATAAGTCGGTTTTATGGAATTTTGGCATATTTTGACAATCATGAATACAAGCCCTGTTGTATAAAGCTTAGTTAACTTCGTAACGTTAACGTATCGTTAAATATATTACGGCCTCCCTTGTTTTACTTAGAATGACCTTACCTTTGGTTGTCAGTAACACGAAAGATCACAGGTGGAGTCAACTGAAAAAATTCTTGTATAAGTTGTATCAAGTATCGCTTAGCCGTTCAGCTACAGTGCAGGCTGTGAAATGAGTTCAAAATAAAGTAAAACTTAACGGAAGGCGCCAGACAGCTCGTTTTATTTAACGACGACCTTGATAAAACTTATACGGTAATCAGTGAGTTGACGATTTGGGCAATTTGGTCCAAGCTCAGTCTTAGCAAAATTTATTTATAAATTACAAAAAAAAAGAATGAATAAGGGGTATGTTAAAACAGTAATTAAGTTTAACAAAATTTAAATTTCTTCCCAGAATGTTCAAATAAAATAATTGAACCTAGCAGTACAAACAAATATAAAGAAAATTCGTAAGTAAATATATGTATCTATAAAAAATATGTCAATTTTAAATAAGTAAAACTAAACTAAGATTTGAATAAGGTGACCATAGAGTACACAAAATTATAAAATAAATCTAAGAACTTTGACATCACAATATTAAGTAACAATACTATCAATATAAAGAATCTCCTTCAATTTTAATCTCAATTCAACGAAATTTATAAATTAGCAAAATTGACAATTAAGCACCAAACAAATGCACAATAATTTAATTGAGCAATAAGTAATTCTAAAATAAATAAATTTAATGTTAACCCAATTCGAACAAAAAACTGACTCGACATTAACTCAAATCTCTCATATTACTAATTCCCATAATTAATCACTAAACTATTGAGGGAACAACAACTCAATAACACTCCAAATGAATAATAATTTACCTCCTCAAGGTCAAACAAATATCAAGAATCGACAGATCAAGTTCTTCTTTTAACAAGGTTCATAGTCGTAATAATAATAATAAAAAGGTCATGTGTTGAATTCCTCCAAATTCATAGATAATTAATAAACGTAATCAACCAGGTGACAAAACAATCTAAATAATCTTTACAATATAAAATAGCGGTTTATTTGCATATCGAAACTCAGGTGACGTTAAAATAATGTTATTGTATTGTAATATTACCGGCTGCAATAAATTATAAAATAATTGTGTCATGTATACCTGTATTTATTTGCTGGGCAAATCATAATAATAAAATTTAACTATAAATGAAGTTTTCCCACTATATGAAATCCAGTTCAATCACCTGCTAAAAGTTCACCTGCAAAATTTAGGTTATTTTGACTTACTTGAAATTAGCAACAGAAAACACGACACCAACTGCTCCTCCCTTTGGCTACTTTGTCAATGCTCCATCAAAATTCTCCTTATCGAGCTTGATCGAAGATGCGTTCTCCTCTCAAACGATATAATCTAGAACATTTTACACGAGTGAATAACAAAACAATAACTCCATAACCAAGCAAATGCAGACAGTGTTGCAGTGTTATTAAATGTATATGCATTAAATGATCAAACTTCATATCAATAGAAAAGAGTATTCAATCACTTGGTCACAGTTATTTAAATATATTAAATAAAAATGATTTCAAAATAATTAATAAATTATTCCCACATTTAGCTCTGTGACTATTGACTTACGTAAGTAAATAAATGCACATTAAAACAACTACTTCCCGGGCAAATAACCACGCCGGACATTGAATTACATAATGTACATTGCATATCAATAAAATATTGCATAATGCAACAAATTTTGATCCGAGAAAAATTTTAAGTAAAAACAACAAAAGGAACGTTACTTAATACAAGGCCATCTGCAGACACATGTTTCGGGATCAATCCCTCGTCAGTACAGCTATGCCTTACATAATTTAAAGATGTTAAAATTAATCAATTAAATTAATTGAAATACACTCAGCGACATTAAATCAATTATATTAAATAAAATGGTGATGTGTCCATCATGGCACTTTCCCCGGTGAATACGGTCAAATAAGTTTCTGATAGAAAATTTAATAGGGAAGCAAAATGATTAATAGAAAAAATGGTGATGTGTCCATCATGGCACTTTCCCCGGTGAATACGGTCAAATAAGTTTCTGATAGAAAATTGAATAGGGAAGCAAAATGATTAATAGAAAAAATTGATTGTTATCTTTTAAAGTTAAAGCCGAGTATTTAGAAGAATATTGTAATTAAGTGTGTTATTTCTTACCTTACAATCATTCCTCCACACTCTTCTTCATTTTTGCAAACTGGAGGCGTTTGCGAATGATAACTTGAATTTGAAGGCACTTTGACGTTTTATTTGTCATTAAAATAATTATTTCAAAAATTAAAATCTCTAAGGGAATTTATCAGATAAATGCTTATAAAATGAAAACCGGAGGTCCTACAATAAAAGTTTTATAACAGAAATTATTTATTTTCCAAGATCTAAAACTTTTATTTGAAACATTTTTCTATCCGAATTAAAAAATGAAAAATTGCTAAGAGTAAAGTTGCACTTAATGAGTTTTGATTCTAACCAAAAGCTTTTCAGATCATTCCACTGTAATATAAAGCTTAGATATAAAGTTTGGGCTTAATCCATTCAGCCGTTTATGCGCTATCGCGGAAACACACAGACACACAGACACACACACAGACACACACACAGACATTTTTCAAAACTCGATGGAATGGACTCAGGGGACCTCAAAACGTGCATATTTGTTGAAATTGGCGGTTCGAAAATTTTCACGATCACAATACTTTCCCTTGGACAGGGGTCCGGGGAAAGTAAAAAGTGATTGTTATCTTTTAAAGTTAAACCCAAGTATTTAGAAGAATATTGTAATTGTGTTATTTCTTACCTTACAATAGGTTAAAATGATTCCTCCACACTCCTCTTCATTTTTGCAAACTGGAGGCGTTTGTGAATGATAAGTTGAATTTGACGGCACTTTGACATTTTATTTGTCATTAAAATAATTATTTCAATAATTAAAATCTCTAAGGGAATTTATTAGATAAATGCTTATAAAATAAAAACCGGAGGTCCTACAATAAAAGTTTTATAACAGAAATTAATTATTTTCCAAGATCTAAAACTTTTATTTGAAACATTTTTCTATCCGAATTAAAAAATGAAAAATTGCTAAGAGTAAAGTTGCACTTAATGAGTTTTGATTCTAACCAAAAGCTTTTCAGATCATTCCACTGTTATATAAAGCTTAGATATAAAGTTTGGGCTTAATCCATTTAGCCGTTTAGGCGCTATCGCGGAAACACACAGACACACAGACACACACACAGACATTTTTCAAAACTCGATGGAATGGACTCAGGGGACCTCAAAACGTGCATATTTGTTGAAATTGGCGGTTCGAAAATTTTCACGATCACAATACTTTCCCTTGGACAGGGGTCCGGGGAAAGTAAAAATTAAATTAAATCAATTTAAATTAAATTGAACCAAATTAATTCAATTTAAATCAAAACGGAATAATTAAACAAAAATTATTGATATGCAACAGCAGGTGTACATTATGTAATTCAATGTTCGCCCGTCAAGTAGGTGTTTTAATATGCATTTGTTTAACGTACTTACATAACGTAAGTAAAAAGTCACAGAGCTAAATGTGGAAATTATTTATTCATTATTTTCAAATCATTTTTATTTAATATGATCAAACTTCATTCATGAACGTACAGATTTTTCTATTAAGTAATCGTTACATCATTAAAATATTTAATGTTAGCTACTCATTTTATAATTTTTCATCTTGCCATCGCAGCATTTATTCACTAAATCTGACATAAGTAAAAATAAAAATTGTAACTAACTATTAAGCTCACGACTTTGCGACCCTCTTTTTTTCTTTTTTTTTATGGCCTACACACCCTTTTGTTCCTTCGTTTGTCCCGGTCACTCCCTTTTCTATCCTTGACAACCTCTGCTTGTCACCCGACACCAACTATGCTTCAGTGAAGAAAGGGGTGGGGAAAAAAATAAAGAGCGCCACTAGTTTAAAAAAAACAAGTAACAAGTAGGGTGTCCACAGTAAACTCGAACCCTAGATTTAAAATAAAACAAATGGAAGTTCCCTTTAACAAACGAATTTAATCCTCAAATAATGTGTAACATAAATATCTCTCTCAAGGAAAATCTATTGGCGAAACAATACTTTAATTGAAGAAAAATATCGTATACTATTCTGCAGAATTATTTCAACCTCAACTTGAACCACGCTAAATAAGTACAACATTCAAAAATACAAATAAATAACACATTCCTAATAAAAAATACTTGGTAAGCAAAAAAATCAATTACTGGATTAAAACTTAAGTACGCACACCGTTATAACGATTAGGCCTAACGCAATATCGAGTGTTTCAATTTAGAATAAAATACACCCAAAAATTTCAACTAACGTTCGGAATGTGTAATCCTCACACTTAAATTCACAAATACTGATATAATTAATACTTCATGTGGTAAAATCCAAGTTAAATCATTTTCTGTATTCACTGTAGATGAATCAAACTGAATGATAACGATTGATTGTAAAACTCTACTTTTACTTGGGCCGGTACGCCACTGCCCTAACTCTAAATGACATACACCGATCATTCAGATTTGACCCACCACAATAAACCCATAATAAAATATGCAGGTAATAGTATACATAGCTTAAACCTCCTCCAGCGATGAAATATGGCTCTTCACCGAACTCAACAATGACCTCACTCCTCAACTCCCTCCGTACTTAGCCACTGCCCGCTTCCTGCTTTCTACTTCTCCGATTAACTCTTCTTAACCGACTGCTGCCTACGCCTATACAACTCCTCCTCACTTCCCTCCTCTCTGCGACTCCTTCAGAACAACCTTGGTTGGCCCTCCATGCCCTCTTAACCAGGTTAAATCTGAAGTCGTGGATTTAATCCTCCACTAAAAAAAAAACGATCAGGTCCAAGACCTTTATCGGAAACAAAACGAATAAAACACTAACCAACACAATTGTTAAGAGAACTAGAATGAATTAGCAAAACCTCTGACTAAAACAACTAGCTTGGATAACAATTTTTACCTCGATCGTTTTTAATGAAAATGCCCCGTGCACGGTGTGCTTGACTCCGTCTTTCGACGCTTAATTGTCGGCTTCCAAACTTATTCCTCCCTCTGAGTAAGCTTCACCACCAAACAACTAACTTGTAAAGCAAATAGAGAATCCGTAACCACGTTTGCACACTATCACTGCAATCTATCAGCTTCGTTTTTTTTTTTTTCACACCGCCACTCTTTGCAACAACCAACGTAAAAATGTGCTCAAAATGGAGATCCCTCCTTACAGAGAGATATAAAAAAATTAGAACGGAAATTGTCAAATTGAAATTTAAAGTTTGTACCAATCAAATGAGAGTATTCACGCGCCCTCATTTAAGCATAAACCCAGTGGCGTCGTTGAATTACGAGTCACACTCACACACTTAATGCAGCAAATAGAAATACGAAAATCGCCATACATACTTAAATTACTCATGGAAATTACTGAAAATAGAAAACAGCTTATAAAATCGCTGCATAAACCCTCCACTAAAAAAAATCACCGACACACAGTTGGCAGCATCTACTCTGCGACAACTTCTCTCGGTGGGCATCACGCTGTCAAATGTAAATGTCAACGCTCCGAACAAAACAGTAAACAATAATATGGTGGATGAAAAATGTTAATTTCCCTTACAGAATAATCTGCAACGATGTTAAAAGAAATGTGCAGCTGTGTACAATAATGTGACCTTCGTACAGTGTGTGTGTGTGTGTGTAAAACTCAACCGGCCTGAGTTATGCGGCTCCTAACCTCTTCACACACTTATTTGCTTATTAAATATTTTGTGGTGGAGGCGGTTACTTTGTGATACATTTTAAATATTTCAAATAATAACACTTATTTACTTTTTTGTATTCACTTTTTATTTTTACGGTGACTAGTTTCGACTCGTTAGCGAGCCATTATCAAACCAAGTACTTAAAATTAACATCGAAGTCCTTATATATACTTAAAAATTAGGAGTCAGGTAAAAACGCGTCAAACAGAGGGGTATACATCAGGTCGGTCTGGTCGTTTATTAGCGGAATTCCCGGATTGAACTTTGCTTTGTGAATTTCTAATGATTCGAGAAGGTTCATTTTACGGCCCTTTTCCGCAAAATGTAAAACCGAAAGTACATCCTTTCCAAAAATGTGATCTTCTTCGATTATGTGATTGGAGAATGTTGATTTATCCTGCTTCAACTTATATGATCTGAGATGTTCTTTAAGTCTAATATCAAAATTTCGTCCTGACTGTCCTATGTATACACCTTTACATGTTTCACAGGTCAACTTATATATACCGGATTTTTTATTTACATCGGTTTTTGTTTTGGGATTAAAAATTTCGTATTTGAGTTTAGTGTATGGTTTAAATGCTACTATTATATTTTGTTTTTGTAAAATATTTTTAATTTTAAAGCTTATATTACCGAAAAAGGTCAGTACTCCATACTTCCGTTCATCCTTATTTTTCGTTACTGCATAAATATATTTTTGTACTTGTTTTAATTTTTGTCGTTCTATTAGATTATCAATTAATCCTGTGGTGTATCCATTATTGTTTGCGATTTTCTTAATTATTGATATTTCTTTGGTATATGCGTCTATTGTTAGGGGTAAATGTAGTGCTTTGTAAATCATGCAATTAAACGCTGCTAATTTATGTTTTATTGGATGTCTGGAATTTTGCGGAATTATTGTATCTGTAAAGGTCGGTTTTCTATATATTTCAAATTCTAACTTGGAATTCACTTTTGATATTTTTATGTCTAAAAAGTTAATGCAGTTATTCTGTTCTATTTCCAATGTAAAATTAATGTTGGGGTGTAGTGTGTTGATATAATTTAAAAATTGATCAAGTTGTCTATTTGAGCCTATAAAACAGGCAAAAATATCGTCAACATACCGATACCATTTTACAATATGTTTCTTTCCAAGGGGGGACTTTAATATAATTGAAGTTAGATTTTTCATAAAAATTTCTGCCAGTAATGGACTAAGTGGAGACCCCATTGCTAATCCCAGTGCAAGCATCCCAAAACATTTGATTTAATCAAAAGTGCATCAAAACCGGAATCATACCACATTTTGTTCAACTAAAATCAAACTGTAAAACGTTTGCCGCCAAAAGAACCGTAAAAATAGCCCAAAAACTCTGGATAAAAGAAGAAATTAAATTCTGGTTCAAACAACGGGAAGGTATTTACACGTACTTAAAAATACTTCACATTGAACTCGCTCGTCACCTACACCCGGTCGAGTTTGACCTTCTGGACGACTACGTCAGAGGAAAAGCAAGTAACATCAAGCACCAGAAATACACGATCCAGAAGAAGAAGTTAAACGCGTTACAATACCAGAAGACACAAGAACAGTCTAACCAGCGCCAGTCCCAGGAATCGCAGAACACTTTCCACTCCAGGGTAATAAATTACACCGAGGTAAACTTCACCGACAAGGAAATATCACTCATGAAACTTGGCCCTAATTATGCACCGCACACCAAAGCCAACAATTTTAAAGAACTTTTAGTTGTTGAAACAGAAATGGCGCTGAGCAATATTAAGGATTGCAATCTTATAAAAGCCAACATTTGTAACATTATTAAGAAATCAAATAACCCTTCAACTAAATTAAATCATTCTGATCAGCATACAATTAAATCAATCAATAATAAAGTTAAAACTCACAATCTAACAATAACAAAAGCGGACAAAGGGAATTCAATGGTAATTTTAAATAGGGAAGCTTATTTGGAAAAAATCAATCATTTTATTGAAACATCACACATCACAGAAATTAATATCAAAATTGCAACACATTATTCTCAGAATATGAAAAACGCCTATTAATACCAATGAATCCCCTGCCTCCAAAACTTTATGGATTAATTAAAATTCATAAACAGGATTGCCCAATAAGACCAGTAGTCTCATATGTCAGTTCACCAGCTCGACAAATATGCATAAAACTAAATAAAATATATAGGGACCTTACAGACTTTAAAGACGACCACGCCGTAAAAAATTCAATAGATTTAACAAAAAAGCTTAATTCTTTTAAAATAGAACCAAATTACAAATTAGTGTCTTTTGATGTGTCCAATATGTTTGTGAAAATTCCCCCACATGAGTGCATAGAGTTAATTAAAAAATCCTTTGATATTAATAATATAAATCCGATACTACGAAATGAATTCATAGAACTTTTAGAAACCATTTTAAATTTTAATTATTTTAGTTTTGACAATAAATTTTTTGACCAAAAAGAGGGATTAGCAATGGGGTCTCCACTTAGTCCATTACTGGCAGAAATTTTTATGAAAAATCTAACTTCAATTATATTAAAGTCCCCCCTTGGAAAGAAACATATTGTAAAATGGTATCGGTATGTTGACGATATTTTTGCCTGTTTTATAGGCTCAAATAGACAACTTGATCAATTTTTAAATTATATCAACACACTACACCCCAACATTAATTTTACATTGGAAATAGAACAGAATAACTGCATTAACTTTTTAGACATAAAAATATCAAAAGTGAATTCCAAGTTAGAATTTGAAATATATAGAAAACCGACCTTTACAGATACAATAATTCCGCAAAATTCCAGACATCCAATAAAACATAAATTAGCAGCGTTTAATTGCATGATTTACAAAGCACTACATTTACCCCTAACAATAGACGCATATACCAAAGAAATATCAATAATTAAGAAAATCGCAAACAATAATGGATACACCACAGGATTAATTGATAATCTAATAGAACGACAAAAATTAAAACAAGTACAAAAATATATTTATGCAGTAACGAAAAATAAGGATGAACGGAAGTATGGAGTACTGACCTTTTTCGGTAATATAAGCTTTAAAATTAAAAATATTTTACAAAAACAAAATATAATAGTAGCATTTAAACCATACACTAAACTCAAATACGAAATTTTTAATCCCAAAACAAAAACCGATGTAAATAAAAAATCCGGTATATATAAGTTGACCTGTGAAACATGTAAAGGTGTATACATAGGACAGTCAGGACGAAATTTTGATATTAGACTTAAAGAACATCTCAGATCATATAAGTTGAAGCAGGATAAATCAACATTCTCCAATCACATAATCGAAGAAGATCACATTTTTGGAAAGGATGTACTTTCGGTTTTACATTTTGCGGAAAAGGGCCGTAAAATGAACCTTCTCGAATCATTAGAAATTCACAAAGCAAAGTTCAATCCGGGAATTCCGCTAATAAACGACCAGACCGACCTGATGTATACCCCTCTGTTTGACGCGTTTTTACCTGACTCCTAATTTTTAAGTATATATAAGGACTTCGATGTTAATTTTAAGTACTTGGTTTGATAATGGCTCGCTAACGAGTCGAAACTAGTCACCGTAAAAATAAAAAGTGAATACAAAAAAGTAAATAAGTGTTATTATTTGAAATATTTGCTTATTTCCTAAACAGTAAATTCCGACATAACAATCCCTCGGTTTGCAATAGAATAACAAATAGTAGTTTTTGTGCAGTCAGTCAAGTTTAACCCGTTACAACTTGCACCAAAACAACTTAATTATAAGGATTTTAGAATATAATTATTGTGACAAAGTTACACATGACCTGTTAAAATAAAAAGACGTCCCACGAAACATATCATAAGAAACAAACAGCTCTCTTATCCTCCAATTCAAAACTGCAGCATCACCACCGCGCTCACACAAGGAAAAAGCCGAAAACATATCTAATTCTAAACCCTCGTCCACGCTTGAAGCTCTTGAATTCTGGTGAGACTCAGCCAGCGAATGGAAAATACTCTCCCACATTGTGAACATCACAAACGTAGATAGCATTATAAACCGGAAATCATTACAACCATCTCCATAATCCACAACCTTCTGATCGCTTATTTTGATCAGCTGCACTGGGATATCAAAAAGAAGGAAAGGCCGACATACAGTCATTACCAGGTAATCATATCTCATTGAACTTGAAATATCACAGGGTTAACTTTCCTTACTTAACCCGGCGCGCAAACACTATGCTCACAAACCAATATACACTCTAATTGGTATAACAACTCCTAAGTATCCTGTTGCCTCTCATATAGTGCATAAAACTCAAAAAGTGAGATTTAAATAAGAACAATTACCAAACCGGGTGCCCGTATTTATTATTTTGAACAGGGTTTAATAAAACTAATTAAACACATGATAAAATTCACGCTCGTGTTCCTAGATGTAAATGAAATACTACAGTATCAAGTGTTGAATAAAACTATTTCGGCCATATTTGAGGCATCGTTGGTTAACGATACGTTAACGATTCGTTAACTCCAATTTTGTGTTTTATAAAGCCATTTTTAGAGTTAAGTAATTTTAATATATCGTCAAGTCATTTGACGTACAGCCATTGATTTATGCATAAAAAAATAATCATTATGAAATATAAATAAAGAGTTTTCATTCACTTGGTCACAGTTATTTAAATAAATTAAATAAAATAAAAATTATTTGAAAATAATTAATAAATTATTTTCACATTTAGCTCTGTGACTTTTGTCTTACGTTACGTAAGTACGTACGTTTGCCCGGAAAGTAGTTGTTTTAACGTGCATTTGTTTAACGTACTTACGTAACGTAAGTCAAAAGTCGCAGAGCTAAATGTGAGAATAATTTATTAATTATTTTCAAGTCATTTTTATTTAATTTAATCATTATGAAAAGTCAAAAGATTGTAGAAGATATTAACAGTTATTTATATAATAAGCTTTACTTATTTCAAGACCTTCGCGATAATTCATCCTTAAACCCTTATTACATGAATGTGATATTTTAAATTAGTAAAGAAATAATTTTCAAGTATACAATGTTTTGAGAATCCAATAGTTATTTTTTATTTAAAATATATTTTCAGTGATTCTTAAGTCTGACGTCTGATTTCAAATGATCTACCAGTTTGTCCGATGTAAATAATACCACAACCATCACATTTTTAACTTATTGTTCACTAATTTCTTTCCTAAATTCACAGGGTTTGTCAGAATAATTTTCGTATTTTAAATGTAATTGTAACAAATTAGAATATATAAATGGAATCTACCAAAAGTTAAAAAAAAAAACTTATAAAGGAAAAAAAAATGGAATATTATTCTGACAAACTGTAAATTTAGGAAAGATAATAGTGAATAGAGCCTACGGAACTTGCGTTTTTTTTTTATTCATTTATAAGATTTCTTGTAATATGAGTAAAGTGTGCGTAAAATCACTTATAAATCTGTAACAGTTCAATTTACTTTTCATGTTTATTAATTGATTAAATTTCGTACACTATTATTTTGTTTAAATTTAAAAGTGTAGCGCGCGTAATTGTTTTGGCGATTTTCTGCGGTCACTCGGCGTTGGCGAACGCGGAGGAATATGGTAGATCTCGATCGAGGTTAATGAGTGATCCGTTTTACACGAACACGAAGAAGTGCAGTGGCTCACGCGTTAAGGGTGCGATCCTGATAATGGGTCTTATGATTTGTAATGTTAGTAGCTTCCGATTATATATTTTTTAAAAACAATTACGGAATTAAATGCTACATTTAATGGGCTACACGATCATATATTTTTCGTTTGAAATAAAAATTAAAAATAATGTTTTTCAATCATTAATTTCGTATAGATATACTCATTTAAATAAGACGAAAAATATGTGATTAAATGAGGAAAAACCTCTACTTTATACGTTTGATTAAGAAGATTGAATATAATAAAAAATAAAAGTGTGCTATCTCAATTACGAATACCATTAAACATTTGGTCGTATAATGAGGGCGCCATTGTCAATTTCTATTGTTCTCGCACCAATAAGAGAACAACTAAGTAAGTAAACTCAAACGGGTGTGCAAATGACGGCCACCACCACAGTGGCCGTCGCCGCGCTCTGCCAACGACTATACGGATTATACTCAAAATGAATAACGGAGACTTGCGACGCGGTTACAAGCCATCTGCCGCAATAAAAATAGGTAGGCGCGAATAGCCATGTCTGATGTATCGTGTTTACACTTCATCGTAAAATATTTAGGCTCTTAATCCTGTACGCACAAAAATGAGAAATACATTTGTTAAAACATGTATTATTTGTAATTTTTTAAAATCCACGAACACGTCGATTTTTAATTGTTTCCTAGACGTAAGATGTACAGTATTTTTATAAACCTTTTTGTACATTTAATCAGTCGCGGCTCGCCCGGGTAGGCAAGTTAGGCGCCGTCTACCTTTCGGCGACCCACAGAAATTATTTATTTGTTACAGGTTAAGAAATGTAAATAATTACTCCTTGCAAAGAAACAATTTATATATGATTTACAGATGTATTTAAATTGTCCTATTTTGCACTACAAAAATGCAATAGTTGTAATTTATCAAAGAAGATTATTAAGTTCGTTATTATATTTTCAAACTGTCTTATTGCGGAAAATAGTGTATAATTGTTCGGATCGACTACAATTCAAATTTGGCGTGCATGCTTGAGAGGAAAACGACAGAACACGTTTTGAGATATAAAATAGTCTAGTATACAGTCAAACTACACTTTAGCGGAGTGAGGGGTGAGACGAGACGCGTAGTTATATGATGAACGACGGTTGCCTTGGATAACCCTGGCCCTGCTACGGTGCGCATGAGCTTCCTGATATACCCAGACAATTCTACACCAATGGACCAGTGTAAGAGACAAAGTTAAATATTGGTTCGTTTTAGACGAAGATACACTTTTATATACGTTAGTGTTTCGCCTTTTCACGCCGTAACTGATGAATATGTGACGAATTCTCACAATTCATTTCAGTCCAATACATACAGCACTCTTAACGTGTTATTAGAGGGTCGGGGGCATCTGGTTGAAAACCCGTGATTTACATACTCAAAAATACACATGGACTTACCGATGTCTCTCAAGCATTATCTTCTTCATTTTTAAAGCTCTTTTTGTTTTGGCGCGATAACCACAATACGTATACTTTCCTTTTCCTCTTGCCATAATATCCAGAAGTAATTAAACACAAAGTAAAACACAAATACTGCACAAAAGTACACAGAAATATGCGTAGATGCGTCGAGACGTATCCAAAACACTCTTAGTGTAATAGCGGCCCGTAGATGATAAGCGCACAAAAAATATAAGACTGTCGCAAAAACATTCGATTCCAAATTAAATATAACTACTACCTATTAATAACTAACGCAAACCATTCCTTTTTATCTACATTTATAAGAAGTATACGTTTATTTGATGAAATCAGAACTTATTATATTTTATATAATGTGCACAAGGCAATTTGCCGAATGTGTTTATGTTGCGGATCAATTATTATCAAAAAACAGTTTCAGTTTATTTACTAGATTTTAATATCTTAAATCAAACTTTGAATTTTGTTTTTATTAACATAATATAAATTTCAGGAATATTCCACGACCGGAAAACAACATATTTTGTCAATACTGAATTTCTATTAATTAAAATGTAAAAAAAATTAAGCATTTTATCACAATCAGAAAAAGGCTCCTTAAGTTTTTTTATATAAAAATGGTGCAATGTTTCAAATAAATGATGAAGATAACGCTTATTATTAACAAATTATTATTATTTTATTGATGAAAAATTAAAACAAAACATAATATTGAAAAACATTGAAAATTAATGGTAATTGTGGAAATTGATGAATACATAGAAGAACGGCGTTACCAATATTTTCTACATTAGAACTTGAAAAATTTGACATTACCTAAAAGAAATCTTCAATCATCAAAAAATGGAAAATCTATACTGTTTATCAAATGGACGGATAAAATTACCTATTACTGTAATCGTATTAAATTTTATCCAATTGGATTTTCTTGAATACTATATAGAGTAGTGGTATTAAAAAAAATCATAAGAACAATAAAAATGCCGTTATAATTACAACTGAAATCTTATCTTAATTTAAATAATATAAATACCCTACTTTATCTAAATAATCGTTTGTCAAATTCTAAATACTAAGAGTCAGTTATTAAATAGTCGTGTTTAGCTTAAACTCAGCTTAAGTCAGTATTGAACAAATAGCAATACATCGTAATTTAAATGACTTAATATAATAATACTACTTTCAGTCATTTAAACAGCGATTATTTTCATTTTTTTGCCTGGATATTTGGGAGGAAGGAGGAATTTCTCCCATTCACAACCCCCTCCCCGCTCCCTGTGGTTCCGCGCCTGTCATGAACACTTTAACATATAAATAAAAATAGGAAATATTTCCAATCAGAACTGAAATCCAAATAAATGTTACCACCAGCTGCAGTAACATTTTCAATTAAAATTAACTCGGCTCGAAATTCACCGTAGACCTAAGATCCCATAGATGGTTTATGGGAATTGAATGTAGAATCAGAAAAAAATAGACTCACTATTAAAAAAAATTAACTTGCCTTATTATAGATACAGCCCATTTTATGTAACTAGGCGAGAAAGGCGAACATACGTTTATTAGCTCTGTGGATTACATTAATTCACTTTTGGTAAGTTAAAGAAATTGCTCCGTCAGAACTTTTATTCCTAGTTAAATGAAACGAGTTCTATTATTTATGTTTAAGGAAATTAATATAAGGTTGTGAAAATATTTGATGTGGGCTGTATATGGAATAATCTTTAAAATACACGTTGTAGGTAATTATTGCAATTTAATGTTTTATGTCAGGGTTTCTTGTTTTTTCATTGTATTTTAAAAATATATTTTTTTGTTTATACAATTCTTAATTGATTCCATCATGAACATACAATTTTATATTGCAAAAGCATGTATGATTTCTCCATTGTTTCTTCTTGTCAATGTTACAAAGAATTGAATATTAAATACGCTTTAGTTTGAACCCTACAATGTTCAAAATTACAATTTCTGCATAGCATAAGGTACAATCGCACCAATGTATATTCTTAAAATGTTTCTATAATTTTAAAAGTTGATTTATAGTTATTTATAAATCTGCGAAAATCCAGTACCTAATTATTAAGTAAGTTTGCTAAATATTATTTGCTATCCATTAGTAAATAAATAATTACCGTTTTATAATATTAAAATTGATTAAGAACTGTTTATTTCTGTTCAATATTATAAATAATAATAATACGTTTTATTTATTTTTATTTATATATTTATATTTATTTATTTTGGCCGATTTTATTGGTAAACTATATTAATACAAATTTAAGAACATTTGTGAAACAATTCCTAACATAATTTTGCTTCGCCGTCGGATCAAAATTTCGTTCCGAATGCTAGGACAGGATTTTAGTGGAGAAAACGACTTTGTTAGTGGACGTGAACACTCGGCGCGCTCGGCCTCCCGGTCGTCTTTTATATACATCGATGGTTTTGGTTTACTGATTGTGAGTACGGACGGTTCATATCTTCGGTAATACAAATTAAAACTTTCAATTCGCATTATAACGTATGTAACATACGCGCACAAGCGTATGAAATGCGCATACAGTACGAAAGATTACACACAAAAAGCAGTCCAGGACCGCGACCTTAATTATATAGCTACAACTTGCCTTGACTTTAAATTTGTCTAGTGGAAATTATCAATTCGAACTCAGGACCAAAAAACGCTTAGCTGACTAAGTACACCGATGATAAAATCTCTATGTGCCCTACATTCAGTTTGGTAATTTATAAATGAAAAAGGAAGACTTTAATAATCATTTACCGGCATTCCACATTCCCATTTAAAACATGAATCCAGAAATACAATTGTATTTACAAAATGTATATATTTTATGTATAATACAATAATGTTTTTCTTTGTTGTCTATCATAACATAATGAATAAGCGGTCCGCGGCAGAAAAAAATTCCCAACTCAAGGACAGGGCGCCGTATCGCAATTGCCGTTCACGAATTTTACATATCAAACCTATTTCTTTTCACATGTTTTCAGAAATTATAATATAATATATTACTGAAATGGCACGATGCTGCCACCTAGTAATTAAAGGCATACTCAAAATTTACATTGCTTTTATGGAGATTTTTCAGCAACGATTAGGGCTGGCGTTTACTAGAAAAGAAACGATACGGTGACAGAGATAGTTGCCAATCGTCAAGGAGGTGGTGACCTCTCGATTTCAATAGTAAAGTAATTGAGATGAAGTAGACCACTGTATTTTGTATTAATGTTCTCTATATGTGTGTGAGTGTGTAATTCTGTGGCATATACTTTTGCATTGACACTTTTAAATCTATTTTTAGAATACCCGTGGTAAATTTAAAAGCTCCCCAAAAAAATTATCTAAGTATGAAAAAAAAAAAATCTTTCACAACCTGATAGAATTATTTTATTATAGCGCTGTATTATTTCTTCTCTCTTTGGTGTTCGGATGTGTATGTAGTTTAAAAATGTTAGAAAGTTTTAATTGATTTATTAGGACATATTTTTTAAGGTACGTATAAAAATTTAATTAAGAAAAATAAATGAATGTACGTAAAAAAACACCGTATGGTTTAAAACCTCGTGCGAAATAAGTTTCATTTCAGTATTAATAAACCTTTATTTGCATTTAGTAAAACTCAATTACTAACATTTTTATGTTTTATTAATTAATTTAAAATATACATGTTATCTTCATTTACTAAATATATTTATATTTGCATATCTAACATTATTTTAGTGAAATGGGTAAAATTTCATCTTACGGTCGATATTACTCTTGTCGCCATTAAAAAAATAATAGATCGAAGTCTATTATACAAACAATTAAGAGGAAAGTATGTACAAGCATTATCAATGATATAGTAGATAATGTTATTGAGGGCCGTACTTCTTCATTAATTGTTCGTGACATCTGTGATGAGTAAGTATGACTAGACATAAAAATATAATTAATTTGTTGCAAATATAAACATAGATAACTTTATTAAAAATTTCAATAGTGTTAATCGTTATTCTGTGGTAAAACATTTATCTAGAAAATATACATTTAATTTACAACAATTACTTTTTTACTACGATTCGAGTTTCGACAGTATTTCTGTCATTGTCAAGAAGATTTTTTTATGTACCGTTTTTTTGCGCAATGAATTTTGTTTGTAAAATTTGGAATTGAATTTAAAATAAATCTATTTTAATTTAAGCTTTTGTGTCATGTATGTATTTTTTTAGTTAGTCTAGTGTTATACTTTAGAAACATTAGAAAGCATACTTGAGACAATCGTTTCTTCTCACTGACACATTCATGTACAACATTGAACAACAACTTTACAAGAATACTGACAGATCAAAAGTCGTGGTAAAATAAAGATATGGTGTTGAAAATGTATTCAATTATTATAAAATTACAACATACTAATTATATTTGTTCTCTCAATCATGTAAACTTATACTTTAGATTTATCTATATATATTTTAGAGTAAACAGACAGCAACTGCATGCTACATTCAATGAAAATGCTAAAATACTAGAGGATCAAATAACGAGTACAACTGAAAACTGCAATGAGTGAGTATACGGAAGCAACCTACAATTTCAACGTTGTTTGTTATTTGATTTGTAACACAAATCATCGTGTAAAAATTCAATTTGAATATATGGTGTTTCAATTTTGAGACTCAAAATTGGGATCTCATTTATCATAAAAATAAAAACTGAAGAGTAGGTTTAAGTTTGGCACCATTGCAGAAGTTTGTAATAATTAGTATTGCGTCTAAAAATCTTACTTATTTAAAAAAATATATTGTTATACATCTCAATTATTTGAAGCAGCATTTTAATGAAATAATGAAGTAGACATTTATATATTGATTTTATGATATAATCTAATTCTATTTTTTTTTTTTTTTTTCAATAGAATGTTTCATTTCCCTTGGACCATTTTCAAATTTTCCTTATAAACGCCGCCATAGAATTTGATGTAAAAAGATGACGAAATTTTGACGTTTTATTTGACATAAAAAATATTTTAATAATTAAAGTCTCCACAGCCAACATAAACAATATTATACAAATAATTGTTTATTTCTAAGGGAATTTATCAGGTAGACGACAGTCAATTGCTCATAAAATGAAAACGAAATGTCCTGCAATAAAAAGTTTTATAAGAAAAAATATTTATTTTTTCAAGATCTACAACTTTTATTTGAAACATTTTTCTGTCCGAATTAAAAATGAATAATCGCGAAGGGTAAAGTTGGACGAAAAAAGATTTTAAGATCATTCCACTGCTATAAAAAGCTTAGATATAACGTTTGGGTTTAATCCATTTAGCCGTTTATTCGCTATCGCGGAAACACAGACACATACACAGATATTTTTCAAAACTTGATGAAATGGACTCGGAGACCTTAAAACGTGCATATTCGTTGAAACTGCCGATTCGAAAATGTTTACGTTCACAATACTTTTCCTTGGACAGGGGTCCGGGAAAAGTAAAAATACACCAAAAAATAAAAATTTAAAGGTTAATAGACTTTTGGTCAAGTGTCAACCTATTCACTGACTTTTATAATAGACGAGGCCCCAGTGATCTACTAACTTGATACACTCCGCATATGTGAGATTGTTATTTTTTATAGAGTTGGTCACGATCTAGTGAATATAGAATTAGAAAAAAATTCTTCGGAACTAGAGGAACAAACTTCTGCATCAATTAGTTATAACGTTTCGTCCGATAATATTTCTGATGATTATAATTTTGAAAGATGTACAATTCCAGATTACGATGAGTAAGTAAACTGAAATATCTAGAAGGTTTTAGTATTTCAAAACTGGCAAAATATTATAATTTTATACATAACTTAGAACTAATAAACACAGCAATAACTTCTTTTTCTTAGAATCAATGAACATAATTTAGATATACAATTGGAAATAAATGATAGTGAGTTAACTGGATACAGAATTGTCGATATTCAATATTTACTTGAAAAATCAATGTTTTTACAAAGCAATCACAACGCAAAATGTACAGGGGGACGGTACATTCACATACTGCTGTAATATTTGTTGTAAAGAATACTCCTTTTCAACTGAAGAAGAAGGTAAAACATCTTCAATTAATAAAGCAGCGGTATGGGGAACTATTTCGACAGGATCATGTTATACTCACTTAGAGGAGTTATTAAGTGTAATGGATATCCCTGCTATTAGTCGAAATGCATTTTTTGATGAACAACGAGAGTTGAGCAAGGTAAATAATCATATCAACTTGTATTTTATATATTTTAATTATTTGATTTAGCATTAGCAAGAATCATTGTATGATGTGATGGAGTCCGCTGGAGTAGAAGAAAGAAGATTGGCAATTGAAAATAAGCAAGTTGATGAGGACTGTATGTAAAAAACTACATTTAGCGTGTTTTATGGATTATCTTATTTATTGAAAATGGACCACGGTGATTAATTTGACAGTTAATTAATGTTAAAAGTATATACAGTTTATAGTTGTACAAATTACAGAAATATTCGAAAAAAATATTAAAGGGGAATCGATCGCTATGATTAAAATCATTAAGTCATTATTTAAATCATACTGGTCCATACATTAAGGGGAATCGGTACAGCTCTTTGGTGTGTTTCTGGCTCAGTAGATGGCACCGCTTTATATGGGACTTATAATGTAAAAGTTTTTCCGTTATTTCTCGAAAACTGTAGTTTGTAGGGGAAAATGAAAATCACCATCGTGTTCAGCGCAGTTAGGAGCAGTACGCATGTGAAACCTTTTTTTCCTAAACTTAAGTATTTGTAAGAAAATAATTAAACAAAATATTTAAGGCTAACATTCCCGCCTGTGTTAAATAAAGACAAACGTGAAACGATACCAATCCATTTTTGCGAGTGAAGAAAGAGGATAGATAATTGAATCGTCGTCGTAGTTTTTCAACTTCTAATTTATCGCACTCCGTCGCCTCCGATTGGAGATTGACGCCTTAACATGCATTTCTAGTCCACGTGGACTCGTAAATACAGAATATAAATAAACAAACATAGAAAGAAATTGAATACGCTGATTTTGGAGCCGACAAAAAATCAATGAAAGCATCCAGCGGCATAACGCTGATATTTATTTACCGATTTGAATGAATTAAAAAATAAAATCAATATCGGTTTAAATACTATAAAATAATAGTAATTATACATTTTTTTCAAAATTAAGTTCACTGCCAAATAATACTCATCTTTCAATTTTTAAGGGGAAACTCCATAACCGCGTTTATGAATGAAAAGTATTTCCAACAGATCTCGGACAATGCAAATCGTATCAAAAAAAAAAAAATAATGCATTGATTCCTAAATAATCACGTATATTCCTCGGCGACAATGGACAACTCTCAAAGTTATATTTATACGCATTTTGCAATTAGTTAGTGACAAGTATTATATTTAGTGTATTTTTATCCATTACGAATTGAATTTGATTGCAAAAAATATGGCCAAAAGGTACTCAGATTCAAAATACCCTAAAAAAGTCAACCGCAATCTATATCTACACCAAAACAACGTCTAAATGCTGGTCTATTGCAATATTTGAATTCAAGGTAAGTAAATAAAATCAATTGCGTTAGAGGTTTTGGTTATTCACAAATAAAGTTTTACGAAATTAATTTTCGGGAGTTGTATGCTTTATTTTAGTAAATGTGCATTTAGAATTGAGTACTTTTAATACAGAGTGAGTCACCAAAGTGACTGCCTTCGATTTCTCCCTTGTAGAAATTCACCATTAATTTATTGATAAAATAAATAGAAAAGAGTATTTATTCACTTGGTCATGGTTATTTAAATAAATTAAATAAAAATGATTTGAAAATAATTAATTGATTATTTCCACATTAGCGGCGGGATATTTGCCCGGGAAGTTGTTGTTTTAATTTGCATTTGTTTAACGTACTTACGTAACGTAAGTCAAAATGTTACAGAGCTAAATGTGGAAATAATTTATTAATTATTTTTAAATCATTTTTATTTAATTTATTGATAAAAGTTTCTTGATCAACTATGTTATTTCAATAATATTTAGGGTGTTCCATCCCTAAATATTATTTTTTATTCGCTTCCTCTTTAAATTATCTTAATATTAATATAACATTATTAGTAGTTTTGACTAACCGTTACTGCAGAAAAAAAATTCTAAAAATTCCGACAGTTGGATAATAGTTGGTATACTATAAAATTATATTTTTTGTGTGTTTTGAGATGGAGAAATTAAATTGTTTATATATACTAATATAATAATAACTTTAAATGTGAAATATTTGTATACACTGTGCAAATAAATAAACTAATTTTAAATATGTGACTTTTCAAACGGACATATTTATTTAAATGGCACCCTATACTTTTTTTTGAATTATCATAAAATGATACAAATATTTCATTAAACATACTAGATGCCTATCTTCTATACTTATTGAAGTATTTCACATTTTGTAGTATTTATATGACATTTTAGCAATTAATTGAATGGTTGGACATGAAAAACAATAGAAACGAAAGTAACCATAAAAAATAAAGGAAATTGAAAACAAATATCAAATAAATAGTATTTTCTATTTAAATTAGCGTTATTGAAAATCTAAATGTGAGTACGAAATAGAGATTGATCTTATAAATGAGTTAAAATTTTAGTTTTAATAATAATAAAAAAATGAGTTGAAAACAAGCGGACAGGCCGATAACGAACAGCATCTAAATTTGGCGCAATCTGTAAAAGGCGACAGAAAACAAAATGGGCTCCTCTCATATGCAGTTTACTTTATAAGGAGCCGTTTTCAAATGAAGCCACAGTCTACGGACAAATAAATGAAAAAAAAAAATGCCTTATAGAAGTATGAAGAAACGACCAAAAGTTCCGTAACACCGTGCGGCATTTTTATCGATGAGACGTATGGTTTTTTGGGAGCATCTCCAGATAGACTCATAGAAAAATGGTCGCGGAATTATCGAGGTGAAGTGCCCAAAATCGATAGAAAAAATGACCATTAAACAAGCAGCAAACGAAAAAAAACTTTCTTTTTGGATACAAATTTAAAATTAAAACGTAATCACATTTATTATTACCAAATCCAGGGCCAGATGCATATTGCAATTGAAAGAGTTGTCAGAGACGACAATTTTTGGAAAACAAAAATTATTGATAAATATATTTTTTTTTATAAAAATATTTTATTAAAAGAAATTATTGATCCACGGGTATGTAGGAATATGCCTATTAGAGAGTAATATTGAAACATGTGTGTGTATTTTCGCTTTATTTTAGATTATAAAGAACTTTAAACATTTTATCTGAAATAAAATTATATTTACGCTTTATTACTTACTTTTATTTATTTTATTTTTTTATTTGTCTGAAATAAAATTATATTTACACGTTATATTAAAATGTAACGAATTTAATTTTACAAACATTTTGTCTGAAATGAAATTTCGTCACGAAATTATTTCTTGTAAGTATACCTGGTGTTATAGCCGATAAAATATTTATTAACTGAACTACTGAACAAAAAACCAAAGCCAATGGCCGTTCAAATACTAAGAAATACGAATATAACATAAATCACGCAGCGTGGCTCCTTTGTTGCCGAGGAATATGCATTATTATTTAGGTATTTTTGAAATTTAACATATTGCAAAAAGTACTCCCGATTATCTGAAATCAATGCAATTTTTCTTTTTTTTTTTTGATACGATTTGCATTGTCCGAGATCTGCTGGAAATACTTTTCATTCATAAACGCGGTTATGGAGTTTCCCCTTAAAAATTGAAAGATGAGTATTATTTGGCAGTGAACTTAATTTTGAAAAAAATGTATAATTACTATTATTTTATAGTATTTAAACCGACATTGATTTTATTTTTTAATTCATTCAAATCGGTAAATAAATATGAGCGTTATGCCGCTGGATGCTTTCATTGATTTTTTGTCGGCTCCAAAATCAGCGTATTCAATTTCTTTCTATGTTTGTTTATTTATATTCTGTATTTACGAGTCCACGTGGACTAGAAATGCATGTCAAGGAGTCAATCTCCAATCGGAGGCGACGGAGTGCGATAAATTAGAAGTTGAAAAACTACGACGACGATTCAATTATCTATCCTCTTTCTTCACTCGCAAAAGTGGATTGGTATCGTTTCACGTTTGTCTTTATTTAACACAGGCGGGAATGTTAGCCTTAAATATTTTGTTTAATTATTTTCTTACAAATACTTAAGTTTAGGAAAAAAGGGTTTCACATGCGTACTGCTCCTAACTGCGCTGAACACGATGGTGATTTTCATTTTCCCCTACAAACTACAGTTTTCGAGAAATAACGGAAAAAATTTTACATTATAAGTCCCATATAAAGCGGTGCCATCTACTGAGCCAGAAACACACCAAAGAACTGTACCGATTCCCCTTAACTAAATATTCAAACAAAATGGGAGCACTTTTTAAATTGTTATATCTCCTTTACTTAAAATTATATTTTAATTTTTTAAATTGATTTTTTGGATTTCTAAATTAATTTACTCTGCCCGATGAAATTTTTATTTGAATTAAAACATCAAAATTATAATTCTGTAAAACAAAAACTATTCATGATAATAAAAAAAACGAGAAAATGACTGTAATTAAATCTTGTATACGTATGCAAACAATTAAAAATGTTTGATCCAACAATAAAAAAAGGGTTTAATGCGATTCCGGTAAATATTAGAAATCTTTGTTTAAATAATAAGAAATGAATCAAGTAAAGCACGAAAATTGTTATATTATAGGTGTAATGTATATTTAAATTTGCCACATTTTATTCTACGCTAATTATATGTAATAAATGAGCGTGCGTGAAATATAATTAATTGCGCACTCCCCAAAATCTGAAAATGAGAGTAATGTAACAATGGCGATGGGGCTAAGAAGAGAACCGCGTGGAATATACAAATTATAAGCGTTTTATCATATGGTATTTTGTGTATGGTGTGGGGTTTAATAAAGTGTGTGGGGTTAACAATACGAGTGTCATTCCCCCCCCCCCCCCCAAAAAAAAAAAAATCCCGAGAATACACTACAACAGGTATTCCGTACATAACAGTATACTTGGATGGTGGCTGGTCATAAAGAAGTTACGGCCATAGTTATAATGCAGCGTCAGGTGTGGTTAGTATAAAATCTTTGTTAATTGAAATCTAACATAGGCTGTTATAATAGGAGAAGCAACAACAAAGGTTGTGTTTGTTGGTGTTCGTAATAAATACTGTTCCATATGTGCTAGGGCACAAAACAGAAATGAAGAAGCGAGAAATCACACATGTTTTAAAAATTGGAATGGAGCTTCTACATCGATGGAATCGGATATAATTGTCGAAGGATTTAACAACAGTGTCGTTATGCATGGAATCCGATACAAAAAAATAATAGCAGACGGAGATTCCAGTGTTCTCTCTAAGATTAGGCAAAATGTATCATATGAACGCGAAGTAAGTGTTATAATATATTATTTATATATAAAGTGTATCACGCGATGAACTGCGGCTATCGATATTTCAAAAACTAGAAAGTTGCATTGATCGTTGACCAACGAATTGGGGCTAATTCAGCTATTTTTCAATCTAGTTTCACCGGAAGTGGATAATATCTTATTTGTTTTAAATAGAACACCCTAAATATTATTACACTATTGAAATCTATATAACATTGTATGTATATGATCAGATCTTTCTCTAAAACAACGTGTTCTATTAAATTTTTCACTAAAATTCTGAATGGACAATATTTAACAACAATATTTAAATAAGATTAGATTATAAAACTTTTTTTAATTGCACCATACCCTAGTATAAATTACATCTTGTAGCAATGTTGACACATTATTGAATTTCAATTCTACAATCTTGTAGCAATATTACAACTTGAAAATAAATATTTATACAAGATTAACACATTATTGTATCAATATTGTGTCAAGTCAGAGGAATGTTAATTTTAACGTGAACATTATTATATGACTCGATAATGAATTTCTAGATTGACACAATCTTATATTTCAATCTTGATTCAAGTTGGTACAATAATGTTTCAATATTGATCTGGTGTTTGGTTAAACTCGGCTATGGGGGCTGATTTTCCTCGGAGACTGGGAGTCTGTTAAAGGTGTCAGTCCGCGCCTGTCATAGGCTGATGGTGAAAGGCATTGAATAGCACACATTCATTTTATCTGATTTGAAATTGCAGCAGAGTGTAATCTAAAAAAAATATTGAATTTTGAGGTTATGGTAGACCGTCATCACTATTTTACACGATTATCTTATTATTCTAACAGATAAAATTAATTACATACAAGCACACAATTATATTTATATTTTATAAGTGCTCACCTCAGAAATAAGCAAACTATCCAATTGATCACACTTATGAACAAAAATCGGGCGTTCGGTCTGTCATTAGGAATCAACGAGTTCCCGTCACAAATGCACAAATTATTGATATTCAGGGTATAACCAATATTGTGTCTATAATTATTATAAATAATGTGTCAATATTTGCAATATATATTGTGTCTATATTGTATGCACTTTGAATAACAGTTTCAATATATATACAAGATATAAATATTGAACACCCTCTATTTATATATATATATATATATATATACAGGGTGTCTCAGCGTGAGCGCCGAGTAGCTTTACGGCTAAATGGTTAATTTTTTTCAAAATCGGCTTTCGCAGGCCTATGTATGTCTATTAGGACCACATTTTAAAATTAGTTTTAAATATACAGGGTGTCCCATAAAAGCATGGCGTATCATAGTTATATTATTTCTAATAGAATGACCCTTATTTTATATTTTTTTCAGATTCTACATCAAAAATAAAGTTAACTTTTATAATATATTCATATGCCTAAACCTAATAATTTTTGAAATATTTAAATATTTTTGGAAAAATTGACGTTTCGAAAAAAAATCATAACTCTCAAATGGATGAATGAAAACAGATGAAATTTTGTACCAGTATATTAGAATAGTGGGTAAATATTTTAGGCTATTTACAGGAATTTAAAATCTTAAGATGTTTTGATAATTTAACGTAACTCCAGAAACACATTCAAGGTCAAATTTCATGCTTATTTTAAATGGCACACCCTATATCTAATAGCCCTATCTTGTAGGAAATTGTATTGTCTTTCAAAAAGTATAAAGATATTTTTTACCTAAACCTAATAGTTTTCAAGATATATGCATTTTCGTTAACTTTTGACATAATAATTATTATTCATAATATGGAAAATCGATACAAAGCACCATCTATTGTTCAATTTAATATTTATTATTATTATTATTATTCCATTAAGGCAAGTGTTTAGTTATTGTTTATAAATAAAGTCAGTTGATCCAACAAATGATTTTCGAGATATTTCCTAAATTAATACACTAATTTTATTAATTGTGAATATACTAATTGCATTATTTATTTACACATGTGTAAATTATTTGATAAAAACTTGTTAGAATTATAAAACAAATATATCGAAATACATTAAATAAATTGACAAAATACTATTAAAAGTAATTTTTAATAAATTTTCAAAAATACTACCACCGAATACATAATTTTAAATGATATTTTAACATTTCTCAGCATATTAGGTATAATTGATCTAAATATATTATTAATTCTTCTTTCCATGTATTCAATTGTTGTGTGAGGATTGCTTTATATTTGATTTGACAGAAATAAATCCATGGGGATTAAATCAGAGGAGCTAGGTGACCATGCCCTTCCAATTTATTGCTAATTAAATCACCTGTTTTGACGAATATTCAATGGAATTAAACTTGTAATTGTGTCTCCTCATTATTAGTTACTGTATTCAAGGTAGTTTTTTTCAAATACTTCATACTGTCTACAGTTTTGAATGTATTTAATACTTCCTCTGCAGTCTTATTATTAGGATGTCTTCCATCAGAGAACATTTTGTACACTAAGAGACAATCTTAATAACATTACATTATTATTAGAATCATGTTAATTCTTTCATTTATAGGAACATTATGTTTTCAATTGTTAGTAATAATACGAATGTGTCAATTAAATTTGCTTATAAACAAAAGCCTATTAGAATAACTGGCAATAATAATTATTAAATTAAGCAATAGATGGCGCTTTATGTTACATTGCCATATTAAAATAATAATGATAATGACGAAAATTAACAAAAATGGATATATCTTGAAAACTATTAGGTTTAGGTGTAGAATACCTTTATACTTGTTGAAAGACAATACAATTTCCTACAAGATAGGCCTATTAGATATAGGGTGTGCCATTTAAAATAAGCACGAAATTTAACCTTGAATGTGCTTCTGGAGATATGTTGAATTATTAAAATATCTTAAGATTTTAAATTCCTCTTAATGGTCTGAAATATTCACCCATTAGTCAGATATACTGACACAAAATTTCATTTGTTTTCATTCATCCATTTGAAAGTTATAATTTTTTTTCGAAACGTCAATTTTTCCAAAAATATTTAAATATTTCAAAAGTTATTAGGTTTAGGCATATGAACATATTATGAAAGTTAACTTTATTTTTGATGTAGAATCTGAAAAAAATATAAAATATGGGTCATTCCATTAGAAAAAATATAACTATGATACGCCATGCTTTTATGGGACACCCTGTATATTTGATAATAATTTTAAAATGTGGTCCTAATAGATCTACATACGCCTGCGAAAGCCGATTTTGAAAAAAATAAACCATTTAGCCGTAAAGCTACTCGGCGCGCACGCTGAGACACCCTGTATATATAAATTACAAGTTTGCGGGAGCAACTTTGCTTTTTAAAAACAATTTTTATTTGAGATGTTAGCTCATTACAATTCAAACTTAGACTAAACTAAAATTAATGGATAATGAATTTATATAATTACAATTACGCTTATATCTAGTGTGCGATAACAAAGTGCTTACTACCTATTTATAATAAGAAATGTATTTAAAACAAAGAGGACACGTTATCTAACTAAGGAATAAATGAATAATAGCATTGTGTGACCATCTGGTTACTCCTCACCCCTTAGATTTTTGCACATCCTGGGAGAGAGATTTCAACGTCCTTTTTATATTCTTGGTTAATATTTTTTCTAAAATAGCGAAAGTAAATAATGCTACAAATACTAATTATTATTATGAAATATAACAAAATTGTCCAGACACTTGGTTTCACTGAAATTACATCATTGTACATTTTAGGTGTTCGAGCGTATCCGGGAATGTCTTCGAGATTTAATCGTTTCAAGTTTATTTTGATATTACTTAAATTATAATGTTCAAGTTTTAATTCTGAAGCACTTATTATCGTCGGACTTCCATACGTTATTTCTTGTGTGGGAATAATGTTGTCCTTGTAGGTCATTGAACATTTGTCCAATTTGATGATGAAGATCCCACGTAGTCCTTTGGTCTGTTCCTGGTGTGGACAGGTAATCCTTAATATTTCTTCTTCGGGGAATACCGCGAGATATTGGTTTGTTATTGGAATATTTTCCAAATGATTTCGTTCAATATTCAAGCTAGAATATTGACAATCGACTGGTTTTCTGTTCAATAAAATATTGGTTTCGCAATCTGGTTTATAGTTTAAAATTAGTTTGCTTGAACATTGAAAGTATTTACTACCTTGATGACACAAGCTGTTTAGAGGCCAAATTGTATTATCAATTTTTGATTTTAATAAATATTTTATAGTAGGTATAATAGTAACAAATTCAGATTCTAGGATAGTGGGAATAGGATACAAGTAATATAAATCGAATATTTTCTCATAATTAATGGGTAATGTTAGGAAATAATTAATGATTGAATTTTCGACTTTACAATTAACAGTAATAATTGATTCATAATCTAAAATGTTTTCGGATTTCAATTCGAAGGGTAATTCTTCATTATAATGATTAGATATTTTAATTAATTCCTTAAGTAGGTCTTGAGGAGTAATAATGTCAGTATGTAAAATTTTAGATTTACAAAATGACAATGAGTTTATTATATTTTGGAGAATATCTGAAATTAACCCAAATAATAAAATCATTTGATTAAAAAGGTCTTTAACAAACAAAATGTGTTGATGATCAATATCTGTGTTCAATATCCTTAACAGTTTTGTTAAATTTTGCGATGATTTGGGAATTAACACTATAGCCAAAATTTAATTGTTCTTGCAATTGATTTTGATTAGATTTCATGTGATCAAGAATTTTATTAATTCTTTCGTTATCAGCGGCATCCATGTTACCGGTGATTGTTTTTATAATTGAACCAAGCCCATCAATTAATCCTCTTTTGTTTCTTTTTAATTTAGAGTAAGATTGAATAATCTGAATTTGATGAAATACATTATCTCTTGATTGATTAAGTATTTTATTATAATTTTGAAAGTCTCGTTGAAACTTTGAAATATTATTTATTGTTGACATTAAGTATCTATATTGATTATCCAAATTATTAAATTCATCAAATACGGGTTTTAAGTTATATTCATGAACGAATGTATGTTTCGTTCGTTCAAGTTTTGCTACTCCTAAGTGAACGGGTAGTAGTCCTACATTATGGGTGATGTCGGTTATTTCGATTCCAATAATTGCAGGGATGATGACGTACCTGGAAGTGATTCGTCTAATTTAGATTTTTTGAATGTAGATGTGAATAAGAGTATTCGATTTATTGAAAACATAATTGATCATTTTTCGTACAATATTGTATTCTAGCTCTAGGCCTTTTGACGTTGGATAGGTGAATTTTGTTCACAGTATTATGGTGTTTAACATCTATTTTAGCGGTTTTTAATTCATCGTTGATCTTTAATAAATTTTCCTTTTTGAATTTATTTTTACTCTTAGCTTGTTTTTGTTTGTTTTTAATAAATACTGTTTGTGGTATTTCGGGCAGATCTTCGCGAGATGCATTTATTCTCTTTATTGTTTTATTTTTATTTTCTTCGATTCTTTCGTTTACAATTTCGTACAATATTTTTACTTTATTTTTGTGATTTTGAACATAATCATTTAAAATGTGTGTCTCTAAATCAACACTCATTGGGGAATTATTATCTATATGGCCAGATATAATTTCTATAGGTTTAAATTTGGTCACAGAGTGAATCGAATTATTGTAGGCTAATAGCGCGTACAATATCTTTGTGTCAATGGGTTCATTTTTATAAATATCTTGATTATTTAGTAATCTTACATGTTCTATCAATGTAGAATGTACTCGTTCAACCATACCATTAGATTCGGGGTGTTGTGAACTAATAAAATGGAGATTAATTTTATGAAGATCCATTAATTCCTTAATTACACTATTTTTAAATTCGAGGTGATTATCGGCAATTATTTGAGTAGGAATGCCATGATGTGAAAAGAATTTTATTAAATTGTTCGCTATTTCTATAGCTTGATAAGATTTTAATGTATAGAGTTGTGTATACTTAGAAAATGAATCGATTATCGTTAGGAATTTTTGATTTTCTATTGTGATGCTATCTATATGAACAATTTGAAATGGTCTGACTGCCGTTGGTGTAATATTAAATTTTAATTTTAAAGGTTTACGGTCGTATTTCGAAACTAAACATACCTCACAATTATTTATAAATTTTTCAATGCTTACTCGCATTTTAGGCCAATAATATTTTCTTTTAAGCTGAGCCTCGGTTTCATCAATACCTCTATGGTTGGTTTTACCTTCATGATAATTTTTTATTATTTCATCTATATCATTTTCATTTTGTATATCTATTAATAGTTGTGTACATTTTACAAATTTTATATTTGAACTACTGAAATATTTTTGTACTACTGTACAGAATTGTTCATAAGGGAAATTTTTAAAATATAAGTGATATTTCACATCGGGGACTATATATTCTTTTATGAATTTGACAATTTCTGTTTCAAAGTTAATTTTTGAAAACTCTATATTTATCCTAGATTTTGTATTATTAAACAAGTTATTAATTTGTGGTAATGAGGTGGATTGGTCGATTTGGGAAATTATTATTTGATTATTAAAAAGGTTGATAGCTTTATCGATTATCGGAATATCGAATGTTGGATTTTCAACATTTGAGTGAATAGTAATATCATCATTTTCATTTACACGTGCAGACATAGGGGGTTGAACTATCATTGATAATTTATCATCTGGTTGATTGATAAATGATTCGTCAAATTCTCTAATATAGAAGCTTTCGTTTTCCTTGTACTGTTCGTTAACATTTAATTCTATTCTAGATAGAGCGTCTGCGTTTTTATTTAATGATCCTTTTTTATAAGTTATTTTAAAATCGTACTCTGATAATTTAAGTTTCCACCTAACTAGTTTCGAGTTTGGTTCTTTAACATTCATAAGCCATTGAAGGGGCTTATGATCAGTAACTATTTCAAAGGGTCTCCCATATAAATATGGTCTAAAGTATTTTACGGACCAAACTATCGCGAGTAGTTCTTTTTCTATTGTTGAGTAATTTATTTCGGATTCATTAAGGGTTCTACTTGCATAAGCGACGGGTAGGTCATTACCAATTCGTCCTTGAGATAAAACTGAACCGATAGCATAATTGCTAGCATCGGTGGTTAATATAAAGGGCTTTGTAAAATCTGGGTATTGGAGAAGAGGCTGATTTGACAATACTTCTTTACATAAATGAAAGCAATTTTTATATTCTAGATTTTCCATATCAATTTTTGCATCTTTCTTCAAGCATTTTGTTAATGGTTTTGTCAAAGCCGCGAAATCTTTGATAAATTTTCTATAATACCCTAAAAGTCCTAGAAATCCTTTTAATTGTTTTGTGTTTTTTGGTATAGGAAAGTTTTGAATAGAACGGATTTTGTCAGGATTAGGTTTCACTCCTGATGGTGTAACAATATGTCCTAAATACGCTACTTCTTTGCGGAGAAATTCCGATTTATCTAATTGGATTTTTAAATTTGATTCGCGTAGTCTATTGAAAACTTCTTTTAATCGAACAATATGTTCTTGAAGACTAGTGGAAAATATTATTATGTCATCCATGTAAACGAGACAAGTGTTATTCTGTAACCCTCTTAATACGTCATCCATAACGCGTTGAAATGTAGCAGGGGCATTCTTTAAACCGAAAGGCATTCTTAGAAATTCATAATGCCCGTTTTGAGTATTAAATGCGGTTTTTGGAATATCGCGTTCATCAATCTCTATTTGATGAAAACCCGACGCAAGGTCGAGAGTTGTGAAATATTGACATTTACCGAGTTTGTCAAGAAGATCACTAATATTTGGTAGAGGATATCGGTCACCAATAGTTTTTTCATTGAGTTTGCGATAATCCACTACAACACGCCATTTACGTTGCCCTGAAGCGTCAATTTTTTTTGGTACAACCCAAATAGGGGAAGACCATGGGCTAAATGATGGTCTTATTATATTTTGTTTAAGCATTTCTTGCACTTGTTTATTTACTTCTTCTCTGTGTACTTCTGGATAACGATAGGTTTTTGTATACACAGGAATTTCATCAGAGGTATTTATTTTATGCTTAATTTTATTAGTGAATGTCAATTTATTCTCATTGACATGAAAAATATCTGAATAATTAAATATTAGATTATTAATAAATCTTTTTTCTTCATCGTTCATATGCTCTGTACGTATGAGATTAAGATTAAATTTTGAATTATTTGTATTAAGTAAATTAAGGTTTGTGTCATTTTTGTTTTTTGTATTTAAATGCTTAGTCGGAAGGAGATTATATTCATTAATTCCTTCGACAATAAACGGTTTCTTTAAGATAACGTTACTATCAACGTCGGATGTATTAATTACAGAGCAGATAGCTCTCTTGTTTTTTACAACTGTTAAACATTCTGGAATTTCGATATGTTCTATCCTCATACAAGGTATAATTATGTTACCATCCGAAATATTATCGATATCGACTTCAATAATTTGCTGACTTTGGGCAGGTACTAATATTCGCTTAGCCTGCGAGTCAGATATATTATCATTAATAATTCCATATTTAATTGGAATTTCGCAATTAGGACCGATTAACAAATCACGTCCAAAATCGATATTTAACCTTAATTTTTTAAGATGATCTAATCCTAAAAGGATATCGAATGATTTATGGAAATTAAATAAGAAGAATTTTAATTTCGAAGCAAAGTTATTTTTAAATATCTCCGAAAATGAGATTTCAGTGCTTTTATTTCCTTTTGATGTACCATGTGCGCTGGTTACATCAAATAAATCATTTTTTATATTTTTATTAAATAGTTTATAAGCTATTTGCGGATTTATAAATGATCTAGTACTACCGGAATCTATTAATATTTTTAATTTTCTATTATAGTCATAAATATGTGGAAGTTTACTACTAAAATTTATGAGACCTAAGGATTCGATTCGGGATTCCGAGTCGAGGCGTCTATGTCTAAAAAATGATTCTGGTCAGCTTGCTCTTCAATATTATAAAGTTCATGACCTTGGCGATTAGGGTATTAGGTCGGAATGTATGAGCCGTTGTGGTTGACATAGGCGTTGGCTGATTTTGTTGTGCGATACTTTGATTGTTCTTATAATTGTTATTAGGATTTGAATAAAAATTTGGCCTATAATTATTATTATAAAAATTAGATGAATTTGGGTAATTCGGCTTTAGTCTCTTTTGAATTTGATTAGTGGTCGTAGGAGTGTTATTATTTCCTCTTTTATATTGAAAACTTGGTCTATAAAAAGCATGGTTATTTGGATTTGTGGGCCTAGTCGACTGATTCAAATTTGAACGATTAGGATTTAATTTAATACTAGACATTTGATTGGAAATAATTTCAGTTTGGAAATCGTTTGTTAACATATTAAGGGCTGCGTTTAGATCAGCTGGGTCTTTTACTCTTAAATGCGAGCCAATAGGGTCGCGTAATCCACGTAATAGGGCTTTTAAGCAATTTTGTCTAAAAAAGTGTGTAAGTGTATTTTTTTGTTCGGCCGTAGCGCCGTGCGAATTAATATATGATATTTGTAAATTTAATAGGTTTTGGATTCTATTATAGTAATCAAATGGGGACTCTTGATGGTTTTGTTTTAGTGTACAAATCTGAAAATTCAGGCTATAGTGATCTCTTTTGTCACCGTAGGCATTTAATAATGCCTGTTTTAAATCATCCCAAGTAGTTATTATACTAGACGCAATATTTTTTGCTGCATTACCTTTTATCTTTGCTAAAATTGAAGACATTAAATAATCATTTTGGAAATCATTAGGATTTCCAGCATCATAAAATTTTGTAACTAATTTTTCGGAAATTTCGATGAACCGTGATAATAATTCAGGTTCACCATTAAATTCTGGGATCATGTTCAGATATTCTGATTTAAGTTGGTAAACTTGACCTTGGCCTGGATTCGCCATATTTCTAGGTGATCGGGATCGATCTCGGGAGGAGTAATTATTAGGATATGAATCTGAGTCTGAATGAGAATCGGAATCTAATTCCAATTCGCGAGATAACATGAAGTTAGTAAATGCCTCTAAAAAACTTGTTACTCACCAAAGAATCGACAGCGTTTTCATCGCGGGATTCGCTGAATGGAGCCGTATGAAGTTGCTGACGACGTTGTCTTCACGTGCTGATGACCCTGAGGAGTGGATACTCGATTTTTGGAGACTCTCCAGGTGACGATGTGACGTGATGACTGCAATTCTCTCGTTCCGGGGTCCGTTGAGCTGCTTTCTCGATTTTTAGAGAACTCTTAGGTACTTCGGTCGAGCGAATTTACACTGATACCCAATTAATCGTTAAAACGAAAAGAATACTATTCTTTTGGGTATCCTACCGACTGCGCCAATTACAAGTTTGCGGGAGCAACTTGTAATTGGCGCAATTACAATTGTATATATATATATATATATATATATATATATTTAAATATACTTAATGGTTTAACTTTTATATTTTCTATAATCTACTGCAGTAATATCTTATTTTAATGAAAAATAAAATTAAATTACAAATATTTTTCATTAAAATTTAAATAATAAAATAAATTGTAATTTTCAACTATTTTTAATTTAATTTCGCTATAAAAAAATAAATATGAAAAAGTTGAAAATAATATATCATTTATTTTATAAATTTATTTTTTTCTTTCGGATAGACAGATATTTCAAATATAAGTAATATTTTTGTTATATCACTTTTTATTATTACTCCTTTATTTTACATATATCTCTCATAAATGTCTTTAAATAATTTCCCAACGCATGCTAAAAACATCGGCGTTACAAAAAAAATGTTATGTGAAAGCCGTTGTCATGTCTCGGTAATGAATCTGCGGTGGAATTTTTTTAAGACCTTTTTTTGTTAACGGTTCATATTTCTTTGAAAAATGTTCCTACATAAGACCTTATAAATTGAACTGAAATAATATATGACGTTAAACATGTGATTGCATAGTCATAACGATTGATACATTACGATTTTATTATAACAATCTAAATAATTTTATTAGAGTATTTTTGAAATTATTTTAATAGCTACCATTATACAGAGCAATAACACAGCATAGCCAAACCATTAGTTACGGTTTTGCTATGCTGTGTGATATGTGGTATGGAATTTTGTGCTTAAAATTGTTTGCTCCATCTCTCAAGATTATTAGTATTATACCTTTATGCCTACTTAGGTATTTGGTCAATCCCAGGCAACTAAAAGCGTAAACTATTTTATGAAATAAATAACAAAATAGTGCACTTACAACCTACAAGTAATATTTAATAGATAATAAAAATACTATGTTATTTGATTATATATTTTATTATTATCATTTAATATGTAAAAAGGTAATAATCGTTTGAAAAAAGAGCCATTCTTTTGGATTTAATAATACGATTATGTATATACATTTTTTATCTACCAAGTATAAAGTATGTGTCTAAATAAAAAAATAAATCGTTAATTTTCGTGTATTACGTCAATTTACTAGTTCAAGTTAGAAAAGAAAATTGTAGGATATAATGTAATAATTAAGTAATGACTTCTAAGTTATTTGAATGCAAAATTTAGCGAAATCCTTGAATTTTTCATTGTTATTCATAATTGTTTTTTACACAAACTAAATATTAAAATAAATTTTAATTCATCTGATGAAATTCCTGCTTATTTTAAGATTACTTTAATGTATAATACAATATTTATATAGCTATCTCTTTCATCTAAACCGCATCCTTAATTGTAATATCATAATTTATTTTTGTTACTGTCTTAAGACCTTTTTAAAAATCTATTTTGTCTTCTTCGTCATTTACTTCGTTCCATAAAATACATATTTTTATATTATTTCTAAAATGTGTTTCATTCTATTAGCCTGAATATTGTAATGTATATTAATAAAACAATGAAGCTAGCATAGATTTTTCTATAACTTCATCATAAATTCACGACAGGGTAGAAAGAACTCTGGTCGATAGCCCAGACAGACTAACACACCTACATGTATTGTTATTATTTATATTGTTGAAATTATCTCTATAGTCTGAATAAAGATATATATATATATATATATATATATAAACAATGAATGCCTAAACCTAAATTTATTTAATATAATTTCATCGTACTTATTTCCTATTTTATTTTTTTTATTTTATAAAAAAATATTTTATTTTATTTTACCGCACGGACTTGCATGAGCGACAGCGGTTGTGATATAAAGGTCCTCATAACCCGCAGAAATCTATCTGCCGACATTGTAAAGATGGCCCGTTATTATGTATAACATTATTTCATTACTTTTAATTCATAATGAAAATCGTAACATATGATACAATGAAATTGTGATTGGTATGAAGTTATATGAATGTAGAGTCTAGTCAGATGTTTGAAATTTTCAAATTTCTCATTTATGTTGCTCAAAATGAATTACAAAGTGACGCAAAATTATCCATTTTGAAGATGTTTTTTAAGGAAACCCCTTACAAAAACCTAAATATAAATATATTCACTAGAATGCGGCAAGCTTTAGGATTATTTTGGTGTATGATTTGATAATATTGAACAGTCACGCACGCACGCCCCCATCCGCCTCTAACGAGATCTCCGCCGAGAGAACCCATCCCAACACCGCACTCCTTAAAAATTAGCGGGGTCTGAGAAGACCCTGTCTCTTCCTCTCTTCTCCTCTCCCGTTTCTTCTCTCCGCCATGCTGATTGGGTCCCCAACGGATTCCCGTCACATTTGGATGGGGAGTTTCACTTCTTTTACCTTTCAGTGTATGAGGTCTTCTTTCTTTCTTGGCTTGGTTTTATTTCAACTTTTTGCTTTTTCATTCTATCCTTTTATATTGCTTCATCTCCTATTATTTCCTTCGCCCATTCATTAATCTTGAACGATGTGGTCGTGTTTACTATGGCATCAGCTTGTTCTGCGACCTCATACAATTGTGTTTTGGTTTGAGTCGCGAGTATTGCTTGCACGTTGCTTGGGAGTCCTCCGAGTCATAGGGAATGCAGTAGTGAGTCTGGTACCAAGCTGTTAGGTGCTAGGTGTTGCAAGTGTCGGGTGTAGTAGGAATTGCGATGGCTTCCTGTCCCCTAGTTCCTCGCATTCTAACAACTGTCCTATTCTATTTTCTTGGCTAACGCTGAGACGACGGATGAGTTGGGTTTTCAGTTTGTCTTATTTTCGGACTGCAGGTGGTGATGTTAGTATGTCTCGCACTTTGGCAAATCGCGGCTCTAAATTTCCGGCTATGTATCCGTATGTTATTTTAAATGGCCTAACCACCCATATCGATTTATGTTTACATAACTCTTACAGTTTTGAGATAAAAATGTATTTGTCAAATTTTAACGTCAAATTGACGTTTCGAAAAATGCATATAATAACTTATAGTATGAACAAGATAGACAGACCAGCGACATCTTAAATTGTTACTAATAAATCCATTTAGAATAAAAAAAATCGACATCCGTCAATTTCGACAATGAGCATTTCAAAAGTGTCAGCATACCCTCTTAAAAACATCATAACTCACTTTTTTAAAACGGAATGACTAATTATTATCTCATAGTATTATGCATGCCAATATTTACAGCAAGTAGTTTTTGAGTTATTTCGATATTTTTCCTCCCAAAATGTTTTCACAATTGCAATGTATGCTACTGTCAATATTAACTGAACCGAAAGTGGAAAAAGTCATTTTCCAAGTGTCATTATTTTTAAACCCTTCGTTTTTTACATAATTATGTTGCTAATAGCTTACTAATTCATAAACAATTAACAGTTTTGAGAGAAATCGTCTATTTATATTTTTTATGATATTTTTTCTACAGCCACGGATATTGAACTAAGTGGGGTTTCAAAGTTTAATATCAAAAAGTTACCCGCACTGCACATTCGTCCTTTTTACATTATTATATTGCTAATAGCTGACTAATTCATAAACGATTAACAGTTTTGGAGAACTCATTGTTTTTAGAATAGAAAAATGTTTTAAATGAAAGTGGCTGATCTTGAAAAACTAAATACTTTTTGTTATAAGCGGGTTTTATGTAATAAGCGGAAGAATTTCGTCTACCTGATAAATTCCTTTACAAATAAGCAATTATTTTAATGGCAAATAAAACGTCAAAATGCTTTCATATTTCAAAAACATTAGAAAATAAATTCTTCTAAATACTGGACTTTGATTTTAAAAGACATCAATCAAGTTTTTCATTTAATAATTTTCATTTGCTATTAAGTGTTCATTCAGAAACTTATTTCACCGAATACCACGGATAGTACCACGATGGACACATAACCATTTTTATAGTATGTGTAGATTGTTTGCATTTTTACGAAAAGCAAAAATGTAAATTTTTTTAGTAAACTATTTTAATAGTTAATCATTTTCAGAATAAAATAAAACATATACTTTACGACGAATTAAATTTACTATAGAACTTAAATAAAATATATATTCTTAATCGAAAATTGATATTGATCTGTATCATATATCAAAAGAGGTCGTCGGCCGTTGTTTACTTTCCCCAGACCCCAGTCCAAGGGAAAGTATTGTGATCGTAAAAATTTTCGAATCGCCAATTTCAACAAATAAGCACGTTTTGAGGTCCCCTGAGTCCATCCATCAAGTTTCGAAAAATGTCTGTGTGTATCTGTGTGTTTTCGCGACAGCGCATAAACGGCTAAATGGATTGAACCCAAACTTTATATCAAACCTTTTTATAACAGTGTATATTAAACGTAACTTTGCTCTTAGCAATTTTTTAATTCAGATTAAAAAATATTTGAACTAAAAGTTGTAGACCTTAAAAAATAAATAATTTTTATTTTAAAACTTTTATCGTAGGACCATTAGTTTCTATTTTATAAGTAGAAGAATTTTATCTACCTGATAAATTCACTTAGAAACAAACATTCTTTTATAATCTTCGTTATGTTGGCTGTGGAGACTTTAATTATTTAAATAATTATTTTTATGTCAAATAAAACGTCAAAGTGCGTGCGATTGTAAATATACTCTAATATGAGGTCTCTTCTGTGCAAATAATTTGAAAACATGGTCAATTAAAAAAATACCAAGCCACAGTTCTGTGGTATTATTATGTCTATTTAAAGTAATGTAACTGAAATAATACATACTTTCATGGTTATTCATGCTTAAAATGTAATCTACATTTGAATTAGGTATATTTTCATTAAATATCAATAACTTTAAAGTCTTTAAAGTATGTTTTTATATTTTTTTGTTTAAAGTAAGAATGATTAGGTTTCATTCTTTTTTGCCAGGACTCTTCTACGTGCTCCGATATTCTTTTTTTTAGCACACTTTTTTTCGGGCGATCTGATGAGATGTTTCCTATAGGTAGCAAGGATATATTTTCTTATTTGGCTTTAGGCTTAAGCAGGAAATTTCTAATGAAGTATTTTATTTAATATATAATTTTTTATTAGTTCGAACCAGTTCTCAACTAAAGCATTTCTACATCTTGGGGCCAAAGTACCACTCCATAATGGGAAGTAGGAAATATATATTACTTTAAATGTTTCAGATAAACCATGTACATATAATTTATTAAGTAATTAATGAATGGAGACCTATTCATATTTTTAACTAAATAATGATTTTTAAATACTTGTAGCCATAGTGCAATATCATGTTTACTATGTTGTGAAAAAATCATTTCAAATGACGGTACGATTTGTATGTCTACATTTTCCTGGATTTCGTATCACAGAACATGTAGCATCAATATGTAAATGTGGAAGAGAAGATGTAAGTTTGACACATTTAAGAAAGTGTTCTTTGCTATGTATAAAAATTTGGAATGGGAAAATTATCTTTTGAATTTAATGTTTATTTTGATTTTGCATCAAAATCACATCCAAATAATCATTTTTAGAGCTGTCCAATTTATAATAACATTTTTTTTTTCTACTTAACTACTCTCAATTTTATTGCTAATAGTGGCTTTAGGAAGAGGATAATTATATTTTTATATTTTTCAATTGACAAGTTAAAAAATAAATTGGGTTAAATTTGCTTTAGCCAAACACGTGCGGAACTGTCCAAATGCCACTGCGCACTGAGGCGATGGCAAAAATAACGCTAGTTCTGTGTGTGCCAACCCAGAACTACGCGACTAGAAAATTCTGCCATGGGGTGTTTCGGTGCGCACAATCCTCACACGACAAATAGATTAAAAATAAATGAGAGAGAAGTAGAAAATAATAAACATAAATAGAGAAGGAGAAAAAGCGAATGAGTGAAAACCAAAGGTTTTTTGGGGGCAAACTGAATCGAATATTTCGAAGATACGAGATGGATTTGACGGAGCCGAATTACGTGGTTTTATTAAATTCATTGTTTAAACTACAATGCCAAAAATGGTCAAACAAAAATATTAAGAATTTTAAATATAATTTGCAGATATTTTTCATTATTGAAGTAATCTAGAAAATATCATTCATAAAAAAAACGAATATAAACTTTATGATTTTAAACTTTGAAAAACAGTTTTCTTTCAGAATACGTGGCTAAAAAGTAAATAGACGAGTTTTAAGAGAACTCGTCTATTAGCGACATTATTGCAGCATACATATATATACAAATATCTTTATTCCCAAAGAATACATACATATTTAATTCAATATACAATACATGAAACAATTTAAAACAAATATATATTCTTAAGAGAAACGGCTATCGACCGGAGGTCTTTCGGCCTGTCTTTGTCTGCAGCATACATTTTCGCCTCTTCAAATCTTCTCTAGGTTTCCGGTTTATTTCACTCTCTTCTCTTTGCTATTTTTTCGTTGAAGTAGCTGCGAATGTGTAGCATAGAAGGTTCTCCTTCTTTCTTCTAGAAGGTTATTAACTTTTTCATTGGTTACAGCTTGGTTCATTGCGGATGCGACAGAAGGTGGAGGTTCCTGGATTTGCTGTGTTTGCCAGGGTAACACAGTTCCAAATAATAGAAATAAAATAATTGTCTAATATGGAGTACAGTCGTGAGAATGAATTTCACGAACAGTTAATTTTAATAAAAAACAGATAAAATTTATAGTTGGAAATTAACTATTATTTATAATGAATTATCGCATTGGGTGATAATTATAAAAACAATTATTGACAATGAAATTAAAAAAAACGTTGGGTGTCAATAATCACCAAGGTGTTTTAAGAGCTTCGCACTTTTGAACTGAAGTCTGAACAAAAAAACAACAATTTAACAACAAAACAAGAGAAAATATAATAACAATAAAAGAAATTTAATAAACAGATAGTTACCAGAGTAGCAGCGTCATTGAAATAACGGGTTCAACTGTCTTCTGATTTGCGGTGGTTTGGTATTTATAAAAAATCTGAACCGTTTCTCCTTCCATCGATTTTGGGGAGTGCTGTAACCAGGCTGTTTCAGGTGGACGTTCATTTATTTATTGAATTTACATGTTAGTAGGCATGTTAGTAGACGAAATTCTTCCGCTTATAAAATGTAAACTGAAGGCTTTATTACAAAAATGATGTATTCTTTAATATCTACAACTCTTTTTCTATCAGAATTAAAAAATGAAAAATCGCTAAAAGTAAAGTTGCACTTAATTAGTTTTTATTCTAACCAAAAGCTTTTCAGGTCATTCCACTGTCATAAAAAGCTTAGATATAAAGTTTGAGTTAAAGCGCTATCGCGGAAACACAAACTGACATTTTTCAAAACTCGATGGAAAGGACTCGGGGACCTCAAAACGTGCATATTCGTTAAAATTGGCGATTCAATTTTTTTACGATCTGGAGAAAGTAAATATCGAAAAGAAAATTAAATAGTCACTCTATATATTTACGTAAGATCGCCTCGATTTTGGGTCTGGCAGTTTTCATATCAAAACTCATATTGCAGTTTAATAACTATAAAAGTAATTTTATAGTTATTAAAGTATATTTATAGATTATTCATTAAACTAACCAAATCAATTGAATAAGTACATGCCATAATTATAATTAATAAATTATTTTCACATTTAGCTCTGTGACTTTTGACTTACGTTACGTAAGTACGTTAAACAAATGCACATTAAAACAACTACTTCCCGGGCAAATACCTACACCGGACATTGAATTACATAATGTACACCTGCGGTTGCGCATCAATAAAATATTGCATAATGCAACAAAGTTTTGATCCGAGAAAAATGTAAGGCATAGCTGTGCTGACGAGGGATAGATCCCGAAACACGTGTCTGCAGATGGCCTTATATTAAGTAACGTTCGTTTTGTTGTTTTTACATTAAAATTTTTCTCAGATCAAAACTTTGTTGCATTATTTTGTTGATGCAACAGCAGGTGTACATTATGTAATTCAATGTCCGGCGTGGGTATTTGCCCGGGAAGTAGTTGTTTTAATGTGCATTTGTTTAATGTACTTACGTAACGTAAGTCAAAAGTCACAGAGCTAAATGTAAAAATATTTTTTTAATTATTTTCAAATCATTTTTATTTAATATATTTAAATAACTGTGACCAAGTGAATGAATAAATACTCTTTTCTATTTATTCTAATCTGTATAATAATGGAGAAAACTGGCGATAAACTTTAGACATGATAGTCTCCCTTTTAAACTTGATCGTAGGACTACACATTTATATATAGTGAATTCAAAACACAACATATCCATATATCCTGGTTAAAGAAATTATAAAAATAAATAATTGCATTATTAATTAATTTATTAATTAATACAACAAAATATCATATTACTAAAACTAAACCATGTGGTTTCCCACAAAAATTGGCAGAGTAATGATTTAAACAACATTAATCATAGACTAGTTTTTTGTACATTTGTGATTCTAAACTCTCTACACAAGTTTTGTAACTCGAATGATATATAGAGAAAAAAAAATGTGTCCGCATTAATAAATGGTGCAATATCACTGTGTACCGTAAATAAGTTATAAATTCCCCCACCGTGAACACGAGAAACATTAATCATCCTCGCGGCGTTAAAACTTTATTTTTCCAACTAAATGCTGCATTACTAACTTTTTATTACTTTTTTGTGGACAGTAGAATTAAATGAGGTTTCCAAGAACTAATGTCGGGCGGTATAATTTCCAATTCGCCGCGAAAAGGGATGGGGTTTAGCCGGCGCACGGACGTGAGGCACTTTGGTGCTTTATACGTTTTCAGCACATTGTTGGGTGAAGCCCCGCTCTACGATTTCCGAAATGAAAAATTGATTAGATCAAAAATGCACGCTGCCTATCAAGTCGGGGTGGTTTTCGCTTTCGTCATCGGTAATTATTACTGTTTGCGCGAAAGTTACTTGCATGCATTCAGAAACATGAAGCTGCACATGATGGTCACTTCAGCGGCTTCAACTGTTTTTGTGGGGGTGCATCCGATTGTGTCTGTTTATTTATCTTATAAGCAGAGGAAGTTGATTGGTGACATTTTAGGGAATTTTCAAAAAATTGATAGGTATCTAAAAAAGAAAATTAAGCCAAAGGGAAATAATATTTTATTTTATTTCGAAATATTCATATCGCACATCTTAATGGCTTATATTATTTTCGGTATGTTAGCAACACGATTAATGCAAGGAAGAGTGCCTGATTATGAAATATTCTTAATGTTCGCGCGTTACGCGATTTTCATTCGGGGTCTTTTAATATACAATATCTCGAAGGTCATGGAGGGCTGTTGGGAAAGTTTTAATGATTACTTGGAGAATTTCAGAGTGGTGAATTTTGTGATTATTTATTATGAGCGTGGACCGTTTTTCGTACCAAAAGTTGTCGATAATATGCGAGAGGCTTCTGTGGAAATGAATCGAATTTATGATAATTTCTGTGGAATTATCGACGCTTTTAATAAGGCTTTTGGATTGGACATGCTTTTTTTATTCGCAGAATTTATTACGATTATCATTGCGTTCTTGAATATTTTGGTTTACCCTTGGAAGAAGGTCATTACTATTTATGATTATTTTATTAATTCCATCAGGATTCTTTTCGGAATATTAACATTTGTAAGTATAATTCATTTAAAAATTAAAACTTTATCTTAAACTGTTAACTGTGGAGGCTTCTACTTCGTTATACATCGTTATTAACATAAATAAAAACACTTAAACTTTGTTTGTATAACTGAGTTTTTTTAATGTGACTATAGTTTCGACAACTTTAACTTGTCATTATCAAACTAAGAGTAATTTAAACAAACAATTGGTCAGGTATATATACATAAATTACGGTTACAAGACAGCTTTGAAAATGGGGGTGTATATGAGGTCAAGCTGGTCGTTTATTACGGGAATTTCCGGATTAGCACGCGCTTTGTGAATTTCAAGAGACTCCAGGAGGTCCATCTTACGACCCGTTTCGGCCAAATGTATTACTGACAGTACATCCTCGCCAAAAGTATGATTGTTTTCAATCATATGTCTCGCGAATGACTTATCAATCAAATTAAGCCGAAAAGAGCGAAGATGCTCCTTGAGTCTGATATTAAAATTACGACCCGATTGACCAATATACAATCCTTTACAATCGCTACAAGTTAGTTTATATATTCCCGATCTGTGAGTACTGGCTATTTTTGTTTTTGGATTAAAAATTCTATATCTAATTTTTGTGGATGGTTTTAACGCTACTGAAATGTTGTGTTTAGGTAGAATATTTTTAATTTTTAATGAAATATCACCAAAATAGGTAAGGGATCTGTATATTTGTTCTTTTTTTGGTGTATCCTTGCCTGTATATATATATACATAGATATCTGTTTCATTCTATATTTATTAATTAATGAATCTATCAATGTTGAATTATATCCATTAAAATTGGCTATACTTTTAATTATATTAATTTCTTTATAAAATGCTTTTTCCGATAGTGGAATGTTGAAGGCTCGGTATATTATTGAATTGAACGCGGATAATTTGTGTTTTTGTGGGTGATTCGAGGAATTAGGGATTACGCGGTCGGTAAATGTGGGTTTTCTATAAATTTCAAATGTTAGTGATTGGTTGGTTTTAGTAATTGAAAGGTCTAGGAATTTTATATTGTTATTAATTTCTGTCTCTACTGTGAATTTTATATTCGGGTGTATGCTGTTAATAAAATTTAGGAATTGGAAATATTTTCAAGAATGTTTAAAAATTCTGTTTTGTACGAGACAAGGTTAGCCGCATCTGTCACAGGAAATTCATGGTCCAGAGGAAGAAACTTCAAAACCTTCTAGCAAAGAAAGAAGAGAGCGAGCCGAAGGTTAAACCGAGTACGAGTCAACCTGAACAAATTTTCCACCCATGTTTTGTGGACCAGAGTGAAGTGCAGTTTACCAATAGTGAAGTAGAATTTTTGAAATTAGGGCCCAACTACGCTCCACATCTATCCCCTCAACATCACAAGGATATACTAGTCGTGGAATCAGAATTAGCTTTAAGTAAGGTCCCGAACTGTGAGTACAGCAAACAAAAAATAGCTAAATTAATTAAAAAGGCATCACCTAAAAACTTTGACAATAAAATAATTAAATCCATCAAAAATAAAATTGAAATAAATAAACTCACTATCACCAAAGCAGATAAAGGTAATTCCGTTGTAGTTTTAGAAAAATCAACATATGTTTCAAAAATTAATGATTTTCTACAAGCATCTAATATCATTGAATTGCAACAAGACCCTATTCCGAAATTCCAAAAATCCCTCAAATCCATATTTAACGAATCCCGCTCAATCTTTGATAATTGTAATAAATTTTGGTTTTTTCCCATGAACCCCACGTGTCCTAGATTATATGGATTATTAAAAATGCACAAAGAAAACTCTCCTGTAAGATCTGTAGTATCCTTTATTAACTCCCCGGCCCATAAAATTGCATGCCACCTAAACACTCTATATAGAGAGTTAACTGATTTCAAAGATCCTAGAGCAATTAAAAATTCCATAGAACCAACTAACAAACTAAAATCCCATAAATTCCCCCCAAATCATAAGTTAGTGTCATTCGACGTATCTAATATGTTTGCAAAAATTCCACCACAAGATTGCATAGATCTAATAAAAACTTCTTTTGACAAATTAAATATAAACATTTTAATAAAAACAGAATTTTTAAACATTCTTGAAAATATTTTAAATAATAATTATTTTTCATTCGAAAATAAATTTTACAGACAAACAGAAGGGCTTGCAATGGGCTCGCCTATGAGTCCTTTGCTTGCAGAAATTTTCATGTGTAACTTAACTAACCTCATATTAGAGTCCCCATTAGGTAAAAAACACATCAACATGTGGTTTAGATACGTCGATGATATTCTAGCTTCCTTCGTAGGTTCAGATAGACAACTTTTCCAATTCCTAAATTTTATTAACAGCATACACCCGAATATAAAATTCACAGTAGAGACAGAAATTAATAACAATATAAAATTCCTAGACCTTTCAATTACTAAAACCAACCAATCACTAACATTTGAAATTTATAGAAAACCCACATTTACCGACCGCGTAATCCCTAATTCCTCGAATCACCCACAAAAACACAAATTATCCGCGTTCAATTCAATAATATACCGAGCCTTCAACATTCCACTATCGGAAAAAGCATTTTATAAAGAAATTAATATAATTAAAAGTATAGCCAATTTTAATGGATATAATTCAACATTGATAGATTCATTAATTAATAAATATAGAATGAAACAGATATCTAAGTATATATATATGCAGGCAAGGATACACCAAAAAAAGAACAAATATACAGATCCCTTACCTATTTTGGTGATATTTCATTAAAAATTAAAAATATTCTAACTAAACACAACATTTCAGTAGCGTTAAAACCATCCACAAAAATTAGGTATAGTATTTTTAATCCAAAAACAAAAATAGCCAGTACTCACAGATCGGGAATATATAAACTAACTTGTAGCGATTGTAAAGGAGTGTATATTGGTCAATCGGGTCGTAATTTTAATATCAGACTCAAGGAGCATCTTCGTTCTTTTCGGCTTAATTTGATTGATAAGTCATCATTCGCGAGACATATGATTGAAAACAATCATACTTTTGGCGAGGATGTACTGTCAGTAATACATTTGGCCGAAAAGGGTCGTAAGATGGACCTCCTGGAGTCTCTTGAAATTCACAAAGCGCGTGCTAATCCGGAAATTCCCGTAATAAACGACCAGCTTGACCTCATATACACCCCCATTTTCAAAGCTGTCTTGTAACCGTAATTTATGTATATATACCTGACCAATTGCTTATTTAAATTACTCTTAGTTTGATAATGACAAGTTAAAGTTGTCGAAACTATAGTCACATTAAAAAAAACTCAGTTATACAAACAAAGTTTAAGTGTTTTTATTTATGTTAAAACTATATGGTCTCCAAAGAGTACAAGTATCAAGTAATTACAGCATATGTTCGGCATTTTTCATGGTAAAGTTCAAACGATTATAACCGCTTATACACAATCCATTCGTTATTCATTGAATAATCTTCTTCAAGAAAAATGATTTTTCAAAAAATCTATTTTTTTTCGTAATGTTTGGAAGACTTTGCTGCTACATGATGTCAAATAACGTTCTTCTTGTTATTACTCTTACACTAGATGGTCCTTTAATAACAGAAAAACATAATTTTGACGAAATCAGACGAAAGAAAAAGATTCTAAATTTTGAATGTTAATGTTTTTAAATTTATATTTTGCAAGTTAGAGAAAAGTATAGAGAGTTCCTAGCAAAAATATAAAATAAATTGACTAAACTTATCATAGTAAAAACAATTATAGTGGGAAAGCTTTGGAAGTATAGCGTTTCTATAATATTTGGGAAATGCAAAAAAATATCTCATGAACAGTTTTTTTTTAATTATAGTTTAGACTTCTTAGATTAAAACCAATATTTTAAAAATCAGTTTATTTTCTCTATTTTTTTTTAGATTCATTTAATGGCCATAATCCGGACATGTGACGGTTGCAGAGGACAAGCGAAAAAGACAGGCCTAATCGGCAGACGACTAATGCAAGATAATGTCCTCAAACCTGTTCGGAGGGATTTGGTGCTGTTGAGCGAAAAAGCGGATATGTGTCCGTCTTTCACCGTAATGGGTCTGTTTTCGTTAGACTCGAAAAATTTATTGGCCTCACTCGGCGTCCTCGCGTCTTATTTAATAATGGCGCTCGCTGGCGCTTCGTAATAACAATAAAAAATACACATATCCAACAGGCTTGTCGATATTCGATATACCAATTGTATTATGTTGAGTATTTTGCGCCGAGGAGGAAGGAAATATTTTACTAAAATATAACTGAGATACATTTCTTTATCTTATATTGCACAGTCAAAGCACTTTATTATCAGTTACTTTGCTGTAACGAGATAATAATGAATGAATTAAATCACAAATTATATAATTATTGACACAGTTAGCTTGTAATATAAGTATTTGTATTTCGTGAACATTACGTTATCATCCAGGTTACCCCATTAGTTTTCCCAACAATCGTCGTAGTATTTGTAAGTTGAAAAATGAAAATATTAAAATTATGCAGTAATTATAAAGATAATAATCAAATGTAGAAGACTCGACATACATTATACAGTTACAGTATATAATTTTAAATTTGTAACAACTTTTTTAAAAGTCTTTTTACGGATTTATTTTAATATTCATTTGTATATTTCTATCAACCCAATTTTGATCGTTTCTTCGAAAATCTAATTGTAACTGCATTTACTATACAGGCTGTTGAATTGTAAAGGGGGCTATAGGGATTTATATGTAAAATTTGAAATGTGTTAATATTGGTTCCCTTCTTATTAGATTCTTTTTAAAGCTTATTAACACAGACTATAACAGACAGCCATATCTGTGTACATTTTGGAACGATAAAAGTATTTCTTTCTCTCTCCCACATAACTATCCCTTTCAATAAATATAGCGTTTCCGTATTCCAGGTGGTGCTGTGCAAAGTAAAACACCCAACAACCCAAAATGCACAATGCATTCATATTCGGTATGCAACCATCCAATCTTTTTTTTTTTCTCTTCAGAATAAAGATTTCAAAATTTTAATCAAATTACACAAAACCAATAATTGTAACACATTCTGTAACAAATTACGTATCATAATGTACTGCATTACAAAATAAACCTAATGATGGTAGGATTAATTAAAAACAATTTATAATGAAGAAAATTAAGTATATATTAATAATTCTTAACAAAATTATTATATTTCTAAAATAATTTATTATAGTCTTCATGAAAATGAACATTTTGAGCAAAACAACTTACGATCCCACATTATTTGTTGATTTTGTTCATTGAGTTAAAATTAATATTTTGCCGTTGTCGCTCCATTCACCAGATTTAAATCATATAACATGTGTGGGATATTATGGGACAGTCTTTAGTCCATCAGCATTTTTTTTTATTGGCTATTAAAACTAATTCTTTTATTAGTCAATAAATCAAGATAAGTTGGAAATTATTATTCTCTATTAACTTCTTTGAAATAAAATTAGAATCAAGGTTACGAGTATATATATATATTATATATAGAAAGATGAAAATTTAATAGAAATATTTTTAAACGAGGCTGTTTTTTTTTTAATTAAATAAAATTAAATATTTTGAACAGGGTGCTACTGCATAAATAATCATAATCTAATACTGCTTTGGAATAACTAAGGTAACCCAATAACCATTATTATTAAGTATTTTTAACTTAACAGTTGTGGTACAGCTCCTATAAAGTTACTTCTTTAGCACTTATAACTCAGTTTTTTTCAATCAACATTAAAATAAAGCATTAGTATAAGTTTCCAATCAGCATAGCCACTATAACATGATAAAATACACTTCCGCTAATGAGATATTCAATTGAATTAGTTACTTTTTCGCTTTAAATTTTATATATATATAAATCTTTATTGGCAGATTATTTTTAACAAAGTAATAATAATAAATAAATACAATAAATAACTAACATAAAAATAAATTCTTCTGCCAATTGGCTATCGACCGTTGGTCTTTCCGCCTGATTTTGTAGGCGTCTGTCCTTGTCAGTTGCTGTGTCAAAAAGGTTTTGATCGCTAATGTCGTCCATTGTCTTGTAAATTGAATTTATTCGTCGTGATCACTAAAGTCATGAAATGATGAAATGAAATCATGAATGGTGATGGTGAAACGTCTACGTTTGGGAGTGATATTTTGGTTTCGGGGAATGCACAAAGGGTGTAGGAGATTGTAATTGATAGGGTTTGAGGCAAATTTTTCGGCTAAACGGGCTAGGCGGGTTTCGATATGGGTGACTTTTGTTAGTTCGTAAAGGAGAGGGTTGGAGGGGTTGTGTAGTGAGTTTTGGGGATGTCGGATTTTGGTCAGCACTCTAAGGGCAGATCTTTCTGCGACTTGTATGTTTTTAAGCGTGGTAGGGTGGGGGTTGTGGAAGAGGATAGCGGCATAGTCAAGTAAGGGGCGGCTTTAAATTTTATATTATCGCTATTTACCATTTTGCAGTACCATGGAATAGCTTTAATTGAATAACGGAATAAGATTACACATACATTTAATTTTAATCATTAAATTTTTACCTATTCTGCATACACTTAGTATAATACCTTGTTTAATACAAGTGTTATGATCTTTGCATTTATCCAAGAATTTGAAGTCTACTTAATTATTTAAATAATAATAATACTGGATTTTCACTATGTAACTTGACATCTAGAAATGCTCTCAAATTACTTAAGAGTTGAAAAGAATCTTCTTCGCAATTAGTATTTTCAAAACTTTGATTTGTCAACTCATTAACAACTCATAAACAAATTATAATTGTGTTTTCAGTGAACCAATAAACTGAGATAGCATTTTCATTGCAATCACAACCAGATCTTATCAGTCCAAATAAGTTTTCTAACGCATCCTGATTAAAAATTCATTGTCGTAATGTATGTATTCCCATTTTTTTAATTCTTCCCTTATCCCAATGAATGAATTTATTGTATAAATCCATCCTTTCTGTCTTGGTGGAGTTCTAATTAATTTGTGTCCTTTCAGAAAAAGCCATTTATTTATTTTCATCTTTACTTGTGTCCTACAAGATATATGGCCTGTATTATCTGACAATATACATATACAAGTAAGAATGTAAGTTAGGTAACGTGTGCGATACGTGTTTCAGATTTACGGAAAGTATTAAGAAGGCAAATTATGTTTCATACACGACGCGAACATATTATTTTTTTAATAGGCTCGGTGATCTCAAGATATATCAGTTGTTATTAGCAATTTGAGTTTTTATGATCACAACACTTTCTCCTTATATAAGTGAAAAGTAAATGTGATTGTTTTAGAATATCAATAAATTATGTGTTATCATAAATTTCACGCCAATCTGTCATTGCTTACTGTACAACTAACATCAATCTTTGATAATTAATGCGTAATTATTCATGTGAGCGCCGTCGTTAACATTTGTCATTTTTTGTATTACTTTTATATTATTTTTATATGCAAGAATTAAATATTCGTTTCATCGTACTCGTTGTGCTTACACGCTATAATTTGTAATTGGCAGTCTTAAGTTATCCTGTACAAATAGATGTTGGATAATAAATAAATAAATAAATAAATAAGTTATTAATAAAGCTAGTATTTAAACTATCGGAAAGTTCATTAATGCTTTCAACAAATAAACATGTATATAACGCTCTCGAAGGTAATATCCCTAAAAATATTAAATATTTTCTGGACATTTTTTATTACTCAAATACTTTTAAATTTATTAAACATAGGAAATATTTCAAATATGAAGTTTTACCATTAACTTTATAAACATAAACATAATTACCATAAGTTGCCAATGTAAAAATTTAAAAACATACTAGAATGTACTCAATGTAAATTTTCCTATGTTCGATGTGTACTGGAACGCATCAAAGCATTGGGTGCGATGTGATTGGCTACGATTTCTAATGGTATTATAGTCAATCCAATTTACACTATTTCCGTCAAAAATAAATTATATTTGTCAACTATTATGTCAAGTACAACATTTTTTATTATGGATATTATACTTCACCGCAATGCATACCATAAAAATCTTCTTCTTTCTATACATTATTGATGCGTAAAGATGTCCAACTCTTTGCCTATGTCTGCTTTTAGCGCCAGAACAGTAAATATCACTTGCGTGCGATAACTGACAAGTGTAAGTCATTTTTGACGTGGAAGGGTGTAGTTTGGGTTGACTATATTATTTTTAGAAATAGTAGCCAATCTCATCGCACTCAATGCTTTGATGCGTTTCTGAACAAATCGAACATAAGGAAATTTACATTGAGTACATTCTAGCATGTTCGGTGTTACATAAAACTCTCTGTATATGTTGACTTACTTAGTACTTCGGCTGCTACCTTTATTTTGATTGAGTGTTCTCGAAAGGGTCGTATGTAGTATTATTTAATTTTGTACATCAACTTAAAAAATTTGCATTTGTCTTGATTATTCGTATCAACAATATCCGACCATCTAGCTTGATCAAGTGCCCCGGAGGTATAATTTTCAATAATGTTAGGAACTTCAACATTGTATTTTTGAAACATATTACGGGTACATTTTAATAGATGAGGTACGTCAAATATGGTGAAGATTTTTTTCCATTAAATATAAAATAAGGTGCATCAATTCTTGAACCCATATTATTAATCGTCTTTACATTCCCATATCCCAATGAATGATCACAAATTTCCAATTACTAACAATCCCTTGTACCAAAAATTGATATTCCAGAATCCTCTAATCCTTCTGTATAATCTGATGATTTTGAATATAAATTAAATAAAAAGAATTTTAAAATAATTAATAAATTATTTCCTCTTTAGCTACTGTGTGTGTGTGTGAATTTGACTTATGTTACATAAATACTATAACAAATGTCTAATAATAGACATTTGCTGTTGCTACAATAACATATTGTATAATGCACGGGGGGGGGGGTCGGATAATATATGAAATTGGGAAACACGACAATAGTTGTCCACTTGAGCACTGGAGGCGCTGAAGTCTCAAATGGAAAATTTAAAATACTTTATTTTCGGCTTTTTACAATGATTTATTTATTATTGTTGACTTTTGTCGCCCTATAAGATATATGTCTTAAACATTTATACTTTTAATTAAACATTAAAGGTGTTCAAAATAAGGATCAGTTTGCCATATTTCAATTTGATTGATGTAAATCACATGAATTGTTTTTGACAGTTTTTTTTGTATTCGTCAGAAGTTTCTTCACTTTTTCTTATAAAATTACAACTGGTAAGTAATTATTTGTAGTTTAAAATACGTTTGCTTATTAATTTCTATGAATTGTATATTTTTGAAAGAATATACATAACTTAAAATTATGAACCAATCGTGCAATAATTAATTATTAATAAATATGATTTATTTCCCACATTCTCAAGATATGTTTTCGGTTTATAAATATTCATTTTTTATTATATAGTTTGTGCTTTTTACAATATTTTCCATTACAAAAAATGTATTTAACGTAGACGTTTTTGAAGTAGTATTTATATCCATATTTTTCTAGATTCTTTAAGGAAAGGAGTTCATAAGTTCATATCAATTAATTCAAATTATAACTGTTGTTAATATGTTTTAATTAATGTATGAATGTAATAACAGGTTAAATGATACTTTTATAAGTTTAATATATTTTACTTAAAAATATTGTTGTTTTTATATGTTATTTTTTATGTATTTTTTTCAGATAATTTTATTAATTGCAATTTCTTATTTGCATGAGCTACTGATATTTTTTTCTGTAAAATAGCACATTTATAAAAAAAACTTTTATATAAATAATTTATATCTTATACTTTATCTCTATGATAATGCAACAATTTTTTTGGAATCGAAAATATTTAATGCAAAAACAATAAAATAAAAGTTACGTAATATAAGGCTATCTGCAGACACGTGTTTCGGGATTGTACTGATGAGGGATGAAATTATAGTACTTATATAACATAAGTCAAATTATCACAGTAGCTAAAGAGGAAATAATTTGTTAATTATTTTCAAATTATTTTTAATTAATTTATTTAAATAACTGTGACCAAGTGAATAAATCCTTTTTCTATTATTAAAAATTAATTTCTTCATATCACTTAGTTTCATTTCTGAAATAGTCGCAAACAGACACTTATTTCTAAACGTTAAAATATTTGCAAAATACCATGGCTATATTATTCATTTGTCTTTATTTGTAAGTTAATTTTATTTAAAATTTTTCAAATTCATTTTCTTTTTAATTCCATATTTTCATATTTTATATATTTAAGGTTGTTTATAGTTTATTAATATTCATTGTTTAAATTAGTTTTAACTCTACTTTCCAATTTATTTTTTAATTTAAAGTTTTTATTATTATTCATTAATTTGTTCATTAATATTTATTTTTTGCCGCTTTCACTGTTAATTTTTTAATAGTATAACATAATAATAGATAGATTTGATAAACTATTAATTTTCTTTAATTCTAATTCGTCATATGCGCAAATTAAATCTTTAAAACATGGAAATGAGCTTGTTGGTGAAGCTTCCAGATTCAAGATTTAATATGAATAACTTGCTGCAATGCATAAAAAAACAATTAAAAAATAGAAAAAAAAAAAACTCGTAATCAGACCATACTAATAATAATTCTTCCAAGGAAAGATAAGATTTTGAAAATGACGTAGAAACTGAATTTATTAATAACTCAGAAAATATTTCAGATAAATTTGAAATTGATTTTTGTTAATTATAATATATATATATATATATATATATATATATTATAATTTTCAAATTTGAATTATTTGAGAAGTATTTAGGTTATGTACGGGAAATTTCCAGTGAAGTTAAGCAATGGATATTATTTTATTTTCCAATTATTAAAATAGAAAATGTTTCAGGGTGGTGCATGTTTTGGACCACCCTGAAACATTTTCTATTAATATTTTAATAATTTTAGTTGGCTATGGAATTTAGAAATGTCAAATGTTTTAGTTGATCCGTCACTTTAGCTTACAACTTCACTCCATGCCATTTTGTGCCTTTGTGAAAATATAAATCGAATAAAATGTGGACCCTCTATTCCACATCACCCAAAACTTTATTTTGATTTCTAATTACCATTTCTATCACAATAATCTTAGAAGTTCTGTATATCCACAATTCTAATATTATAAAGTGACAGTATTAACGGGGAGGTTGGTTAGCTCTCGTTAATTTACCCAGAAACTAGCTCAAACAAAATTAAATAAATTTATTTACACAAAAAAGAAATAACAACAATATTAAACAAAAATTATATTTATATATATATATTGATAATAATAATAACAAAAAAAATATACAAAAAAAAAGAAAAAGAAAAAAGAAGCAGAAATATCGGACTTACTCGTGAATTGGCGAGGTTGATGACGTTATTCGTTCTGTGTAGTGTGGTCGGAAGGGTATGTCTTTTATATCCAAGGATTAACCCACCGACCGCTCTTGAAGTAGATCAACGTTTGTGGATTGGAAATACGCGTATGTACATGTATCATACACGTTGATCACTTGCGAAACGGTGGAGTAATTAATAAAAATCGAATTATTGCGGAATGAATAAGTCCGATAATATTGTGACACATATCAATAGATTGACATTTGAATTTTGCTTCCATTGATATGTGTCTTGTGGTTGTCTTTATTTTTTCCTTGCAAATAAAACAATACAAATAGAACAATGAGGGGGTGTCATAAATCATTGTGTCTGGATGAATAAAGTTGTGATTTCTGAACAATGATTCGTTGAAAGTTCATCCAGACACAAGGCGCGATATTTTAGTTTGTTTTGTGTATGTTGCAGATGAAAATCTCTTTTCACGAGAAAATCGCTTTTCACGTGATGAGTTCTCTTTTTCTCAGGCATCTTAAGCATATTTGTGGTGTACTGTATATCGGTGTATGGGTCTTTGTCTCAGCTAAATGATGGTTTCTCACTCGCGTTGGTTGGATTCGCGTTTTTTTTAATCCGCGAAAAACTGGGGTTTTTCCTATCTGGGCGCTTCTTATTGTTTAATGCGCGTGGTTTTCGGTCATAAACGTGACGTCACGGAAAACCCGTGATTCGGCGTTCGCCCCTTGTGCTAACCTTCGCTTGTCGTGCGGTCTTTCGTAGATAGCCGAAATTGGGTAGTACGAATAGTACAATGGCGGCCGACGAAATGTGAACGATGTTTATTAGCTATGTGAATATGACTTTTAATCAGGAGCGTCGCGTTTGTGCGAAAACAAACATTCGAATGACATATTTATAAAAGTCATCCAAAAATATGCCTAGACATCTATCTTTAGACGAGAAGAGCAGGGCAATAGCTAAACTAGAAGAAAATTGGTCTCTTAGCCGAGTGGCTGCTGATTTGAATGTAAGTAAAACCTGCATATATAATTTGAAAAGACGATTTGAAATAAGGCAAGATTTAAGAAGGCCATCCCGAATTGGAATAGGAAGGGTATCTAATGAAGAACAGGATGTTGTATTGGTGAATCATCTCAGAGAAAATCCATTTGATAGTGCCTTAGATGCTCGAGAAGTAACGGGTTTTGCGGGGTCTGCTAGAACTGCTCGGAGTCGTATTAAAGCTGCAGGTCTACAAAATTTTCAAGCAACCAAGAAAGTTTTTGTCTCAGAAAACAATAAACAACGAAGATTGGAGTTTGCCAACGAATTTGTGTATCGCGGGGATGATTTTTGGAACTCCGTCGTCTTTTCTGACGAAAAAGTATTTCAATCATGTAGTAATGTGAGCCTACTAGTTTATAGACCAATAAAATAGTGGTCGGTTTTCTGTTAATTTTTGGGATTGGGTCAGTGTAAACGGACCCGGAATAATTTAGAAAATAGATGGCCATTTAAATGCTATTAAATACAGGGATATTTTAGAATATGTAATGTTGCCTTCAGTAACACAAACATTTTCGGAAAATTTTATATTTCAACAGGACAATAGTCCTATCCATACAGCAAGAATTGTGACTCAGTGGCTAAATGACCACCGCATCCAATTATTGCCTTGGCGTGCGAAGAGCCCTGATCTCAATCCAATTGAGAATGTTTGGCGATACCTATAAAAAAAGATTTACTCAAGAGATTTTAGACCTAGGAATGCAGATGAACTTCACGAAATTGTTGAAAATGCATGGGAGGATTTGGCTGACAACTACAATATGAGGAATCTAGTTTCATCCATGAGTACACGTTTGGCAAAAGTTATCACAGCAAATGGTGGTCCTACAAAATATTAATTTCATAATTTCTACTTGTATTAAGAATAAATATGTTTAGCATTGTAATTAGCATTTGAATAATAGTCCTTTAAAACCTAAGTTACGCCACTGTTAAGAGTTCTGATAAATCTGTACAAAATTAGACAATTTCTCCATGACAACAAAATACCGTTCACATTTCGTCGGCCGCCATTGTACTTGTGTTCCCTGATAGGTCAGGGGGGTTATTGTCGAAATTGGTCGAATGGCGGTTTCGAAGGTCGCATGGGCGTTTCGTACGAATTGGTATTCTCGAGAGAAATCATACGTCGAAACGTACGCCGGGGTGGTGTGAAATTGGTCGTTTGGTCCGGATCACGTGACGGGCAGAGAGCGCATGAAAATAGAGCTAAAATATATATTAAGCGTAACTTTCACAACTAAATAAATCAGTTGTTCCGGCGCTATTTAATAAAAAATGAAGAGTGATCAATTTTATATTAAAATAGCATACAAAATATAGGGTGTCCCATTAAGTAAAAACAACATTCATTTGTTTATAACTTTCAAAATATCAAAAATTGGCCTATTAATCATTGTCAAGAATTATCCATTTTTTATTTGTTAGAAAAAGATGCTCACTTGAAAATACTACTAAATAATCATTAGCAGTTTAAATGCATTCTTTCCTTTTATTGTGAACGCACTGTATAAGGTCTTTTAATTAAAAAAAAGATAGAATATTTGAGTATTGAACCCAGGACCCTCAGTCAGAAGTCCGATGCACTGCGCTATACACCACGCCAGAAGATAATCCAGTAAATTGAAAGTAAGATAATAACCTGTATAAGTCATTAAAATTAATTAATTTAATTAAAATGTACTTAAAATTGTTGTAGTTTTTTTCTTAAATGAACAAGGAAGCAGGAATTTGTAAAAAAAGTTTTGCCGCGTCAATACTCAGTGTATACACGATGATCTTCTCTGTTACATAGCTAATCTCGAAGGGACCGCAATAAAAATTTTTGGATTTCCCCAAAAATATTCACTGATATAAATAAGCATTCAGAAATAGAAAATTATCAGTCGTTTTGACAACCTCAGCCTAGTTGCTTCGTTTTTGTGAGTTTTTTAACGATTTTTTTTCATAATTAGAATGGAAATAATTTCCGATGTCTATGGAAAAACTTATTATATCCTCGAAGGATATATTTATTTGAAAAATAAAATTTCAAATGACACGACATATTTAAAGTGCCGCGAACTGACGTGTTCAGGTCGAGCAATTATTCGCCGAGGAAATGCCAGAGTCAGCAACATCCACAATCATGCCATTGATGAAGCTGGTGTTAGAAAATTGAAATTTATAATAAAATGTAAAAATGATTGTTCTTCCACCAATGCCCGTCCGAGAAACGTGTTTTTCGAAAACACCGCGAAAGATGCGGAAGGAGCCAGCGAAGTAAAGAGTTACGAGTCAATTCGAAAATTATTGACAAGAGCTCGAAAACATACACATCCATCACTTCCTGCATTTTTCGAAGAAGCTGCAGCAATAATTACAAATCCAAGTTATATTTTAATAGAACATTTAGCACTCTTCATTTTCATATACATATTAAGTAGCTACCGTTTACCGTTTTTTCAGATATTTAATCTCAAATATAAAGTAAGTATTCATAATTATAATAAATATCTTAAAAATAAATATTTTATTTTCGCTATAAATTATTTTATTGTCTTCTGAAAGGCAGTTTTTATCAATAAAATATACAATTTTGAAAATAATAATAATTCAAATAGAAAAGAGTACGTTACGTAAGTACGTTAAACAAATGCAGATTAAAATAACTACTTCCCGGGCAAATACCCACGCCGGACATTGAATTACATAATGTACACCGTTTAATTTATTTAGTTTAATTTTATTCGGTTTTGATTTAAATTGAATTAATTAGGTTTAATTTATTTTAAATTGATTTAGTTTAATTTGATTTAATATAATTGATTTAATTTTGCTGATTGTTTTTTGGTGTTTTTGGGTATTTGTACGGGAAGTAGTTGTTTTAATGTGCATTTGTTTAACGTACTTACGTAACTTAAGTCATAAGTCACAGAGCTAAATGTGAAAATAATTTATTAATTATTTTCAAATCATTTTTATTTAATATATTATAATAATTATTTCATTTTAATACATTGTAACAATTAACAAAAAAATTAAACGCATCACGGCTCCTCCGGACCGCAGATAATGAAACATCTGTTACAGGCCGCTGGGAGACTCGTTTGTGTGTGCGTAAAAATGTCTTGTAGGGGTGGAGTCTCGAATACCTGCACCCCCCTTACCGCGGAGCGGGGTAAATTTAATTTTCGACGTGCTGTCCGGGTCCCAAACCGACCTTGTTTATAGTGGGGAGCAAGAGCCTAGATGCTTTTGAATGCGCATGCATACGCGATGTTTAGTATTGTTGATAATCGGCCCTATTCCCTATCAAAAACACTATGGTTGACAGCATGTTATTCTTCAAGGTTACGTTATATGGCTGTTTCGTATTCCGTATCGCGCTAAACCGCTATCTTGGTCAACGCTCAACGCCATGACAGCCGCTAAAATCGTTGAAAATAGCAGGCACCGAAATAGGTCAAGTTATCATAGCGTTTAGCCGCTTTTCGAGGTTATTTTCAATTCAAATTGTTTTGTAGCGGTAGTTTAATAAATATTATTGTATTTTTGGCTTATTCTCTTATAAAATTGAATTTAAACTATCAAAAAAGAACTTTTTTATACTTCACTCCTTCAGGAATCCATAGAATGTGTATAAATTGAGGAGCGAGTGTGCCTGTTTATAAATTTTCCCATAATTCGAAACAGGGATTTTTTATATTTAAGATGTAATTTTTAATGTATATTTTTAATGAGGGCACTGTGGAGGTGGAGAAAACATAGTGATTATTGTTTTAGGTATAAAAACATCAAATCCCTTTACTACTGATGTGAATAGCGAAATTTACATATCAAAACGGCTCGACAGCCCAATAAAACATTACTGCAATTTAATACAATCATATAACAATTTATAAACTTTAAATCAGAGAAAACCGCCTTATGAACATTTCAACTTCATACGGAAACATAAGTAATTTGCATTTTACAGATGCTTTGAGCACGTTTTTTTAATAAAGGACAAAATCGCACTGTTTATGGATGTTTGGTTTTCTTCGATTGCATAGTTTACACCAAGGTAGATCGAGTGACACATATATATATATATGTGTAAAGGTATGCTGAACTAGCGCCTCATATAGTTTCAACGCCCCCCTTGCTTCTCACCTCCCTTTCGGTCATTCAGATCTCGTGACGTAGACGAATTCGAATATTTTCGCGCGTACATTGTAGTTTGCTCTAAAATTGCAAAATATATTATAATAAACGCGAGGAATGTTATTAAGAGTGCTTTAAATACGGTTATAAAAATGTTGGACTTCTCAAACATAAAAATGCCAATAATTGGAGCACTAAATGTAAAGTATTCATTTAGCTCACTGAAATTATATTTGGGAAATTTAAGTACTGATCACAGGCAGTGGCTATAAATTCTATGAATTTTTCAATACATAAGTAGCATCGTCTGTAATGTTAACTTTGCATTAAATGAATCATGTTTGAGTAAATGTACTACTAAATTGTAGTAGTTATTTTAAATTTACTATTAACACTTTAATAGAAATCAAAACATTATGAAGCCACCTGCTAAAACATGTTTTAATATTACGTTGCCAACAAATGTAAGTTTTGAATTATATAATATTATGAACCTGAGTTTAAATATATTTACAAGAAATTTAAATTTAATATAAATCCTTTATTATGTTTTTATTCAAAGTAGTATCACGATAATTGTACAAAAAAACATAAAATCGTACAAGTTAAGTAACATGGAAAAATATTATCGAATAGTTTTATATTTCACATCTAAAACATACATTTTTTTTGTGCATGTATGTTTCATGGAATTAAAATGCACTAATATTAGATATAGATATATTTCATTTAATTCTTCGATTAATTGAGCCTACACCTTATAATATAATATAAATTTATTTAAATTTGTGAAACATTTGTAGTGAAATAATAATCATTGAAATTATTTAAAAATTAAATCACAGAATTATAAATTTATTTTAATTTGTATTAAAATTAGAATACTATTGTTTGTTTTACTTTTGCTATTTCAATTTCAAATAATTCATTAGGAATAAACTTAAATATTGGTTTGAAAGATATTTGTTGGTGAGTATGTGAAGTTTTCTTGATATAATATTTATATTTTATTCCTTTCTTCACTTCTGCATATATATATATATATATATATATATATATATATCAATTTTAAATAAAAAACTATTAATAAAGAGCATATTGTGCTCGAAATGTACATTTAGTATTAAAAAATACATGAGTAAAGAAAAGAATAAAATATAAATATTATAAAATATGGGTTCTTTATTTTACACAACAAAAAAATGATTAAAACAGGAACTATTCCATTTATAAATAATTAAAACAACATTATATTCCTATTTTTAATAAAGCAAAATCGTGATTATTAAAATGTCTTGGCTAGAATAGAAATTCATAAAGCTTCATAATTATTTATAGTCACAAGTACTAATAAATAAATTCACGTACTACAATCGTCCAAAATTTATGGGTTATGTTACACCAAACTGTTGAGCTCGTTAACTAAATATTATAACTTAACATTTCTTTCAACATTTCATAACTTAATCCGATATAATACACTCTATAATAACAGTTAATAGCATATTTTATATATTTAAATGAGAAATGGAGCATATTAATTTCATGTAACCAGAAAATTTCCGACCCCACTAGACATTTTTCATGCCACTGACGTTCGATCGGTCTCCTGAATTCGAGAATAGCAAACGTACGGACCATGCGAAGCGACCCACCATTCGACGCAAAACACTTCTCTGAGCTGAGATAAAGTACCGCTTTTCACCACAAGATACTGCGTGATGACGTGAAGGCAAGGTAGATCGAGTAAAGGTATGCTGAACTAGCGCCTCACATAGTTTCAACGCCCCCCTTGCTTCTCAACTGCCTTTCGGTCATTCAGATCTCGTGACGTGGACGAATTCGAATATTTTCGCGCGTATACCGGCGAAAACAAACATAACCTATTAATACATTGCGTGCTTTCTACTTCTTTGTTAATGCCCATTCATAGTTTCATTATTTAGTTATACTTTGGTCTTTCAGCGACCATGCGAAAAGTAAATTTGAAAATTGTTATCACCAGGCGTAATACATTAATTTGTTTGTCTGCGGGACATTACATATTTTTGTATTATTTTATTACGTTGATCCACACTCTTTTAAAATGTTGCACTCTTTAGGTTTTTACACAAACAAATGCACTATTGTAACTGGGTAAAAATGGTAATAACTAAATTCATTACTACACTGTATTATTATAAAAAAATAATACATTTTTTAAGCATTCGAATGGTCATATCGTGATTGACATATACATTGGCAATCAATACATTTTATGAAGGAAGAAGACTCAATCTTTAATTTACTAGTACACTTTTATTTGTACACAATAAATACAACTTAAATATCGACTTTTGAGGTTATTGTTTATTATAATTTTATTACGATACAAATATTAAACAATTTAATTAATATTAGTATTTTTATTTTAGTAATAAATATAATAAAATAAAACGAAAATTAATTATATTAATATAACCTAAGGCCGTATTTTAGTTTAGTCGATAACGACTCAAAACGAAGATGGAGCGATTCCAAACAACGGTTGATGGAGAGAAAACTCCGTTTGGATATCGTTTAATTTATTATTCGATAGCTATTTTAATCATATTTAAGGCGTGCGCAGTGAATTACTGTAACGTCATGAGATCTCCCATTACATTCCCCCCACTCTCATATTTTCTATTCCATCTATCCTTTATATTTCTTCTTTAGCAAAAAATATATGTATTATTTCTGTTGGTTAATAAGGTCCTAGATAATATTGTCCAAACATTGCAAATAAATCAATACCCTTCTATTTTGAATAGGTACTATTCAACATACATTCAAATAATAATGTTAAAAATTCTCACAAAAATTTAAAATAATACATTGATAGCAAAAAACGAGTTTGAAAATTGTAGTGACAGTTTAGATAAATGATTTGACATTTCGTAATTCCACAACCATCTAGAAATATAACAATACACTAAGAGAAAACCCCAAATGATGCGAAGATTCGTTTTTTTGCATTTTCCGCAAAAACACCTCGACTTAGAGATATGGGAAACTTTTGATGGATAATTATAATGTTCATTTAATACAATGTTAAAAAATATAACATTCCATTTGAAAAAAAAAAACAAGTTTGACCAACTTAAAGTTCTTATTTAGTAAATTTTATTTTTTGGGCCATACTGTACAAATTATATGGTTTTTGTAATTGAAAAAAAAAAAAGAAATATGATCTATTGCTATTTTCAAGTATATTGAAAATTTTGTTTACATAACCTAAACACTTCACAAATGGTTGATATTTGGAAATTAGTTTAGATTTTAAGAACATTTCAATTATTTCAAAAACAGTTAGGTTTAGGTACTAACAACCTCAATAAAATCTATAGTTATTTTGAAGGTAGAATCTAAATAGAATAATACATTGGGTGTTCTATTTTAAAAAATACAACTTTGATATATTTTTTTTAAAGTGCTGTACTTTGGCCACAATACTTTGTTTCGTATAGCGTGAATAAACCGGTATATATCGAGTATAAAAATAATAAATTTTATATTTATTTTAAAGAAATTACTGACAAGATATTAAAAATGCCACCATATTAAAACGGAGAATTTTTTAATTTATTTTTACGTCATTATATACCATATATTCCTCTGTCGACTAAAATTATTTGTTCTATACAAAACAACACTTTAGTAGAAAACTGGTTTGGTATAGTTGAAAACAATATTTTTATGTAGTAAAATGCATCATACAGATTCAAGAAGCCAAATACAACATACAAATAAATCGATGTTGCGTCAAAGCACAAGCTGTGAGTGTAAATAACATTTCGGACGTTAAATAAGAACAACTTATTCATAATAATAATAAATAGAAAACAGTATTCATTCACTTGGTCACAGTTATTTAAATATATTAAATTTGTTGCATTATACAATATTTTATTAATGTGCAACAGCAGGTGTACATTATGTAATTCAATGTCCGGCGTGGGTATTTGCCCGGGAAGTAGTTGTTTTAATCTGCATTTGTTTAACGTACTTACGTAGGTAAGTCAATAGTCACAGAGCTAAATGTGGAAATAATTTATTAATTATTTTCAAATCATTTTTATTTAATATACATAATAATAATGACCCAAAATTACCTTAATTTTCTAAAAACAATGAAGTGTCCAAGATGGGAAAAGAAAAATATATTTTGGAAGTTACGCTACACTGAACTTTAATCAAAATCCTAATAAAATGTGGTTGGATAATTTTTTAATTTATTTTATTTTCAAATTATTAGGTCAAAATAGGAATTGTCATGTCGTATTTCCAAATATTATAGACCATATGTCTAATAATTATCCTAAAGAGTTATATCAGTCACTTGTAAATTCATGTAAAAGTAATGTATACCTCTTACCCACTTTAAAACAAAATCATTTGTTTTTATTTTATATTTATATTAAAAAACGTTTTGATTCTCTTACTAGAAGTAATAGAAAATCAAATGTATTTTAAAATATACATTATTATGTTGTCAAGATTTCTTTATGACATGGACCTGGTTAATTTAGTATTAAAAGAAATACAAAATCCCATTTCATTGACAAGCTGCTTAGGGAAAGTGCTGGAGAAGATGGTCAACAACCGCCTGGTATGGATCCTTGAAAGTAACGGTCTACTGGCAAAATACCAGGCAGGTTTTCGTAAATACAGGTCCACCGTTGACCAGCTAGTCCACCTGGAGAACTCCATTCAAGATGCCTTCCTAGACAGAAAGCACCTCGTAGCGGTGTTTTTTGATCTGGAGAAGGCATATGATATGACTTGGAGGTACGGAGTTCTCCAAAAGTTACACGAGTTGGGACTAAGAGGCCATCTTCCAATGTTTGTCAAGTCGTTTATGTCCAATCGCACATTTAAAGTTAAGATTGGGGATACCGAATCCACACAGTTCGTGTTGGAAAACGGGATTCCCCAAGGCTCAACCATAAGTGTGACGTTGTTTGCTATTGCCGTCAATGATATCGCTAGATCCGTAAAATCCCCTGTTCAAAAGTGTTTGTATGTCGATGACTTAGTTATTTATATGGCGGGAGATACCATCCCCGCCATTTGTTAAAAACTTCAGTCAGTCATCGACAAGGTGAACAGTGATGCTGAGTCTAGAGGCTTTCGCTTCTCAGAAACGAAAACCTCATGCGTACATTTCTGTAGACTCAGACGTCCACACCGTGACCCTATCTTGTCATTAAGGGGCACGAGGATACAGGTCTGTGAAAGTATCCGTTTTCTAGGGCTTAGGTTCGATAGGGCTCTCTCCTATCGAGCCCATATCGATGAGCTGGTGCAACGTTCACGAAAAGCAATGAACGTTATTAAATGTATAGCCAGCATTAACTGGGGGGCCGGAAGAGATGTGTTGCTGCGGCTGTATAACGCTCTGGTTCTTTCCAGAGTAGATTATGGCTGCACTGCATACTCTTCGGCCAGAAAATCCTGGTTAAAAGCCCTAGACACTGTTCACCATGCCGGTATTAGGTACGCCACAGGTGCTTATCGGACGAGTCCCACGCCGAGTCTCTGCTGCGAGTCGGGTATCCCTCCGCTCTCCGCACGCCGTAACCGCTTCGTATTGCAATACGCAGCGGCAATGCGTGCGAGGAGGGAACACGTCAACCAACGTCATTTTACATCCGTAACAGCGCAGCAGAGAAAATATGCGTTAAGACCTACCGTAAGTAGGCCGGTGTGCGTCCGCGCGAAGGAGCTGATGGAGAGTCTTAATTTCAGCATTCCAAGGGTATTCGAGGTTGGATTCCTGGAGGTACCGCCCTGGCTTATGCCAAAGGTTAAGTATCGACTGGATCTGACCTCCGAAAAGAAAAGCGACACGAGCCCTCAAGTTTTAAGGGGGCGCTTCTATGAGATCGTCGCAGAATACCCGGACTCTCCGCGGTTGTACACTGACGGCTCGGGATCTGATCACGGTGTGGGCTCTGCCGTCGTTATCGACGGTATCCCACATTCGTGGTCACTACACGAGTGCGCCAGCGTGTACACCGCCGAACTGTATGCAATATATCAAGCCCTTCGCTATAAATCACCATAGCTCATTCATAATATGCACCGACTCCCTAAGTGCCATCCAGAGTATAACATCATTATACTCTGTCGATCCGCTGGTCCAGCTCATACAGGCCTCGATATTCGAAGTGTTCCGTGTCCAAAAGACGATAGTTTTCGTCTGGACACCGGGGCATGTGGGTATCGAGGGCAGTGAGCTGGCCGATGAAGCTGCTCGTCAGGCAGCCGAAGCGGACGACATAGATGATGTACCTGTGAGGCCTGACGATGTCAAAGGGTACATCAAGAAGAGAATAATAGAGGATTGGCAAGAGAGTTGGAATGGCTCCGAGAGTAAATTAAAATCAGTAAAGCTCTCCGTGACTGCCTGGCGTTCACCGGTCACGCTCACTAGGAGAGAGGAGGTTTCCCTTTGCCGTTTGCGCATAGGGCATACAAACTTAACCTCCTCCTATCTCCTTACCGGTGATGAAGAGCCAGAGTGTGAGTCATGTCACGACCGATTAACGGTGGAGCACCTGCTGTTAGAATGTCCAGCTTACGCTGTTATACGAAGTAGGCTGAGGCTTGGTGATACTGTGGCGTCAATACTGGCAAACGAACAGGGGTCCGTAGAAAAATTCCTCGAATTTCTACGGGAAACACGTCTACTAAAACGGTTGTAATGAAGTGTTCATGTTTTTTTGTGTTAATTTATTATTAATTTATTTCGTTTTGTGTACGGTGACATCGAAGTCCCTTTACAACTTCGGTGTCACTTTCGGTGTTTGTATAGTGATGTGCTTCCGTCTTAATTTATTATAATATGTCGTGATGTGTTATGTGGTTTATTTCGTGTCGTCTGTCTCAGAGTCCATTTACAACTCTGGTGCAGTTAGGTTAGGTTTTGTATGTTTTAAGGTTCCGGCATCGGGGTCATTTTACAACCTCGGTGTCGTCTGTGATATTAGATTTAAGTTTTAAACTTATTTTGTTTTAGGTTAGGTTAGGTTTAGGTTTTATATATTATTTATTCTAGGTTAGGTATGTGTATGTGCATTGTAAATATTGTGATTTAGGTTTAAGTCTTTATATGTGATACTAGTTGTAAGACAAAAAAATCTGTGATAATAGTTTAAGTACGGCTAACTGCTAACTCAAAAGACCAGGGTCCAATAAGTTCAACTAGTTAGCCAGTTTATTATTATATAGAGACCGGCAAATGACCCTGGCAGTCGACGCCGGTAAAGTGGGAGGGGTTTTTAGTCGGTAGTCTCCCGGACAAAATCTGGGAGGAGTCCGACACTCCGTCCGTAAATGGATTTTCCCCTTCCACAGCCACAAAAAAAAAATACAAAATCCTCATCACTGTCCGTTACAGAAAGATAATTGGAATTGTGGTATATTTATTATAGCCAGGTAATTTTGAATAATTTGGTATAGGATACATATGTAGATGTAAAAATATATCGCGTGTTGAATTGTAAAGCAGACCATAGGAATTTATATGTGAAATTTAAATGTGTTAATATTGGCACACCTAAATATTTGACAGTATAGGTCTAATTAGATTTTTAAAGCTTATTAAGCTGAATGAGTTGGTACCTCATTTGATAATTTTTTCAAAGTATTTACTGAGAAAACTGAAAAAAAAAACTTTACAATTATTTTGAATTATAATAAAGGTTTGCCATGAAATCGTGATGACAGAAATTCTATTTTATTAACAGATAACTGTTAAATTTAAATTTTGCAACGAAATCATGTATTCTACACAAGAAAAAGTATTTTTAATCAAATCGTTTTACCCAGATAGTAGTTTAAGATGAGTAAATGATTTGTTCAGTGTTGAATTTTCGGAAAAGACAATACTCAGCAATAATATCATTGAAAGAATTATAGGAAAATACGAAAATAAAGGTACAGTATTAAACCACCGCAGATTTATTGATGGACATAACGAACAGATTAGAAAATGAAAATGTTTTCAATGTGTTGGCGGAAATTACCGAAAACCCACAGACTAACGTAAGAACAATTGCTGCCCAAGTAAATGTACTTTCACAGCATTCAACATTTTGAAGAGATATAATTACAAATGTTAGAAATTCAAACAACAATAACAATTGCTTCATGGTGATACTGAAAGAAGGCAAGAATTTTATGTTAGAAAGATGGAGCAGGCAAATGCAGACAGGGTTTTTTTAAATACCTAATGTTCAAAACTGATGAAGGTCATATCGAGTCTCAAAAAAAAAATAGTGAATATACGTAGAATAAGTGGTTAGTTCTGAATCTATAGTAGTGACAGTGTATAATAATAACGCGGGTAAACAGTAAGTGATAAAATTGACTGAAATAGTAAAAAAGAATCTAATAAACTACATCAAAAATAATTAGAGGTTATTAAGACGAATCAAAGAGCGTAAGCGTGCAATTTAAAATAAACAAAAGCGTACGCGGCTAGCGATCTCCGAGGGGACGACCCGGATTGATTGAACGCGTATTGATGCGTTTAGAACCGCGGTGATCGGGCGCGCCGTATTCAATCAGAGGGAAAGTCAACGCAGGAGGAACAAAAACATACAAAAGAATTAGCGCAATATAAACGCATCGAAATATGTACCGAAATAAAAAATAACATCGATAGCGATGGTGATAGCACTGATGGCGGACACAAAAAGAGATATGCAGATGAAGACAATATAAATCCAAAAACAAAAAGATATTTCGCTCACCAAAAGGTGGGAATAAAAAAATAGATAAGATAAACACAGTAATTGCAATGATGAAGACATTAACAACAGAAGTGGGAAATATACAAACAGAAATGCAGAACATATACCGCGAACAAAAATAAACTAATAAGATTATAAAAGAACTTAAGGGCAGGATCCTTCAAACGGTTGTCAGTATTTTCGTTTAATAATCCAAACGGTGCGTTTAAAAAATAAACTAAAAATTACATCAAATAGGTAATTTTTTTCTACATGTAATCGTCAATTTCGATTTTTGTTTTTTTATTTTTTTGTAATTGTTGTTATTTCATTATATTTTCATTTTAATTTTTTGTGTTATATTCAATGAAAAAAATATCAACTAAATTTGGAAAATACTCTACTTTCGATGTATTGTGAATGAAATGTAAAAATAATGTTTTTTTTAGTTTAATCTCAAAAAACATAAGCGAAATAAATCTATGATTTTTTTTTAAATACCGCTTTATCGAGTAGCATATTTGACCTCTAAAATTGCGTAAAAGTTCAAACACTAATTACTAGATGGCTGTAGTTAAAAAATAGGCAACCAGTTAGCAACGCGTTGTCGGTGAAGCAGGACCAAGGACGCTTGAGTATATGTATAAAGGATAGATGGAATAGAAAATTTGAGAGTGGGAGGAATTTAATGGAGATCTCATGACGTCACAGTAATTTACTGCGCACGCGTTAAATATGATTACAATAGCTATCGAATTATAAATTAAACGATATCGAAACGGAGTTTTCTCTCCATCAACCGTTGTTTGGTATCGCTCCATCTTCGTTTTGAGTTGCTATCGACTAAACCAAAATACGGCCTTAGGTTATATTAATATAATTAATTTTCGTTTTATTTTATTAAATTTATTACTAAAATAAAAATACTAATATTAATTAAATTGTTTAATATTTTAATCGTAATAAAATTATAATAAACAATAACCTCAAAAGTCGATATTTAAGTTGTATTTATTACGTACAAATAAAAGTGTACTAGTAAATTAAAGATTGAGTCTTCTTCCTTCATAAAATTTATTGATTGCAAATGTATATTTCAGTCACGATGTGACCATTCGAATGCTTAAAAAAATGTATTATTTTTTTTATAATATTACATTGTAGTAATGAATTTAGTTATTACCATTTTTACTCAGTTACAATAGTATGGATTACCTCTTCGAACAAGTGCATTTGTTTTGTGTAAAAACCTAAAGAGTGCAACATTTTAAAAGAGTGTGGTCAACGTAATAAAATAATACAAAAATATGTATTGTCCCGCAGACAAACAAATTAATGTATTACGCCCGCTGATAACAATTTTCAAATTTACCTTTCGCATGGTCGCTGAAAGACCAAAGTATAACTAAATAATGAAATTATGAACGGGCATAAACAAAGAAGTAGAAAGCACACAATGTCAAAATAGGTTATGCTTGTTTTCGCCGATGTACGCGCGAAAATATTCGAATTCGTCTACGTCACGAGGTCTGAATGACCGAAAGGGAGGTGAGAAGCAAGGGGGGCGTTGAAACTATGTGAGGCGCTAGTTCAGCATACCTTTACACATATGTATATATGTGTCACTCGATCTACCTTGAAGCAGGACAAGCATTTAATTAATGCGTGATTCATGAAAGGGATTTTTTGTACATATAAGAAATATTGACTAATTAAATAAATCACTCAAATCAAGATAGTAAATCACAATTTTATTAAATCTCTATTTATATACGAAAGGAATTTTATATTAATTTAATTCATTATAAATTAATTATACATCAATTCTAAATAGACTTTAGAATAGATTTTTAGATTCTTTAAATTTTCTCAAAAATGAACTGGCAAGCAGGAATTTGTATAAAATTGTGTTACATCTTAAATCGCTATGGGTAATTCGCGAATGTACACATATTAAATATTGACTAAATAAATCACACAAATCAAGATAATAAATTATAATTTTATTAAATTTTTATATACCTAGAATACATAGTATTTTTTATATGCAAAACGCATTTTATATTAATTTAGAGAATTTCAGAATTTAAAAATCTATAAAAAAACGATGCTTTATTAACTTTTAAAATCGACGTATAATTAAAAGATATTTAATAAATTGTGATTAACTGCTAAATATCATCACCTATAAAAAAATCGATGTTCAATTCCAATCATAAAAACATGTCAAAAGTGATATTTTTATATGAAAGTTGTGGCTAAATGTAGCTAACAATTTTTATCACTTTTAATTGATTTTTAATTAATTATACATATATTCTAAAATTGACTGAACCATAACTTTTAACGGATTTTTAAATTCTACACATAATTTTATTCTTTTATTTTGTCTCAAAACATTTACATTTACAACTCTGTGTTGATTCATCGAAAGCAACCTAGGAAAGTACATTAAAATTTAAAAGTGCTAAAATGTTTCCTTATTTATAGAGGGGGGAATCTGGATTCATTCATATTTTCACCCAAGACTTTGGTTTCTCTACAATTCCCTGAACGCGACCATTGACTTATTAAATAAATCACACAAATCAAGATGATGAATAATAATTTTATTAAATCTATACGTATCAATTATACGATCAATAATATGCAGTAATTTTCTATATACGAAAGGGATTTTATATTAATTTCATTCATTAATAATTAATTATAGATCAATTCTAAAATTGACTTTTGAATAGATCTTTAGATTCTAAATATAATTTAATTCTCTCAATTTATCTAAAAAATGAATAGGGAAGCAGGAATTTGCATACAATACATGTAAATTTCAAAGTGTTTAAATATTGGTTTCCTTATTTATTTGGTTTATTTATCTTTTTGTATTTTTTTTTGGACAATTTCACCTAATACTTGGTTTCTCTAAGTTAGTATAATTAATTCAACTTTTTTATAATTCCAGGAGATTAATTCCAGATTTTGGTTAAAATTTAAAAACTTGAATAATACTTTGTGAAATATACTTACTCATCTTTTTTAACCCAAAAGCACATTATTTTTTACATAGGTTGAGCCACCGAAGTGTCCGTATTTTTTTGTTGACATGGTGATATGAAATTTTGTATGCATACCAAGTTGATACCATTCTATTCAATGATTATTTTAAATGTCAAATATATTTAAATTTCGGATGATTTTGGTTCATTTATAAAATAAACCATTATTTTATTCTCACATATAGATTTTCCATAACACTAATTTCAATTGAAAATAATGTTTATTTGGCATTTGTTTTCAATTTCTTTAATTTCATATACTTGATTACTGTTAGTTTCATTTGTTTTTCATGTCAAACTAATCAATTCATTGTTAAAATGCCTTAGAAATACTATGAAATGTGAAATATTTCGGGAAGTACAGTAGATAGGCTTAATGAAATATTTATATATCATTTTGTGATAATTAAAAAAAGATGGAAAACTATAGAGTGTCATTTAAATATACAAATATATCACATTTAAAATTATCATCGAATAGAATGATGTTATCTTAGTAAGTATACAAAATTTATTTGTTCCATTTTGAAAACCAAAAATGTAATGTGTACTAATAAACCACCAATACAACTATCAAAATTTTTAGATCATTTTTTTTCTGCAGTAACAATTAATCAAAACTACCAACTATATTAAATTGCTGTAAAGATAATTCAAAGAGGAATCTAATAAAAAATAATATAAAGAGTGTTACATCCCTTTGGAGTTAAAATAATTTTCAAACTTGTGCATTTAAAATTCTTTAAAATACTCTAAACCTTCAATTTGTTAAAATTTTCTGAACTGTGTATATTATTGGAATGATTCGAACAACCTGAATTATTTGAACAGCTTGACTCTCGTAAACATGTTAATTTCTTCTATAACACTTTATTCTTTCAAATGGGCAAAATCCATGACTTTTATCCGGTTCATTATCGAGTAATTGAGAGTATATATATATATATATATAGTATATACTTTGAGGGGGCAAACTATAAAGAGGAATAAAATTAATATAATTTTCATGTATAACTACATAATATTATAATAATAAAATATAAATGAAATGTTCGGATATCCAATTTCATTAACAAAGTATTAGACACTAAGAATAGAAGAGCGTTCATTCACTTGGTCACAGTAATTTAATAAATTAAATAAAAATGATTTCAAAATAATCAATAAATTATTGCCCGGGAAGTAGTTGTTTTAATGTGCATTTATTGAAAGTACTTACGGTTTGTAAGTCAAAATGTCACAGAGCTAAGTGTGGAAATGATTTATTAATGATTTCCAAATCATTTTTATTTAATTTATTAGACTCTATCTTATTTGGTCCACTGTTTTTTTTTTAATTTTTATTATTATATATTTCTTAAGAAAATAATGTCTGTTCAAGAAAGTGGTAGTGTGAGGTTTTATTTTCAATAAAAAATGCATTGTAAATGTGTTCAACCAAATATGTATTCTGAAACATTGAAATCACATTTTTTATTTTCATTTTCATTTCATTTAAAATCGTAACCAAAATTTTAAACACATTAAAACGAAGAAATCGTAGGTGAAATAACAGAACATATGATTTTGATAGATACGGAATTAAAATAACAGCGAAATACGTTAGAAAGAGATAGATGCACGGCAAGCATAGCTGGAAAGGAAAAATGTATCTTGAAAATATTATATTCGTTCCCCTTTTGCACCCCGCACTTCGGCAAAGTGCGAATAAATACGGATCGTGGCGAAAATAAACGAAGGATTTGTTAAAGGCCAAATTACTCGTGGCCCCTCTTACATTCTAACGTATGCAATCCCCACATCAGTTAGTTCAACGCAATGCCTAATACGACTACCCTCAATCTCGACTTAAAGAAGCGTACTTTCAACGGTGAACTTGCGTTTTGCGTTTTCATCTGTATATTGGTTCTCAACACAGACCATAGATGGCCATCCAACGGGATGGTACTCGACATTTTTCTCTCTCTCTCATTTAGTTTAAGGGGAATCGGTACAGCTCTTTGGTGTGTTTCTGGCTCAGTAGATGGCACCGCTTTATATGGGACTTATAATGTAAAAGTTTTTCCGTTATTTCTCGAAAACTGTAGTTTGTAGGGGAAAATGAAAATCACCATCGTGTTCAGCGCAGTTAGGAGCAGTACGTATGTGAAACCTTTTTTTCCTAGAATTAAGTATTTGTTAGAAAATAATTAAACAAATTATTTAAGGCTAACATTCCCGCCTGTGTTAAATAAAAACAAACGTGAAACGATACCAATACATTTTTGCGAGTGAAGAAAGAGGATAAATAATTGAATCGTCGTCGTAGTTTTTCAACTTGTAATTTATCGCACTCCGTCGCCTCCGATTGGAGATTGACGCCTCGACATGCATTTCTAGTCCACGTGGACTCGTAAATACAGAATATAAACAAACAAACATAGAAAGAAATTGAATACGCTGATTTTGGAGCCGACAAAAAATCAATGAAAGCATCCAGCGGCATAACGCTGATATTTATTTACCGATTTGAATGAATTAAAAAATAAAACCAATGCCGGTTTAAATACTATAAAATTATAGTAATTATACATTTTTTCAAAATTAAGTTCACTGCCAAATAATAGTCATCTTTCAATTTTTAAGGGAAAACTCCATAACCGCGTTTATGAATGAAAAGTATTTCCAGCAGATCTCGGACAATGCAAATCGTATCAAAAAAAAAAAAGAATAATGCATTCATTCCTAAATAATCACGTATATTCCTCGGCGACAATGGACAACTCTCAAAGTTATATTTATACGTATTTTGTAATTAGTTAGTGACAAGTGTTATATTTAGTGTATTTTTATCTATTACGAATTGAATTTGATTGCAAAAAATATGGCCAAAAGGTACTCAGATTCAAAATACCCTAAAAAAGTTAACCGCAATCTGTATCTAGACCAAAGCAACGTCTAAATGCTGGTCTATTACAATATTTGAATTCAAGGTAAGTATATAAAATCAATTGCGTTAGAGGTTTTGGTTATTCACAAATAAAGTTTTACAAAATTAATTTTCGGGAGTTGTATGCTTTATTTTAGTAAATGTGCATTTAGAATTGAGTACTTTTTATACAGAGTGAGTCACCGAAGTGACTGCCTTCGATTTCTCCCTTGTAGAAATTCACCATTAATTTATTGATAAAATAAATAGAAAAGAGTATTTATTCACTTGGTCATGGTTATTTAAATAAATTAAATAAAAATGATTTGAAAATAATTAATTAATTATTTCCACATTGGCGGCGGGATATTTACCCAGGAAGTTGTTGTTTTAATTTGCATTTGTTTAACGTACTTACGTAACGTAAGTCAAAATGTTACAGAGCTAAATGTGGAAATAATTTATTAATTATTTTTAAATCATTTTTATTTAATTTATTGATAAAACTTTCTTTAGAATAGAGGGCGGAAATCATATCAACTATGTTATTTCAAATGGAACACCCTAAATATTATTTTTTATTCGTTTCCTCTTTAAATTATCTTAATATTAATATAACATTATTAGTAGTTTTGACTAACCGTTACTGCAGAAAAAAAATTCTAAAAATTCCGACAGTTGCATAATAGTTGGTATACTATACTATAAAATTATATTTTTTGTGTGTTTTGAGATGGAGAAATTAAATTGTTTATATATACTAATATAATAATAACTTTAAATGTGAAATAATTGTATACACTGTGCAAATAAATAAAATAATTTTAAATATGTGACTTTTCAAACGGACATATTTATTTAAATGGCACCCTATACTTTTTTTTGAATTATCATAAAATGATACAAATATTTCATTAAACATACTAGATGCCTATCTTCTATACTTATTGAAGTATTTCACATTTTGTAGTATTTATATGACATTTTAGCAATGAATTCAATAGTTGGACATGAAAAACAATTGAAACGAAAGTAACCTAAAAAAATAAAGGAAATTGAAAACAAATGTCAAATAAATAGTATTTTCTATTTAAATTAGCGTTATTGAAAATCTAAATCTGAGTACGAAATAGAGATTGATCTTATAAATGAGTTAAAATTTTAGTTTTAATAATAATAAAAAATTTAAGTTGAAAACAAGAGGACAGGCCGATAACGAACAGCATCTAAATTTGGCACAATCAGTAAAAGGCGACAGAAAACAAAATGGGCTCCTCTCATATTTACAGTTTACTTTATAAGGAGCCGTTTTCAAATGAAGCCACAGTCTACCGACAAATAACTGAAAAAATGCCTTATAAAAGTATGAAGAAACGACCAAAAGTTCCGTAACACCGTGCGGCATTTTTATCGATGAGACGTATGTTTTTTTTTTTTTTGGGAGCATCTCTAGATAGACTCATAGAAAAATGGTCGCGAAATTATCGAGGTGAAGTGCCCAAAATCGATAGAAAAAATGACCATTAAACAAGCAGCAAATGAAAAAAAACTTTCTTTTTGGATACAGATTTAAAATTAAAACGTAATTACAATTATTATTACCAAATCCAGAGCCAGATGCATATTGAAAAAGCCAACTTTTGTGATTTTGTCATATGGACAAAACAAGACCTGTCAATTGAAAGAGTTGTCAGAGACGACAATTTTTGGAAAACAAAAATTATTGATAAATTATTTTTTTTTTATAAAAATATTTTATTAAAAGAAATTATTCATCCACGGGTATATATATATGTGTATTTTCGCTTTATTTTAGATTATAAAGAACTTTAAACATTTTATCTGAAATAAAATTATATTTACGCATTATTACTTACTTTTATATATTTTATTTTTTTATTTGTCTGAAATAAAATTATATTTACACGTTATATTAAAATCTAACGAATTTAATTTTACAAACATTTTGTCTGAAATGAAATTTCGTCACGAAATTATTTCTTGTAAGTATACCTGGTGTTCGATAAAAAAACGCCCAACGTCATAGCCGATAAAATATTTATTAACTGAACTATAGAACAAAAAACCAAAGCCAATGGCCGTTCAAATACTAAGAAATGACATACGAATAGAACATAAATCACGTAGCGTGGCTCCTTTGTTGCCGAGGAATATGCGTTATTATTTAGGTATTTTTGAAATTTAAAATATTGCAAAAAGTACTCCACGTGTATAGTGCTCCCGATTATCTGAAATCAATGCAATTTTTCTTTTTTTTGATACGATTTGCAGTGTCCGAAATCTGCTGGAATTACTTTTCATTCATAAATGCGGCATTGAAAGATGACTATTATTTGGCAGTGAACTTAATTTTGAAAAAAAATTGTAAAATTACTATTATTTTATAGTATTTAAACCGACATTGATTTTATTTTTTAATTTATTCAAATCGGTAAATAAATATCAGCGTTATGCCGCTGGATGTTTTCATTGATTTTTTGTCGGCTTCAAAATCAGCGTATTCAATTTCTTTTTATGTTTGTTTGTTTATATTCTGTATTTACGAGTCCACGTGGACTAGAAATGCATATCGAGGCGTCAATCTCCAATCGGAGGCGACGGAGTGCGATAAATTATAAGTTGAAAAACTACGACGACGATTCAATTATCTATCCTCTTTCTTCACTCGCAAAAATGTATTGGTATCGTTTCACGTTTGTCTTTATTTAACACAGGCCTTAAATATTTTGTTTAATTATTTTCGTACAAAACTTAATTTTAGGAAAAAAAGGTTTCACATGCGTACTTCATTTTCCCCTACAAACTAGTTTTCGAGAAATATCGGAAAAACTTTTACATATATAAAGCGGTGCCATCTACTGAGCCAGAAACACACCAAAGAGCTGTACCGATTCCCCTTAAACTATTAAATGTCCTCCCCTTTTCTTTCGTTTAATCTATGCAATCCCCGGATTTTACATAACCTAATAACCGATCACCTTTTTTTATGTAATAACCCTTCTTAATGTTCGCTTTCTATCTTCAAAAACTTTTATTTACCTAACCTATAGATAACATATTTCTATAAAACATAAACTGTATATAATCTATTATCCAAACTCCTATTTTTTAATCTATATAAAACTAAAACAGTATGTAGAGTGAATTGTGAATTTCTTAATTTTTGTGGTGGCTCTGAAAAGAAACGATTTTTTGTAATATTGTGTCCTCCACTTAAGGATCCTGTGTGGCAGAAGTATAAGATTACTTGATTGCTTCCATAAAACATCAAAATACATTTTTGTTCCTCATCTTTTTCCTCCAAATGTATTCAAACAGATACATATTAAATTGTCTCTGGGCTTGATTTCTTGGGAGAGACCGTTTAACGGCCCCCATGTGTCTTCAATGGTATTAGTGTGGGCGCATGTTTCTGTGTCCTTACAATGTGGTGAGTGGTTGACAGTGAGGTGTTTATATCCCTCATATTCTAAACAACTGTACGCTCTGCAACAGTCACTGATTACTGTGGTACCTGGTCTGATGAAACGTTTAATCATTTCTAATAAAACATTCTTGCTTCTTTCATTCACCCGTTGATTGAAAAATTATATAGATGCGAAACGCATATGGAATGAGTGTGCCCTACCCCCTTTCACCCGTGCAGTTATTGTGGATATCGGCATGTGGTGACATCTAAAAATTTCGTGAGTTTTTCGCGTAATCGTTGATGCTGCGTTGCCGTACTATTGTAATTATTAAATCAGCTGTTCTCGAGCGGCCATATCCCATTAAATAAAAAGAATAAATTAGTTTACTCAATTGATTAATTAATAAATTATTTCCCTTTTCTACTATTATTAATTTCTACTTTTTTATCATAAAACTATTCAACTCACTGGAAGATTGCCAAAATGTAAAATTAAGTTTTAATCAATTTAAACATGTTCATTACAATTTTAATTTAAATATTAAAAAAGTTATAGGAACATTATACAGAGTGTCCTGGGTTCCTAGGATCAAGATTTAACCGAACTTATCTATATACAAAAGTTAACTGTTAAACCGGAATTCATATTAATATGAGTACCATCATTTGACCTAAATATCATATTTTGGTCCTAGGAATTTGAGATTAAGCCATTTCCCAACATTAATGGAACAGCCCGTATTTAATTCAAAATTTTTATTTTCCTATGAGGCTTAGTTTTTTTCATTGTTTTATTTGAAATATTATCTGACTCCCACTTTAATGTTTTAAAAATCATCATTTTAATTGTGAGTTTTAACATAAAATTAATGTGTTCTTCGCATCCTATTTTAAATTGACTGTGTATATTTGCATATAATTCATTGTACAAAATATCAAAAAAATCATTTTAGTTTTAATTACTTTAAAAAGAATTGAAAATTTCACAAATATTGATTTTGTTAATTGAATAAATTGTTCAGTTGGCCTTTTTAAATATTGAATGTTGTCGCACCCATAATCTTAAGTGAAATGAACACTTCCGCAGTTATTTCTAATAATTGAAAACGTATGGAATGAAGTATGATAAATACGAAGTTGGATGCGTAGGCTTTAATAATTCATTCATTCCTAAACGAATTACAACCTTGATTGGCTGTAGTAGTGTCCTCTAGGAATACACCCATAAACTATATACAGGAACACAGGATTTTCAATGTTAATTTCTGTTTGCGCCAGATGTTGCAAAAAAGGCCGAGGCGTCCTCGGGCGGACTTCAATGTATTTTTATTGACATTTTGTGTGTTTCTTCAATGTTGGATGCGGCTGAGGCGCCGAGCGGAGCATGCGTGGTTGGGCTCAATTCGAGATAGTCCTCGCGCGAAGGATTGAATTGTGAACACCCCTCTAGGAACCATTGCAGCGCCGAGCCATCTCAGAAACTTCCAGAGAGTCTGTTCTCAACCATGAAACGAGCAACATCACGTTCTTCGGTCGTATCCGCGTTAAATCTCACTTATAATTCTAAGTTTATTATTTTGTTATCTGTTTTTATACAATAAGCTAGTTGTTAAATAAATCTTTATTTAATATTACTAGTATTCGTAATTTTGATACCAAATCGCGCAAACCGCGTATTAACATGGTCCGTCGAAACCGCATTTAAGTGAAACAGAGACAATCAGTGCAATCGTGATCTTTTACAACCGTGTAAAGGAAAATTGTTAAAAATCGCGTCGTTATAAGTGCTACATCGCCAACTAACTCACCATTTTTGTGTTGTGTGATTGCGTGAGTTATTGATATTCATTTAAACGAACATTTTAACCGTCTTTTGCAATTCGTGGACTTTTTCAACCGTGTAAAAGTCAAATAGCATCATTTACGTGTACTAACTTCAACTATCTCGCCGTGTGTGTTGTGTTATTGCGCGAGTTATTGATAGTACCGTACCAATTATGTCTACTTCCATCGTGAAAAAGCTGCAGTGGCAGAAACAGAACATTATTCAAAGGTTGAGAGCTCTCCAGGAACTACTCGCGGAGACCGAACGGAACGAACTATACATTCTATCGTATTGGGAAGGATGCACGTCAACGGTAGAAGAACTAAAAAATATCGCATTCGACCTTTTTGACCACAATGTCGACATCGGTGCAGAGCTACGACAGTACGAGAACGAGTACTACAAATTAAAGAGCGAAATACAAGCAATGAGTCAAAATACACCGATACAAAACGGCATTGAATCATCAAGTCAATCTCACGAATCGCCGCAAGTAAAACTGCCAATGATTGAGTTACCGACATTTAATGGAAATTATGAAGATTGGACAGGCTTCTGCGACACATTCACCGATCTAATACATAATAACACAAGCTTGGGTAACATGCAAAAACTCCACTACCTGCGGAGCTCGCTAAAGGGTGAAGCTGCCTTGATGATTAAATCAATACAATCGTCAAGTAACGCTTATGAGTTGGCTTGGAATCAACTTAAAACAAGGTATCAAAATGAAAGATTAATTATTAAGAAGCATGTTCGATCCCTGTTGCACCTCCCAGCGGTCAAAAACGATAGTTACACAAGTCTGAGGCATTTAATCGACGTTGTGACACTTAATATAGCATCGCTTAAATCCCTTAAACGGCCGACGGATCAGTGGGACGATATGCTAGTTGAAATTGTCGCTGAGAAATTAAGCCCCGAATTACAAAAGGAATGGGAAGGAGACAGTTGTTCAACAATTCCCACTTTTGCGGAAATGGAGGAGTATCTTTCAAAAAAGTGCAAACAACTAGAGGCATTGGAAAGAGTGCGGTCAACAACTGGCAGTAGTCAAAGGGTGAAGGCATTAGTGATTAATACGAACTCTACAAAGTGTGTATTTTGCAATGGAGGACACGCAAAATATAAGTGTCAGACATTTTTGAACAAAACTGTTGACGAACGCATTAAGCTTGCTAAGGAAAAACAGGTGTGTTTTAACTGCTTAGGGGGAAATCATGCAGCAAAGACATGTAAGTACGGAAAGTGTCGAGAATGCGGCAAAAAACATCATACCCTCCTACACATCACCAACGATACATCGCCCTCAGCCGAAAACCAGCAAATTAATAATTTTGAGTCAGTATCGTGCACTACGGTTTCCTACCAGCCATCTTCAGTGTTACTATCCACGTGTGTAGTAAAAACGAAAGATAAGTCCGGAAACGTGATACAATTTCGTGCTCTTCTTGATTCCGGATCACAGGCCAATATAATAACAAAAGCGTGTGCCGAAAAGTTGGGACTTGAGATGCATCCGTTACAAACACCGATTGTAGGAGTCGGAGGGGCTAGAAAACATATTCAGCAAATGTCAACACTAGTTGTGGAATCGCGACTTCAAAAATACAAAGTAAATATAAAGGCTCTCGTTATTGAAAAAATTATAAATAAAACCCCTAATAACACTCTGAACGTCGAGGGATTAACATTACCAGCGGGGGTGCAATTAGCGGATCCGGCTTATTACAAATCGCAAAAAATCGACCTGCTTATCGGGGCCAGCCATTATTACGATATAATAGGTGAAGGGCGGCACCCCATGGGCCCACTGCAACTGATTAGCAGCCGATTCGGGTGGATTGTGGCGGGCAAGTTACCACAAGACAAGGCTGATTGTACGTCCAACTGCGTAAACGTCGGGCTCGTAGGAATTCATGAATTAATCTCGCGATTTTGGGAAATCGAAAATTACTCGAAAACTGAGCTAACGAGCGAAGATAAAAGCTGCGAAAAACATTACACGACCAATACAGTGAGGGATTTCTCTGGACGATTTGCAGTAGCATTGCCTTTCAAACCAGACGCTAAGCCACTAGGAAATTCAAGTGTATCTGCAAGTAAACGGTTTTTCGCCTTGGAGCGTCGATTAGCGAAGCAACCTGATGTGTATGAAGAGTACAGAGAGTTCATGCGCGAATACATACGACTCGGTCACATGAAACCAACAACGGGGAATGTAACAGACGGCTACTACATGCCCCATCATTGTGTTGTCAAAACGGAAAGTCTTACTACAAAACTTCGTGTGGTATTCAACGCGTCGGCACCGTCATCCACTGGAATATCTTTGAATGACACGTTAATGGTGGGACCGTCGTTACAAGAAGATTTGTTCTCAATTATGGCAAGAATGCGAACAAAGCAGTACGTGATTACAGCAGATATCACAAAAATGTATCGGCAGGTGAACGTAAGAGAGGCTAATCGGAAATATCAACGTATCTGGTGGAGAGAACACCCGCAGGATAAACTCGTATCCTATGAGTTAGCCACAGATACATATGGGACTGCACCCGCAGCTTATTTAGCAATCCGCTCGTTACGTGAGGTTGCAGAAGTGGAAGCACACGAGTATCCCACAGGCAGCAAAATATGTTTAAAGGATTTTTACGTCGATGATCTAATCACCGGTGCGAATACGCTCGACGATCTAATCATCATCCGAGATGAAGTGAGTGCTTTGTTAAAGAAGGGTAATTTCGAGTTAAAAAAGTGGGCCAGCAATAATAATATCGTATTTAAGAACTTTCAAACCGATAACAGTGATCCCGTAACAGTGCTAACCCGAGATTACTCAGACAATGTCACAACACTAGGAACAATTTGGAACACTAGAAGTGATACAATAAGTTACAAGTGCAATCAAATCTCAACTAGTGCTAAGACAAAGAGGACGATTTTGAGTGAAATATCTCGCATATATGACCCACTCGGTTTAATAGGACCTGTCATCATATCAGCAAAGGTATTCATACAGGCGTTATGGAAACTTAAATGTGGCTGGGATGATCCACTGCCTGCATCGTTAACCAAAACCTGGAGTGACTATGCGAGTAAACTTGGCCAAGTTAGAGAATTGATTATTCCAAGAAATGTGCTTCCTGATCATTCTATGGATGTAGAGCTACATGGGTTTGCGGACGCAAGCGAACAGGCGTACGGAGCATGCATCTACTTGGCAAGCGTAAAGTGTAAAATTCGTATATCATCGTACCTATTGTGTGCAAAGTCTCGTGTTGCACCTGTGAAAGCTCAAAGCATCCCGAGGCTTGAACTCTGTGCGGCAGTACTACTTGCCGAACTTACCAACCGCGTGTGTAAAGCACTAGATGTGCCAATTGTTCGTCGCGTGTATTATTCGGACTCAATGATTGCACTTTCGTGGATAAAATCAGAATCGCGTAAATTCAAGACTTTTATCGCTAATCGTGTTGGAGAGATTCAACGGTTTACCGATCCTGATGAGTGGTATCATGTGGCTTCGAAAGAAAATCCAGCTGATCTCATTAGCAGAGGACTGTCACCATCAGAGTTACACAAATCACGACTGTGGTGGAATGGACCCGAGTTCTTAAGAGGATCTCGACTTCCGGACAAATACGAACCAATTATTGAACTTCCAGAAGTCAAGTGTAATTCAGTGACAATACAGGTGGACGATAGTGTGATTCCAGTGTGCTCATCTTTTGGGAAAACATTACGCGTAATTGCCTACGTTTTACGATTTAAAAATCAACTGGATGTACCTGACAATCGGCTATCGAGGTGGCAATATATAGAGAAGTTGCGTCAACATATATGGACTCGATGGCGTAAGGAATATATCTCTCAACTTCACAAACGGAGCAAGTGGCAGCAGCATGCACCAACGATAAGAACCGAACAACTTGTAATCATCCGCGAGGATAACATCCAACCACTGCATTGGAAGCTGGGACGTGTGAAAGCGCTTCATCTAGGAGAAGATGGTATCGCTAGAAGTGCAAAGGTCCGAACGAACGTAGGCTCATTTGTTCGCCCGGTGATTAAATTGTGTCCACTCGGTAATATTAGTGAAAGTGTTAGTGATGCGAATTAATTAAATGCAATGCATTTAATGGGGGGCGGAATGTTTGCGCCAGATGTTGCAAAAAAGGCCGAGGCGTCCTCGGGCGGACTTCAATGTATTTTTATTGACATTTTGTGTGTTTCTTCAATGTTGGATGCGGCTGAGGCGCCGAGCGGAGCATGCGTGGTTGGGCTCAATTCGAGATAGTCCTCGCGCGAAGGATTGAATTGTGAACACCCCTCTAGGAACCATTGCAGCGCCGAGCCATCTCAGAAACTTCCAGAGAGTCTGTTCTCAACCATGAAACGAGCAACATCACGTTCTTCGGTCGTATCCGCGTTAAATCTCACTTATAATTCTAAGTTTATTATTTTGTTATCTGTTTTTATACAATAAGCTAGTTGTTAAATAAATCTTTATTTAATATTACTAGTATTCGTAATTTTGATACCAAATCGCGCAAACCGCGTATTAACAATTTCTATATATTGGAATATTATCTTACCTGCTCATTTTAGAGAAAACATTTAAATATACTTTTTGTAGAGTATACTTTTTTGCTTGCAGTCATGCTATTATTTATTTTTTGTAGTTATAAAAAACCGTAAAAAATAATAAAATGATAATGATAATTTTCACGAAAATAGTGGTTGCCATGAAAATAAACAAATAACAGTGTTATGTTGATTTGTTGTTTTCTGTCAAATTTATTGAATACTTCGTAAATGTTAAAAAGTTTTTTTTCAATTAAAATGTATCGCATTCAAGAACAAGTGCAAACTATGAAGTGGTGTTACGGTAGTACAGTTTTCGTGGAGTGCGGTGCGGGATATGTTTGCCGTCATCGACCAATGAAATAAGACCAGTAATAAATGATGCAGCAAACGAAGATGAAGAGATTTTGTATCAAACGGATGGTTGCTCTGCATACAATACGAAGAATATTTAAATACAAGTTTTAACAATAATATAATCGGCAACGGATATTTAATTAATTGGCCGGCCCGCAGCCCTGATTTATAACTTAACGATTTCTTTCTGTGGGAATATTTAAAATCAAATATTTATAATGGAAAGCAATTTAAAAATCTTGATAATTTAAAACCTAGTATTCGTGATTAAGTAGCAAGAATATCACCCGAGCAATTAGCAAATTAAGGCAGAGATTTTTTTTAATAGATTAGGTTATTGTTTAACAGCCAAATGCGAATTATTTGAATATCTGTTATAAGTATTCTTTATGTTTTTAATATTAAGTGTTTTAAGTTGTTTCCAATAAAGTTATTAAGTTAATGTATATTAAAAGTTTATTATGATTATGAATATTTATTGTGTCAAAGTGTTCAATAAAATAAAAAAATAATAACTTCATGAAAATTGATTAAAAATATTATTTTCTTGTGATTGCCTCTTAAAATTTGATTAATTCTTAATAAATTGCTAAGATTTAATGGCTTTAGGGTACTATTTTTTTACAATAGAAAAAATCCTTCTAAGATAATAAAGTTCATATTTCGTGGTTGTAATTCTCCTTATGGATGATGAATTTAGTTTGTTCATTGTCTTAAACTTTGATCAATTCAACATAAGTTATCAAGACTTTAAACCTTTAGGTACAGTAATTTCATCTATACTTTTGTTGATGTTCAGCTGCATTTTTATTTTATATTTTTTTGGGGTTTTTATAAATGCAAAAAATTAACAATTACATGAATGCATTCAGAAATATTTACTCTATAAAAAGTTAATTTAAATGTTTACTCTAAAATAATCAGGAAGGATAATATTCCAATATAAAGAAATTAACATTGAAAATCCTATTTTCCGTTTTGTTCGTATACACCCTGTATATAGTGTCCCCTAGGTATACGATAGTAAACTGTATATTTTTCGTTCAACATTTTTTGTTGGAAATATTATTTTAATTGTGATGTTGATGCTTTTATAAATTTCTATATGTTCAACTATAACCCAGAACAATGTTGTATAATTAATGATTTATTAAATTTTTATTGGTACCTAATTTTTTGTTTTTTCCGTTTCACCTGTGGATGTGTTAACATCAAAATTGCAAACGAGTTTCGAGGTAAGTGTTTGATTAAATTGTTAACACTAGTGTAGTGTTCATTGTGTTATGAGGGATTTATTCAAATATATTCATCGTGTGTTGAGTTTCGTTATTTAATTTGGTTTTCAAACGATAACGTCGTTCGACGGATTTTCATTGGTCGCGTTCAGGGAATTGTAGCGCTTTACGAAAGCAGTTTCGCTGAACGGTACCGCTTTAACAAGCGGTAAAGCATATATTTTTTCCGCTTGATCGCTTTTGAAGCCGTGCAGCTGTAAACAAAACGGCCATATTTTCGTAAACATCCTTAACATCGAAAGCGTGTTCAGGGAACATCAAGCGCTTTGCGCTGTAGCGCTACATCTCTAAAATTCCCTGAACGCGACCATTATCTCAAACTTGCAATTAATTCAGTAGGACCGCAAAAGACCGTAGGTGAGTTGAAAAAATATTTTTCATAGATTTTTATTCATATATAAAGAATCTTTATTGTCAGTACATTATACATATAAATATGAAAGAAATTAACAATAAATTTATTTTTTACCGATAATCGGCTATCGGCCAACAGCCTTTCTGCCAAGGTTCGCGCATTTTATGGGGGTGTCTTATTGCTGGTTAAGGGAAGTGATGAATTGGAAAATGGTTTGTGAAGGATTTTCGAATTTAGGGATTATTTTATCATCTCTGGGGATGCAAAGTTGGGAGAGAATTGTGAAATTAGATTGTTTTCTGGAGAATTTTTTTGGATAGGTTGTGGAGGCGTTCGATAAAAGGAATAAGTTCAGTTCGGTTGTAGAGGAGAGTATTAGATGAGTTGTAAAGTGGGTTAAGGGGGTGTCTGATTTTTGTTAGGGATCTTAGGGATAAACGTTCGCTTACTTGTAGGTTTTGAAGGGTGGGATTGGGGTATGTGGTGAAGAGGATGGATCGGTAGTTTAATTGGGGTCTACATATCATTTTGTAAATCTTAGTGGCATTTCTTGTAGAAATGCCTATGTTTTTGTAAGTTAGACTGCGGAAGTGTTTCGGCCTTAGCAGTAATTTTGTTTTTGAATTTTTTAAATTAAGTTTAGGATCGAAGGTGATTCCTAAGTACGTGATATTCTGAGCAGGGAGGATGGGCTTTTGATAAATGGAGATGGTGATAGGGATAGGAATATTTGTGCGGCGATAGGGGATAAGAAGCTGGGATTTGTTTGGATTAATTTTTATTCTCTATTTGGCGAACCAAAGTTCGAGGGAATCTATTAGTTGCTGTAGGGTTTGCAGTGCTTTAGGTAGGGTTCTTGCATGGGTTATTAAGACGGTGTCGTTAGCGTATTGACGTAGGAGGCGGGATTGAAATACGTGGGATTAGGGTTATATAAATCTGAACAGAAGATGTTATATATGAGGGGGGCGAAAGGTGACCCTTGCGGGACACCTTGTTCAGGAATGAATTTTTAGGATGTGGTGGAATGGATCTTTACCTGGAGTGATCTTTTTGCCAGAAAATTGTTTAGGATGTAGACTAGGTAATCAGGTAGATTAAGGGCGTGGTATTTATACAGCAGACCTCGCTGTTATACTGAGTCGAAAGGCCTTTTGAATGAACGAGGCGGATGCCAGGTCTTCAAGATGGCTTGTTTGTATGTTGGAAGTAATGGCAGAAAGAGGAAGAATGGTGGATCTTTGAGGTAGGAATCCAAATTAGTAGTTTGGGAGAAGGTGAGGTATGTGGGACATTATTTTACCTTTGAGAAGGGATTCATAAAGTTTGCCGATTACTGGGAGAAGGGTAATGGGTCGATTACTGGACATGAGGGATAGGTCTTGGTTTCGTTTAGGGATGCCACCATTTTTCCAATCTGAGGGAAAGTGATGGGATTTATGGCAGAAGTTTAGGATTTAAAGGATATAATAATGGATTTCAAGTGGAAGGGATTTTAGGATGTTTCGTTGTATGTTGTGTTATCCTGGTGAGGTGTTTTTTCCGGCATGTAAAATTTCGAAATACTTATCATCTGGCAATTCGTCAGTGGCGTTGGGTGAAAGGTTTCGAGTAAAAAAGTCATTTTACCAGTCGTTGACGCGTTTGAGGAAGTTATTGTCAAATGTATTTCTGTACAGTACGTTGTAATGAATCCAACTGGGGTGTATACAGAATTTATTTTTTGAAAAGAATAAGTAAAAAAAGTAATAATTAAATAACGGAAATTATCAATACATTGTATCTGTACTGCGGCATTTTTGTTTGTTTATATTTTGTACAATGTAATTGATTCATATTTTGACGGGGAAGTCCCACACGCGCTTGGCCTCAATTTTCTGTAAACGCAACATTATGCAAAAAGAACTTAATTTTGTACAAGATAAATGTTGAGATTTCAGACGGGGAAGTCCCAAACGTGTTTGAACCCGAAATTATACAGAATTAAAAAATAAGCGAAAATAGTTTTACTTTGTATAGCGTAAATGTTATTATTATGGCGGGGAAATCCCGCACGCGCTTGAACCAAATTTATGTGAAATCGACTGATTAGCGAAAATCTTATGCGTGAGAACGAGTATGGGTTTGCAAAAATGTGGGAGCGTTCATGACCATATTTGGGCAGAGGGGATAAATCGTCGAATAATCAAAATTGGGTTTCAAAGAGAAACAGGAAAGAAAAATCGGAGATTGGGAAGTTGATTGCGGTGGTGAACAGACGTGCGATGAGAATTAAATAAAAAATTTCAAAGTAGTCGTGGGTCGAGCGGACGTGTAATAGTATTTAGATAAATCAAAATAAATCGATAAAATAAAAAAGTCGAGAATTGGTCGCGGTAGCATGTTTCAAAGTTATACAATCGGCAATAAATCGTAAAAAATGAAAGTCATGTAAGTAAATTAAAAATATATTAAGAAGAAGTAATTAATCAAACTTAAAATGAAAACTGATTTAATTTGTTTTTTTTTTATATTAATTGATTGAATGATTTATGGAGATATGGAATGAAATAATGTTTTCTTAAAAAGTAAATGCTTGAGGTTTGTACCCGTTAGTCTTTTGCGCCTAAAAACGCAATTGACGGACTTGGGCCGAACTAATCGGCAAACAAAGAATTACACAATTACCAGAAATAATTAAATCACAAATATTTTCAAAAGTAAATGCTTGAGGTTTGTACCCGTTAGTCTTTTGCGCCTAAAAACGCAATTGACGGACTTGGGCCGAACTAATCGGCAAACAAAGAATTACACAATTACCAGAAATAATTAAATCACAAATATTTTCAAAAAGTATATGCTTGAGGTTTGTACCCGTTAGTCTTTTGCGCCTAAAAACGCAATTGACGGACTTGGGCCGAACTAATCGGCAAACAAAGAATTACACAATTACCAGAAATAATTAAATCACAAATATTTTCAAAAGTAAATGCTTGAGGTTTGTACCCGTTAGTCTTTTGCGCCTGAAAACGCAATTGACGGACTTGGGCCGAACTAATCGGCAAAACAAAGAATTACACAACGAAGGGAAAATGTATAACATAAGATACACCCAATCGAACGAATATATCGAATTCCATATCTCGATAAAAAAAGAATAAAAATAAAAAAATAAGAAAATATAAAAAAATAAAATTTACTAAAATGAAATCATGCTCCGAGGTAGGTTATTTTTAGTGGGTTTTTTTCAACCTCTCGAAGCGAATGCGGAGCAGAAGCGCGTATGCCACACATACATTTTTTTTGAGTTTAAAAAGAAAAATGCATGTGGCCCTCTAATTAATTTATTAAAACAATAAGGCGTTAACATTCAATGATTATGTAAAATAATTGTCAAATGAATTATTTATTTATTTATTTATTTATTTACAACCCAACAGACTCGAAAGTCCAATTACAGGGCTATATCAGTAATACATTACATTGATACAATACAAAGAAACTATAATATAACATAACATACATTGATAATTAACTTAAGATGTAATTTGAATACATTCACTAAGATTATATTTAAATATTGTAAATGATGCAGAAAAAATGTCAATGTTATATGCGTATTGATTATAGAATCGCGACAAACGCAAAACTGGAGAATTTGAATAATAATTGTTGGTAGGTATATCATAAACAAACGTTCTGCAGAATCTAGAAGTAATTCGAGGCACATGCAATTTAAACCGATTCAAAAAGTTAATATCATCAATCAAGTTATGAAATAATTTATAAAGAAAACCTTAAATTAATTAAAACAGGTGCTGCTTGTATTTAAACTCACTCAATGTCTTTTATTTGTTGTCCTTTCATTTATCCTTTATAAACAGTAAAACAACACGGTAAGTACGAAAATGCATATTTACGCAAGTATCGAACCTGGTAAAGAATTTTGGGTTACTAGACACAACAAAACACAACGTAGGTATGAATCGAACAATATATATGCAACAGACCGGGGGTTGAACTATTTCATTGGTGCCGTGACCAGGATATTTGTGATTACAATTAATATGCATTTCATAATTTAAAATCTTACTGTGTTGTTTTGTGGATAATAAATATTCATAAATGTTATAAAGCAGCTAAAATAACGTAAATTTATAATAGGGCAGATTTGTTTGAAAATTTCCAAAAAATAAATTAAATACGAGTTACTTTGTTTTTAGAAATCAATAAATTAATCTTATCGGATTAAAATATATATATATATATATATATATATATATATATATGGCCCATTTTTCAATAAAACAAAGTGTGAGCAAGCAGTTTGTTGAGTGGAGGTCGTTTCGATGTTTTCGTTAATGTGCACTTGACGAATTCTTGAGATGGTGTCGGCTCAGCGGATTGTTCATACCCAGGACCGAGATTTTTTGTTTTCATAAAAAAAAATGCGAGATCAATGCCCTTAGTAATTAATAAGAAAGACAAGTGTTCATACTTAACGATGCAGTGGAACACGAAAATCGTACTAATTAAAATAAATAATTTTAAATAAAAGAAAAACTGCGTGAGTAAAAAAAAATTTGACGGAAAAATTAAAAATTTTCAAAAAATAAATAAATTGATTGGAGGATACGTGAATAAATAATCAGGGGACTTTCATAATGGGGCGTAATGAGTAATCTAGCTTACCGTAAAATGGGGGCGAAAAAAAAAAACGGACCAATTCTCGAAAAAAAAAAAAAAGTACGTAAAACTAGAAAACGACGGCAAAAAAAAAAACGTTTACTCTAATTGGATTCAACAAATCGCAAGAAAAAGTTCAAAATTATCGGAGGCCATGGGAAAAAGGCGAGTCCAAGACGTCCGGAGAATGGTGGCACTTCAGAATAGGACAACACGGGATTCGCCGGGACAGGAGAGGAAACACAGGGAAGTACTTAAAAAAAACAATATAAAGACATATTTAATAAAAAAAGGCTAAACAAAATAATGAGTAATTCAAGATTAAAGTGGAAAAATATGTTGAGATTAACAAATCAATTACAGAAATATATAATAATAAAAAAAATAACCTTTTTCTTTGAGAACAAAATGTAAAATTCATGTTAAATCAGTTCAAATAATAATAATAATTATGTATTTGAATGAAAATTTGTAAAAAAAAATAGGAAATGATAAACCGATATTTTCAAAGTTTGAAAGGAGTGAAATTTTGCTAAGTGATTACTTATATTAAAAGTATTAATAATAGTAGGAAGGTAAATGTTTTCGTTTGTATTAAAAAAAAAGAAAATGATCACATTCTTGTGTTGATTAATAAATTTAATTCACAAATAAATTTGTGCTTGCATACATTGATAGTTCAGAGTTTTGTTTCAGACAAATTACAGGATTTAGTCAGAAAATATAAAAAGGAAAATAAAATAAAATAGAAGCAATTAAAAAAAAAATAGTTTCAAAAAAAAAGAAATGATAAAGGATAGCCTTCATGTCAACCAAACTGACTTTTGATTATTCAATTAATTTCCGTAAATGATTCGTATAAAAAAAAGATCTATAGATTGTAAATTTCTATATGAAAACTATTAACGTTAATGAGACTGAAACATAAAAATCATAAATTGGGGCCAAAATTCTCTTTGGCAAATTTTGTTACCAATGATTTCTGTTTCTTAAAAAAAACTGTAGTATTTAATGAAATTAAAATTGAAAGGTTTGGGAAATTAACTAATTTATATAAATTAAGCCGGCATCCCTGTTTCATTTTTAGTTGCGGATTTGTATTTCCGAATTATATTTGGAATTTTGATTCATTGATTCGAAGTAAAAAAAAAACATATTCAAAATGATCTCCATAATGTACGGCTGTAGAAACAGGAAAAAAAAAGTCGTACTAAGTTTTAAATTAATTGTTTATCAAGCATTATTTCAGTTAACTAGCGTTTGTTAAAAAAAATACGCGAGGCGTTCTTATACAAAAATTACCTCAAAAAAAATCAAATCAACATTTTGTGTACATTTAAAGATAGCTGCCAAACATTTATGTCATTCAACAAGAAATATAATTCACAAAATAGCTCGACAAAATCCACAATATACATAATATTAACATTCCTTAAAAAAAGCAACAGTTTCACGTATTTTCTTTTTTTCTCAATTTAAAAAAAAACGTCGGATCTTCAAAAAAAAAAAAAAAAAAATAATAACAATAATAAAATAAAAAAAATTAAATCACTGATATTTTCAAAACACACAGTAGACACTGAACATTCTCTTCCTTGTTCAAAAGGAAGAATGTTATTTTTATCAACACTGTTTCAACCTTTCTGACGTTAGTGATGTTTGATATTATAAAAAAAAATATAAGATTAAAATTTTCAGTTCTGCCTTATTATAGATTAAATTGCTGATAAACGAGTATTTTATTTGAAGACGCGTTTTATTAGCATATAAAAACAAAGCTTACGATTCAAATGAAACAAAATACTCAATTTCTTTCAAACGATTGCATTTTTTTTATATTCAGTAAATGTGGAATCAAAATTGTAAAAAAAATCTGTGCTTTTCGAAAGATCTGATAAGGAAGTAATGATACTTTCATAATTTGTTAAAAGAAATAAACTATTAATTTGTGATTCACTAAATGACGTTTGAAATTACTTGTTAACTTATTATTAAAAAAATACATGCTTGTTAGAAAATGCAAAAATTTTTAGTTTTTGTTGGTTTATTCGTTGAATAAGAAGCTCACCATATACATTTGAAAATAAAAAAAAAAATCCTCAAGAGAAGGTCACAAAAGAATAACTTACTCGCTGGTTATTCATTACATTTTCTTTATTTCACTTAATTATATCGAGTCGTCAGTCACTTTCGTCATGTCTCTACATGTTGTTTAAAATAATTAACACCAAAACAAACAACAATAGCTCACGAACTTATTTTTCGGTATTCTTTTAATATATATATATATATATATGTCCGTAATGGCTGATAAAAATAAATCGAATATACACTTCGCGTGATTTTAACAGAAAAGGATGTTCATTTGATTCAATCTCACGATAGACTAAATATTAATAAAACATTTTTCCATCAAAATGGTTTTCGACCATCACTTTAATTTTTTATGAAGAAATAAAGAAAATAAGCAGATAAAGCAGAAAATTCTACTTAAAAAAAGGGGGACGCGTTGAACCCATAACTCATTGACACTCAAAAAAAAATGTCCTCTTAAAAAACATATCCAGATTTCGATACATAAGCACCTTCAGTGAGTCCAAACATGCCAGTTGTTTACATTCAGTGAAAAAAAAAAATCTAATTGACATAAGTTTTTTTTTTAATAATATCACACGGTAATGCCAATAAAAAAAAACAAAGAAAAATTAAAAAAAAATACATATATATATATTAATTTTATAAAAAAAAATAATTGCTCACAGTAAGATATAAGAGTCAATTCATATGTTATATATGAGATCACATTTTATCAATAAATCAGATTATTGAAAATAATAATAATAATAATAATTATTAGATTACTATTCCTTAAGGAATTAAATACACGAAATGTTAAAAGAATAACTCAAAGACTCTTCAAGATTTTATTTTTTTTAAACGCGTTGAAAATTTTATTTAGCAAAGTTGGTTGTGGCAATCATATAATTCAGGTTTTTAAAAGGACAAAGTGCAGAAGAAAAATAATTTAAATGATTGGAATGTAAAAAAATCTAATGATTAGAATCAAAACGTTTCGAAGTTATTGTTAGAGTTTTCAGTTCTGTTCGAAGTTTCAGATGTGTCAAATAAAAATGGAATATTGGCTGTTTCTTCAAGAAATAAAGGACACCAACATGGACCATGCAAGGCAACGAAAAAAAAAGGAAGAAGACCATTAGCGCATTCAGTAAAAAAAATTATGGAGTTTTAAAATATCAAAATTAACAAAGTATTTAATTCCGAATTTTAAAAGGGGGCGTCTGTAATGAATCCAACTGGGGTGTATACAGAATTTATTTTTTGAAAAGAATAAGTAAAAAAAAGTAATAATTAAATAACGGAAATTATCAATACATTGTATCTGTACTGCGGAATTTTTGTTTGTTTATATTTTGTACAATGTAATTGATTCATATTTTGACGGGGAAGTCCCACACGCGCTTGGCCTCAATTTTCTGTAAACGCAACATTATGCAAAAAGAACTTAATTTTGTACAAGATAAATGTTGAGATTTCAGACGGGGAAGTCCCAAACGTGTTTGAACCCGAAATTATACAGAATTAAAAAATAAGCGAAAATAGTTTTACTTTGTATAGCGTAAATGTTATTATTATGGCGGGAAAATCCCGCACGCGCTTGAACCAAATTTATGTGAAATCGACTGATTAGCGAAAATCTTATGCGTGAGAACGAGTATGGGTTTGCAAAAATGTGGGAGCGTTCATGACCATATTTGGGCAGAGGGGATAAATCGTCGAATAATCAAAATTGGGTTTCAAAGAGAAACAGGAAAGAAAAATCGGGGATTGGGAAGTTGATTGCGGTGGTGAACAGACGTGCGATGAGAATTAAATAAAAAATTTCAAAGTAGTCGTGGGTCGAGCGGACGTGTAATAGTATTTAGATAAATCAAAATAAATCGATAAAATAAAAAAGTCGAGAATTGGTCGCGGTAGCATGTTTCAAAGTTATACAATCGGCAATAAATCGTAAAAAATGGAAGTCATGTAAGTAAATTAAAAATATATTAACAAGAAGTAATTAATCAAACTTAAAATGAAAACTGATTTAATTTGTTTTTTTTTTTATATTAATTGATTGAATGATTTATGGAGATATGGAATGAAATAATGTTTTCTTAAAAAGTAAATGCTTGAGGTTTGTACCCGTTAGTCTTTTGCGCCTGAAAACGCAATTGACGGACTTGGGCCGAACTAATCGGCAAACAAAGAATTACACAATTACCAGAAATAATTAAATCACAAATATTTTCAAAAAGTATATGCTTGAGGTTTGTACCCGTTAGTCTTTTGCGCCTCAAAACGCAATTGACGGACTTGGGCCGAACTAATCGGCAAACAAAGAATTACACAATTACCAGAAATAATTAAATCACAAATATTTTCAAAAGTAAATGCTTGAGGTTTGTACCCGTTAGTCTTTTGCGCCTGAAAACGCAATTATCGGACTTGGGCCGAACTAATCGGCAAAACAAAGAATTACACAACGAAGGGAAAATGTATAACATAAGATACACCCAATCGAACGAATATATCGAATTCCATATCTCGATAAAAAAAGAATAAAAATAAAAAAATAAGAAAATATAAAAAAATAAAATTTACTAAAATGATATCATGCTCCGAGGTAGGTTATTTTTAGTGGGTTTTTTCCAACCTCTCGAAGCGAATGCGGAGCAGAAGCGCGTATGCCCCACATACATTTTTTTTTTGAGTTTAAAAAGAAAAATGCATGTGGCCAACAAAACACAACGTAGGTATGAATTGAACAATATATTTGCAACAGACCGGGGGTTGAACTATTTCAACGTCTTACCTTTGCTTTCGTTATTTTTTTGGCAAGCTGTCAACCATCTGTCGGTTTTGTATTGTTGTATAAGTTCTTTTATGTCCCTGCTCAATTTGTTAAATAGTGTTCGTAAGTCTGTGGTGTCTGTCTGTCTCTTATGTTTTATTAATTTTAGGATATAATTAGGGAGGGGGTATTTGTAGTTTTTTTTTTTAATTTTAGATGTACTGTTCGCGATGGTCTGGGATAGTGTATTTTTGAATTGTGATATGATATTGGTATTGATGATAAGATTGTTACTAACAGAGTTTGTGACGTCCTGAGGATAAATTCTAGAATTGGTGGAGATATATTTTGCGTGGTTTAGTTCGAATTGGATGTCTAGATGATCGGAGCATAAGTCTGGAATTAGGGTAACTGAATGGATTAGTTGTTTTATGTTAAGGGTACATAGAGAACATCCGGTATTGAGGATTGGTTATCATTCATAAGGAAAGTGGGTGGGGTGTGGATACGAGTGAAATGGGAGTTGGAAATAAAGTTTGTGAGATGTCAGGATTTGGATTTATTTAAGTTCATGTATCCGATAATGATCACGTTGTCGTATAGCGAAGCTTTGGTGAATATGGTGTCATCGATTGGGGAATGTGGGTGTTTGTAAACTAAAAATATGTGGATTAGGGTAGAAAGTAGGTTGAGGGTTGCGTGTATGCGTTGAGGGGATTTTTTTATTTTGGGCGGGTTGGCTTTACCGATTTTTATGGTGGGATGGACAGCAACTATAGATCCTCCGCGATATTTACGGTTCTGTAGAGTAGACAAGATTTGTAAAGATTGCCAAAGGAAAAAGGTGAAATTGTTTTGGATTCGACTAGGAGGTTAACATGTATGGGATTGTTGGATAGGTAATTATTAAGAGATAGTGATTTGTTGGAGATTGAATTTATGTTTGTGTATAAGACACTTATACTAAATTAGCCATTGTGAAATACTGCTTGGGGGTTCTAACACCTTGGATAGGGACTGTTGGGATCGTTCAGGTTGAACATAACTACAAACATTCTGTTGCCTGAAAATGAAAGGTGTGTATCTATTTGAAACGAGTAAATGAAACGTTCACGGAGTTTTTGATGAGGAGTTGTCTGTCAGTGTTGCTAGGTTTGTTTATTTCTGTGAAGAACGTATCAAGGATGTGGTCATGGAGGGTGATGGGTTGATGTATGCGTGAATTTTGTTTTATGCTCTTATCTATTTCTGCCGATTTCTTGTTGGTTAAATGTATTTTAATGTTGGCAATTCCTTGAATTGTCTCTGTGGGGGCAGTTAGGGTATTTAGTAGACAAGGCGCCGTGATATTCCCCATAGGATTTGCATTTAATGGGCAGATCTGATGTATAAGATGACGTGTGGTGCATTCCTGAGCATTTGGAACAGTTTATTCTTTCTGAACAATTTTCAGTAGCGTGGTCGAATTTTGTACATTTTTTACAGGGTGCAGGTAATGGTTGGGGCGGCATACTCCCTTCTACTGCGTATACTGTACACATGAAATTAAATTGGTCTTTTAGTAGTTTTGTGAACGACTCGTGCGAAGCAGTGATGATTTTGATGAGGAAAGTGACTTGATTTGTGGCTGAGAGCCATGCGAGTTGAGATGCGCGCTGATTGTAGCGTCGTTAATTTCGCGCTCTACTTCCCGTAAACCGCAGCAGAAGGAGATTTTGGAATACTATCAACACGTATTCCAAAATCTAAAGTAAACTAAAAAATATATATTTCAAGTTTTGAACATTGTTAATTCTAAATGAGATAAAATCCTTATTTAAATCTTACTCATAATATAATTTTAATTTTTATTTGATAATAAAGATTAGAAAAAATTCAATATGAGAGAAAAAAAATGTATTTATAATTTTATTTTGAGTTTATTAACTGCATTAATTCTAGATAAAATTCTTATTTATTAATTATATAAATTTAATTACGTTGAAATGTAATAATCAGTTGTGTGTGATATGTGAATTTATATATATTTATTTTTATCTCTAGTTGATAGAATTTGAAATACTAATTATAATTTAATCATCCTTCAATTTTAAATGCTTTAACGTTGTTTTCTTATAATCTAAGTTCCAATTCTAGTTAATAGAATGGTTGGTTTACGAACTAAATTAAGGGAACCATGTAATGGGACAAGGTTATTACCAAAAATTTTCACCGTATAGAACAAAAACGGTTTACTGAAAAATTATTTGTGTCACTTTAAAACGAATCATTAAATTGGTTAAATATTAGTATTGGATATACATTATTATTTTTAGCTTTCAATTATTTTTTATCTTTCTTCTTCTTCTTATTATTATTATTATCATTGTTGAAAAAATTCTGGTTTGATTTAATTTTTGTTTTGTGTAGTGTCTGTGAGACCCTGCTTTTTCAATCTCCTATTAAGGTTAGTGATATCCTTAATAATCGACCTATTTATTTACCGAGTTTGAAATCACTTGGCGCCCTTTAGATCTGCTGCACTAGGGAATTTCCCTGCTCTATCGACTGTGCTGGGTTCAACAAATAATCAAGGTAGGTTGACTTTGGCTTAAGGGGAGAAAAAGAAGATAACAATATCTAAATGCTATTTTATTATTATAAGCAAATACTAATACCCATGATCACACTTACAGTATTGATAATATTGATCTTGCAAGAATTGAATCAATTAAGGATTTAGGGGTCTTATTTGATTACAAACTATCATTCAGTATTTTTGTTTTGTTTTGATAGTTGAAGCTTTTAATTGTTGAAAGTTCATTTTAACTTTTAATTTTTGATGTTAATAAATGAAACGCTCACTTAGAAACTTTATTTGTTGTTTTTATTTCGCAACAACAAATGTTACCTACATAGGCAACAAAAGTTACTAAATTGGCAAAATGTTAAATAAAAACAATTTATCGACATCATTTAAAACAAATAACAAAGACAACTCAACCAACAAAGTGGTGTTTACATGTTAACATGCGGTGACTGCCCTAGTATGTATGTAGGTCAAACAGGAAGAACGTTAAAAGAGAGAATAGACGAACACAAAAAAGATCTTGAACACAAAAAGTTAAAATCGGTATACGCAGAACATCTCGCGAAAACAGGACACTCATTTGGAAAAGAAGAAATCCTGCACATTGAATTTTAAGGGAGAAACTCAACGCCCTGGAAAGCATGGAAATAAACAGAAATTAAGAGAAAAATTACTAAATAACCGAACGGATATTTCAAATTCTCCTCTGCTAAATATGTTTAATCTACCCCTGCAACTACCGCCACCACCTAACTGCATATAATCCGATTATGTAAATAAAATTGTATTATTCTTAGCCTGAAGATGCTACAGTGTAGCGAAAGAATTGTTGCGAAATAAAAACAAGAAATTAAATAAAATGAAACAAAGATGATTCACACGTTTGCAGTTATTTAAATTACAATGAAATTAAACAAGGAAAATTTCTGGCAATGATCAATAAAATTCGATCAATCCCTTTTTCCAACTGCAAAAAAATTTCATTGTAATTTAAATAACTGCAAACGTGTGAATCATCTTTGTTTCATTTTATTTAATTTAATTGAAAACGATACTGTTTTTTCTCACGCCGAGTCGATATTGTTATTTGCTCGGAACCGATAAATCGCTCAATGCGCGCGTCCTTCACCGCGATCACTTCCATCCGCGATCTCGTTGAAGACGGTACGTAAAAATTAATTAAAAATTGTTTAACAAGGGCTTGCAGGGCATAGCTGTACTGATGAGGGATGAAATCCCGAAACACGTGTCTACAGATAGCCTTGTAATTATTTTTTGTTGTTTCCTTTCATTAAATAATTTCGACTCAAACCGTTGCAATTCGCAGTAGTACTGCTATGCAACAACAAATATCTATTGTGTAATCCAATGTCAGGTGGGGTAAATGCTCGGGAAGTAGTTGTTTCAATAGATGTTTGTAAAACTTACAGTGTAAGTATTTTTTTGCAGTTGGAAAAAGGGATTGATCGAATTTTATTGATCATTACCAGAAATTTTCCTTGTTTAATTTCATTGTAACAAAAATAAGAAATTATAAAGTTCGAAAGTGGGCGTTTTATTTATTAAAGCCAAAAATTAAAAGTTATTATTCAGTAACCATATATCAATCATAGTAACGAAATCTTTAAGACTTTGAGGTTTTATATGGCAGATTGGTAAAAATCTGAATACTGCCTTAGAACGCTATACTGTGTACTACCTCATATGGAATATGCTTCTTCAGCTTGGACTCCTTATACGACAACCATGTGAAGCTCACGGTGCAAAAGAAACTTCTGAGATGTATGGAATCTATTCGTATTTCTTGTAAACGAACCCGTTCGCAATCTTTATTTTATATAAACACTCACAGAACACTTAGCTGTTCTATGAATTCAATGTCGCGTATCATGATATAATTATTCAATGTATTCATTAATTCTTTTAAATTAAATTTGAAACATAACATCTGATGTCTAATATATTTTTTTCCTTTAACATATCTTTAATTTATTATGTGGTAAATATACATAGTGAATTGATTTTTTTTTTTTTTTGATGAGATTAATGATTTGGGGAGGGAGATTTTGCGGTAGAATTAATTAAGATCAGGTAATAAAACAATTAGAGATGGATATAGTAGTGTATATCTCATATGAATACATATTGAATGATTTTATTTTCAGTTATAAGCAGAATTAATAAACAGATTAAATAAGACTAGGTTATCTAAATATTTTATGTAGCGAATCAAATTTCTAATTAATTAAATATTTTATATAAATACACTCTCAAATATGATCTAATGTAATATATTTTCTCTTAGTAAATTGTTGTTTTTATTTTTGGTTTAAATTGAACAAAACACATTTTATTTGTGTGAATCTTACGCTTAATATTTCGAAGATAAAAATTATTATTGCGGGAATAATTCCTCCGCCATAAATATAAACGGCAATCATTACGTGCTGCATTTGAATAACCTGGAACTCGCTCTTCCCTACTATGGGAGTGTTTTTTGGCTCAAAAGGCATCCATTTCCTTAGGAAACCACCCTCGTGCAGATAAATTATATTTTTGGTAATCACTTTATAAAACGGCGATCCCCGTTTTAGGACCATCGTCCCATACATGGAGAAAGGCGTGTCGAGCATCCTGAACTTCAAAGAAGGGAGATCTTTCAAAGTTGCACCGGCTATTGCTTGTCCGATGAAAACGGCCGATTTATACCTCCCTATGTCCAAATAATTGTCCTTTGTTAGAAACAAGGCGATGTTAGTTCTGTTGTAAATTTTCAATAAATCCGGATCTTGTGAGAATGGAATCATATCAGCCGATG